>CM051621.1:59888202-61088202 GCA_028020825.1 Podargus strigoides | reverse complement strand
GCAAACAATAAATCTTGTTGTACTTTTTACAGTATTGTTCTGGGAGCAGCCTCATTGTCTCTTGTGATCACCTACCCTCTGATGAAGAGAATAACATACTGGCCACAGTTAGTTTTGGGTGAGCTGGAAATATTTTTACTATTTTTTTTATTCAGATGTAGTTTTGGGGATGTTTTACAAATTAGTAATTGAACTTCAGCAGTCTGATTTTTTATAACTTTATATGAAAATAAAAAAAATTATAGACAAAGTTCAGTTGTGTGAGAAGCTTCTTAAACTATCTGTAACACATGCAAGAGTTGATGCTTGTGTTGGGAGTTTTTTTGGTCAAAAATCAGTTCCTTATTTTGACAGAGTGAGGGAAGGGAGAAAATAAATATATGTCATTTGAGAATCAGCTTTAGTTTTGGGGTTATCTCGAAACCTGTGTCTCTACTCTGCCCTGGTGAGGCCACATCTGGAATATTGTGTCCAGTTCTGGGCCCCCCAGTTTAAGAAGGACAGGGAGCTACTTGAGAGAGTCCAGCGTAGAGCCACAAAGATGATTAAGGGAGTGGAACATCTCCCTTATGAGGAAAGGATGAGGGAGCTGGGTCTCTTTAGCTTGGAGAAGAGGAGACTGAGGGGTGACCTCATTAATGTTTATAAATATGTCAAGGGTGAGTGTCATGAGGATGGAGCCAGGCTCTTCTCAGTGACATCCAATGACAGGACAAGAGGCAACAGGTACAAGCTGGAACATAGGAGGTTCCACATAAATACGAGGAAGAACTTCTTCACAGTGAGGGTAACAGAGCACTGGAACAGGCTGCCCAGAGAGGTTGTGGAGTCTCCTTCTCTGGAGACATTCAAAACCTGCCTGGATGTGTTCCTGTGTGACCTGATCTAGGTGTTCCTGCTCTGGCAGGGGGATTGGACTAGATGATCTTTTGAGGTCCCGTCCAATCCCTAACATTCTGTGATTCTGTGAAACATGCATTTGTCCTGCATTTCAGTCTTCAGGCTCTAAAATAACTCCTGTGGAGAAACTGATGGTGCTTGTATTTCAGGTTAAGCTACCAAAACATATCTTTGTATCTTGGCCTCCATATTCCAGCTGCCTTCAGCTTTTTCAACCAAAACTGTCATTTTCAGCCTTAAAGTACCGTAATTGCCTGCTGTGTACTCTTTTGTAGTCAGTTATACTGACATCTTTTGTTAAACTGAAATCTAAGTGTTTTAACTTTAGACCTGTTGTTTGAGTACACTGGAATAGTTCTGTGCAAATGTTTCCCTATGCTAATGAAGTCAGATTTAAACTGGGGAAAGATGTGTAGCTATATGTATTTTTCCTTGTATGTCCAGAGTATTTAATGTCAAATGACTTGTGTTTATTACCTGCCTGAAAATAAGTGGTAGAAAAATAGAGATGCCAGTATTGTACAAAAAGCTGCCGATATGATATATACTCAAACAAATAATATTTAAATCTATACACCTAATTTAGATTGCTCCAGAAATCTTGGGGTTTTTTCTCTTTTTTTATGTTTTTAGGGCTTACATTTAATTGGGGAGCCCTTCTTGGCTGGTCTGCCATCAGAGGGTCATGTGAGTGGTCTGTGTGTTTGCCCTTATACTTAGCTGGAGTGATGTGGACACTGGTATATGATACCATTTACGCACATCAGGTAGAGTAACAGTGGGAAATTTTAGATATCTGTGTATGTTTGTGTGTTTAATTTACAACTTTGTTGTCAGACAGCAGTACTAACCTGTTGCAGTTCTTCACCCTCAGCTGCACCAAAGAAACGCCAGCCCTTGCACCTTTTATTGTTGTTTGCAAATATTTTACGTATCAGGTAGAAAGCTGGAAGTATAAAACACTTTGTGTGCTTACGCACTTGCATTGTGTAAATAACTTCAACGCTGGCAGCAGCTCTAAGGACCAACCTTCTAATTTAAATTTTAATGTAGGGACCTACAAATGCACTTAAATTGGGTTCCTAATAAGAAGCGCTGGAAACTTAAGCAAGGCCCCCCTTTTATTTTCCTTATGAAGTGGCAGTTGGACTGTGGATTTTTTGCTAATTCATCCTTTCGTTCTAGGATAAGAGGGATGACATCATTATCGGTGTGAAGTCAACAGCATTACAGTTCAAGGAGGATACAAAGCAGTGGCTCAGTGGCTTCAGCCTTGCAATGCTCCTGAGTTTGTGCATGGCAGGAATGAATTGTAACCAGACATTACCGTATTACTCAGCTGTGGCTGCTGTAGGAGCTCACCTAGCACACCAGGTTTGATGGATTTATTTATACTTTTTCCATGTTTAAGTTCTTGATGAGAAATCAGAGTGCTTTTCAACCCCCATCAGTTTGCCAAGTACATAAAAATATTCCTGTATAAAGAACTGAAGTCTTCTGACAATAAGCTTGCTTCTCTTAAGTACCTTTTGCAGACCTTTTGTTTGAAGAGACTTCCAGTGGTCTGCAGACTGTAGAGCACTGGTTTTCAATCTGTTTTTAACCAAAAGAACTACCTCTTGTTAAGCTGTGATCTCAGAGGAATGGTTTTCTTCTCACTTCCAGTAGCAGCTGCAGCTCGATCCACCTCAATATCCTGCAAGATTTTGCAGTTTTTACTGTTCTGATCAACTCTTGCTATATCTGGCACATAGGACCTGAGACTGTAATTGATGTAATAGTATGATTATTCACTTACTTTAAAAGATTGTATGTTTACCGTGTCAAGGACACATGCAGGCTTTTTCTTTTTTTATAACATACTGTACAGTAGCTATATGAAAATGCATGTTGCATGTTCTGTCTCTCAGAGATGGTTAATTTTGCATCTAAATAATTATTCTGTACTGTGGTCTGGAGCTTGAGTTTGGGATCTGACAGTATAACAAAATTTTCTGTGGCTTGTTCACTACCACCTGTAGCAGATGTTAATATTATAATTTCATTGTAATTGACAATTCTAATTCACAGTTCTTTTTATAGCAGAGAACAATCCAGTTCAGTCTTGTAGTTGTGTTAGTTTAGAAATTTTAATGAATAACAGAAAGAAATAAATTAGCTTTCTCAGTAAAGGAAACAGATGGGATCTTATTACCCTATTCTTTCTTAATCCTAAAAACTGTGTTTCCCAGTCTTGTAGTGACAAGTCAGTCTATATGAAAACTAATTGCTGGTCTTGATAGGTGAGTGACAGCAAAAGAGGTTTGTACGTTGCAAGCAGTGAAACCGTCGACAGTCTGAGAAACTAAGTCTATGGTTAACATGAAACTCATTAAAGCACATTAGACTTACATTACACTTCAATGGGGGGAGATCTTGCAGGTGATGGATATTAAACATACGTCTGAGTAAGAGAATTCTTGTGGTGAAAAGCCACTGCTTTTCATAGCAATTATGCTTCGAAATTGATGAGGGAAAGAATACTAGGTTCCGCTGCATAATCATTTACAGTTTGAATTTTCAGAGAGGCCTTACGCTGTCGTTTTGGCACAAATGGAAATTACTTTCCTGCAGGGAGGGTTTTTGTAAGTGAGAATGCAGACCTATTGAATATAAGTGGTGAAGAGCACACAACAATTGTGTAGATTGCTGAAGTCACAAGAGCAGTATTGTTCTGTGTACCACAGAGTAGCTTATTCTTGAGTGATTATTTTAATATTAGTTCTGCCTAAACATTCTCATGCTTATCTTCTTGTTCAAGATTTCCGAACGTGTTTATCTGAGTTTAGAAAGTCAAGTAAGCTACACGAAGGATGGGTTTTCCTTGATTCATTTCCTTTTCTAATTTCCTAATTAATTTAATTTCCTTAATTCCTCTGAGACAGAGAATTTGGGTCATGAAGATGTCAAATTTCTATCCCACTCAAGAAGTTCACCAATAGAAAAACAACATATTTTATTTGCTGTGCATTTCTGAAGGTGTATCTCACGGCTTGGCTGCTGTTGGGTTTTATTTGTCAGTTCAGTGTTTTCAGTTCCCTGTGCTTGAGGGGCTTACAGGTTTGCAAGGGTGTGGATAACATCGTGTCTTAGAAGCTTGTGGACAGCATTTCAGATTATTTGATTAGAACTCAGGCCTGTTGCCTCTGTACAACCACGAACCACAGAGGAACAGGTTTCCCAGGGAAGGTTTCACTTCTTTTAGTTGGATATGTTCGACTTCTTCAGAGGCCGAATTGCAAGGTTTGAGGGTTTTGGGGGTTACTTTTCTATTAATGCTTTCACTTGTTTTGCTTAACATTTCCTCTTGTCATCTTTCTCAATACTTCTGTACCAAGTTTTGTTTCTGGGAATATTTTTCGGTAACTTTGCTCTTGCTACATGCACTGTGTGGTTTATTTTCACCTTTGGTTGTGACTTACAGCAGACAGCTGCCAAGCTGGGCAAGCCTTACTTCTCATTGTTGTTGCAAGTGTCCTGGTTCTTTTCTGCAAGAGAGTTGCACACACGTGGCTAAGAGCGACTTGACTAAACCAGCCCTGTGTGACTAGGCAGGGCTAGGCACCTTCTGTGCATTCCAGTTAGCCTGGTTCACTGCTGGCTCTCCAGTGCCTTGTCTCTACTGAGAAACACCTTGCAACAGAGACTGAAAGGTGCAGGCAGGTTTTGGGGGGGTTTACTTTTATTTAAAGTTTTCATTGAAGAATTAGGTGGCTACTTACTGAGGAAGATCTCAAAAAGACTTACATACGTGCCCAGATATTTTTACATTTTTAAAACCAGACAAATGTTTTTTACAAATTTTTACATTTTTCAAACCAGATGCACCTGTATCACAAGCGCAGAGTGGTAGGGGTTGGAAGGGACCTCTGAAGAACATCTAGTCCAAACCCCCTGCTAGAGCAGGATCCTAGAGTAGATCACACAGTAGAACACGTCCAGATGGGTATCCAGGCTGTTTATACAGTCCTTCATTGAGAAGGCCTGGGAATCGTGTTCATATGTGATCCTTGACTATTCTGCTGTATGTTTTATAAATCTGTCAAGTAAGCATAGATGCCAGTTATGCAAAAAATTCTTTGTAAGCACAGTGTTTATTGTGGAGGTAAGGGCAGGCAGACTTTAGAATGTGAGCTTCAGTTTTGAAGCTACAGACCTTTTTGTGTCTTTTTGTGATGCGTTAAATATTTACGAGTCTGTAGAAGAATAATGGTAGAATGTTATACTGTGCTTTTGCAGATTTACACTTTGGACATAGACAAACCTGAAGACTGTTGGAAGAAATTTGCTTCAAATCGTGCTGTAGGAGTTCTGCTCTTCACAGGGATTGTGCTTGGAAATCTGTGGAAACAAAAAGACTCAAAAAATGCAGAAAAGCCTTTAGAAAACAGGTAGCTGAATTTTAGTCCAGCTAAAATGGTAGTACTGTAAGAAGGAAAATGTTTTTAACATAACTATAGCTGCTTTATACTGTTTATTTATAAAAGGTGGTGAAAACATTTTTGTTTCTAAAGACATGCAGATGAGATTATCTTACAGTGTAAGTTTCGATTATCCTTAAATGACTTCAACCTCCATAGAAGTTTCAACAAGTGATGCTGCTCTGCTGGTCCTGTGTAGTACAAGCAAACTTCTGTCAAGTTCTCAAGACTGTGAGCCCAAGATTTTATATGAAACAGCTGTTGTCTCTTAGTGACAGCACATGGGAAAATGCAAAGTGTTTTCAGGATGTAAATAAAATCTGACTGTACATGTTTTGTGTTCTGATTTATTCCATGAGTAATTTTCAGTTAGAGTTGGAGCTTGTTGCGTGAAAGAATTGCAATAACAATTTTTATCCTGAGATGTCTAGAAGCAGTCAGAACTCTGTGTGAGCACCAGAATAAGAAGTCAACAGAGAAGTATTTAAAATTATCTTTTGCTCTTGCTGTGATTGCTGGCAGTAGTTCCTTTTCACATGAAAAGAACAGGCTTCTGCAAAGGTGCCTGCACAGAGTGAGCTGAGCTCATTTATCAAGAACGATTTGAACACAGACTACTGACTTAAAACAAAAACAGCAGCCCAGAGCTATTGCCAAGTGTGCGTGACTGGTGGTTGACCCTGAACTACAAATTCATCATGCAGAGAGATCCTTTTTTTTTTTTTTTTTTTTTTTTTAATTTTTTAATTCTATTCATTTTGACTTATGCCTACTGGTTTTCTTTGTAGTCTTACAGGAAAAATCTGTTTACAGGAGGATGCCTATAAACAATAAAAATAGCAACTGTAGGATAACAATTACATTGCTCCAAACCATTCATGTTTTCAACAGATTCATGCTCTCTCGCTCTCTCAGTTACATGATTTGCAAAGTATTTTAACTTTTCTTTGACTCATGGTGTTAAAGAGCTTGTTTGGCACATTCTAGAATTAATTTCTGTGGAAGGAGCAATGGACACGCCTGTTCTAGGAAAATGATATGGTGGTGTTCACTTCAGTTTACATACTAGTAGGCAATGCAGACATGCTTTCCTCCACAGGTGGCTTTGCATATGCCTGCCTGTGGGGCTGTGGTTCAGGGCTGTTTGGTTGCCAAACTCGTTATGGTATTCCAACAACGTTTCCTGATGTCTGCTCTGCTCCTTGAGTGCTGGGACACATGTGTGCATTCACACCAAAAATAAGGCTGCGTACTGCTCTAGCTCTGAAGATGGGTATCATATTTTAAGGATGTTTAAACTGATACGTCTGAGAGACATTGTAGTCCAGAGCCATGCATTCAGGGTTTGCTAACTGTAGTGCCTTTGGTCACAGAAGATCCTTTTTGGGGCTGGAACAGACTTCTGTGGGTTCTGAACACTTCTTTTTAATGTACACCTTGTAAAGTTGTTTTTTTTCTTTTACTGTTTAAACAAGTGATGTTAAATATATTTTGAGCAAATTATAAAGAGAAGATTTTTAAGCCTGACTGCACTTAAGACAGAAATATGTGAAAATGTTAGGGAGCCTAACTAGGGCCACCTTGGTCCTTACACAGAAATTATTCTTAAATAGGGTTTATATAGTTCTGGGGTGGAGGAAGTATTAAGCTGAAGAAAAGCAGATTAAAAATGAAGACTAATAGGTTTCTGAACAATTATGTGGCAAAGTTGCATTTTGTAGAGGCAAAATTGGATGCATCCAACATCGTGTAGAACTTTAGTTATAAGGCATTTACTAGTAACAAGAAAGTCTTGCAATGTGATTAGTATGGACCAGTTTCTTAATACTTTTAATATTACCTTAGAGAGGTTGTGGTAAAAGTTACTAATTGTTTTTGAATATATTAAAGTGTCTTTAAGTAGCTTACATTTGGGAAGAGCTCAGGTTTTGTAGTGCCTTTGAACCTACTGGTGTCCTTTGTCCAATGACAAGTTCTCACAAGCATTTGTCTTGTAATGAGAAGAAAAAGAAGATGTAGCTAAATAGAGTAAAAATTCAAGATTCAAAACAGTCCTCATGTCCTAAACTTGAAAATCATTGCATGTTTTCTGTGGAAGTTTTCCAAATTCATCTAGAAATGCATTTTACAAAGATAAGCCATAGCTGTATTTTGGGTTCATTGACTGAAAAATGAAGAAAGGTTTAGGTTCTAGGCTATAATCTGAGATTGTTATTTGTGTGAGCATTTTATGATTAATACACAGAAATAAAAAATAACTTCTTAAGTGCAGAAGAGACAAAGGCTGAACTACTTCCTGGCTAAAACCCTATTTACATTTGCTGGCAGGTGTGTGTGCGTATCTTCTCCTTCCATTCCCAAGATTTTGTATTCCAAAATCTTCACAAAAACAGTTTCCACTGTGTTTAGATACAGTCTGTTAAAGATTCTCAAAAACACCTATATCTGAGCAGCAGCTTCTTTTGCACAAATAAACAGTGTCCTCCAGAAGTTTCTCCTCCAGTATCAAATGTTGCATTTCTGTTCCTTCCTTTTCCAAGTGTTCCTCCACAGGATACTGAGATAACACATATTTTTGGCGGCAGCAGGAAGGTCAAATGTGCCTTACAAAAGCAAACATGAAACATTAGTGGTTGCTCAGTTGCCTTTGTGTGCTCCCATTGTACTTTGTAGAAAAGCGCATCAAAGCAACACCAGCTCTTTGTCCAGGACTAGAATAAGTACCTAGGGGTGCTAGTTCTTGTGGGGATACAGGGCTGGGTTGCTAAGGCATCAGCAGCCCTTCCTGGTGGAGCTGGATCTGTGACTCAGAAACCTGCTTGCGACAATTGCACACAGGAGTTTTCACACACTTGCCAGGAGGAGGGACTCGCCCTGGGGTCAATCCAAGGCAAATTATACCTGGATTTTGCTGTTTGTGTATTGCTTGGTAAATAGAGCATCGTTCATGCAAGGGGATTGGACTTTTCCCTCCCTCCAGTTTCAGGAAAATATGTGACGCAGCGACCTAGCTCAGAAACTGTGGTGTGCAAACAGCGTGGGCCAGAGGACATGGGACAGCCAAGTGTGGCTGGAAAGCATTCCAGCCACAGGGAGTCACCAGGTCAGTAGGTCAGATGTCGCACCAGCCATTGGTAGCATAATGTGGGAATCAGAAAGATGTGTCAGCATGTGGAAAGATCAGAGCATTCCGTGGGCTGAAGTCACTAAAAAGCCAACTGAAAATTAAGGTAACCCATCACCTGTGCCAGCACAGCATTGTGGTTAGCCAGTATTCAAGGAAGACACTGAAATCACAACCACTATGATGGACTGGTGTGGTAAACAGAAGAGGGAGAATGTATTTTGTGGGCACTTCTTTGCTTTTTCCTTTTGGCAAGAGCAGGGAAAGGGCCGTTACTTTGTTTCTAAACGCATCACACTGCAGATGCCAGAAGAGATCTGTTTAAGCTTCAAAACAAAGCTGACAAAAAATGTGGATGTTAACCAGTCATGGATAATGTGAAGTTTCAGGACTAGCTGAAGCCTCCTGGCATAGTGGAGAGGCGAGTTGCCTGCAGTGCCTCCCTGTACTTTGTGACGGAGGCAGAAGGCCAGAGCAAATTTTAACACAGTGTGTGCTAGCTACAGTACCAGCATTACAAAGGAAAGAGCAAATAACCTTGTTGGTTTTACTGTACTTTTCTTTTCCTGGATGGTGGTGTTTTAAAAACCACCATCCTCCTACCCCCAGCCAGGCAGCTGTACACACATGGTTTTGTCTGAGCTAAGCAGGAAGAGGTCTAATACAATTTTTAAAAAAAAAAAAAAAACAAAAAACCAAACCCAAACAGAACAAAAACAACAATAAAAAACAGTGTTCAAATGCCAAGTTCAAAACTTTAAAAACTGGAAAAGCGAGGAGAAATCCCTGCTCTTATTAAAAAAAAACCCAAAACACCCCAAACCCACCCCTGAATGTTTACACCAGCAGAGCATAATTCCTCCAAATTGCAGAGTTTTTTGGCTATGACAAGTAGAATAACAAGCAGAAATATCAAATATAAAATAAGTTGCTTCAACTGCATAAAAACCAGAACCAAGCCTGTAACAAGCTGTGAGGGCAGGGGGGAAAGCAACTGCACACCCATTCCACAGTGCCTTGTTTGTTTTTTTTCCTGGACTGGCGTCAAAGTATTGTTCAGCTCTGAATGAAAAGCAGATTGAAGGGAAATAATTTTATCTCCAAGTTACCACTGCTGGCAACAGCACATGCGTAGCATGAGGGGACTGCTTTGAGGAGAAGCTTCAAAAGTGTAAAGTGGCTGCTTCGTAGAAAGACCTGTGTGCATTTTGTGTTGGATGTCATGCTCCAGCATGGCCAAATGTTTGTCAAACAGATTTTCCAGCTTCATCAGAGCTCATTTTCTCCCAAATGCTGTCATGCTATGAACTACCTTACCAGGAAATATATAAATGGAAATAAAAGTACTTGAGAGAAAAATGAAGGAAAGCACAGACTTTATGTACACCATAGTGTGGTTTTTGTCAGTACTTGCATTGGTTGGAAGGGACCTTAAAGAATTTATTTGCTCAGTGTTGGCATAATGCCTTTTTTTTTTATCCCCTCCCCGTTTCTGTGTGCATGACACCACAGTGGATGCAGTAGTGCAGTAAATGAAAGATTTGACAGGTCTCTGGAAAAGGTGTGCTGACTGTATGTGTAAGACAGAGGGGCTGGGAGGTCTCCTGTCTCCTTCCTGCCTGGGGGGAAGACCCAGGGCAGAAAGCCAAGGCTGTGTAAGCGCACACTGTCCGCAAAGCTGATGAGGCTGAGGTTGCTCTCAGCAGGGTAAAGGACAGTCTGAAGGTCTATTGTTGCAGTGCACATGTCCACTCCCAGGTAACAGGTGATAAAGACCTGGTTGCTCAACCCCAAGCACGCCTCTGGCACCTGCAGGTTCATCCCTTGTTGGGCCTTTATCTGGTGAGAGTGCTCTCCTCAGTTGGCCTGCCACCAGCACAACCAGGGGACCAGTTGCCTGGTGTTTCTTGTACACTGGGTAGGATGGGGAGAGGGTCCTCTCACTCCTTCCCATGTCTCTCAGCCCAGTCGTGAGGTGCTGTGCTGTCAGAGGTCCTCTGAGATCTTGGGACACCCATACAAGGAAGCCATCCATCTACGGAGCAGGTGCAAAGGTGGCAACTGTTGTATCTGTTGTCTTCAGGCCTTGCTCAAGAAATCAGTGGTCCTCTGAAGAGGACGTGTGGGCATGTGCACGCAGCAGGTGCAGAGCTGCACAGCTTCCCCCACATGCACATCATCTCTCCAAGTCCAGCGCTCTCTTGGTTTGCCCTCTCCCATCTGTCTTAAAAAGCATCTTTGTTATTAAGCAGCAAAGACCCTTTTTAATCCACAGTACAACTTATTCTACTAAGTAACATCAACACATTTAAAAAGTACTTGCCCTATGTCGAATTCTGCTCCAGAGACTGTTGGATGTCATTTTGCCAATACCTTGGTTAATGCTGGATTAACTTCATGATGCATCACATGTGACTGTTCACTGAGCTCCTGCTCAGGTGTCAGGCTAATGTGCCACTCCTCAGGTATGCTGGGAACAGCGCTGTCAGGTTAAAGCAAGGGTATCGTGTATGCTGGACACAAGGGCCAGGAGAAGGTAAGGGCCATCGTTACCTGCAGCGTGGTGGCAGCAGCTGGCAGCTTGAGATAAAACTCTTGGGAGGCCATACAAATGGCACAGGGTACATGCCCAAGCTGGAAGGTAGACACAGGTCAGCTTACCCAGGTCAGCTTCCAGAGCTGGCCCAAGAGCAGCCAGACTGCTGAGGTTCTCCTGCTTCGCACCACTGCCTGGGGAGAGGGATGGGGACAGGAAGACCCACACTCACACTCTATGGTAGCTCTTCTGCTTGTGCATGGGTGTGAGTCAGTGAATATGTGAGTTAGCAAATTAATGAAGTAGCAGATTACAAAATTGACAAGTTTGATTAGTCTGTTACGAAGGGGTTGATTTGATTGTTGATTTTTACCTTTAGTTGTTTTTTACCTCATGAGCTCCTGAGATGCAGTTTGATTCCTAGAGGGTGTTGTCCTGTAAATCTGAGTGACCCAGAGGAAAAGTGGCGCCACTGAAAGGAGGTTGACAAATAACAGACAGCGAGTGCAGGAAGCAGAAGCTCAGACAGGCTGCATGAAGCATCTTGTGACAAACCATTGCCCAAGCTAGCATGTGACCACAGAAGGATGTGAAAGAACTCTCCTACTACTTTCCTTTGGGTCTGACATGCCATGGCTGTGTGCTGCTGCAAAGCAGGTGATGCCCTTGGCCCCAGCTGTGAGCTCCCCACCATGCACTCAGCCTCATGTTTGGATGTCCATGGCATGAGGGGTTTGAGCAGCTTGCCCAGGTGGCAATGCACCTCCCCAGCCATAACTGCAGCCGCATTTTCTGTCTGATCAGCAAGCCAAGCAGACCCATTCCACTGTGTCCAGTGTCCCTGATGTTGGAGGGATGAAGGACATGCAGGCATGGGCAGGCAACAGCTCTCTCCTCGTACCAACAGTTGCTTCGGTTTTGGAGAGGTGTTACCCTGACCCTTAGGCATGTTTCTGAAGGCTGTGAAATTTCCTCTAGCGCTTGCTCAGCTTCTTTCTCCTCCAGCTTTTATAGTTGCAGGGATTTTCCTTTTGCCTGAGTCCATCCAAGCTGTGGGAAGAAGGCAGGGTTTGGGGGAGAGGTGCTCTTCCATTCAACCAGCTGAGACATCTGGAAACAAACAGAAGCCCTTCTCCATGTTCGAAACAAGACCCTGTTGAAACCCTGAGGGTGTTACTCTGCCTCTTGTAAAGGCTGGTGAGACCAGCGCTTTGGAGAGAGGCCCCCAGGCACCCTCCTCCACCAGGCACCCCCCCGATCAGCAGAGCAGTAGGTTAACAGCAGACCTTCTGTAAACGAACCCACTTCTCACCACTCCGGATGCCCGGGTTTGTGTAACGAGGAGCATGAGGCAGCATACTGGGGAAGGGGGCTTTGCTCATTTGTGGTAACGTTTTAAGTTGAGGGATGGAGTTATTTCAAATGGTGTGGAGAACCACTGGGAACGTTTGCATGTGGATGATGTCAGCATAAAATGAAATAAGCTGCCTTCTGGTTGCCACTTTGTAAAATACAATGGTACACCATGTAATTTATGCTTTATTCTTGCAGATAAAGCAAAAATGTGTTCAGGGAGGTTTTTTTTCTTAAATCTGTATTCCTGAATCTTTATTAAAATTGCATTTACTATAATACACATTAAATTGGTGAATATTAATTTCAGCTGAATGTTTCCATTGTCTGCTTGAAAATAACCTTTTATTCTTACCACATGCAAAAAAGCATTACAGGCTTGGTTTTGTTAGCACGTTTCCTTTCTTCCCAGCTATTGAGACGTTTTGCTCTTTGTTGTCTTGCTGTGTTGCAGCTGACTGCCCCTCTTCCCGCTGTGCCAGTCATGGACCTGGAGAAGCCACACATGAAGGGGACTGCGGCCACCAGCCATTGGCAGAGCCCTGGTGAGGCACCATGGTGAGCTCTGGCCAAAACCCACAGCGGCTGCGACGGGAGGCAACGGGCACTCTTGCCTGGCACTGGGCAAGGGTGATGCTCTTGCTGCGAGTTTCAGGAGTTCATGTTTTGATTTCAGTGGTGAGATTCTTGCAGGGTTTTTTGTCCAACGTAAATGCCAGGTGAAAGGGATGAGCTGAGGAAGGTGTTTATGGTGATGTTTTCTCAGGGTGACAAAGGGCAGTTACATGCTGATGCACCAGGATTGCAGGTGGAAGTGGGCTGCTTTTCTGCAGGAAAAAAGCACTTGCAGGGCCTAGTCACTCAGACAGTGAGTGTCACCCCAGCTCTTAATACAGGACAGACTGTTATCATTCTTAAAATGTTGCTGATGAGCTTTTTTTTGAATGTCTTGTCGCTCACACCGTGCATTTCATCTTACCTTTTCCCTCCCTCCCCAGCAGACTCCTAGGCTAGCTGGCATTCTGCATGAGCCTAGTCTAGCCAGCCCGTGGGACATCAGGTATCTCCTCTACTAGAAAGCATCTGCTGAACTACATCTTTTTGCAAACCTCAGTTCCTACAGCCTCTTGCAAGTTTTTGGAAAACAAAAAAAAAAAGTGTACAATCCAGCCAGGGGTCAACCAGGCAACCCCATCATAAAGCAGGGACAACTGCCCTTAAATTTTGGAGCCGTTGGAAGCAAAGGGGAGTATTTCAGGGCTCAGCTCACTTTATCTCAGCAGCACTATTGGTAAAAGGCTCCACTTAATGCACCATAGATCCTGGCCTGTTGACAAAGCTGGTAAATTGCAGTTTAACCCAAACTTCTTCCCTCCTTCTTGTCAATGGCAAGAGAGAAGGGGACCGCGCCATCAGCACTTCATGTGGGCTGCTTTGAACTTGGGTTGCTGCTGGGCAAGCAGCCACTCAGACCTGCTCTGTGCTCTCTGCGCACTCTGTGCATCACGCTGGGAAACAAAAACTGCTGTCCTGGTGTCACAGCTTCCCTATGAAATGCAGAAGTGCGCCTGGAACTGTCAGTTTCTTGCACAGGCCATGAGCAGTTAAATATTTGAGGCATGTTGGTGATGAAATAGTAAATATTAGTATCTCATAGAAGGAAATGGATGCATGTATGGTAAGGACTTAGTTAATTTTATAATAGCCGGGCTACGTGGCTTGTGACAAGCACTTAGGGAATCAGCCTAATTTTAAAGTCTCCATGTGGAGTGTATTTACTAATTCAGAAATGAAACCCCAAATGCATCGCTAAGAAGGAGCAGGGAGCACACTTGCTGCAGATAGAGGAGAGGTTTAAAAGCAAAGGTACCATCACATCCTGTTGCCTTCTTGTCTGGGAATGAATGAAAGTGGAGGACAATCAGGGCTGGGGCTTCCCCTCATCACAGTGTCATAGCACAGGGTGCTGACCCACAGGTTCCCAGCCCCTGATGCACATGGGTTTAGCTGTTGCTGGCTTTGACTGAGAGCACCCTGGTTTGCCCCCTGCATCAGGGACTATTCTGGGTGCCACAGGGACATTTTGGCCACCCAAGAGGCCCTGCCATGGCCCCCTTTCACTGCCACACTGCACACCCACCGCCGCCCAAGCCTGGTTGTGAAAGCAACCTCTTCATCTGAAGCCTTTTCCTTAGGGAAAGGGAAAATCTCAGAGTGAAGCACCCTAAGGTGCTCTTCATTTAGTCTGGGATCCAAGAAGTATGCTTATCTTCGGGGAAAAATGTCTATCCCAACAAATACACATCATTCAGAGTTGTTCTCCCCCAAACAACAACCACATGTACACAGAGTTAAGGGAATCAGGCAAGATACATGCAATCATTTCTTAAAAAAGATGAATATCAGTCTATGATTTAATTCAGGGGAAAAAAAAAAAATAATGTTGTGCTCTGCATGTGTATTAACCGTGTAGTCATACCGACAGGGCACAGCTCCTGGCCTCCCCCTCCAGTTACCTCCCACCATTCTATTTGCTGGCTGCTGGCTGCCAATGAGATCCTCCAAGAGTGAGAAAGTTCAGTTTTGCCTTCCCCAGAGCCTCTCTGCACAGAGCCCCAGCCAGCAAAGAAGCCTGCACTGAGAGAGGCTGCTCGACAGAAGGTTGGTTCTCTTAAAGCATGGAAAGATTAAAGAATTGTTAGCCTGGAAAAAGTGGGATAATAGCGCAAAAGTAGAGTTGTGGTGGATTTTTTTCTTTTTTTTTTTTTTTTTTTTTTTTCCCTTCCCTTTTCCTGTTCAGCACATAATTTAAAGCAAAATATATGGCAAATCCTACTTGGGGAAGGGGGGAGGCTTTTAAAAAGCTATGCACAAAAGCTGGATTATGGAGAGGTTACTTCTTTGCTTTCTCCTGCTACCAGAATTGTATAACTGCACTAATGGAATCTGGCTGGTACTTTGCTCTTTGTTTAAATTGGGCTCTCTCTCACCTACACGGATGCTCAAGACCAAATCCCTCTTAGCAAGGCTGCTAAGCTGTATGTGTTTTCTGGTACGCTTTGAGGATGTGCTGGATGTAGTTGCTGTCCTGGCAGAAGCTTGAATGTCAGTCACTTTTATATATTGCTACCTCGTCTCCTGCATTTGCTGCCCTTATCAATGGGGTGTGCTATTGGTGACAAGAGCATCTTAATGTTGCAATGTCTTCATTAACGTCTGCAGCTAAGAGAGTATGTGACTAATGCTCGTATACAGAATACTGTGCATTTGTAAAAGTGTGGAAGGCAGAGAGATTTACCGTGTGCCGGTAGCTATGGGTGGGCAGAGGGAAGCTCTCGGAGACAACACACGCTGGCAGTTTCCCTCCGATGCTGCCTCGCTTTTTGCTCACAGCGGGCTTGCATGCTGGCGTGTGCTGCCAGGGGAAGCCACGAGTGGGGTTTCTGGAGGAGCGTGCATTGCCCCAAAGGATGGAGAGGGAGGGTACCCCCTCCCCCAGCACCGTCCCCTTCGTTTCAGTTTCAATTCTGGCTTCTGAGCTCAGGAGCTGGGCGGGAGGCAGGAACCTGACTACCCAGCAGCCTGGCTCTGCTGCTGTATCTAAGAAAAAAAAACAACCACCCCAATTTGTAGCAAAAAGTCTCAATAAATGAGCAGGCAGTTTATCAGTTTATCTTTTTTTTTTTTTTTTTTTTTTCTTCCCCGTTCTTCTATTTGTGCATGACTAGAAGAATTTGGCCTCAGGGCAAAACTTGCTTTTAATTGTTTTCTGAGAATGTTTTTGTGTTGTCTTTTACTTGGCTGGGAGAATAGAAGCACAGGGATTTGGGGGATTTTTTTTTTAGACCTGAGGCTTACTGGTTTTCAAGATTTACGTGCTTGCTTAACCACAGGAAGCAGACTGGGCTTCAGATTGGGAGATAGTGTTGGACTTCTGCCTCTCCAGCTCTATACAACAAGAAACTGGAGATACTGGTTTTTTACAGTATCTTCCTTAGGAGGAAATGCAAGACCACGGCTGCTTCTCATGTATTTTGTACCCATGCAAAGGTGATCTTGTGTAAAATATGCTCAGTTCAACAACCGAAATGCCCGAGTCACTGGCTGAGGTTCACTGCCCAGCCCTGATTGGCACAAGGGAAATTGGTGAACTGTGTGAACTTCACACTAGCGAAGCCTGTCTGGGTGTATTGGGGAACATCAATTGCCTGATGCTATTTTGAGGGCTGGATAAAATGGCAGAAAATGCAAAAACCTTGAAAAGACACAAAAGCAGGTAAGATATGGTTACGCTTCCTCACCTGCAGCGGCAGCAAGGTTGCTGGGCGAAAGGCCGCCTGCTGAAGAGCGATGGCGACCAGCGTGACTGGGGGATCAGACCAGCAGCAGTTTATTCCCTAACTGTCCTGTTCCCCTCCTGTCTCTTTCAGAAGAGCAACAAGGAATGGCTGCCCCATCTGTTGTGACGGTCCAGCCGCAGTACAGCATGGTCATGCCCGTTGTCGCAAGGAGCGTGTGGCAGACAGGGCTGATGGACTGCTGCACCGACTGCGGCGTCTGTGAGTGCCTCGGGTAGCCCTGTCTCTCAGCTGTCAGCAGTGACATGCTGCAGTCGGTCCCACACCCTCTCGAGACACTTTTCCCGCCCGTGCCACTCGGGTGGGTGGTGCTGGGTGGCAGGCAGTCTCACCCACTGCTGTGTTTCTCTCTCTGCCAGGCTGCTGCGGGATGTTCTGCTTCCCCTGCCTCGCCTGCCAAGTGGCCGGGGACATGAACGAGTGCTGCCTGTGTGGCACCAGCGTGGCCATGAGGACCCTCTACCGCACCAGATACAACATCTCGGTCAGTGGTTAACCCACCCCCTCACCATGCAGAGGGGCTGAAAGACAAGGTGCCTCCAAAGCCCCGCTTTCTGCGCATCAGGGATGAGCAAGGGGTGGCAGTGCTCTCTGCTCACCCTTTTTTTCCACTTTTGTATCTTGCATGATGCCAGGAGCACAGGACAGGGGTTGGGATGCCCCTGTCTGTGCTGATCTCTGAGCTGGTGTCCAACATCACATGTTAATCGGACACAGCTCCTTCCCAGCACCCTTCACTGGGGGCATGTGTCCTGTCTTCAGCTGCCACTGACCACAGCGGCTCGCAAAGCCTTGGCTGCTGCTCCCCAATCCATCCCCGGTCTTTGAAAGGTGGGAAGAGTTTGAGATAGTTGTTGGCAGAATAAAGGATAGAGTAAGTCAGTTACACAGATAAACATCTGTACCGAGATGCAGGAGAAAGGTGGGCATTCGCATACAGTACATATGTGAAATGGTTTCTTCCCACTGGGGCTTAGGGCAATCCCCACTGCAAACCATGGGGGCCCAAGCCCAGTTTGCCCAAACTGCCTCTTTCTGTGCCTGGCTTTCCCTGCTATCTTGACCTCCAAAGCCAAAAGATAAGAAGCTATCTGCAGATCACAGAAAGGGCTCTCTCCTTTTCTGTAGTGTTGGGGATTTGCCAGCCCCGGTTTTTACATTTTTGGTGTCTGCTGTTGAGAATGCTGCTGCCAGCCAGGACACAAAGGGTACACAACATGGTATATGATTAACCTTTTCTTGGCTCAAACGTGTTTTTGGGAAGCCTATGTCCCTTGTCCTGGTTCCCCAGGTACAGATCCATGGCCAGCCATGCAGGCAGGCCATGAGTAGCTCTGAGTCAGCTGGGAGATCCAATGAAGGCAGCTGACTCACAGGTGTATCCCACACCACTTCATCATGTTCATTATAAAAGGAGGGAGCTTAGTTAGGGTATATTTCCTCCTCTCCCTGAGGCTTCTTGCTGGTTGTCTTCTATTCCTGCTGTCAACATCAAGGATTGGGTTGAGTAGACCCCTCTATACTTCATGTTGATTGTTGTTGCAGTTTTGTTATTCTATTAAATCTGTTTTTCTGCTTCAATTCATGGGCCTTCTCCCTTTTTTCCCCAATTCTCCTTCTCAGCTGGGGAGGGAGCATTGGGTGATAGACTAACTGCTACAGTTTAGCCCTGAGTACTGGCTAAAGGTAGACACCCCTAACCAAGTTCTTCCTAACAGGGGTCCATTTGCTCTGACTTCTGTGTCACCATGTTCTGCACCACGTGCTCCGTTTGCCAACTTAAGAGAGACATCAACCGGAGGAGGGAGCTGGGCATATTCTGGTAAGCTGGGTGTGCTGGTACTGGTTTTAAAGCCCCTGCCACACACAGCCACATGACTTCCCAGAGTCAATCCTACCAATGCCTGACATAAGACACAGGGTTGCTGCAGTGGGGAAATGACCAGGGACAGGTGACAAGAATGGCCTGTCCTGCAGCAAAATGTTTCTGGGAACCCCATACAGGATGGGGGAGGAAGGCCTGGGGACACACACACAGTGCGGTGAGGCATGGCCCTGCTCC
Organism: Podargus strigoides; assembly: GCA_028020825.1. Taxonomy (NCBI): domain Eukaryota; kingdom Metazoa; phylum Chordata; class Aves; order Caprimulgiformes; family Podargidae; genus Podargus; species Podargus strigoides. The sequence continues at coordinate 61,069,409 of CM051621.1, read as the reverse complement.
CTGACCCTCCTCTCCCATCCTGTTGCAGATGCTGCTGTCCTTGCTATGCCGTGCAGAGCTGCTGTGGACAGGAGTCACTGCTGCCTTGGCCCTTGGGAAATGCACCGTGGAGGGTTTGCCTCGATTACAGTTCATTCCCCCTTCCCTGAGTAACACCATGAATAAAAGCAGTTTGCCTTCCTCCCTGTGTGTGTAAACCTTTGCACTGCCTCAGAGCACCCATCTTTCTCCCCCTCCATCCATCTCAGCAGCCCCTGGTGCAGCTGAGATTTCCCTGCACCTGCTGCAGAGAAAGACTTTCACTAGTATTTTGGGGTTTGCTCAGCTTTTGGGAAGGATGTTTAATACATAGGAGGAGTTGTTGCTCATCCTAGCTGTATAACTTGGAAAAGCGACTTCTGCTCTAGGGCAGAGCTGGGGCTTCATACAGGCAGGTGATGGCTGCAGGCCACTGAGTGTCCCTGCTGCGGTGGCCCAGGTGGCCCATCCAGGGCTGCTGGCCAGTCCCACCTGTCTGAACATAAAGCCATGGGACTTCTGGCTGCCTGATGCCAACCCACCTCCTCTCCTGCTTTGCAGAGGCAGGCTCCCCTACAGTCCCTGAGCATGAATTCCCACCTGCCTGTGATTCAAAACCTGGTTGGGTTGTAGGTTGGCCAAGTCCTCTCTGTGGACAAACCCTGCTGCCTCCTAGGCAGAGCAGGCATGCCTGTGCTGGGCTGGCAGTGGTGTGCCCTCCATCCGGAGGGTGGGTTACATCCACCCTCTCTCCATTGCTCTTGGAGAGTTGCTAAAGGATTTTTGATCCCTACAAATCTCCCCCAGCTTCACTCTCTAAAGAAAATAGGATTTTTCTTTTTTCCCCTCTGCCTTCACTGTCACCACAAACATGTAAAGGGCGGGTAGAGGCTCCGTCAGTGCTGCAGGGTGGGCCCATGCGGCAGCACACCCTGACAGCCCAGATGATCCTGTGGATGATCCCTGGAAATACAGAAAACAGCACTTTTAGCCTAAGTAAAGGCCAGGAATGTGGAGAGGGGGAGAGAAGAAATACCATGCTGCTGCCTCCTCCCAGCCAGTGTGGTATGATTTTGTAGCTGTACCTCGAGGCAGCACCTGCGTTACCCAGTGGAGTTACCGTCAGGTCTTGCTGATGCTCAGGCTTGATGAAGGAGAGGCGCTGCACCTCTAGCTGCATATGGTTTAAGGTAGCACGGGAACCTGAATGCAAACTGTCCTTCTCTGCAACTGCTGCCGAAAGCTGTGTGTCCCGTCAGGGCTCTGGACCTGTGGGATGCTGGGGTGGGGAAAGGCAGGGAGAGGGGGAGGAACCAGGCAGAAGTGGCAGTAAGCTTGCAGCTAGGTGCCTTCAGTGGGGAAGCTGCAATTGTGCAAAGCAGCACCTAAGGAGGCATCTGGTGTGTTAGTCAGAGGGAGCAGAGGTCGTTTGTGAGGCAGCACCCAGAGCATATAAAGGATGAGAACCAGGAAAGGGACACGTGTCTCGCGGAACAAGGGCGGCTCGCCAGGTACGTATGGTTTGGCTTTGCTTTGGCAAGAGCTGTGGCACAAAACTATAGGAATTGCTCGTGGTTGAAGCAGTATTGCTGGGGAAGGGATGGAAACAGAGGTGGGGTTTTCTACCTGGAAAACTACTTCAGAGCTAAACCAGAGCGTGCTGGGTGCTGCTGAGGGGCATCTCGACAGAAGTGGGCAGCAGAGGTAAAGGGCGGCAGCTTTTTTGTTGTTTGTGCTTATATACATGTGCCTATACATAACAAAAGGCTAGTTTATGACCTTAGTTATTGGTGAAATGCAGCTGCATGCACTTCAGGATCTGTTTTGCTCCCATTAGCTGTTCCTACACTGCTGCTGGTCTTATGGAGCTGTAGATTTGGGGGCACTTCGGGTGATGTGCTGGCTGTGCTGGGCCCGGGCCACCTCTCGGGAGAGGAGCATGCAGCGGATTCTCCAGGCTGCTGCCTGCTCCCCACTGCAGCCTGTGTCCACACAGGAATGTGGTGCACTTGTACTGGGGGAGAGGAAGGGAAGGTCCATGGTCAGCCCTGCCTCCAAAGGGCACAGTGTGTGTGTGGTGGTGAGCACCACTCGGCTCATTTTCACTGTGTGCTGCTGCTATTCTTGTTATCTGGCGGTGGGGGAGCACCTCCTTTGGCACGGGAGACTGGTGGGGTCTTGCCCCTAAACCTTCTGCTGCTGCTGCTCCCACATACACTTCTCCCTGTGGTCCCTGCCCTCCTGCCTGCTGCTGGACATCCCTGTCACTGCAAGGGACCCCCATGCCATCCCTGCCTGGCGACCCCACCACACAGCCCATCTGTGGTCTGTCCCTTCCCTTGCCCCTCCTGGCTCCTGCTTCTTCTCAAATGGTCCTGTGCCCAGGCTCCCCACTGGGGCTGCTGTTCAGGCGTGATGTGGGGTGTTATATCAGCTGCAGAGGTGGCAGGAATGACCTGGGGCCTTGTGCATGAACAAGCAGGGACAGCCAGCCGGGGCAGGAGGTGTCCGGTGAGGGCTGATGTGCACTGTGGACCCTGCTGCACCCGTGGGTGGTGGGGTTACCTGTGCTCGCTCCAAAGGCTCCATGCCAACAGCCATGTGACACCCCAGAGAGGGCACAGCAGCATTTTTACTGCTCAGCAGCCCTGTTCAGTAGCAGCAGCAACACACCCTTTTAATCCTCAGCGGGGTCTGGTGACCAAAGCAATCCCACCAGCTGTATAAGTTTGCCTTTCAAGGCCACTTGTCACCAAATGGGAAGCAGCTACTGGTGTCTCCTAGTGTCAGCCCAGCCATGCTTCTGTTGCCTGCAGAAAGCTACAAAAAGTCATGAGCTAATCATGTGGAGACTTTTTACAAGCTTTCTTCCCTCTTACAGTGTAATTCAAAATCCCTTTTCCTTTCCGTGTACTGCCAGGGGCCAAGGGTCAGCCATACAGCAACAGGCTGGGTCTGAGAGCAGAGATATGTCCAGGCCAGTCTGCAAATGATGGGGAGCTGCAGGAGCTGCCAGCAGAGCCACTGATCCCTTTGCTGCCTGTTGACAATAGTCAATACAAATGCAATGCCACAGCCTGTATCTCTCCGGTGTCAGCTGTGGGTAATGCACTCAATGGCATCATCTGAGTGTTGGGCATAGTAATATATTTATTCACCTTATTCCTGGAGACTTGTGTTTGTTTAAATTCTGTGTAGATACTGATGTGAAAACAATCCCATTCCCTTTATAGTGTTTTAATAGAATTTACAGGGATTAATGCCATCATCCCTTGTCTCAAAATATAAATGATTCTGCTGTTTTTCATTTTGCTCCTCCCAGCGTTCAGAAACTCAGGTGTTTCCTTGTCACACAAGGGCAGGGAGCCCCAGGGCAGGGAGTGCTGCTCCTGGGGTGCTCCCAGCTGTCACCCAGACAGGCAGGACAAAGGTGTCAAAGCTGGGCAGGGGCAGGCAAGACACAAACTGTCCGAAGGCACTCAGTTAAACACCTGCAATGCCGGTTACAGAAAAGCCCGTGGGCTGTGCAGGGATGTGGAGGCTGGAGAGGATGTCCCCAGGGAGATGTCCTGGGACCCCTCCCGAGCAAAGGAGCAGCAGCTCGTAGTTATGGGGTCCAAAGCTCATGATTTCTTCTGCTGATGATTTCTTTGCTGAGGATGTGTAGCTGTGCATTGGGAGTGGGAAAGAGCCCTTGCAGCAGTGAGAGCACAGGAGCCTTTGCATCTCATCCTTGTGCTGCTTAGCAGAGCAGTGCAGAGCTTGGGCACAGGGTGGGGAGTGTGTCTGTATGGGACTTCCTATGGGAGCATCCTCTATTTTATGTTTTTTTAATTAAAGCTCCAAAGCCGCAGTGAGAATGGCAGAGGGTAGTGCCATGCCTTGCAGGGGGCAGTGGGGAGGGAAGGGGCCACATGTGGAGGTGGAGGTGCAGATAAAGTCATTATATGAGTCAGGTGGATTTGAGGATGGTGCTGTGGAGCTGGTCTCAGAGGGTGCAACCCCTCGCTGGGGAAGGACAGGCAAGAATGGTGCTCCAGGGGCCATGGTGGCCCCAGGGAATAGAGGAAGAGGAGGACAAGGATGAGGCACTGGCACAGACAGGCAAGTGGAGGAGTGATGGGAACTGGTGACTGGGCTTAGGGTGATGGAAAGGGACAAGGAAAACCCACTCTCTTGAAGCCTGCTAAGAAAGCAGGTGAAGAAGAGAGGGAGAGGCAAACAGGCTGAGATGCTCTGGGAACAAAGCAAAGATCAAGGTGACTGCTGAGAGCCTCGGAAAGCTAGGACTGAGCTGTAGTAGCTTTGGGACACTGCGAACGTAAATAAATACCAAACAACCAACCAACCTTTTAAGCAGATAATGACAAAAGATGAACTGGGAATGAGAAGACAGGATTGAAGCGTTGAAGCACTGAGACTCTGAAGCTGAAGGACCTCAATTTTTACAGAGGCATTTTACTTGCATAAGCAGGGGGGATGAGGTGCTGCTGCCTTTGGTGGGAGCTAGTTTTGGGGAGGGCTTTGCTGCTAAAGGACAGCAGCAGCTCCTGGCAGAGCTGTGCCCCCTACTTTGCAGTGGGGGTGGTGGTGCCCTGGCAGTGGGGACCCCTCAGGGACCTGTGCTGCCCTCTCCATCTTTGAATGCAGCAGCCTGAGCAGGAAACACCTGCAGCATCTTTCTCTGATGGCTTTTCCTTCCAGACCACAAACTGCCTGGAGGGACCTGACCCTGCCCCAGCAATGGCCTCTCACCACGTGATCACAGTCCAGCCACAGTTTTTCGCTTCCCCACAGGCAGGCGAGTGGCAGTCGGGGCTGATGGACTGCTGCTCTGACTTTGGCGTGTGTGAGTACATGTGTACCCCTCGTTCCTGGTGGTGGCTCACAATGTGTTTCTGGTGTTTTTCTGCTTAGGACTATGAAAAGGATGAGGGGACTGGAGCACCTCTATTATGAGGAAAAGTTGAGAGTCCTGGGTCTGTTTAGCCTGGAGAAGACTTAGGGGGGATCTCATCAATGCTTATAAATATCTAAAGGGTGGGTGTCAGGAGGATGGGCCCAGACTCTTTTTCAGTGGTGCCCAGTGACAGGACAAGGGGCAATGGGCACAAACTGGAACACGGGAAGTTCCATCTGAACATGAGGAAAAACTTCTTTACTTTGAGGCTGACAGAGCACTGGAACAGGCTGCCCAGAGAGGTGTGGAGTCTCCTTCTCTGGAGACATTCAAAAACCACATGGATGCCATCCTGTGCGACCTGCTGTAGGCGAACCTGCTCTGGCAGGGGGGTTGGACTAGATGATCTCCAGAGGTCCCTTCCAACCCCGACCATTCTGTGATTCTGTGATTTTTCTGGCTCCTCCCATGGTATCGCCCCTGCTGCAAACCCCACTTTTGTGGGTACCAGCAGTGAAGCAGCTCTTGCCTGAGCTCAAGAGTGATGGCTCCGAGCTGCATCCTTCATCAGCTTTCCTCTCTTTTCTCTTTCTTTGCACCCCTCCCTCAGCCAAGTCTGTGTCTCGTTGTCCCACAGGTATTTGTGGAACCTTCTGCTTCAGCTGCCTGGGGTGCCAAGTGGCTGGGGACATGGATGAGTGCTGCCTGTGCGGCCCCAGTGTGGCCATGAGGACGCTCTACCGCACCAGATACCGCATCCCGGTCAGTGACCAGCTGCGAGGTCTGCCCTGCTAGCAGTGACAGCCATGAGCTGGGTGCTGGGGTGCAGGCTCAGGGAAGGAGAAAGGGATGCCCAAGGAGAGCAGTGACAGGGAGTTGTCTGGGCAGCCCCACAGGCAGGGAGCCAGGGACACATCTGCATCCCTGTCATGAGCTGGAGGTAATTCCATTGCACACTGCCTCATCCAGTCCTTGCTGGGCATGAGCAGCAGTGTGCTGCAGGGCCAGGGGTGAGTTTCCCAGGGGTGCTGCTGCTGAGATATAGGAAGTCTTAGAAGCTGACGTGGGAAGGGGTTGTTCATGCAATGTCCCTTGCTCCACAGGGCTCCATTCTGAATGACTACATTGCCATCATGTGCTGCCCCATGTGCTCGCTCTGCCAGCTGAAGAGAGACATCAACCGGAGGAAGGAGCTGGGCATATTCTGGTAAGCTGGGTGAGCTGGTGTTGGTTTATAGAGTTACTGCTGCACAGAGCCACGTGGGTTCCCAGAGTCTCCCTTTCCAGCGACACCTGACTTAAGACACAGGGGTGCTGCAGTGCTGAAGCAGCAATGACCAGGTGACAAGGGTGACCTGTACCACAGCAAAATGCTGCTGGGAACATCTTGCAGGATGAGGGATCTGCTCCAGGCCCATTGCCTGGGTCCAGCCAGTGAGGCAGGACTGGGATCTACACACACGGTGTGGTGAGGCATGGCCCTGCTCCCTGACCCTCCTCTCCCATCCTGTTGCAGATGCTGCTGTCCTTGCTGCACCCTGCAGAGCCGTTGTGGGCAGCTGTCCTGTCCCTTGGGAAACACACAGCAAGGGGGTTGCCTTGATTACAGTTCATTCTCCCTTCCATCAATAAACAGCAGAGTTTGCCTTCCTCTTTGTGTGTTATTTCTTTCTCTGTGTCCTCCCGCAGCACTAGAGGACAGCGCTGTACTTTCCTGTGTTGTGTGGTCAAAGCAATGCTGAGGTTTTCAGATAAAGGAGACTTTCTTTTGCAGACCCTCACTGGGACGAGACCAGACCACAAAGTTCAGTGAGATGAAACAAAACAAAAGCCAAGTCTACTGCGGACAGCTCAGCTTCTCCTCTGTAGACACTGCAGAGTGCAGAGCTGGTGACAGCATCACCCTGTGCTAGGAGAGGCCCTAGAGCACTGAACCCATCCCTCTTTCTGCCTGGACCTTCCCCAGCACTGAGACACAGAAGGTGGCAGTGGGGGAGTGGTGGTGATGGTGTGGGGATCACAGTCCCACTCAGCTTCTTCTGCACAAACCTTGCAAACCCTGTTAGGAGTCTGTTGCACAAGAGCTGCTTCTCTGTGGGGTGAGACCCTCCCCCCAGCCGTAAGTGTTAGGGTCCCCCCTTTCCAGTGACAGGCGAGTCCTATGCCTCCAACCACACTGTCAGGGCTGAGCTGGGGGCTGCTGGGCTTGGGCTGCTGGGCTTGGGCTGCTGGCCAGGGCACACGGGTTTCAGGCTCATGCCACAGGACAGGTGCTGTGCCATAGGGGCAGGAGGCTGGTGGCGCTGCACCAGTGGCAGAGCCTGAGAAGGCAGGGCAGGGCACACCAGGGCTGTGCCCAGCTGTTGATCATGAAAACCCCGCTGTGGGTAATGGCGTCGCTTGCTACCACTCACCCTGCCAAGGAGCTGTCCGAGCCTTGCTGGGGCTGTGGTGCCTGTCCCTGGGCCAGCCTGGGGGCTGTGGGGTGGCACCATATGGGGTGTTACTGTGGGGGTCTGCCTGTGCTCCCTCCTGGGCTGGCTGGTGCCTGTCTCCCCAGGCAGGCTTCCCTCTTCCCTAGGGGTGTTTTATGGGTGCCGGCTGGCCAGGCTGGGGACCCCATCCTCCCTGCAGGGGCTGCAGAGTGAGCATGGCTGTGCCAGGCTGAGCTGGGTGATGGCAGCCCGGGGTGCATGTCGCTGTCCCATGCTGCGCTGTTCAGGTGTTGCTGTCATGACCTATGTGGGCAACATGACACTCGGGTGTCTGAAGGTCACAACAGCAGGTTTGTAGGATGCTATAGTACACAAGGACGCACAGGATTTTTTTCCTGTGAATTTCTTTACTACAAGTCACTATAAATGACCACTGTTCTGATCACTCACCTATACACACACTTGTATGCATTACCTGAGGTGTTACTGGCATGAAACTCACCAAATAGTTGCCAGGAGTGGGGACAACGGAAAAGCCTCTTGTCACTGGCAACCCATGTCACTGACTTGGGAGTCAGCCAGGCATCCCCAGAGACAGTCTGTCTGTCCAGGAGAACTGCAGGGAAGCTTTTGCAGAGCAGCTCATCCTGGGTAGGAACCACGTTACATTTGTACCTTTTTGGTGCAGTCAGGTTAAGTGGATGTCAGACACCACTTGACAGAGCAGCTCTTGCTGGAAGGTCAGCTCCCTGTGGTCATGGTTTCGGTACTCACTGTCATTGCAGTTTCTATGCTCGCTCACAAAAAAGTCTCTCGGCTCTGCTGAGCTCACTAGGGATGCCCGGGGCTCTGGCTCAGCACTTGTCCCTCTTGCCCAGTCCATTACTGGGTTGCCTCTGTGGCTGCTCCCACAGCTGGGCTGAGGGACCGCTGAAGCAGGGCTGGCTGGGCCAGGGGCTGCCCTCGCTGCCTCTCGGTACACACTGTGTACCCCGTGGGGTGCAGCAGCCAGAACCGCCCTCCCCTACGCAAACTCCTCCAGGAGTGCTCTGGCCCCGAGCAGAGCAGCCTCTCCCCACCCGGGCGGGCACCCCGACACGTCCTGCCCGCAAGCCTCGGGACCACCACTGCCCGTCAAAATCGGGCAGACAGCCAACCTGGCCTTGCGGTGCCGCTCTATAGGAACTGCCTGGTACAAAATGGCGGCGAACTGTGACAGACAGGCAGCCAAACCAAAATGGCGGCACCCGGGAGTAGCGTTGGGCCTGCTGGCGCCGATGTGCGTACGGGTACGCGGGGAGGCGTGGCCAGTGCTGCCAGCCAATGAGAACAGCACGGGAAGCACGCACGGACCTTCGTAGCCAGTGCCCGGCTGCGGCTGGCGGGAGAGGGTGGGATAGGCACCGCCAGTGGGGCGGGGCCGCGCTGCCGCCATGTCAGTCGGTCGGGTGCAGGCGCCTCCTGCAGTGTCACCTACAGCGACACGGAAACAGCACCAGCGTTACAGAGCAGATCCTCCGCGGTGATGCTGCACTAGCACTACGCCCTGAGTTACTGGGCAGTCTTAGTCCCAAAGGCGGCTCCTCTCCGGTTCAGGGATGGACTGACTCGTGGAGCACCGCTCCTGCGACCTACCTGCTGCTCGCATTTTCCATCCTGGCGTCCACCGCTCCTTTCTTCTCTGGCCTCCCTCTGCCGCTCCCCACCCGCTCCAAAATTCCCAGGACTGCAGGGCCCTGACCAGGCCCTGAGTTACAAGGGCAGCCCTGGACCCAAAGGTCAGAGGAGGCTCCTTCTCTCCAGTTCGGGGGCACCTTGATCTGGACCCCCACTAACAGGGCAGTCACCCTGCAGGAGCTGCCAGCGGAGCACCAAGGCTCCTGGACACGCAGCCTGCTCACAGGCAGGCAGGTGGGCATCCATGGAGCTGAGGTCGTCCTTCCCCCACAGCAACAGGAACGACTCGGCAGCCAGGCAATAGAGCAGCAGGGCCAAAGGCTGGGGTGCCAGGAGCCCAGCCCTGACCACAGTGAGGGCTCACCCGGCCCCAGACATCTTGGCCCCACATCTCTGAAAGGCCAGAGATACCCGCCTGATTACAGGGGCTCCCTCCAAGCACCCCTGCCGCTCTCCCAGTACTCCCAGCAAGCCTCAGGGAGCGGGAGGCTCGGGCCTGCAGCCGAGCTACAGGCTGGCACTCCTGGCTGCAGCACCTTACCACCTCTTCAGGAGCCCAGGGAGCGACCTCGAGCCCAGCTGCGGGGAGGTTGCTCCAGCCAGAAGCAATGCCAAAGGCAGGCCTGCGCCCTCCCTCCAGCACAGCACTTCCTCAGCCTGCACCTCTCAACGGTGAGGGCAAGGTCATTCCTGCGGGCTGACTAAAGCAGCCAGCTGCAGCACTGCAGCCTCCCCAAGCCCTGCTGGCAGGGCTAGGCTGCTCCCAGGAACAGGGCTCCTTCAGGTGGTGGCAGCCTCCACCGAGGATGGGCCTGTTGTGCTGGCACATTCCCAGCAGGACAGGCGGCCATGCAGGCTGACCCAGGCCCTGACTGCAGACGGGTCACCTTGCCCGCACTGCTGTCGAGTGACTTTGCTCTGCCTGGGGAAAGAAGAGGCAAGCCCAGATTCTCCCTCTACTCGTCGGCTGAGAGGGAACCCCCATTGCTGCACAGAGCCCTTCTTTGCCTGCTGGGGAGCTCAGGTTAAGCTGCAGCAATTTGATCAGAGGCCTAAAGAATGAGCTCACTCACTTGTAGCCTCACACCAGCATGGGCAAGGACAAGGCAGGGGCAAGGCCAGGGACAATCATGACTTTCCAGAGGAGAAAGAGAGCTCAGTGCAGGCAAAGTCCTGGGGAGCCAGTGAAGGAGATCCTCAGATCTGCCCCTAGATCCTCCTCTCTTTTCTTCTCTCACCTCTCTCTCCTACTCCCCACCCCCTGTTATGCTCCGTTTGGATCTCTCAGATTTACAGGAGAATTTTTTCTGTGTTTTAAACTATTTCATGAGCTCATTGTGAAATACCAGAAACAAACACAACAAACAGTGGCTCAGTCCCTTTTTAACCGGACTAGTCTGTCATATGAATTCACTTATTCACCTTTCAATTTATAAGGTTTCATAACTTATAAGCTGTAACTCTTGATATCATGCAAGCATGAGCAAAAGAAAGAATGTTACCTACCAATGGTGAAAGTGCTCATGCTTCCTCCTCCATCGCAGTGTGGGTGTCCCCTGTATGACACTGGGAAGCACGAAACTCTCAGTGGTCCAGCTGCTGCTGGATCTGTGTAAAAATCTTTTTTGGGTCAGCTTATGATTTATATCCTGCAGCTTGGAGGTTTGGTCTGTACCATTTCCATGTTAGTTGATTCTGAGGAAAGTGCCAGACAAAAGTTAATGGCTGCCTGAGACAGCAATTTGCAGGCCATAATGGGTGCATGATGGCCCTTCAGCTGTTTCTTGCCACCTGTCTACCCACCTGATGCTCTGGATTTTACCTAATGGTGGGGCTCCCACCATACATCAAGCCTCAGCATGAGCTGGGTTTGCCAAAATCTGAGCAGGAGTGGAATCAACAGTCACACCTCACCCCTTGGTACAGACCAAACATCCAGAAAACCACTGCCTGGGCAAGTGGAGGTACTATTACTCCTCTTGCCTCAATGGGGTTGAGGGTAGGGGAACGTTTTGAGCGCTTTCACAGAAGTCTGGCTTCACAGTTTGTAATTATGCAACAATTGGTGGTTTATGCTTTCAACACAGTGAGATAAGCAATAAACACAGATATACAAGCATACTAATAACAAGGCTAATAAATAGAAAACAACAAGATAATTATCGTAGGATGTAACACCAGATGCAATGTGCCAGTTGCAGAAGGTGCATATCCCATAAAAATGTCATACCAGTGATGATGTCTAGCACATTATTCACTTTCTGTTGTGATTCTGACAGTCGACTGGTAGTGCGTTTGATAGCAATAGTCACTTGGTTTTGGTATGCAATAGCTTTTTCATAGCTGGCGATTAAGGATTCCAGTTCTTCAGTCTGAGAGGATGCTGTGTCCTATATTGGTCCTAAGGGTACAGACCAAGTTGTAGGCCAGAATTCCACGAGCATGGATGTAAGGATTATGGCTTCTATAAAGTCATCCACAGGTTTTTAGTGCTGTAATGTTGCACTGGCGTTCTCAGGCAGGAGCCATTGTTTTGTTCCTGTCATTCCATAGAATGTCACAAAGTAACACCACACATATATTAAGGGTGAGGCTGCTGCCATTCACCCACCATGCAAGGAGTTGCACACACACTACCCAAGTATTTAACTGCTCGGACCAGAGTCTCTTCACAGTGGCCAGCTTCAGTGAGCCGATGGGTGCCCCTTTTGGCTCCATGCACACACACACGTACTCTCAGGCGCTTTCGCTTCTTTCAGGCTCAGCCCTAGGTTTCCCAGAGCAGAGTCTCAGGCATCGAATATTAAGAAAAAAAGAAATTAATTAGATGGTACAGCTGGAAAAAACAGCTTGAGCTGGATGCCTCTGGGGAGGGACCCCGGAGAAAGAAATCCCTGGGCGATTATACCCTTATGATTTATGCATCTGCCCCTCACACACTCTTCATGCACCTTTTTAGTCTGTTGCGGAGGCACCCACAAAATTCTGTAGAGCAGTCATTCAAAAACTCTGACAACCCAAGCAAACCCTGAGCCCGGGTGCCAAACGGAGGCAAAACCAGACATTTATTCTGAGCAAAACTGCTTGGCACTCTGACAGACCAAAAGTAAAACACAAGTTCGAATGTCAGTCGGGAATATATTACTACACAACTGGATTTAATCACTTCAGAAGGATGACTCAAAAAGGTGCACACTCGCTCTCAAAAAGGGGGAAAATCTCCCACACAAGGGTACCCAGAAACATAATCACTTACCCACAGGGGCGAGGGCTCACTCAAGGATATCCAGAAGAAGTATTCACTCACCAAAGGGGGGAATGGTGAGGGCCCTCAGCCCTGGGGAGTTTCCTTGAGTGGCGTCCCGATCCACGGGGAGCATCCCCGACTGCAGACCTGCTGCTCTAAGGAGGACCGACTCAAACTGGTTCTCCAGCAGGGCTCCATTTCATTGGAGCCTTTGGTATGAGCTGGACAGTGTGTTACAGTGATTTCCCCAGGAAGCTTAATAGCTTCCAACAGCACCGAGATTTCAGTTGCATTAGAAATATTATTTTCTGCTGAGGTAAGGGACTCTTTCCGTAGCATACCCATTGCATGACACACTCCAAAGGCGCATTTAGAATCAGTATAAATAGTTACCTGCTGATTATGTCCCCACCAGGCTGCTCCTGCTAATGCATTTAATTCAGCCCCTTGGGCACTCATCGAGGGTCATAAAGGTTCTGCTTCAGGTACCTCTAAGTTTCTCACCACTGCATAGCCCAGGTGTCATTTTCCATTCATGAAATATGAAGATCCATCGATGAGAAGGGTCAGATCAGAGTTCTCTAGAGGCTGATCTCACAGATCTTCCCAAAGGTGGCTGGAGTGAAACACGACTGTAGCACAATTATGATGCAGTTCACCAGCAGTGGGAGCAGGCAGTAAAGTTGCTGGATTCAAAACACTACATCTTTTTAAAACAGTAGTATCTGCATTTAAAATTATTAATTCATAACTGTGCGCTCCTTGTGGGGACAATGCTTGTGCAGCATGTTGTTTAAAAATAGTTCTGCTTCGTGCAGGACATACACAGAATTAATCGCCTGCTTCTGTGGTAGTTGCTACTATCGCTGTAGCACGGGAATCATTCCCTGCTGCGACAGGATCCAGCTGAGTTCAGTAACAAGCCACAGTGTGGCGATATGGACCTTGCTTTTGAGTAAGGACCCAGCTGGTTACTCCTTTCTTCTCCTGTACAAATAGTTCAAAGGTCTTGGAGTGACCCGGCGATCCCAGTGTCTGAGCAGAAGTTACAGCTCCTTTTGTAGCTTGGTAAGCCGTTTCTCTCTCTGGATCTCAATGTATACGCTCCCCTTCCTCTGCCTTGGTAGCTTCTGGTAATGGCTTATTTAACTCCCCTAGCACCGTGATCCAGGGTCTGCAGCATCCTGTTGAGCATAAAAATCCTTGCAGTTGTTTCTTTGTCTGTTTACTGCTTTAGCAGGGAAGAGGTCACTGTGCATCTCCTAAGTTTCAGCTGTGTCATCGGGAAGTAAAATATTTAGAATTCATATTAGTAGATTAGTAGACCCCAAACGGGTCCAGGCTGTTGCAGAAATACCTCAACTGGCACAAATAGTATCTTTCAAACAATCTTCATATGTCTTGCTGGCAAGTAACAAATCATTTACCTGTTGTACATACAAGAGCTGATTCATCTGGTAGTTTTACATCTCTCAAATAATTTCCCAGTATTCGTGAAAAAATTGTAGATGACCCTGCAAACCCTTGTGGAAGACACGTCCAAGTTAATTGTTGTTCTTTCCACGTAAAGGCAAACAAAAGTTGGCTGTTCTCATCCAAAGGGATACTAAAGGCAATGGCACTTAGATCAATCACAGTAAAACAGAACACTGGAACAGGCTGCCCAGAGAGGTTGTGGAGTCTCCTTCTCTGGAGACATTCAAAACCCGCCTGGACATGTTCCTGTGTGACCTGACCTAGGTGTTCCTGCTCTGGCAGGGGGATTGGACTAGATGATCTTTTGAGGTCCCTTCCAATCCCTAACATTCTGTGATTCTGTGAAATATCTTGCCCAATGTGCTCTTTGTGAAGGTATGGCAGAGTGATTGGGCACTACTGGATGAGGAACCACTATGTGCTGACTGAACCATCTACCTGTAGATCTTGTACAAAATGGTATTCCAAGTCCCCATCTTCATCTAATCTATTCTTCTTAACAAGGAGTATGGGAGTATTACACATTGACACACACACTTTCAGAATTCCTTGGGCTAAATACCGGTCTATTTGCTTTTGAATGCCCTTCTCAGCTTCTTGGGGAATGTTTTTACAGCTGGAGGGGGGTTTCCTCCTTTATTTTTTTATGTTTATGAGTTGAGCTGAGACTAGTAATCCTACATCCGTGCTAGTTTTACTCCACAGCTTTGTTGGTATGGACTTCAGTACTTACAGTGCTTTTAGCTCATTATTTGGGCTTTCAGTGACCACAGTCAGTTCCATGATTAAGTTTGTTCCTTCAAGTGACAAGCATCATTCTACATGTAGAGCCTGCAAGAGGTCTCTCCCTAACAGGCATGCTGGGGACTCCTCTGCTATTACAAATTGCCCCCATATACTCTTGTTTCCTGTGGTTACTAATAGGGGTTTACTCTAATTTACTCAAGTTACTCTCTTTGTCTTGTGACTCCACATAGTAAAATTCTGCATGTGGTCCTAGGCCCTCTTGCGGTAAAATTCAAAAGGGATAATGTGGCTCCTGTATTTATCAAGAATTTGACTTCAACTTTACCTTCAACTTTACCTATAACATGTCCCCACTTGTCCAATTGAGTTACCCACATATTACAAATTTCTAATCTTTCTGTGCTGCCCCTCACCCCTTGCCTGATGCCGTGAAAGTCAAAGTCAGAACTCAATAGCCAGGGTGACTATTAAGCAGGTAGTCTTTATTACAGCACTGGGTGCACAGGGGATCGCTCCTCCAAAATGTGCGCGCCAAAATAATAAAATGTAAACCATTATATAATATTTGCCTGATGCGCACTTTTCCATGCTGCCTCTCCATTGGCTGGACACTCCAGGCTCACAGCCTGTCCGACGCATTTTTAAAGTAAATTCCCATAACAGGTAAAACATTCCCTGTACAACACTTCGACAACGGTTCCCAGTTCGGATGAACCCCAATGACCCCCCCTCCCAGAGATGGGCTCCTCCCAAAAGTCAACCAAGTGCACACAAAGGCAATTATCTCCCTATCCACAATCTCTGATAAGGGTTGATAGCTCTAGGGATTCTTGCTTAACTACTCTGCATTAGATTGTTGTTTAACTGTTTCAATAGGAGGAGAAAGAGTTCTCCGGAAGTGCCCTGCTGCTGCTGCTGTTTGCCCAGAGGCAGTTCCCCTATGACAGGGCAGTTCTGCACAGGCACAGGGTCACAGCAGTTTAACAGTGGGAAGGAAACGTGGCAGTCCCTGGTACATATTTGAAAAGCAATGAATAGATGTAAAAACAATTGAGTGTATCTATCAAATTGCCTTTGCCCCTCTACTTGTTTGTGGCATTTCACAGTCGGTGCAGTGCTTGCCACCTATGGTGCTTCAGCTCCCTCCCCGAGACTTGTTGTCTCAAAGAAATCAGACAGTGGGGATGCAAAGTACGACAGCAGACACGGAGCAGGGTGGTTGGAAGGAGCTTGTGGGAGAGACCGCTCTGATAAAGGAGCAGCATTTTTACACAGAACAACACATAGAGTAACTTCTCCTGGTGCTCCTGTTGTCTGCTTCACCATTTCCAGTGTGGCTAGCAAATGGGATTAGATGTGCGTTGGGCCCTTCAGCATCTCTTTTTTCCCCCTCAGCTGTGGATAATTCCTGGAGGATTTTTTTCTCCTTGGGGTGGTGGGAATACGCGCCACTGAGTGAGCACGAGAGAACCACAGTCTGCTGAAGTTCTGCAACACACTTATCT
This sequence comes from Podargus strigoides, assembly GCA_028020825.1. NCBI lineage: Eukaryota > Metazoa > Chordata > Aves > Caprimulgiformes > Podargidae > Podargus > Podargus strigoides. Next base: position 61,053,404 of record CM051621.1, on the reverse strand, counting down.
TCCCCAAGTGCCACCACTACCAGCACTCCGAGGCTGGTACAACTGACAGGGTGCTTAGGTGCAATTTCACTGGCATGGGTGGTGGCAGCTCTAGGGACTGTTGTGTTCACTGATGGGAAACAGAGGTCAGTATTTCCTAGGTATGTTAATTTTCAAGTATGCAAGATTTTGGTCTAAAAAGCAAAGTAGAGGCAAGGCACTTTTAAGATAAAGAACAGCAGGGCTGCAGGGGAATATAGCTCTGAGCCTAAATTTGAGAGGAGGGGAAACACATCAGTGAAACAGCCCAGTCCAAGCAGCAGAGAAGCTGCTGGTAAACCTGCTGCTCAAGTAAAATGTGTGATGTTAACATTGTGGTGATTTAATTGGTACTTTTCTGAGGCATGGATGAAATAATTTGATGTGTGAATGTTGAGGCTTACAGGGGAAAGGCCCCTCATGTTGTTTCCAAAGATATTGGGACAGACCAAAGGGACTCCCTAGAGATTTGCTTCTGATGCCACGCTGTAAGTACTGTACAGTACCATGCCAGCCTGATCCACAGCTCAGGAGTAATTCCAGTTGAGCATCATATCGAGGAAATTAGATTGAGACTCCACAGCCCTTCCTAGCATTCATCACTTCAAGTCTTTCAATAGCAGTTACTTATACAAAATGTGTTCTCTTCTCCTCTTCCTTATAAATTATTATTGCAGTTTTTAACCATTGCCTCTAAGTGCTGGGATGAAGGTGCAGTGCCCTTTTCACATCTAAACAAAGCAGGGGCAGACCAAGGGACCTTACCATGGTTGGCCTGGCAGCTGCACAGATTCCAGCTTCCATCCCAGTTCATGGACAGCGGGGTAGTGACCTTCTGCCAGATTTAATATTAAACAGCACATGCAAACGTGTGAAAGCTGTTTGTATGCGTTGTCTGATAAGGCTATATCCCACTCGCAATGTGTATAACATCTCAGAGTTTATATATTGTGAATTGATCAAAGGTCACTTGAATGATACAGGTGTGTCACCCATCTGACCGAGTGCAAAACACAAGTCTGAAAGGTTGAACTTCATGTTTAATCAGTTACTAATATTAAATGTTTTTGTGATATGGCCATATATTTGTTTAGATAGATGTGGAAAGCTTTATGAATGCTTGTCGTGCATTCTCGTCTGACAAATAAGCAGCTGGGGCAGGCATGGCCTTGAAAACAGTAAGATAAAAAATACTTGACTAGGGTAGAATTTAGTAGCAAATTTTGCACTGACTTCTGTGGGTGCAGAAGATTTCAAGCTCTGCAGTAGTACATGAGCCCTCGGTTCACCTAATCCCCTGCAGTAACAAAGCTGATGAGATGGCAGAGTCTACACTGTTTCTCTCTGATGAAATCTGTAGTGTTATCACTGAGGAATCATATTCCTACACTGTCTTTTATTACTTATTTTAATGTAAATAGCTCTGTACTATATACAAAACTATCAAGCATCTCAGCAGCTAGCAGAGTGGGTAACACAGTCCCAGAAGCCTCACTAGTACATATGCTCTAAGAGAAGAAACTTCACAGTGAAATTAAATAACTCCCGGCCACGTCCCAAAGCTGCAGAAAGACAGGCTGAATGCCTCTCACTCAATGCTTCGGGCTATAATAAAAGTATGAGCTGTAGCTTTTCTTTAAATAGTCCATGTCTGAAGACAGGAACAACTGTGCATTGACCCACTCAGAAACGATCTCAAGGATACCTGTGCTCACAACTGAAAAAAAAAATTATATTGTGTTTTAACAGTAGTGCAAATACCTGTGAGAACAAAACTATTATTGTTTTTCATCTCCATTTTGTTGCTGTTTTGTTTTGCTTTGTTTCAGCATGAGTGCAAGTCACGCTGGGAGCGATAGCCGCCTGTGACTGCATCCTGCACAAATGCTCTGGTTTTTCCTGACTCACCTGGGAACAGCCCAGATCTGATAATAGGAACGGTCTTCTGAGGTTTCTGGGCCAGACTGCAGATATGCTCCCTGAATGAGATAAAAGTATTTTTGCACCTATTTGGTGATATATGCACCTTGTCTAATGCTACTGGGACTATACAATGGTCTTCACTAGCTGCTAGGATGCTTGTAATAAATACATATAAATACAATACAGAGTTAATTATGATAATATTAGTGATAAAGGAAAGAACAAGATCTCAGGAACGTGATTCCTGAATAATGAGATACTTTACCCATCCCAGGTTACAGCTGAAAAAGCTGGCCTTGTGGTATTCTGACCTGGACAGGTTAGCTTTGTTGTTCAGTAATTAGTGATGAGTCTTCCTAGGAAAATGAGAGCATAAAGCTCATGCTTTTAAGTGGAAACCATCTGTAACATGTGCTCTTCTGCATCCCTCTGCCAAGGAGAATGATTGTGACCGCATGGGTTCATGCTCTTGTCAAAGTGCTGACAGATCCCTCCTGCAGGATGGTGCCTGGGACACTGGCCAAGCGAAGGCAGCCCAGCAGAACTGGAGGAGTTCCTTCAGCATCCCCCAGAGCCTGGCCAGCCTCATCTTTGAGGTTACTGGACTCAGAAGCTACAGCTGTCCTGGCAAGCAAAACCATGTCAGGGAGCAAATGGGAGAACCAGTGTGCCCATCATTGCTGCTTCTCCAGATGTTGGTGCAGCTCCTGGAAAGCTCTGGCTTGTGCTGCCCAGCGGGCCCAGCTGTGTGCCAGGGACCAGTGCCTCACTCCACAGCATCAATTACATGCTCACATATTATCCTGTGAAAACCCTGCTCTTATGGGCTCAGTACAGCCTTTACATTATTGCAGGTATTTTGACCTGAAGGAAAACATCCCAAGGCAGTACCTGTCTGCAGGCCACTGGGGGAGAAGGCTCCACAACCAGCTGTGCCTCATCCAATGTGCCACGCTGACAGCTCTGCCAGCCAGCTCTGCCAGACTCAGCCATCGCCGCGAGCCTCTGGCAGGAGGAGATGCTATACTTCATTCAAACATCACTGCTACCGACACGGTCGGTTTGGGGCGGCTCCTAATGAGGTGCTGCGCTGCAGCTTGCTTGTGACTTGTTCAGCGAAAAGAAAAATAGGTGAAAGTTGTGGCTCGTCCTGGCCCTGCCCTCCCACAAAGCCCTGTGGCTTCCCCAGGCGTGGGGAGAGGGTGGAGACTCCCCGGGGTGACGGAGAGCAGGGATACTATCTCCTGGCTCGCCGCTGTTCTGCATCAGACGTGATGAGACGGGTGGGACTGCCGTGCCCTGCAAGCTGAGTGAGCCGTCAGGGCTGCGTTCCTGTACACCACGTTTGTCGCTCCCCTGGCTCCTGCTTCCCTTCCACCACTTCTGCCACCTGCCCTGCAGTGCTGACCCAGACCTGCTGCTGGTAAGTGAGTCGGTAGCACCAGTTCAGCCCTTTTACTGAGATAGATTTAATTTGGTGTTGTGGCTTGTTCCTTGTCCGTGAATTGCTTGCTCTGCCATCACTATGGAATTAGTTTCAGCAGCTGTTTTCCTCCAGCAGCCAAGGAAAACACAGTGAAATGCTTGCCTACCTTTTTCCAGATTTTCAAGGGATTTTATTGAGAAACTTGGCAAGAAATGAATGAAAATAGGTTTTATAAATGGGAGACAAAAGCTTCAAGACTTATAGTAAAACCAGTAGAAAGGTGCAAAGTTAGGATATTTTGCAGGAACTGTCATACTGAGTTTGCCTATGCATGTTAGTGCACTGCAGGTAACATGCGTGCAAATGCCTGCACACACAGAGTGCTGCTTACTTGGTCCCCAATTAACACACAGGGCTCTTTTCAGAGAAGGTAGGTTACAAATCCCTAGTAAATCAGTTGGTAATTAACTTACAGAATGCCTGAATTGCATTATCCTTATTTACTCAAATGGCTTTAATTTCCTTCGCGTGTTCCTGAGAAAAAGGGCTGTGTGGTCCTGGGCTGGCACTACTAGGCTGTACTGCCCTCTTTGCATGCCCACATCCAGTCTCCGGCCGGTCTACACCCCTGTAAATGTATGCAGCTGAGGAGGAAAAATAAGGTATACTTACAACTTCTGTGAATTTATACGTATCCAAAGTCTAAAATGCACGTTTGTAGTACATACTGCGCGGTTTCAGCTTGCAGGTTGCAAGATTAAACTTTGTACACATTCAGAATAAGAAAAATAATAGCTCGCTTAATTTTGTTTTCTCTGTCAGGTTCAAGTATTCAGAAAAAAAGAAAATAGGCTATTTTTTTAAACAGTTTGAGCCAGTTTCCTTTAGAAAACTGTTGAAAGCTGCTTGTGGCTCTAGAACTCTTCTTCCTTAAGTAATTTCAATGATTATTCTCTATAGAGATAAAATACTTTAAATAACTGCCTGGATTTTTAAAAAACAATTAAAATTCACTTCTGAATTTTGCCATTCGAAATTTTCCTACCACTCTTACGGTATTGTTTTTTCTGTTTGAACTGCAGACCCCTCTGGTGCCTAAAGCTTTGCAGGAAGACTGGCAGGAGTGAATGTTACTTCACTTTTTATATAAGAAATGTATTTTAGGGCATGGAAATAGGTTTACTGAAATTGCTTGAAAGACCCCTGGAATGGTATTGCTGTGGTTCAAATAGGTTTAAGTCAATTAACTTTGTAGTACATTTTGTTACTGTCTCATACTATTCTTTAGTGCCCCTGTGTATGTAGGGAAAATGAGACTGCGCTTTACAAGTCTCAGAAGGAAATACACAGGAATACACAGGAAAGTGATGGTACTGAGAGTTCAATTTTCTGTGCATTGAAACAGCGGGCAAAGAGATTTCATCATAGTTTTTAAGAAAGTAGTTTCATTTTGCCATTAATACAGGGTTGAATCTCAAGATCCAGTACTTGCCTCCTGACAAAATTTTCTGGGACTAAACATAACTGAAGAAAAGGTTTTTCCATTAGGCTTGAGCTGAATTTGATGCTGAAGTCTGTGGCAATAAAAATGTTTTAGATTTGGGAAAACCAATTAAATTTGTATGATTCCAAAAGAGTTCATAAATTTCATATTTAGCTGATGCAAAAATAATGTATTATACCCAGAGCTGATATCATGAGGATATGAAACACTTTATTGTGTTAACAAATATTTCTGAATACCACAGGCAGTACATATTGCCATTGATTTCCTGCTCATTTCTGATCACAAGTAGATATTTGTAAGCTGTGGGCAGTGAATTCTAGGAAACTTCATTTAAAGAATTTTTGTTTGCATAGAAATAGATTTGATTAACATTCATCATGGTTGTTTCTTTGTCCTGCACATGCTCTGACTTAAAATGTTTCGTGGCTGTATGCCACATTAAATGCAATAAATAATTTTTTAAACAAGGCCTAAATCAGCATTTTAAAAAAATCCATTCCCGTGGAGCAGTTGCTGACAGCTGACAATTACATTAGCTGTAAAGGAACATGCCCTCTATTCCTATGGTGAAGTTTATTGTTACATCAGAAATGGAAAGGTTGGTTTGTAAAATACCAAACTGTTTATCTCACTGCGAGTACTTACCCCACAGTGAAAAAAAGGTCTCCAAAAAAAAGAAAAGCAAATCAAAAGCCTAACTGTAGCACACAGGTGTTATTTCTGCTGTTGGCACTTCCTTCTCTCAGCACACTGTTAGCCGAGATCCAAACCTCCACTCTTGGTGGTTTCCACGAGTTGCCCAGGCAAAGCCTCAGCTGCCCCAATCTTGTGCTGGCTGCAGTCCTGCTTGGAGGGAGAAGCTGGGTTACTGCACTACTCAAGGTCCCTTCCCACCAGCACATCCAGAACTCTTGTCATTTTGTCAACCCAAGGAGCTGCTGTGGCAGAGTCTTTGCCGACAGTTACGCTCCTTTGAGAAGAAGGACAGCTAACACAGATTTCATAGAACAACTGATAAATAACCATTCACGTGTCAAGCAAATAAGTATTCTGCAATTTATTTCTGCAATAAATTCAAGTGGCTCTGAAAGTGTAAAATGCTATTTTCAGTATTAACCTAACATCTGAAACAGATTTTTTTTTTTCACTTTGATAAATGGCGTATGCCCACAAATACACCTTTTACTGAAGGGCAGCCATCAGAAGGAACAGCACGCAGCCAAATCCCTGCCTTCCACCTACAGCATCCTACCCTGATGTAAGCAGCACAAACACACCGCAGACACGAAGGACCATGCCGAGACCTCAGGGTCCACCCAGACCTCAATCCAGACTCTACCCATAGCTGCCAGCAACCAATATCTTCGCAAGGGACGATATCAAAGAACACTATTTTTCTCTGGCAGATTTATTTAGCTTCTCCAGTGTTCTTTGCAAAGATGCATACAACGTAATTATAACTCGATTGGTAAATTAAATTTAACTTTGATGTACTTTCTTTTCTTCAGAATGACTCTGAAAGTAGTGTGATCCTGTATTTATGAAAAAAGTTTCTGATCCTGTGCTTATTGGTTGCCAGTCAAGTTCAGTCTGGATCTGGAAGATAGAATCTATTTAATTCCTAAATTAAAAGTTTGTTTTCTTAAGACCATTTCTGGAATTTCAGTGCAAGTAATGAGTTAGGACTTTATGCTGGTCCTTGGGAAAAAAACCCAACAAACCCAAATGAAACAGTGAAGAATTTAACTATTCTGTTTGTAATGCCTGAGGTCAGACTCCACCTCACTCTCCCCCATGTGCTCATAACATTACATCAGTAATACTGAAACATTAAGCTGAGAAAAACATCTGGTCAAGTAAAATACTGATGTAGATACCTGATGTTGACAGCTGCCTGTCAAGCAACCTTAGCAAACCAACAAGATAAGTGCTTGTTTTTTTATGTGACCATATGACTGCATTAGATTAAATGTCTTTTCTTTTATTTTTGAGGCTTGTCTTATTAACATCTCTCAAATTTATTCAGTGTGTCTGAAACGATCTCATAATTTGCCTTCTTCCTGGCTGCAAGCAGTATAACTATGCTAATGTATAGGACTGATCATCCCAGAGCTCTACCGGTTTATCTCCCCTCTTGGTTTCCTTGAACTACAGCGCTACTAACATTTTCCCTAGTGACAATTAAAGTAATTAGACTGCAATGAGTCAACATGATATATGAAGAGAGGCCATATGCTGTCTCACAGCTACATGACCCTGTGCCACTTAGGAAACACAAAGGGGACCAAGGTCTGCGTGCACAAGGACAGCTGGGGGTGCCCCCGGGGTGCAGATGGATGGCTCACAGGCCATGCCTGGCTGACAAGGGAGGTGAGATAACTTCAATTATTTTGGAACTACCTTCTAGTTTTTATATGGAAAGCAAATCCAAGGAAGAAAATTACTGGGCAGTGGTGTCAGTTTCCATATTCCTATACCCTTGGCACAATTATTTTAATTAAAAAAATAAACCAACAATTTTTAGGTTTTGTTATTATTGTGCAGGAGCGCTAGAGGTAGGAGGAGTATCTTTACTTTCAAACCATTCCTTTAAAAGAGTATCTAATGGGAAAACTAAGTACATTCAAAACTGGAAAGAAGTCTGATGAAGCAAACAGGCAGAAGGCCAGGTCCTTTCAGACCTTCATAGTTTTGACCTAATCTTTCAGTGAGCCACCTATTGTACCTGTGGTTTCCAACAAGTGTACCGTTTATGTACAGACCTCTCTGCCAGGGGCAGCCCTCCAGAAAGAGCATCATGTCATGCTAGTGCCTGCTGTGAGAGGTACTCACTTCCTCATACTGGGAGAACAGGTGCACTGGGGGGCTGCCAGGGGACTCAGGGTTGCCCCATGACACAGCCACCTCAAGCTGGTGCCAGTGGACCTGCTGATGGCAAAAGCTGAGTGTGTCAGTGATGCTGGTAGTGCATCTCTGAAACCCTATTTAAGAAAGGGCAAAAGACACTGTGCCACACCTGTGAGAGAGAAGTGAGAAAATAGGGGGAAACGGTTCTGCAGGCACCAAGGCCAGTGAAGAAGGAGGGGGAGAAAGTGCTCCAGGCACTGGAGCAGAGATTCCCCTGAGAGGGCAGCTGAGTGGGCGTCTGGTGGCCAGCCAAGGTCCACCCATCACAATAGACCATCAGAGTGAAGTGAGACACTTTTGCCTCCCTAACACCACATGTGAAGCAATATGGCAGACCCAGCTTCCCATCAGCTCCATGTCATCTCAAGGTCTGAGCCCACAGGACCCAAACTTCCTATCTGAAAGAGAGAGACCGAGATGGATATCTGCAAGGCCCACAGCCGAGCACTGGACCCAACAGACACATCTTTCCTCTCCACACCTGATAAAACCTTCTCCCTCTCTGTTTTTTCATTTACAGAGGAAAAATGGCAGAAAGCCAGCAACACCTAAGTATTCAGATGCCGGATTCGGATACAAATGGCATCCCCAGCAGAAAGCAGTCCTCTCCAAACTTAGCTGGCAGGGGAGGAAGCGTACTGACTTTCCACAACATCTGCTACCATGTGAAGTTGAAGACTGGGTTTCTGTGTTGTCAAAAAACAGCCCATAAAGAAGTTTTGAGAGATGTCAAGTACGTATTTAAACATCTCTTTAGAGTATATGTATTTGTTTTATATATATTTGTTTGTATATATATGTTTTGTTTCTGTCTGGACAGCTGAGTCCAATCTTGTCACTAAGCCACTAAGCACAATACTCAGAATTTGATCAAGTTTTAGAAAAATTGTATGGTTGCTTCGTGTTTGCTGTCAACTGTGCTTAAGCTTCCTGCTGGGCCCCAGAGGTCCTCAGTCGTTAGGGCTGAGCCTGTACAACAGAGAGCACACACTGCTGGGTGCCATTTCCCCTGGCCCCAGGGAGGGACACCCTTCCTGGCTGCTATCAGCGCAGGGGCACATAAGCCAACTGTGGTCGTTGTACACTACCTGGCAAGTCTCCCACTGTGCTGTGGTGTTCAACTGAGATACTGACAGCCTGTCCTCAATGCTTGTGTCTCCTTCCCCGGGGTGGCCTTTGGGAAGGTTAATCTGGGGAGTTTTAGCTTAAAATGTTTAAGACAGTAATATAAATGAGGGTTAGGTTAACTTTGAAGAGATGTAAAGTTTTATCTTTTTTTTTTTCTTTTTTTTTTTTTTTTTTTTAATACTGAGCACTGCTGCAGTAGAGGAATCACGTGATTAGGGCCATTGTTCAATAATCTATGCATAAAGTTTACCCGTTCACAGTTCAGTAGTTAAGCTAAGTGGCAAGTACTCATACTACATGCCATTCCAAGTCACCCTTGACTTTCAGCTCCCTAACTCCAATTTCTATCATAAATATTCACTTTCACTTTTTTCTTAGAATCATAGAATCATTTTGGTTGGAAAAGACCTTTAAGATCATCAAGTCCAACCATAAACCTAATACTACCAAGTCCACCACTAAACTGTGTCATGTCTTCACGGCTTTTAAATACCTCCAGGAATGGTGACTCAACTACTTCCCTGGGCAGCCTGTTCCAATGCTTGACAATCCTTTCAGTGAAGGAATTTTTCCTAATATCCAGTCTAAACCTCCCCTTGTGTGACTTGAGGCCATTTCCTCTTGTCCTATCACTTGTTGCTTGGTTAAAGAGACTCATCCCCACCTCTCTACCCTCTCCTTTCAGGTAGTTGTAGAGAGCAATGAGTTCTCCCCTCAGCCTCCTCTTCTCCAGACTGAACAACCCCAGTTCCCTTCATCACACTTGTGCTCCAGACCCTTTACCAGCTCCATTGCCCTTCTCTGGACATGCTCCAGCTACTCAGTGTCCTTTTTGAACACAGTATTTGAGGTGCAGCCTCACCAGTGCTGAATACAGGGGGACAATCACTTCCCTAGTCTTGCTGGCCACACCATTTCTGACACAAGCCAGGATGTTGTTGGCCTTCTTGGCCACCTGGGCACACTGCTGGCTCATATTCATCCAGTTGTCAACCAGCACCTCCAAGTCCTTTTCTGCTGGGCAGCTTTCCAGCCACTCCTCCCCAAGCCTGTAGCACTGCATGGGGTTGTGACTTTTGTGTAGCTCTGTCTGTCTTTCTCCTTGCCCATGCAATTTCCACACCTAAACCTGGGCTCTTAAAATCTTTCCTGCTCTCCTCAAGAGCCATATGTTATGGTAACTCAGTTGACTGACATTGGTCATTTGCAACGATGTCAGCAGATGGCCTCTCTTGTGGCTTACTGTAAAAGACCAATGTTTAACACACATTACGCTTTTCCCTTTTACAAAATGCATTTGTTTTGTTACATATTAGTTTTTTGTGTTAAAATCACATATAACGTAATGTAATGTATGTATAATATGTATGCTTCTCTATTGTGTAACCATAAATTTTCACAATAAGAAACTGAAGGAAGCAAATATGAATCAGGAAGAGCAAAACCAAGCCTCTTAGGGTGCATGTCATTAGACCCTAAGAACAGTTTTACTGGGCCAGACCTACAGCCAAGTACTCAGATCACTGATACCTGGATTGCTGGTAACAACCAGTACCACAGTGCAGTTCAAGGCAATCCTGCCATCAAAACATACAGACAAGCATTTGTATGTGCGGCATGATTTTTGTGTACATCAGAGCTTGTTGAGCACAGATTTTAGGGGCTAGTAAGGAACCTGTCAGGTGTCAGCAGTGACACCTTCACATCTTCCAGCAAAAAGGTTAAAAAAAAAAAAAAAGCAGCAGTATTTCCATATACTGTATCATTTCTATTGGGTCTTTTCCCTTAAAACCCATTTTTATCTGGCTTTTGAGTTTCATGTGGCTTAAAATCAGATACAGAGAACCTGTCAACTGCAGTTTCTGTAAGTACCAACAAATGCTTAGTATTGTCCCCTACAGGGACCAGTATTCTCTCTGCTAAGAGAATAATACCTTTAGAATTGAATGTGGTTAAAGCAAGTATGTGCTTCACTTCTAGAGCTCCATGGGGGAAAAGCATGCATACAGGTTTTGCTACATTTTACTCAAGTTTTTGTGTTGTCTTCATTATATGAAGATCAGTTCTTCTTGAATTAGGAATAAAAAAGTGGAGTTTGACTGATCATAAATATTTTTTGTGATCAGGCAGCTTAATTAATTCCAAAATTAATGGTATGCAGAAAGTAGTTCTACGCATAATTTACACTAGCCTGTGAAATGAAACAGTAAGAGAGATAAAAACACCCTATCTATTTTGTAAAACCTGTCTGTTTTGTCTTACAGTGGCGTCATGAGACCAGGACTGAATGCAATTTTGGGACCCACGGGCAGTGGTAAATCTTCGTAAGTGCCTTCTTTGCCCTATACAGAAATTACACCAAGCAGAAAATGAACCTGCACATATTTAGCAGCAATGGACAATATTTTTAGGGAAAGATTTTGTTTTCATTTAGGTCTGTGCAAATCTCACAGGTTTCTGAGAAATACCTGAATTCAAAAAAGACAATTAGCTTACATGACAAAGATGTACTTCAATTTTAGTCCACACTTTACGTATCATTCTAGGTTAAGCTCATATTTTTGAAGGAATGAATGCAAATGCACTATGAAATTGCACAGATCTCATTTCCTTAGGAAACCAGGACAAAAGAAACTCAGCCCATGAAAGTTGCTGGAGGGTTTCTAAATAGTAGATGTTTAACATGGGATGCTTTTACGTAGCTGTTTCTTCCATAAACTGGGTTGGTGGTTCAGAGAGCTTACCTCCTGCACACTCAACTGACAAAGTAATGAACCTTTCTTCTAGTCTACTCGACATTTTGGCTGCAAGGAAGGATCCCCATGGGCTTTCTGGTGACATTTTGATCAATGGAGCTCCTCAGCCCGCCAACTTTAAATGTACCTCTGGATATGTAGTACAGGTAAGTAATTTTTATCACTCTATGGATTTTATTGTCCCTTTCTGACCGCAGTTGTAAGAAGTTGCTGCAGTGTTGGAAGTACCTTGCCTTGATCGAAGAGTCAAGGCTGGTGCAGTAGCAACTCTCCATATGTCCACCCTCCCTGGGGAAGAGACTCTGCTTTGCATTTGAGTCTCTTTTCTTAATGCTCTGCACTGGACAGTAGTGGACACTTTGGATCTCTCCTTGTTCTCCATTTGAGGCAACAGCCATAGGCTACTGCGGGAAGTCATGGCAAGCAATCACACAGAGACTTAATAAATCTTGTGAAAGGCAGTTTAATGGCGTTACAACCCGGTTTATATAGACAGAGCACTAAATCACAAGACTCTTCACGAGAATCTTCTAACTACTAATTGGCTAACAGCACTAGCGTGGCATAAATTGATTTGCGACCTTAAAGCATGCATTCACACCGTCACACCTTTCCCAACTTCCCATCCTGCTTCAGCATCCGGGTCAGGCTCGAAGGTTGGATTGCTCACATGACCATTGCTTGCTAAAAACCCCCCAACAGGCTACCAATATGCATGGTGTATTTTCCATGTATGATGCTTTCTGGCAGTAGACAGCTTGTACCTCCACTTGCCCAGGGACAATGTCACTAACTCCTGTTCTGAGAAAACCTTTGTCCTGCCAGGGTGGCCTGGGGAGAAAGACATGTGAAGGACAAAAGAAGGAAAAATGCATACCTCTTTCTATTTCTTTCCTCTCCCCACTACGTGTACTCAGCAGCATGCTTGCAGTTTGTGTAGACATGAAGAGGTGCATCTATGACAACCCCTCATAAAAGTATGGTCAGCACGTCACAGAAAGGTAGTCTCTTGAAACACACATAACTCCCTGAACTTCCGACATCTGACAGGTTCCTTTGGCATGAGACAAGTAGCTAATACCTAAAAAAACTACCCTCCTTCCTCTTTTGCTGAAATGAGCTCAGAACACCTTCACCCTGCCCCACATGGACCCAACTTCTCTTTTCCTTCCTTCTGTTCTCCCTGCTCTTACCTGCGGTGGGCGGAAGCTGCATTCACAAATGCACAGTGATAGTGACCTGAGCTTTAGCTGCTCCTTAGGTCCCTTTAGCCCTTCAGTATCTCATTCAACACCTCCAAAACACTGAATAAGGTAAGAAAACATGAGGACAGTTTTGAATATGTTGCTATTTATGCATTTTGATATCACGCATGATGGAGTATGTTCCTATATTGCATTGCTTTATGAATAAAGGCAAATATAATTATGTCCCTGCTATGACACATTGAAGATGCATCTTACTGCATGTACACTTGCCACTGTCCCTCTGCATGCAAGGATAACATAAACTACATGTAGATGCAGAATCAGAAGCAAACACCAAGTAGCTCCTTTTTTTTTTTTTTTTTTTAAATAAAGGATGATGTGGTGATGGGAACCCTGACTGTAAGAGAAAATTTGAGGTTCTCGGCAGCACTCCGTTTGCCAAAGTCAGTGAAGGAACAGGAAAAAAATGAACGCATCAATCAGATCATCAAGGAACTGGGTTTGAGCAAAGTGGCAGATTCCAAGGTAAGGCGTGTAAATATGGTGCTTAAATCACGAACAAATATTAAGTCATTTATTTAATTAACCAAGTAGCTATGCATGTCAGATTAAAAAAAAAAAAAAAAGAAGTAAAATTAAATAGACTATTTCAGTAATACAGTAATTAAGAACATTTCTGTATGGTGATCTGGACAGACTCTGCACTGATAGTGCCATATGCTGTTACATTGCGGGGAAGGGGAAAGGTAGTCTGTGGCTGGAGAAAAAGAGAACGCCTCAGGTAGCACTAACGTTAAGAAACATCCTACGTGTGAAGTAATATCTACATCTGTACCTGAGAGTAGGGTCAACACTTCTTACAACTGTTCCCAAATGCTGTCATGTCAGTAGGATGCTGTTCACTCAAGTATTTGTTATCAGGTCAAACGAGGCAAGTTTCTTGTTCTGTGGCAGGTTGGCACCCAGTTTACTCGTGGGGTGTCTGGAGGAGAGCGGAAAAGGACCAATATTGGGATGGAGCTCATCACGGATCCTGCCATCTTGTTTTTGGACGAGCCAACTACAGGACTCGATGCCAGTACTGCTAACGCTGTCCTGCTGCTACTGAAAAGGTGATGGCCTTGGAAACAACTTCCTGTTTTCACCATGCAACTCTGTGGTGAAACAATTTCAGTTGTATTTGACTTACATTACAGTTAGAATGAGCAAACAGGGAAATCAGACGTGTAATTGCTTACCAGTGAGCCAAGGCTGCAAAGGGGGTAGGAAAAAGGCTGTATGAACTCTCTCACTCCAAAGCAGCTGCTCACAGCAGTACACAAAGCACCCTGCACAAAGCATGTGCATGCCGTGACTGCAATTTGTCCATGATAGTTGTCACGGACAGCTTCATTTATTTCCATGTCTGCCTGGGCCAGAAAATGCCTGTTGTACAGTCTGATAAGGTGACTGATTTTAATATGGACAGTAGGTAGAACACAGCTAGCTGTTTCCCCATCAAAAAATCTCAGGCCTATCTTTGGGAAAACAAGCACAACACACTCTCTGTTTGCAAATTTTATATCATTTTGCATTTACTACAGGCAAAGAGGACTCAAACACCTCACTCCAGAGCCTTCTGTTTGTATCAAAATCTTCACAGGACCTTCCGCAGCAACAACATTCCCAGCGAGAGGGAACTTTCTTTTCTCACTCAGACACTATAAATATGACCTAAATGTTTTTTGTTTTTGTTTTTTTTTTTTTTTTCCTTCCCCCTCCCCTCTCTATCACACCAAGTTAATCAGACTTAACCAAGGCTTAACTGAACTTGCAAATTCTCGTATCTAAGTGCTGAATTGACTTGCAAATCCTTGTTGTTTTTCACTTCACATTCAGGATGGCAAAACAAGGAAAAACAATAATCTTCTCCATCCACCAGCCTCGGTACTCCATATTCCGACTGTTTGACAACCTGACGCTGCTGGCGGCAGGGAGAGTGCTGTACCATGGGCCCGCTCAGCATGCCATCGGGTATTTCCAGTCTATTGGTGAGCATTCACAGCAGGGCCAACTGCAGTAACAGCTTTAGTTTGTACTAACTTGAATAAAATGCCAATAGCACTTGGTCAGAATTGGACGTAGTGTGTATCAGCAAGCCTGGGATTTTAACAGGCTGAGCGTTTCTCTTGGTTCCTCTTGATCTACATGTGAGTATGGATGACAGGGCTGACTTCTAATCAACTGCTCCTGGGCGCATCTTAATTAGGCAAAGCCCAGGCTAGGGCTGAGAAGGGCACATTGCCAGCTGTCACCTTGCTTTCACTGCCAGAGCTGTCCGGCAGTGCCGTTCATCTCTCGGGTGAGCATGCCCCTTCTGACACCTGCAATGCTTATGGTGCAGGCTGCTCAGTGGGCGCAATGGCGTGGCTGTGCTCATGTTGGCCATGCACAGCCTTCCACCAGTCACACAACCACTGCTTAGGGCTTGTAATGCTGTCACCGCAGGCTATGAGTGTGAGCCGTACAACAACCCTGCCGACTTTTTCCTGGACGTCATTAATGGAGACTCCACTGCAGTGGCAATGAGCAAGACTGATGAAACTAACACAGGTAAGAAACCCAGAGCTGAGTGAAATTATCATAACATGTATTTAGGCAGAAGGAGTCCAGCACAACACAGAAAAAAATCACTTACAGGTGCCAAACAACCAATAACTGTTGTACCGCAATACAGTTATTTGTATGCATGAGAGTATTACATATTGCCCATCCATGTTGCTTTAAAGGGAAAAACCAACCTACGCCATTCCTAAGTCCTTTTGGTTTATATGTGGAAAACAATTAGCATAACCTAAGATAAGTACCAAATTCACATACAGCCCTACTGTATAAATTATTCCTGTCTATGCAAGAATAATTTGCCTCTCATAAACAGGTATTTTGTAATTTATCATTCCTATCCATTTCTTCATAAACTGACCTGTATACTTTTGTGTCACGCTCAAATTACAAGATGTTAAAGGTGAAAGAATATTTTCCTGTGTTATAATGGGAATATAAGAAATTGTTTTGTTACCTCTCGACACAGAAAAAGAGCTTCTTTCATCTTTGAGGCAAACCAACTGAAGCCCTGCAGTAGGAGAGATGATAAACCAGGATGATTGTTTCAGTTAGGGATATGATTTAATGCAGTTATGATTTGTATTTTTTACCTAATGGAATGGTTTATCTGTTATGAAATGACTGTTTTCTGTCCTTGGAGGAGAGTGGGAAGAGGGAGTAGAGACCAGTGTTCTCCTGATGCTTTCCTGATGTTATTGCAAGGCAGAAAATAACCCAAACTGACAAATCAAATCTCACCTATGTTCAGTAGCAAGATTTTCATCCTGCCTGTTGCTACTCATTAATCTCACACCCTCTTTTCACATGAATGAAAAGGGAAATGAAATAATGAATACGCTATGTGCCCAAACACACAGTTTCACTGTATCTTTACCAAAGAAGCAGCCAGCATTTTACAAAAGTGCTGACTGTGTTTAAGGTCTGACTAATATTATAGCTGGCAATACACGTCATATTTGTTATTGAAAAAGCATACACTGGACTACAGTTGAGCAGAAGAAGGAGCTCCAGCTGAAATTCTTTCTGACAGACTCAAAAGTTTGACTGAAGTAGACACATGAAGGATCCCCTGGATCTAAAAGTCTGGGAGGTGTAGGATTATCTCATCAGATCTGCAAACCAGATCACTTACACAAAGCTGGGGAGGGGTGGGGGGATGGTAGGGTGGTGGTGGAATCACTTCTTGATTAAAAGTCAGGTTGCTGCCAATTTGAAACTTCATTGGCAGACAAGGGTTTATGTAGTCAGTCTGCTGTGAGGCCGCTGCCCGTGAGACAGGTTGCACAGACAAGCACAGAGGTTTGGTCTTATTTATACCGACTCATACTGCATGCTGTGAGACTGAATGCAACAAAATCACTGGAACTGAATGTGCATATTAATTCTTCTGGTTTGTTGGTAACTCTCCCGCCCCAACATAACTCTCCTGGCTTAACTCCTAAACAGTCTTCCCATCCCTTACAGAAATAGTTGTATTTCTTTCTAATCTTTTCAGCAGAGAGCACTGCAGAACGCACTGAATATGATAAAACCTTGGCTGAGAAGTTAGCAGAAAAATACTCCAACTCTGCCTACTACCAAGAAACAAAAGCAGTATTAGAGAATACTTCTTTGGGAAATAAAAAGAAAACAAAAGCAGTTTTCCGACAAATCACATACGCCAATTCCTTCCTTCATCAGCTGAAATGGGTGTCCAAGCGGACATTTAAAAATCTGGTAGGAAACCCTCAAGCTTCCATTGCTCAGGTAACACTATTTCTATCTACCCTTTTGTAGTATATGTTGAGTTTATTGGACTCTGGTCTTAGATAAGTTGTTGGGATGGTTTTACGTGTTGATATTTTGACTGCAGTAAGCATCTGAAAAAAGAGTGTTCAAGGTTTGGAAATCTGATTAACCAGAAGGAGTCCTGAATGCTCCTAAACGAGCAGCATGAGGGACTGTTCAATAATTAATTTTGGACTACTGAAAGATTTTGGGAGGCAAGATCTTTTCTAGCAGGGTATTCTGCTGCTCCCAGCCAAGAGCAGATTATCTCCCAAGAAGTTTCACACATTTGCTCCAGAACATCCTTCAGACTTGACTCTAATTGTCCAGGCTTGTTGGCACTGTGGGGTTTGGTCTCAAATCTTCTCTCCCAACCAGGGAAAGTTAACGGACTATAGTTGCATACTTAATTAAACTTCAGCACACAATGAAGTGCTGGCAGTTGGCTCAAGTGTAGAAATATTTTCACAGTCTCGTAACATGTGTGTTGATTGGTTGTTTGACTGTTCCTAATGGTGATGATACCTTCTGGAGAAGATGTGACCACAATAATCTAACACCTGCCATGGAAGATGAGCATGTTCTACATGACTGGCCTTGTTAGTGCTGTTTTTTCAGAAGAATCAACACCAGAAGTGTTGATTTCTTCAAAGCTGCACATTGCTTTCAAAAATAAAGAATGCCTGGCTGACCTCTGCAGAACGACTAATCCTCAGGAATCCCCTAATTCATGAGCCAAACTCTGCAGTCCCAGCACCAGCAAAACTCCCAGTGCAATTCTCAGCAATTCCAGAGGAGTCAATAGAAAAATTGGTCCCAAGCCAGGGGTAAAAATTATCTTCATCATGGTTTATATAATGAGTGAAAAAATGGCCAGTGTGGCGGGGAAGTGAGTCCAGAATCCCTGAGGTTAAAAGGATTTGAGTATGTGTGTGTGTCTGTATGTTGATACTATGGAGATCCTTAATAATTGCTTTGTAAAAGCTTGACCTTGTGACAAGAATTAGACTCTCAAGGATCTCGTAATACCCCCAGGTTAACGGTCCTGCCTTGTTTCTCACAATCTTTTCCATCTCCCCACCCTCATTAGGGATGGATTTTACAAGCATTCTTTGAGAGGTACATGGCTCATTAAGCCTTTTTTCATTAATCTGCTCCAAATTGGTCTTGATATGATCCCTGCTTTCCACTGCAATTGGCTTAGGAGCTGAATTATCCCTGACATTTGCTCCTTTCGGCAGGATCTTAGTGATGGGGTACCATGGATCAAGGGGTTTATGGTATTATGGTTCATGCATTGCTCACACTTAAAAATGACACAACTGCCTGATACCATCAGTTTTGCTGAGATTTTTGTCATTTGCATTTAGCATTAAAAAGGTGTGATGTTCACACTTTGGTTTTTAAAAGATATCCTTGAGGCAGCTGGCATCTTTGCTATTTAAATGGTGTTACAGACTGCAAATATCAGTACACTTGCAGCCTGATCATAGTGTCTTGCTCATGTTAAAAACAATCGCATGAGTAAGCTGTGTGGTAGAGCCTAGCAATTACACACTGTGGAGCATGAAAACAAACTGCCATCTGCAGCTGGCACTGAGGAGCTGCTGTGTCTCACAGGCACCTCTTGAATGACACCGTGGTACACAAAGTACTGCTGCGCTGCAGGTTGCTAACCACCCCATCGACTCCCTTCCCAGCTCCGATAGCTTTTCTGAAAACCCATCCTGGTATTCTACACTTACCCTCTACATATTCCAAAAAACTACTCAAGCTTTGAAAGCAATGAGAACAATACTTTTCCTCTTCTTTTCTTTTTTACATTTAGGTGTGTGTTACAATTTTCCTCGGACTGATTGTAGGCTGCATTTTCTTTGGACTTAAAGAGGACTCTGCTGGACTACAGAACAGGTTAGTCAGTTTAGGTAATGGAGATCCAAAAATTTGACAAAGCTCCCTCATTGTTGGGATAGAATAACAAACACCTTGGAGGTTGAGAAGGAACCCACGAGCTTTTTATGAAATATATCTACCTCTTCAAAGAAAAAGCTTCCCTTCACATCAGTAGGTAAGGCCAAGCCTAAATTAGTGACTTTGAAGTGAGGATGTTCTACTACCTCTAGGAATGTCCCTGCAGAACTGAGAGAGGGATGCAGTTCTGCCCTGCCATGCTGTAACCTGGACAAGCTGTCCAAATGAAATGAGTAATGCTACTTCTGTAGGATGACATTTTTCAGTGCCAGACAGGTTCCTGAAAATGCTGAACAGCAGACATCATGCTAAAAAGGCATAATTCAGCATGGAAGTATTTTAAGTTCTTTTCTGCAAAGATTTCCCCCAGATAAAAAGATTAAAGATTAAAATATACAGACTTGGCTACATAAACCTGGGTAACTAGAGCCTTGATCTTGCAACTGCTTGAGTTTACCAGCAGCAAGTCAGAAGGTGCATCTAAAGCTAGATTTAAAAATTATTCTAGTCTCTGTATCATTTTGACAGCTGTATGTATGTGACCTGACAAATGCAACTGACCTGACCTTTGCAACTAAGAAAGCTCTGGGTTCTTAGTCTTGACATACTTTGTTTACTTAAAAATGACCCAGTTTTAAATTGGATGTGAAATGGTGAACACAAAGCCTTAAATTTTAGTGGAAAAGCTGAAAACAACTTCTACCATTGCTTATTCAGTTCCTCACAGTTTGCCACACAGACTGAGAATTTTTAGCATCAGGAAATTACATTAAAAATTATAAGGAAAATCAGTTCATTTTCTATTCTTTGACTGCATCAGAGAAAATACTGTCCTTGCATGTGAATAACAAATAGTGCCTCTACCACATCTACTTCAGGACTCCGACTTGTAGCCAAGCCTTTTCCTGTGGAATTTGGGATGAGAGGTCACATACTGCTGAGCTCCACGCACTGCTATTGGATTTACATATGCTGTAGTGGAAACACTATGTTTACATCACATTTTTAATAACAGCTTGCTCTTTTGCTTGTTCTAGGGTGGGTGCAATGTTCTTTCTGACCACCAACCAGTGTTTCGGCAGCATCTCAGCTATTGAGCTCTTTGTTGTGGAAAAAAAGATATTTATGTAAGTAAAACATACAAAAAGGTTATCAGGGACTACTGTTAGAGAGTTTGCGTGCCCTGCTGTAGTTATTTGTCATTTAAGTACACCTAGTGCAGAGGTTTCAAATTATTTCACTGTTAGTGCTCCTTGCAAGTGTGCTTTTTTAGCTTGTGACTGAGCAAGCCCCCAAAACAGTACCTAGGACTGGAAACAGCTCAGAGTTTAAAATTATTGACATATGTAGGAAAAAAACACTGAATAATCAATTTAGGTATTGATTAATACGTTTGTGACTTGCTAGTGAGGACAGTAAATACTATCTAACTGGATTCTTTAAAGCTATGCAGATTACACTGTACAGAAAAGGAAAATTATTTAAGCTTTACCCTCTCTCTCTGTTTTGATGACATGACACGTACATTTACTAAAAATTATGTGCACAAGTATCCATATTTATTTACATAGAGTCATAGAATCATAGAATGTTAGGGGTTGGAAGGGACTTCTAGAGATCATCTAGTCCACCCCCCCTGCCAAAGCAGGATCATTTAGTGTGTGGCTTACTGGACACTTGCATTACAGCCTAACCATGTGTCCTGGCTCCCCAGGCACAGACCCACGGGCCAGCCATGCAGGCAGGCCATGAGTAGCCCCGAGTCAGCTGGGAGATCCAATGAAGGCAGCTGACTCACAGGTGTATCCCATACCACTGCATCATGCTCATTATAAAAGGAGGGGGCTCACTGAGGGTGGTGTTCTTATTTCTGGGGTTCCTTCCTCCTGGCCTTCTGCTCCTGCTGTTGACCTCAAGGACCAGGCTGAGTAGGACCTTCCATACTTTATGTTGGTGATTGTATCAGTTTTGTTATTTCATTAAATCTGTTTCTACTTCAACTCACAGGGCTTCTCCCTTTTTTCCCCAATTCCCCTTCTCAGCTGGGGAGGGAGCATCAGGTGGAAGAATAACTGCTACAGTTTAGCCCCGGGTACAAGTTAAGTGTAGACACCATGGAAGAACTTTTTTTTTCCAGTTTGAGCCAGAATTAATTTGTGTCCAGGTAAAAATAATCTTACTGTTTTTTAGTGATTAAATTTGTAATATCCTGCATATATCTTTGTGTTCCAGACATGAATATATCAGTGGGTACTACAGAACATCTGTATATTTCATCTCAAAGCTAGTGGCTGACTTAATACCAATGAGGACTCTACCAAGCATCATCTTCACCTGTATAGTTTACTTCATGTTAGGCAAGTATGGTCTCCTATAGTCCCATTATAATCTGCTCAATAAATCAAGAGGGCACTTGCATTTTATATATGTGCATATATATATATATATTTATATATGCTAAAGCACTACATTGGCATGGCAGTGGTTTCTGTGCTTGCTTTTAGCATGCCATGCTGTTTACAGAAAAGACACACTTTTAAAGATTCAAGCATCCATGTCAAAATCTGTGACATGTCTCATCTCCACTGTCCCTAGAAGGAAGCGTGCCATAACCATTACTGCACAGGTTTGATTTATTCCTTTTCCTTTATGGCCATCTTAGCTTCCAGAGACTTTTAGAAGATATATTTTCCATCCTTGCAAGAACACCTATCAATGAAAAAGTTTTGTTTTAAGAACTTAATATTGTGTGAATCAATATCAGCTTATTCTTTTTGGTGAAATGCCTTCTGGGTAGTGAGCACACTTTGAAAATGCTGGCACCAACTTTTACAGCCCTAGAACACCTCAAAACATGTCCCAAGCAGGTCATTTACCTAGGGTAAGGTTTCAGATCATGACATCCTCTTGGGACATTCCAGAAGCTTGAAAGTGCAAGCAAAACATAAAAATAATCACAGCTCGCTTTTGTCTGAGCTTTTTTTTTTCCCTTAAGGAATAGGAAACAAGGTGGCATCGACAAGAGGCTCTCGGGCTGTGAAACTGGAGCAAGATAGACATTGCTACCAAATCCATAGCCACCCAAAGGCCGCTAGGTCCATTTGGAGAGCTCTCTGCTGAAACAAGTGAGATGCTGTACAACTGCTGCTCATGGAAGTGCACTAGAAATTTCTCCTTTGATAAACCACTTGAAGCCACAGTGAAGCCTTCACCTTGCACTGTGTGGAGTACAGTGCTGTAACTTCTATCCATTCTGCTACTTCCAGTGTTACTGCACTTAGAGGCATACTATTTATTCATCCTGTCCTCTGTTGACAGGGCATACACACACAGGCTGTCACAAGCCCCGCTGCAGTCTTGGTGACATAGCCTATGCTGTCAGACAAAATGTATTCTGTAGGCAGGATGCGCTATGTAAGTCAAGATAGTGTTCAGGTTATGGCAGAGCTTTTGGCAGGATCATACTGAAACCCTTCTTGTTCTGATCTTTAAGGTTTGAAACCAACAGTAGAAGCCTTCTTTACAATGATGTTTACCCTTATGATGGTGTCCTACACAGCCACTTCTATGGCACTAGCCATTGCAGCAGGACAGAGCGTGGTCGCTGTATCAAACCTGCTCATGACTATCGTGTTTATTTTTATGATTGTGAGTAGCATTATTCAGTTTTCTAGACTGAATCCTGAAATCCTAGAAATGCTGAAATCTAGAAATCCTACCATCACAGAGTTCAGCTGAATTCTACAAAAAGACTGTGGGGTTGAGCATGTCTAATATCCTGATTTGTCTGATTTGAATATTCTGATGCTGTGGGGTCAAATATTCTGATTTGCCCTTTTAAATAAAAAGAACTGGGGGTGTGGGGGTTAGCTGGGAGTGAGGGAAGGGAGAGTGGCTCCCCTGCCCTCTTCCCTGTGGCCTTGGCAGCCAGCATACTGCCTGGAAAGCAAAAAAGTAGCCTGGAGCTACATTTCGTTCACTCTCCTTTAGCTTTGCCAAAGACAAATTTGGTTGGCCGAGGACATGGCCCGCAGCCTCCTGCTCTCTGAGACCACTAGTGCAGCTGCCCTCCTCAGCTGCAGAGCCAACCACTGGGCGTGTTAGAACTGCACAACACACCAACAGCTACCATTAGAAGACAGGTACCATAAACAACGAAGCCAAAAAACATGTTGCCTCAGACTCAGAGCACACCTCCTGTAGCTCCACGCACCCAAGTAACAGCAGACAGTTCATGTGAACCCCTGTGGGACCCACAGGCAGGAAGCATCCCAGTTTAGTGCATGGGTGAAAGCATTCCCCATTACTCATTTCAGGAGAGTGACCACATAGGGTTATGACCCAACACTGGGTAATGGAAATGATTCCTTCCCTCTCCCCTGTACTCCCACTGGAAGAATTTCTTCCTCTAGAAATGTCTTCCCATTTGTTTTTAATCTGAAGAAGCAGAGTCAAGAGCTAGAGAGGAACACATGGTAACAGCATGTAATTTGGTTTGTTGTTGTTGTGGCTTTTTTGTAATCTTTGCCTCTAGATTTTCTCTGGGTTGCTGGTCAATCTCACAAGTGTCATGTCCTGGCTCTCCTGGCTCAAATACTTTAGCATCCCTCGATACGGAATGACAGTAAGTGCTTTACTTTCCTGTGTACAGACTTGGAAAAGATTTGTTAGAATGTCTTTGCTCATGATAAAGAAAACTCCAAACTTTATAGGCTAATGAGCAAAAGGTAAGCTAATTAAATACAGCAACTGCAGAACGTAGTGCAGTATCTTGAAATGACAAAGGCTTCTCATCAACCAGCACCCACTGCTCTTTAGAAGAGCACATTTCTGTAACTTGGAAACACCTTGGGTGAGAGAGTCACTAAATAACTACATCCACTGGAATGCAGTTGGACAAAAACGATACAGAGTAAAGAAAAATGTTATCCCGAAAAAACAATTACTCTCTTTTCCATCGATCAAACAAAAAACTTGTCAAGCTGAAACTTTTCTCCTAATTTTTGAGAAGTTAAGCCAGAGTGATGGTTCAGAGAGAAATTTGCGCTTTAATATGGCTGCACAGAAATAGTCTAGCCTGGGGGAGGTGTTAAAGCCTGGTGACGCGCGTGCATTACAGGGTGTGGACAGCATATATTCCTCTCTTGAAAGAAAAAGAACCTGCTGCTTGGTTAAAAGATGGGGTTTTGGCCAACATAACACATAGTGATACCATCAAGTTTTTAGAATAAATTTGCGTTGAATTATATCTCATCATGTTAATGTATAATGCCTTTACCTACTAATTTCTGTTGTCATTGTTTCTTTAATTTTAAAAGGCTTTACAAATCAATGAATTGACTGGCCTGAACTTTTGCAGCAGGAACACCACAAATATAACAAGCAATGATAATCATCAACAGATAAGCCAGATGTAAGTATTTTGGTACATTACAATGAATACCATCACCAGTAACTTAAAAAGTCCTAGAGCATTAGTCTGTCTGTGAGATACTCCCTGATGAGCAGCAGAATCTGTGAGTTTTTATATGGAAAATGAAGTTTTAACTGGGTTTTTGCATTCTGTCTGCAGAGAACATTCTGCTTATGTCATAGTTAGTATTTATAACACTAGAAATATCTGGCATTATGCTTCTCACTTTAAACTGTGTTTACTGAAACATATACACACTACAATTATAGAACCTCACAAAATCCATTTCAGCTTCCTACAGGAAACTGATGGTAGCTACAAGAAAAACAAATTTACAAATAGAAAATAAAATAGTAACATATAGCTGGTGTTTGCCTGCCCTACTATAGACACGAAATCACACTACAACATCTTGGGATCTTCCTAGATACCTCAAACTGACTAAGTTTATAAATGTGTGTGTTTATCCATAGGACGTGTATTGGAGATGAGTATCTGAAATCTCAAGGCATTGATCCAAGTAGCTGGGGCCTGTGGCAGAACCACCTGGCTCTTGTCTGCATGACAGTAATATTCCTTACCATTGCATACCTGAGACTGCACTTCATGAAGAAGTTCTCTTAAAACCAGAATGAAAAATGCAATTCCCACTAGATCAGTAGTTTGATAAACTGACTGTGCGACTGACTTGATTCTTTTGTAAGACACCTGCCTCTGTAATTTTGTTTATGATTACACAATGCCATGAATGTCATCCTTGTATATTATATAGTTTGTATTAATGTACTTTGCTGCAATGTCTAGCATTGCCTCGGTTCTTTTTTGCCATAAAAAGTATACAACCATTCATTTCTTCAAGAAACTATTCAGTCTTTCTGCATGTTCTAACTGTGAATTTGTTAAACAATGAAACTAATATTTAATGGTTTAACTTTAAAAAAAGAGTGGTTCCATACTTTAATTAGCACCTACATTCACTGGCAAGTAATTCAGTCCCAAGTGATGCTCATCAGGGCACCAATGCAGTCTTGACTGCTAATGTGGTCAGTCTGTGTGAGGCAGTGACAAAACCATCCTCTCCGTCCCAGTGCGTGTGTCATGCCCTTTCCTATGTGGCAGTCATTGCTGCTCTGGAGTGTACTTGATTGATGCCATCAAGTTTTTTCTTACCAAGCTTGAGCAGGAGAAACACTATCATTTAAATAAATGGGACTGCGTACTTTCTTACTCTGCCAGCTTGCATAAACCTTGTACTAAAATTTGCATCGTCTCCCCTGTATCTGCAAGTCATCTTCACGGCCCTGTTGTTGCTGCTATCCTGAGTTCTTCAGTCTTTTTTTATGGTCACCAATTTCAAGTGCCCAGCTGATCAGGATGGTACTAGGAGCCTGTAGGTTGCAGTGACCCTTTCCTGGCAGCCCCACTCTTCCCCTGGCGGTACGCAGCAATGGTAGGTGTCTCCTTCCTCTGGGTACAGATGCCGCGGCGTTTCCAACAAGGATCTCTGCCCTTATCACTCCCCGTTAGCATTTCATGCAATAACGTTTGCTCTACTTTAAAGACCCGTTGCTCAATTTTGGCAGTGCTCTACGGACTCTCACTAGGCCTCCCTGCCCTTGAGTTTATCAGGAGGCGCAGGGGCAGTATGGGAACATTACAGGGGACCACGTGCCTGTGCGCACCGCCTCACCAGTGCGCCTCCCATGCAACACCCACACCTGCGGCTCAGCCTCTCTGGCTGCTGACCTGGCTGCCTCCTGCACACAGCGCTACAACTGCACCAGAGGCCCCCAGCCGAGGCTTTCCATTTGGAAACTGAAGGGTTGTGATGCAAAGGCTTTTACCTGCAGAATTACGCATAAAGGAAATGCATAAAATGCACAGAAGACAAGTTCACGGCCCTTTCTCGGGCTGTTACTGTTAACCACCTTACCCCTGCAGTGTTTGCCCCGGTTTGCGTGGGTCATACAGTCACGTTTGGAAATGTCATAGTGCTGTCTGGCTTTGTTAGTTGCTATATTAACTGATTTTAACGGGGTCTGCACTTGTGCTAATAGAGAGCGTAAAGTTAATCAACATACAGATTATTGTTACGCTTTTTTATCTCCAAATTTATTAGCATTGTATTTAAATCACAGTGTATTAAAATAAGTTACTCCCCAGTGAAGCGTGGTGCCCTCCTGTCCTCTGCCAGTTTTCCTGCGTGTTTTCTCACTGTGCAAACATCAGGGAGCTCAGCTCAGTACTTTTAATATTTTTCCTCAACGAGAGTTTCAAGAAACGTAAAAGCTGTTATTTCTCTAAGAGACTTCTGCCACTCCTTCCAGGATGGTTGTAGGTTTATGTCTGTTTCAAAAGTTATTCAAGGCAAAGTGACAGAACTGGAGAAGCAGTATGAGTGCATGCTCTCCATTTTGGTGAGATACACTTGGTGTGGAACCAGTGGTGCAAACTGGGGCAATGACATGAGGCAGAGGAATGAGGGTGAAGGAGAACGGGAAAAAAATAACCTACGTTGTTCTCCAGCTACCCTGTGCAAGCCTGGCAGTGAGCACCATGGAATGGGGCTTCCTACAGTGGTAACCTGGAGCTGTGCTCTGCAGTATTTCACTGTGAGCTTTGGAACAAGTGACACAGGTCCTGTGGAATAACATTTTAATCAAACACTATTATTGACAGTTGAACTGCATGAGAGGAAACAGACAGCTGTAACACAGCATCCCAAATATAACTGCAAGCCGAGTTTTATCATCTTGACAAAGATGTCCTTGCTCTGAGTGCAGTTGTTAACTCATACTCTCACAGGCTTTTGTCGTAGCCTGCAGTGACTGGCCTCAGCTGTGACACAGAAGCAGCTCCACCACAGTGGCCACTTGTTGGAACTTACCACTGACAGCCTTCCCAATAGTCTGCTGTAGTCAGACATGGCTTTTCTGCAGAAGCTGCTGTTACTTTCCACATCATCTGCTACTGAATTGTGGAGTGGCATTTGACATTGTCAAAAAATAGTCGACATTTTGATAGAGATCACGTAGGTGTTTTTAAAAACATTATGTTTCATACCTTTTTCATTCAGCTTTGTCACAATTCCACATAATCATCCAGCAAATTTAAAAAACAAAAAAAAGAAGATGCAATAGTGTAATACAGATAAAATTACAGATTCCCAGACACAATAGCACACACTAAGTTAAATTTTCAATTTCCAGCTTAGCTAGAAGAGGATCTTGTACAGAATGGTGTTGACATAGATCTGAATTTTAGGGAAGAACACATATGACTTTAAGAACACATGCACAAATAGAACAACACACACAAAAGAGATCCTCAACACTACAAAGACCCCTGAAAAACTGAGGGAAGAACTTCCTCGATCACTAAAATTTTAAAATCCATCTGACTGTTACATTATAAAACAATTTGCTGCTATTTTATCCTTTGGTAAAATAACAAGTTTCTCAAAAAGAAAATTTATTCTTAGATTATCAGGAAACAGTCACCTTAAAACTATATTAACAGACAGATCCTCTCCTGGCTGAACTATACATCTGACATCATATATTTCTATGCATGTAACTAACAATTAGAACCAAATATGAATGAAATCCTAGTTTTGTAGTACTCAGGCCTTTTACTAATTCTCAACAGATTTTTATTTTACAATATATCAAAACGGACAGACATTCAAATTAACAAAATGAATATACAAATAGAATAATTTGCGGTTCGTTTTGCAGTGGGATTATGAGACCTAGCCGTAACACAATCTTGGGATGCACTGGCATGGCAAATATTCCTAAATCTTCAAGGAAAAGATTAATTCCACATCAGCTCTATTTACCATCCAGCATATGGCTGTATGATTTTGCTATGGGTGAATAAGTGTAATAACCAGAAGCATTCTACATTGCTCCTATCCAAGCCTAGAATTTGGGACATGTACATTCTTCGTGGCACTTCTTTGCTCAAGTGAGGCACTCTGACCTGATTTATAGAGCAAAAATATTATTTGTGGTAGAAATTTAAGTTCAAGACATTTGTAAGACAGTACGAAGTTAGAAGAGATTGGCAAAATGACCACCAGGTTTCTCAAAGTAGCTGTTACAGCTGTACTTAGTGACTGAATAAATTATTAATTTGGAAAGAATTACACTTATACTCAGCACAGAAGCTGGAAGTAACTACGTTAACTGGATAGAGGCAAGCCAATTTTTACTTTGCTTTTACTTATTTTAATTTACTTTCCCCAGATTCCTTTCCGAATGGTTTTGTTTCTTCTTAGGCTCTTAGATATTTTGGCTGCAAGGGAGAATGCACATGGGCTTTCTGGAAACATTTTGATAAATGTACCTCTGGATATGCAGTAGAGGTAAATAACTGCCTTTGCTGTTTATGTCCCCTAAGGGACATACTCTGCATTGAAATGAACTGAGATATTCCATGCAGACTTGCACTGAGATGTCAGGTATCAAGCTTACTGTGATAAAACCTCTGTATACTAGTTTCCATATATTGGTATCAATATACAAATATATATTGAAAATATTTCCATATTTTGATAAATTGATAATTTATGCACACGGAATGGTTGTCCTGTCTCCCATTCTATAATCCCATGGAAAGGATTTGGTTTAGCCTTAAACAACACATCATTCAGGACAGCCTCATTGGGTTAGATATAGCTTGAAGTTGTTGCTTGTTTGCTTTTTCTTCAAAGTGTCTTTTCTGTTTGAGATTTGGGAGAAGAGTCATAGTATTACCTTGTTCTGTGAGATGTGGCTCTACCCAGCTTTCTCTCTGCTTTGTTTTTAGGGTTTAGCCAATCTCTATTTTTACCTGCTTCATTTACGTCATATTTGTAAATAATATGGATGCTTTTTAAAGAAAGAGATCCCAAATATTTCTGGAAAGGAAAAAAACCCTGAGACTAAGCAGTATTTTCTACAACCCTTTCTTGGGACATATTTATAGTGTTATTTTCACAATCAAACCATCAACATGATGAAATTTTATTTAGTTACTTGCCAGGAGATGAATTTGTCCTCAAGAAATATCATATGAACACTAATTCCTAACCTACTCTTTTGCTCAGATTTTACATAAGCATTTAAAGTCAATGGCAATATATTTCATAAAAAGCTATTCAAACATGGGAAAGGTCATCAGGATTCATACTGATATGCTTCATACTACTCAGATTTACACACGTGTATTATTACAGCACCGTTTCTCACAGAAGTGTGGGGAAGGATAAGTACAGAAGTTGAATGCCAGCTGTGTTTTTGATTTTACATTCAGGATGTCGTGGCGAGGGAGGATAATAATCTTTTCCATTCATCCACCTCATTGTTCCATATTCAGAGTGTTTGATAGCAGGCCAAGCATCCCGTGGCCCTGCTTGTAATGCCTTACTGTACTTCT
Organism: Podargus strigoides; assembly: GCA_028020825.1. Lineage (NCBI taxonomy): Eukaryota > Metazoa > Chordata > Aves > Caprimulgiformes > Podargidae > Podargus > Podargus strigoides. Next base: position 61,023,355 of record CM051621.1, on the reverse strand, counting down.
GATAGATTGGTGAGCTTTCAACAACTGGGGGTTCTGGTCACAGTGACAGGCACTGACTAAAACAGACTTAAACCTTCCACCTTGCATTATGTTGATTGTGTTTGTAAAGACAAAAAATATTAACTTTTCATTAGAGCCCATTTGGCTATACAATATAAACATTACTTAAATGAGCTGTAGCTCCCTCTTATGGTAAGGTTTGAGATGTTACACAGCTGTGTAAAACATCTGTCCCCAAGCCAAGAGCTTCTCACACAGCTTATGAGGAGTGGCTGCTTTCGTTAAAATGCGACAGTACTCTGGATTTAAATGACAACACACTTTGTGTTCATTTATTCAGATACTCCAGCTCTATTATGAAATGGTTTGCAGGAAACTGTTTACCTATTTATTCTGGTACTTGCTCACCGATTCCTGGGGTAGGAAAGGTCCAGGGAATACTGCTTTGCAGTCAGAATGCCCTGCCTCCATCTCCAAGGTTTAATAGGACCCTAATTAGAATTAACAGCCAAAGCACCTAAGTGAGTTGCACTCCCTTGGGAACAGATACATACGGGTATGTTATTCATTGTATTGGTAGTTTAGTTTCTGAATCAAGGGCTTATTTTAATGTTACTTTTTGAAATATATAGGGAACATATAATCTCCGTTCATATCTGAACTTGGTAATAACAGAACTGTGATCTTTCTGACTGTCCGCCCTTCTAATAGAATGAACCAACATGCTGAAACTATTCATGAACTTTAAATCCAATCCTGACCTGAAGACTTCAGCCCTTTGTTATTTCTGGCAATGCCAGGGCTTTTTTTGGTTTGTCATCAATAGTACCTGTGTTACTGCTCTTTTAAGATTCTTCACAGCATTAGGCTTAGGGCATTCTGTACCCTTTTATTAAATCTTACCTTAGTCATTTCTGATGCCCAGTATTGTTTGGTTTTTGCAGGTTATGAATGTGAGCTATACAACAATCACCTTGCCATTCCAGTATTCCACTGAAATACTGCACAGTAGCTCAATATATTATAACATGATGACTTATTCAAGAATTGGGTCAGTCATCATTAAAAGAATTAAACTGAAGCAGATATTCAAGCTTATATTTTGCAGCTTGCATCCATGAGTACTTGTGGATATAATTAAGGTTTGACTGCTTGGCTCAGAGCTGCTAAGACTGTAACAATAGTACTGTATTTTAACCTCCTAAAGAACTCAGAGGAACTTCTTCACATCCTGAACATACAGTCCTTTTTAAAATTTTTTATAGGATGAACACTGTGATTCAGCTATCAATCAACTATGTCCAACATCATTAGAGATGATAGCCAAGAGAAATACATGCTGTGTTAAATAAAACCACTTCATTTCTTACCTGTGCAGCTTCTTTGATAGTTGCAATAATCACAAACTGCTGAGGCATGCAGAGGAGGTAACATGGCTTAATGAATTCCTTAATGAATGTAAGCCTCTGTCTCATGGAATTGCCCCAGTATGAATTTCTCCTTGACTCCTTCCTTTGTGCAGAAGGCTACAGAGATGTGAATCCTTCAGTTTACTTACACATTTTTCCTTTTTAAGCAGAAGGAAACAGTGAGGAGATAACAGTGATGTAGTTGTTGCAAAGAAATGGGCAGGAAAAGTACTCCAGGTCCTCTTACTACACTGGAAGTTGAATTAGAGAAGCTGTTTTTGGAGAAAAAAAAATCCATCAGCCCAGATTTAAAACTGTAGAACTCTACAGCCCAGGTAGTTTCAGCTGGTCCTTAACATTTCAACATTTAGAGAGTTATAAATGTGATCACACAGACTGTGTTCCAATCTGAAAATCAACCAACTTTCAGTATACAAGAGTGGCATCTGAGAAGGGAAATAATCAAATGAAGTTAAACTACTCAGATTTTGAACAGACTTTGACACAGTATTGCACAGATACTATTTACCAAGAAACTCCTAAACTTTTCTTGCTTTATACTATTCATTTAGCAGTTGGCCATCTATAAGAATGTATGCAAAACAGATGTTTCTTCCTGCACTGTTCAGTACTTAATTCCATGTTTCACTCTGCAGAGAAGTTAACATACTCTCTGTATGATTTCATTTCTATGAAGTGGCCCATGTGACCAGTGCAAACCCCAGAGTCGTTTCCCAGGAAGAATTCCTATCCATCTCAGTGAAAGGACAGACTCTGCTACTCATAGAATCACAGAATGGTTTGGGTTGGAAGAGACCTCAGAGATCATCTAGTTCCAGCCCCCCTGCCATGGGCAGGGACACTTCCCACTAGACCAGGTTGCTCAAAGCCCCATCCAACCTGGCCTTGAACACTGCCAGGGAGGGGGCATCCACAACTTCCCTGGGCAACCTGTGCCAGTGTCTCACCACCCTCACAGGAAAGAATTTCTTCCTAGTATCTACTGCACCATTTTTTAGCTTATTTGCTTCCAGTGATTTTAATAATGCCCCCACATTAATGAACTCACAGCAGCACAATCTAACCCTCAGACTGTTAGCTCTGCAACTCCATAATGAGATTTATAAAATTCTGTACCTTAGTTGCATTAGCAGAAATCACAGTAGTACTTGTGCCAGACTTCACTGTCATGCTAGGCTTTAAATTAAGATTATATTTTTCCTTTTTATCCAGCATTCTACTTTCCATGTATCTCTGGATCAGAAGACGGGACTAATAAATTGCTTGAGTTTGATCACTCATGGCAGACCATTTTCTTGTACTTTGGAAAAATTCAAATTGGCAGTGGGTGCTAATGCCAACCTGTCCTCATTCAAGATTAAAGTTAGAACAGCAGGTCCACTATGGCAGAGAGATGAGAATTTTCCTTTCTTTCTTCATTCCATTAGAGGGGGACAAAAATCAAGCCGAAAGAAAGGCAAAAATGAATTAATAAATAAAACCTTGGTTCTCCCCTTTTGTTTGGGCACTGACTAGTGCAATTAGATTGCTTGCACAAGCCAGGAGATACATCATCTGTATAGGCATTATAACATGTACCTTTATGAACAAGGAAAGCAGGGAAAAAAAAAAAATATATTGGTAGGAGAAGGTAAATGAGTCCAGAATCCCTGAGGTTAAAAGGCTTTGAGTATGTGTGTGTGTCTGTATGTTGATACTATGGAGATCCTTAATAATTGCTTTGTAACAGCTTGACCTTGTGACAAGAATTAGACTCTCAAGGATCTCGTAATACCCCCAGGTTAACGGTCCTGCCTTGTTTCTCACAATTTTTTTTCTCATCCCTCATTAGGGATGGATTTTACAGGCATTCTTTGAGAGGTACATGGCTCATTAAGCCTTTTTTCATTAATCTGCTCCAAATTGGTCTTGATATGATCCCTGCTTTCCACTGCAATTGGCTTAGGAGCTGAATTATCCCTGACATTTGCTCCTTTCGGCAGGATCTTAGTGATGGGGTACCATGGATCAAGTGGTTTTTGGTATTATGGTTCATGCATTGCTCATGCTTAAAAAAATGAGAGAACTGCCTGATACCATTGTTTTCCTGACATTTTTTGTCATTTGAACTTAGTCTTAAACAATTGCAATTAACAGAATTTAATCATTCTATCACTAACTCAACTGAAATCGTGTTTTTGTATATGAAAATTCCTGTTTCAGTTTGCTTACATTTAACAGTAAATGATTTAATCTGGATTCCAGAAAACTTTAGAAGACTTACGTTTAGGTTGTATGTTAAATTATTCTATCTGGTCGCAGATTTTTCTTTTAAATCCTCCATCTGAACTACTTGAAAATAACTAAAATCACAAGCTGAAGGCTGTTATTTTCTAAAGAGGTACTGTAAGTCATTTGAATTGATTAGTTTGATGGAAGCTTTATGATAGAAATCTTACTAGCTACTGCTTTGAAATTTTGTTGCTTTCAGTACAGAAAGCAAGGTTTTTATATTTGTATATTTTATATTTTTATATTTTCGGTGCCAGTAACAGACAACCCATTCGGCAAGGAATTTACAGTATGAGGAAGTGTGTAAGCCACTGAAGCCAAATCTGAACACAAGGTACTGAACTAGTAAGCTGGCTCCTGTCTGGTCGCAGGATAGAGATACATTTCTAACCACAAGACAAAAAGATCTTTTTGTTATTACCAGCACAGCCACCTCTTGAATTTTATTCTTCTGCAAACATGTCCCACTGCAATATCTTCTGCCTCAGTAATTAAAAAAAATAATCCTGCACAACTAATTTTAATTGTTCTTTCTTTAGAATCAGTGCTTTATTCTTTCTTACCACCAGCAAGTATATGTTTATCCAAAAAATAAATCAATAGATTTGCAATTCAGGAGCAGCACAGAGCTGTTGTTCCAGCACAGAGGATTAAAAAAAAAATAAAATTAATGATAAAAGCCACAAAGAATTTATGTCAGGTAGACACTTGATGTTGAAGATAATTAAACTATCCACTAGAAAATAAAGAAAGGAATTAAGACAGCAACATCGCCAAAAAAAAACCCCAAACATATGTGTCTCTTTTCATCACAGAGACTAACCAGTTATAGATTAAGAGCCCAGAATGACAGAGTTTCTTTACATGTGGGAAAAGATGGATAAATTCAAGGGCAGCAAGCAGTCTCCTCTAGATATTGTCAGGCAAGTATTTTGAAGTACAGAATGTATGGACTACTAGAAAAAGCCAGAAGACAAGAGGAAGAGTCAGATAGTGGAGAGGCACAGATATCTAAACCAGAAATTACAGTTCCTGGAAATGACAGATCAGTGAAACTTTTTTTTCAACTGAATGAATGCCATATTCTCTAAAATATTAGTAAGTCCAAACCACCCTTGTAGAAGAAAAACAGCTCTGTCCAATTCTTCAGAATTCCTTAACCATGGATCCTTTTCAACCCACACTTATTTCTATGAGTCTCTGATTCTATATCAACAAATTCTTGGCTTGAAAAAGCAGTTGAAATTACTTATTTTCAAGGCATTACTCAGAAGGTTACAAGGAAAATTAAAAATTGTAAAAAGGCAATGTAGTGCCTCAACAGATGGCTAAAAGGAGGAGGACTGAAAACAAATACAGTTTCAAAAATGCAAGAGCAACAAGGATAGAATTTGAGGCATGGAAAGGCTATGAGATATAGTAATAGACTAACCAGACTGTGATGATTCAGTCCCAATGTATTTATTAAGCAGTACTGGGAAAAGAAATGAATTTTTATGCTTACCTGTTAGGATTAGTCTCAATGGTCTTTTTAACAAGTTTTTAATAGAGTTACTGAAATTTAAAAACTGGTTTAGGATTTGAGTGATTCTCTTTCTTTGAGAATCACTGTCCTTGGGTAGTATACTTACTTTGCTACTAACATGATCCTAACATATGATTATTTTTGTGTTCTAGACATAAGTATATATGTGGATATTACAGGGTGGCTGCTTATTTCTTCTCTAAGATACTGGCCAATTTAATATGCAGCAGGACTTTGCCAAGCATCATCTTCACATGCATAAATTGTTTCACAACAGACAAATACTCTGCAAAATAAAGCACATCAATATAATCCTTATGTATTCAGCAGCTTTGGGCTACTACACACTATTCTAATTACACAGAAGCAGTCCTCCTCTCATTTTGACCTTATCTCTCAACAAGCTTCAATTAGAAAGAATTTTAAGTCTAAACAACAACGAAAATATGCAACACTGCCAGCCAAACCAGAAAGTTCTGGCCTGGTGAAAGACCAACTAAGGTTTTTATTTTAAAGGTTTCAAACCAAATTTCAAGCCAAAACTCTCATCCTAGCACCTACAAAGCCAATTTGATGGCTCTAGCAAAAGCAACTGGACAAAATGCAGTGAGTGTTGTTAATCTCCTGATAAACATTTACTTTTTTTTTTTTTTACGATTGTGAGTGGTAAAAGATTTTTCAGTTTCTTCCCCGTAGCTTTGATATGACACACAATTAGATTACTTGAAAAAAAAAAATAAATTCTAACATACACTTTAAAACAACGCAATGCAACCCCTTGGAAATTTGCAGTTTGTTTACAATATTATTTGGAACAATGTCTGACAACACTATCACATTTACTACGCTGCAAACCTGATGTCAATAATAACTTGAAAAAGAGCGTGTCAAAAGGGCAAAGGTGCCTTGTGCAGAATAAAGCTTGTGTTTGATGCTCAGGCCTAGTTACTGCCTCTGCAGTCCCTGTCATTTTACACTTAGGTCTTTGATGAAAGCACTTCGCAACCCTATCACCAGGGCCGTGCAATTTCTGAAGTGCTGCTGTGCTGTTGAAAACCACCCTTATCCAAAGAGAGACAACACTTTTGAATGCCAGTCTACCACCCAAAACATTAAGCTGTTCCTCTGCCTTTCTGTACCTATTTTGCATGATCAGTGCGTAAAACCGGGAGTTTGACAGCTTTTTTGCATTTCTCCATTGTAGAAGACCAATTTGTTTTGCAAACTACTTATTTTCTTTTGAAATATAATGTTGTATCTTTTTTAGAAGACCCAGAGCATGAACTAAACTGAGACAGCTGCCCAGACAGAACTATGGGGCTTACATGCAAGCCTGGGATTTCCAAGGACCATTCAACCCTCCCGATGCCGTTGGATTCCCTGAAACAAAGGGAAAAACCACAGGGGAATAGAGAAAAAGAGAAGTTAACTCACACAGCAACTGTGAAGCAATAAATGGACAGAGTTACTATCTGAAATAGCAGAAAATAGACCTGTGCATTTGCACAAATGCAAATATGAAGTAAAGTATTAAAAGTACTGTTTGGGCCATGAAGCAGTAGGATCAGCCAGTCTTCTCTGTTCGTTTACAGCCTGTACTCCCTTTTTACCTTATTAGGTGATCTGAGAGTAAGGTATCAGATGGAAGTAACACACACAAATATAATGTAGGAGTCTTAATGTTCCGTTATAAACAAACCAAGTGTATGGCACAATGTTTGCTTTATGGATTACATAAAGTGTTTATTAGGAAGTAAAGTGCTCAGTTTTACAGATCAATACATTCTTGATCATTGTAGAAGACTTGCATAATTAAGAGCTTCCTAATAAGACCAAACACTGTACATTACTATGCAAAAACCTTACCTTTGTAATAAGTGACAAAAGGTATTATAATCCAAAATTGAAAAATGAAATAGTAAAAATGTTTGTAACATTGTCAAGTGGCCACGCACTTACTGCAAGGCCCACTGTCAATACACAGGGGTACCCCATGAAAACTTACTGCACTTCAAGATGAAGTTTGTTATTAAGTAACGACACGTTACAGAAATATACCTCAACAGATACAGCTATGAATGCAAACATTTTCATAATAAACATACACTACAAATAAAAGAGGAACTGTATGACTGAATTTACATTTTGAAAGATACATTTTTACAGGAAACCTATTTAAAACCATACTGATAGGTTTAGTTTTGCTTGCTTTCTCCCCAGGAAGGCCCTGCCTCACCAACAGGTGATCACAAGATCTCTTCTGCACACTCCCCAGTCCCTGCTGCCATAAACCTCAGCATGCCACATGCTTTACAGGCCACAGGCACAAACCTTAACACAATGTATTCCTTATAGTAAGGTTCCAGCTGATTGCTGGACAACTCAAGTTGGGTCATTTGGCCAAAGTCATTGATTTTAAATACATGATTATTTAAATAGTGTCGCAGCATTTAGGTAACCCTTGACCCTAGAAATCCAACATCAATTAAATATTACACTCGTGTAATTAGACAGCATGCCTCAAAGTTTAAGCTGTAAATCATGTCACATACCAACACACTACACATTTTGTATATTAAGATAAGGCTATGTATATTTAAATTGCTTTGTATAGTATTTTCTATTTTCCTTGTGCACCAACTGGCCATTTGTATAGCTGGTGGATGTTTTGGTTTTGTTTTGTTTGTGTGTTTGTTTGAAGTCAGAAATGCCATTTCAACACAGAAAAGCTTTCCTCAGGAAGATTTCTAAGGCACAAAAAACTTTCAATCAAGGCAAGACAGAGCTTAGTCTGAGTGTGTCTTGTTTCACACAAATGCCCTAACCACTGTGCTGTGTGCTGTTTTGGGAAGCTGACAGGGTCTCTTGTGAAAGAGTATAAATTTCTTCCTAGTACAGGATAACCCACAGAAAGAAAAAAAACCACAAAAATCACAACCTCTTTTCCCACACCATTCTACTAAGAAACTTCAATCTCTATGTTCAACTTCCTCCTGCTCCACCTTAATTAAGTTTCTGTGGATATGGTTTGTTGTAAACTTAAAAATAAGGAAAGGCATGAAGTCTATGCAGTTTTAGCAAGTTCTCTGGTTAGGGGGAAGGCATTCTGAGTAATTATGCATCCAAGCAAGGCAGTTGTAAGAACATATGCAAGATACAAGCTTTGCCTAAGCAGTACTACCACAAGAATGAAGTGCTAAACCTTGGCAAAAACTGCTTTTTGAAACAGAGAGCACCAACATAACACACAAATACTACTTATACATTGTTAAATAGGCATTTTTTCCTCTAAATACCCTACTAATAGCTAAGATGTGTTTGATTATGTAGCTGTCCAGTTTCCTTTAAGCCAACTCTAAGTCTTTAAATACAAGACAACTGCCATCTTCAGGAAAAAAAGCACCACTGAAACTTCCCTCCTAAACTGGCATTCCCCATATGGAAATATGTTGTTATGCAAAACTACAAACACTGTGCCTCAATGTTTTCTGCAGGAAGCCAATGTAATTTCACTGTTGCGTCTCCTTTCAAAAACAAAGCTTCTATGACATGGAAAGCAGAGGAAATGAAATACTAAAAGTCAGTGATTATACTACTAACACCTTTCCAAAAGAATCATGTGTTGCACCTCAGCAGAAAAGCTTATGTAGAAATATACATAATAATTTTACAAACAGTTGTTAAATGTAAATACAGACTACATAGTCCAGACATAACTAGAATTTGATAGAGCATGAGATCAGATTTTCTGAACTGTCAGCAACTTCTCCGCCCCCTGCCTGTCACAGCAAAGGAGGAGTTCGCGTTTTTCAATTTTGTGTGCTTTTAAATAATACATTTTCTGCAAAGTAACCATATTTACCTGAGCACCTGTGGAATGTTTATCCCAGGAACACTCAGATCATGAAAACATAGCATTAAAAAAAATGGGCACTTTGCAACAAAGATGAAAATGATGACATTAGTTGGGTATGAAGAGGCAGTCCTCAAATGTTACCTTTGAAATGCTAAAGAAATGCAAAAACACATGTGCAGTTTCTATTGCAGAATAATGTGATTTACAGATGTACAAACTAAGTGCACTTTCTTTTGTTTAAAGAAACTTAATATTTCTCAAAAACAGGAAAAAATGAACATTTGATTAAAACGTTAGTACACCAAGAGTAACTCAAAAATAGGTAGAAACTCCAAGTAAAAAAAAAATATTAAAAAGTGCTGGTTTATCTCTTTGGAAAGTGTCAGCTGTTATAATGAATAAGAAAATAAACTGATGCCATCTTTTAGAAATTTCTTTAAAAAACATTTAAGTCCAGGTAGATTTTGTCACACCTGGTTTCCATGCTGTCTCCTGCATTTTCATTTCCAAGGCTCACAGTCTCCCTGTTGGTAACTTGAACATGACACATGGCTTACATCAGTCTGAAAATGCCTTACGAAGAGAATATTTACTTTTGCCCACCAGTAAAAATTGTCCTCGGTAGTCTGATCAGGAGTATCACCTCATGCTGGGAAACAAAGGAGTAGTGGATCTGCTGTCTTAATACTGACCTGAAACATTTAGAATCACCTACAAAGTTAATTAATCCTACATGTGGATGTTATTCCCTCCATTTCCTCCTCCACCATCAATACCATCTGACTGAGAAGAAGACGGCCGAGAGTTCCTGGAGCGAGGCTGGCCATTCAGTCCAAGAGGTGTTCCCAGCCGATGGCTCATTTGGGATGCCATATCATCCGATTCCCATCGCTCCAACTCCTCTCGCACAAGTCGCTCCATTTGTTCCCTGTGGATTTCATTGTCACGGCCCAGCCTTTCATCCTAAACAGATTAAGAGACACAAGCTAGAAATGCAGCTGCCAAACTGTAACCTAAGCAAAACCCTATACCAACATGGGAAATTCTTACCCTACTCAAATATTTCCATAGGTTAATGGAGAAACACAGTTACTGCAGTAAAATGTTTTCTTTCCAGTGAGATAATGCCAAGGTTGTCACCTTCACTTATGAAAGCACAATTTTATTACAGTTTCTAATATTTAATTCCACCTCCAGAAATGTAAAATATACTGAGGAGATCACACCCACATGGAAACCGCATAACGAGAACCAAGCAGAATTATTGGCTAGAACAACAGTAACAGCCAGAAACACCGTACCTGTGATAGGGCAGCTGCAAGGCTGACCTACATAACCCACCAAGACAGTCCATCTTGCCCAGCCCTTAACAGCCCTATTCTGGCTGTTCTTGCCCCATTAGGAAGTTGACAGGTTTTAGTGTCCACAGAAATAATATGTATGTGCCACTGGCTACTTCCAAAGGGCCCTCAAGAAAGAGAAGGTGGAAAGGGAGGCAAGAGAAGCCAGATAACCCTGGTAACAGAAGTGACCTGCTTCCACCTGCCACACACAATCTGAGAAGCAACGTGGGAGAAGAGGAGCAGCCTGCATAGGCCTGCTGAGCTGGATCCCCCAGACTCTAACAGACTAGTCCATAAAAAGCTTTGCCTTAATCCCAACAGACACCAAGGTACGAATGAGCTGCTTCAGCAACTACCAAACACCACTGTTGTCCAGTTCAGGGGTTTAAATGGTTCTCTGTTGCCTTAGTGTGACACAGGCCTGCTATAAGATGGGTTGTCATATCTGAAACTTGCACCATGTCCCTAACATTTCATGGTTTATGTTTCATGTTTTCGTAACACAAAACTGAAATCACCTGTCCACTGCCAAAGCACCCACCTCATCTTCACCACCACTCCCTCAACCTTCCCAAGCCAAGCAGTAGGAAGAAGTGCTAACAGTAAGTAAGCTATGCAGGTTGTGACCAGACAGGAGGGAGAGTGGGTTTCTTACCTCTGTCACTCCATCTAACAGTCTTCCCAACACATCTCTTCTTTTTAGTTTGGCTCTCTCCATCGCTTCGAGCTTCACAATGACAGCATCGATCTTAGAGACAATGCTGCCGATAGAATGCTCCATGCGATCAACTCGCCTCATGAGCCTGAGGGCAACAAGTGTGAGCTTCAGTGACTCTGACATTTCTGAGTCAGTACCATTCTAGCATATCAACACACAAAGCAGATAAGGATGAGACAGCATTTTAATTCAAGCACACATCTGACTTTCCACAAGTGAGTCCTACTGTCCAGGAAGGGACAAGGTACACAAAAGCAAGAAGGAAACACAGGGGTAAAGCTGACTGTAAAAAAAGCACGTATTCCACTCTGTTTTCCCTGCTTTTAGGGCATTCTTATCAAAATTTGTTGGTTGTAGTTACTCAAATTCTTCATTCAGCTAGTGTTGCTGTAATTAATTAATATGGAGATCTATCATTTTAGACAAAATACACACTCAGAAGTAACTTCATCTTATTAAAAACAACAGCTGAAGCTCTCACTGAACCTAAAACAACCTCAAGGTTTTACTACTAAAGACAGAAAAGTCTTCTGACATTATTGCAGCATGACCATTTTCTTTGTCTTTTCAATGACCAGGTTTTAAGGACAGGTTTGGGTTTTTTTGTTGGGGTTTCTGCTTGCTTCTTTGTTTTGATTTGTTTTGGGTTTTCTGATTCCCATGAGCCCCTCTAAAGTACTTCCAGTTCAGATATTACTTGAAAGCTACTAAAAAAGGAGTGACTTAAGCACCTTAAAAACATAACATTTACTTTTATGAATAATTTGATTAATATTCAGAGTTACAGGAGAGACTACTACATACCTGAAAGAAGATAACCCACAAGGAAAAAAAAAAAACAAAACACCATGCAGATTTGTCCTCCTCAGAAGGATAAACTTACACTTGGAACTCTTCATAGGAAACCCCACTAGAACTGCTGCCCCTCCTCCTGGAGCTGTGTCCACTGTCTTCATCCTCATCCTCCTCAGAGTCATCCAAGCTCCGAGGGAAGCTGCGGCTGCTCAAAGGACGGGGCAGAGAGCTCCTGTCCAGGTCCAGATCCTCCTTTGTGAAAACAGAAGCCACAGAGAGAAGATGTAAAGACTTTCACCTATACATGGGGGATGGGGGTGTCAAGGTCAAAGACCTTCTGACCTCTATCAGCTCCCCCTTGCCTTTTGTTCTGCTCAGACAGCCAGGGATCAGAGCAAAGGTGAAGGGAAACAAGAGGATTCTTCTGGGGCAGCAAACTAGCACAGGGGGAAGACTGCACATGGTCCTGCTGGCATATGACACCTAATGCTGAGCTCACCCTCTCTTTCTCCAGGTCATCCCTCATCTGCTGATGTTCGTGCTCTGTCAATTCCTGGTCCCCATCCTGGTCATATTTGGTAAATATCGCTTCAATCTCTGCATCCGTGTGCCCCTTCCTGAAGAGGCAGTAAAAACGGTTCCCTTACTTTCCATTTTTCAGATGCTGAAAGAACTTAAAGTATTAGAATCCAAACACTTCACTCTGAACAGATTTTCACCCCCAAGCCAAAGACATGACCCACCCCAATGCTGCCTATAAATTCACATCAGTAACAAAAAGCTCAGCCCTCACCTTTCACTAGTTAATAGCACAAACCTCCCCTAGACTGTACCCTGCTCCTTCACAACCATCCCTCTTATACTCCCTTGATTTGTACCCTTTCCTTGGACCCCTGCCTGTTCACAAACTCCTCCAGTGGCTCTGATAGGCCTTTGAGGAGATGGTAATGTTTCTTAGATCTCTGCTTCCTCAGACCCTTTCTCTCCCACAACACAGCAACTCAAGGAGGTTGGGCTGCAGAGCATCAAATCCTTCCTCCCGTGTGGGATGCTGCCCCACTACAGCAACACCAGCCATAGGGCACACTCTAGGGGCCAGAACTCAGCAGACCTTCTTAGTTAAGATTTCTCTTCCCCCTCAAACTGACCATTCTTTTCCTGCTCCTCTCCCCTCTTCTTCTGCAGTTTCATGCCACAGTTTGAATTTTCCTTTGTGCAATGCCTCCAGACCCATATGCAAAGATTGTTTACCTGTACACAACTGTATGTTTACATAAAGCTCCCACCAGATACAGGAAAAGCACATGCTTTGTTACCCACTAACAAAAAGTACTCCGCTGTGTTGTCTTTATTCACATTAACATACTCTTGCGACATCACAGAAGCCAGAGAAACTCGCATTAAAGACTTACCATCCCATGTCTCTGGGGATATTATTCAAGACATGAAGTAACAGGTACCTTACCCTTTTAGATCTTGCCGGAGTTCATCAAAATTTAGTTTTCCCCCACCTTGTCTCAGACTTTCTGAAATGTCATCAACAGTAGTTTTCTTCAATTTAAGTTTGACCATGGCTTTGTTGTAGCCCTAAAAGAAAAAGTGAAATTTCACGTTTTACTTGTCATGAAATGTCAACACGTGATTTCTAATAACTTTTTTAATTACAAAAATCAGCTAGTGTACACTATCATTCAGCGTGTTCCAAAAGCCATGCAAGAATCTGTCTTTTCCTCCAGTTTGTATGTCTTATATTTAAGCATTTAAATAAGCAACATACAAATACCTTTGCAGTTAGAGGTAAGGCTTTCATCATTGACTTTACACTGCAGGTCAGCAGAACAGAGTACTTTGTCCCAGTAAGACACCTTTGGCAGTTACTGACAGTTAAGTGATAGTTTTAAATAAAGTTAACAAAAAAGGTACAAGTTTCTGTGGTCATTTTGCTTATCTCTCATCCTTCAGATGTAGGAGTGACTTAAAAACATCCCCATCCCAGCAAAGTAGAACTTTTTCTTCTGCTCTGTTTTAATAATCAGTTTCCAAGTTTCAAACTTCGAGTTACTGGTCATGCTGAGCATGCATTTGGACATTTCTGACCACAGTATAGCACCACATCCATGCCAGGGCACATGCACATTTTTTTTCCTAAACTGGGATTCAGATGAAGCTCTTAACTTTGTATTCAACAATCTCATTGGCAGCTGCCCCTAGGAGCTCCCAACACATTATCCAAGACTTGCCTCATCTTACTGCCTGAAACAAGGCAATTCTGAATTCTGTGACCAAACCAAATAGCAGTTTAGCTTCAACAGTTCAGTATTTCTGAATGTACCCAGACAGACAAATCCTATGTTGTATGCAGTAGGCTTATCATTCAATGCCAAGTCTCAGATGACCAAAGTGATGGAAAGTTTTCATTCATTTAATTTACAGTCTGCTCAGATTCATTTATTCCAAGATGTGTATTTTCACCAGCTGCTGCCAGCTTTACTTTATACGGTTTATATAGCATTTTATGGAGTAAGCTCAGATGTGAGGAATGAGATGTCAAACAAACAAAACATTACTTGTACCTTTCTGATAAGGTCAGACAGTTCCATTTCTGCCTTCTGTTGTGCCATATCCGATTTGACTTCGGAGTATGTATCATTGATAATGGCCAAAAACATGTTCTGTTCATGAGAGAAATGAAAAAGCCCACTTAAAAATTTCAACAAATCTGAGCCCTACTACTCCTATGACCTTCATGTACAGACCTATACGTGAATTATCTAAAAAGGGTCAGGAGGCCCAGGTGGGCTGTTTAAACTAACATCAAGAGCTTGAGATATTGAAATATGTTGCACTGGAGTACAACAACTTTTAAGCAAGACTACTGGTTATTAACATAACTGGAGAATTACTTTTCAGAGGTTCATGCCCACACACATCAGTGGCAATAAACCATGTGTGTTTAACGTTCTGTGTATAAGTTTGGCCTTCTACCTGCAAGACCAAACTTACACAGATAACTGTGAATTAATCTAGGCAACAAAAATGCCTGAAGAATTAAGTTAACTATTCATCCCATAATAACCAGCATAAACACAAGGTTCTTGTCTAGTTACACCTTTGCTTGCATTTCAAACTAAAGATAGAACCAAAAAAGCTTAAAATCAGACACTTGGCATGTATGCCACCAACTCTGAAAAGAGTTCAGTCGCTTGTTTAG
Organism: Podargus strigoides; assembly: GCA_028020825.1. Taxonomy (NCBI): domain Eukaryota; kingdom Metazoa; phylum Chordata; class Aves; order Caprimulgiformes; family Podargidae; genus Podargus; species Podargus strigoides. The sequence continues at coordinate 61,008,206 of CM051621.1, read as the reverse complement.
ACAAAAGAGAAAAAATTGGTCTCACTAACCCTGTGCAAAGCATATAATGTACTTGAGCCATGCTGTCATTACTGAAAGGTTCCTGCTGAGCATAGAGTAAACATGAATGAACTGCAAGCTGGACATTCAAGTTCAAAAAGAATTACTCAATTTACTGGCATTTTCAATGTGCCACTCTCATGCAGAAAGGCAGTATTAACCTCTATTTCCTCATGGACTTTAAAAAATGCTTTAGGAGAACAATCTTCCAATGCTGTAACCTCATGCATTCTTGCCCAGCACCAGAGAAGTAAGAGGTAACTTGACTACTGTCTGTTTTGCTTTCAGCTGCCCAACATTAAGAGTTAGTGCTTTCTGCCCATCTTCCCTAACTTAGTTTCCAGGTCTTAGACTGGTCTCAAGGAGCTCACAGCAAGATTTCACTCCAGCCAAATGACAGGATGTGCAGATATTAGTAAGTACACAAATTATAGTGAGTATTTTGGATAACCAGCTGTGACTTTACTCTCCAGTGCCTTTCTGCTACCCCTTAGGAAAAAATATTTCTTTCCCTTGCTGGACACTAGCCTCCACTTCTCTGGATTTTGTGAGGTGCTTTTTTGAAGCAACATATGAGTAACAAAGGGTCATTAAATAACTCTAGAAGTTATGATGATACAGGACTGCTGTACCATTTTAAGGTTAGTAAAATTCTGCTTTAATGCTTGCCACCTTATCAAATCACCAAAAGACACACAGTTTGGGGAATAATCTGAGGATTTCTTGGTCACAAAACAGCTTCCATCTGGTAGTATCACCAGAAACAAAACGAAAATATATTAATATTAGTACCAAACTAACTGAAAACTACATCTGAGTAGAAGACACTGGGGCTCTTCACTTATATCGACATAAAAAAAAATAAATTTACTTGGTCTCCTAGGATTTTGAGAGGTCTCCTCCCTCCGCTTTGTTATATAAATTATTAGTAAGACTGTAATATGGATTCAATACTAGTATTAACAGAGAGTATACAAAAGATGAGTACTCACAATATACTCACTGGTTGAATTTATTTGTCTGACAATCACATCTACATACTGCCTCTCAAATAAGCTGAGCTTCTTATGATACTGCTTGTCAAAAAGTGTACAGGTAATATGCACTGGGAAGGTGAGAATGGCAGGGCCCAACTGTGCCCTGGAGAAGATGATGGAAAAGAGGCCTTTGCAGGCAAACCTGCATATGTGCGAGCTGCTGCACTGCTGATGAATTAGAGTCTTCTAGCAGAGAAGCTGTGTGTTGCATGCATGAACTAGGCTGTTGTAAACACAGCCAGCCACACATTAGAGCACTTTTATAAACTAAGACACTGTATGGAACATTACAGCTGCTTTTCACCAAAATATACGGGCTTGCTGTGTATACCAGCCAGGCACTATTCAGATTTTGGAAATAAAATTCTTCATAATAATAAAAAAAGTAGAAATTAAAAAAATACAATGTGGAGCACTATATGGGAATGACAACAAACATACAATGCAAATCTATTTTAAATTAAGAAAAAAATGAGTGTAGTGACCTGCCACATAAGAGTCAGGCCCCTACACAGACTGCCACCATTATCAAAAAAAGCCCCAAGTAGCAGTAGGAATCAAAGAACAAGAGATGGAAAAATGCCCGCCTACCCACCCCGCATGAACAACGGCGTACATACCAAAAGGATGAAGAACATAAAGAACACAAATGTAGTGAAATAAATTGGTCCCAAAATTCGATTAGCTTCTTCAACCTCTGTGAAGTTGAAGTCTCCCAAAATGATGCGGAACTGAGTAAATCTTAAAAAACAAAACACATCCCGGAGTTGAGAGAAACACTTTTGGAGCTGTGCAAGAATTCTCAATCTATGTTACCCTAACAGTCTGACTGATGGGCAGCAGAGAGATTTGAGCAACTGTAATACTTGATATCAGGCACTGCAATAGTCAGTTCCTCAAGACCATCTCTAGGCATAGCCAAACTCGCCATCAGATGCCACACACAGAACAAAACTAGGGTGGTTACTTCTGGCATTCAGTCACAACTCATAATGTGGGTAACAGAAAACAGAGGATATCAGTGATGGCCACTGTGATGCTTTAAGACCCACTCTCATGCTTCTCCTATCCCTTCTTTCTCCTGGATTCCAGCAGATACAAATTTACTAGTTGGGTGTCTAAGCCTCTGTTTGCGAGTCAACCGACTACACATACTATCAGTAACACAGCATTATTATGCATACAACATGTCACTTCCACCAACCAAAACCTGCCATTTTTAGCTAACAGATCTAACTATAGTATGCTTTTAATCTCACAGCAAAGACAGTTTTCGAACTAAAAATGTTATAAAAAAAAATTGCATTTGCTACTGAGCTACATCAACAATAATATGTCTGCAGCTTATCTGTTCAGATGGATGTCATAGGATTTGTTTGGTCTCTGATGAGGTAACCAAATCCATTTACCAATGTACTGAGAAATTCTTTGCATTTTTTATTCTTGTACTTACATGCAGTCCTGGAAAGTGCTGAAGTCATCGATTTGAGTGCCAAAGACAAGATAGGCCAACTGAGCATATGCTAAGAAAATAATAAAAAACATAATAGCAAAGCCAATGACATCTTTGACGCAGCGAGACATGGTAGTGGATAACTGACTCATTGTTCTGTTGAAGTTAACAAATTTGAAAAGCTGTTAAAAGAAACAAAAAACCCACAACTGTAAAGACAAGGAAGACAACAATTTCTCAACACAATCGCTCTCCAGCCTTTTACACACAAGATCTTACTAAATTTGACTGGAGACAAAGGCGGGTAATTTACATTTAGAAATACGTAACTTTCTAAAAACATTGAGGCTTGAAATGTGAAGAAAATTCTGCAGGAATGCCAATTTCTTGTTTGGGTGTGAGGTTTCATTTGTTCATTTGTTTTTTCACTCCTCTATTTGGCACCCTGGTTTCAGAGCAGTGTTACCAAAATGACTCCAAAAGCCTATTTATTTATCTTTATCTTCAATGAAGATGTTCACTATGAAGTAGTAAAATGCAAGAAAAGATGACCTCACAGCTGACTTTGCTCTGGTGGTTAGACTAGAGACTTCCCAAGGTCCCCTCTAACCTGCATTACTCTACAGTTTACCATTATTTCTTATAATAAACCACTTTATTTCTTAAACCATGACACAAAAATTAGACACAATTTTGTCTTATAAAGCAGTAAGAGATAAGCTAACTTGCTTGAAAAACCTCAGTTTGGACTGTCAGACTGGAATTCATTGATCATTGGTCTTACATTTTCCCCCATAAGAATGTTCCTCTGCAACTTTATACATACAGAGGACAGGAAAATGACTGTGGACATGAAAAGAAGTATCTCTAGAAAGATACACACAAATTAGGTTTAACTAAAGTAATATATCTAGTTTTCAAATAAATTGGACTATCTTTACCAAGCCTCTAATGACTCAGAAGTTTTGAATATATAAAATGGGCACAGGAAAACCAGGTGAGGAAAAAGCAGTACCAAGTAAGAACTATTGACTTACCAATTCAGGAATAATAAAAACATTTATTTACGTGTCTGCTGTGACAAATCACCAGCACTGACTACATCTTCTAGACTTAAACAAGGGCTGACTAAACCTGTGGCAAATTACAACCTTGCTTTTAACCTGCAAGAAGCTACCCCTGTGCTCCGACTTTCTTGCATGACAAATTTTATGAGAAACACAACTAAACCTCAAATAACGCATCACGTGAAACCCAGAATACTGCATACATTCTAATGTTAGAACAGGGATGTATGTCTCGGAGTTACCTTAATCCAGACAAAGAAGACGGTGACTGCAGCAACGTTGTTGAATTGCATTTGCCAATATGCCAAAGGTTCAAAATTAGGGAACGAGTTCTGATCTTCCAGCAGCTTCTTCAGGAGCGTATCAACAGTTGATGTCCTATAGATGCTAATTCCTATAGCTACCACAGAGAGCTGAGGACAAAAGAAACATACCAATTTATGAAAGTTGATGACAAAAGAAACATACCAATTTATGAAAGTTGATTAGGGTTTTAAAACAATTTGTTTTAACCACATACACCAGATAAAGTTAAAATATGAGGAACTTCATGTTATTTATAGTACCACCATAATGTGAGCTTTAAGTAAAAGCAAATATATTGTTTTCAAGGTGTCCTGCCTACAAAGCTAAAGTTTCAAACAGGAAAGTAACAGCTAGGGATGGCACAGAACCTAGGAATAAATAAATAAATAGATGCATGCCCCCCCCCCCCCCCCCCCCCAATAACAAGCTTCTTACAGTCCTTCAGGGTCAACCCCACTGGTCACCAGTCATATTAGTTCTTAGGGCCAGGCAGTTGCCAGGGCTGGAGGGGGTCAGGTTTCACCACCTTTCACTCAGGAGTAAGTTAACAGCCCAGTGGTTGCTGTTTGAGATATGTCCAGAAATTCTAGTGTGGATCCTATCAGGAAATGCATGTCACTAATTATAGTCCTAGACTACAGACAAATAGCCTAGGAGTAAGATTTAGAAGTCTTCCTTACCACAGTTAAAGGACAAGATGATGGTAAAGCCTAGCAAACTCAGAAAAATGAAGCTGTCACAGAGAAGGAAGTAGAAGGAAAAAAGATGACAACTTAAAAAGACAAAAGGTGAAAAAGAACATAGAGCAGAAAGGCAGCAATAGTCGAAAAGGTACTGGAGCTTCTCCAGAGTACACACTGACCAGTAGTTCCCAGAACAAACAACAGCAGAGAAGCTCTAGTTTTACCATACAGGTAAGGTTCTTGCTTTGACCTCTGCAAATGTGCTTTTTATTAGTGTAAGCAAACACTTCAGAGTCATAACGTACATAATCCTAAATTTAAACAATGTCCCTCAGACAAGGTACGAACAAAGAATTTTGACACTGTGTGTGAACTGAATTTTACACTCGCTTGAACACACTTCACTGACTGTAACAGCAAAGCATCTTATTCCCGCCCCCGTATAACAAACGACACACAGTACATGAAAACATCCTCCTTAATGGTCCTTGATTTACAAAGCACTGTGATGTGCTTCTACAGTTTCTCTAGATTACAGATACTAACTTCAACCTTTAAACCTTTGATTCGTCCAAGCCTGAAGATACAAAACAAGCAGGGGACTGGAACTGTTTCAGCACTGCTGGTTCTGTATACTTTTGGTAAGCACAGCTTGATATAAGTACAGAGAGAATTATATTATGTAGCTTTAAAGTCAAAGCTCAGATTTTCTGCTACACCAAGATTACTTATATGCAACACTGTCCACTTAACCAAGAAAGCAGCCCTAACAGCTGCCAGCACTCTACTATTGAGACATTTCTTCAAACTTGATATTAGTTAGTATTTTAATACCACATTAAATTATGTAGTTCTCTCCAAACATTCAAATTCCAGTCCCATTCCTCCAAATGTAAATCACTACTTTAAAGCAGATGATTTTCTTACTTGAAAGCCCCTGCAATAGTCTGTATCAGATATGTAGGAAAGAAATGAGGGCAAGTTTGTTAGCTCCCATAATGGCTGTGTCTTTATAGACAAAAAACTGTGAAGCAGCATACTGGGTGAATACTCTAACTTTTCACCAGGACACGAAAGTTGAAACCACTGAACACAGAAAAAGCAAATTTGCAAGACACACCAACATTACAACACAGACTAAAATTGTCTTATTCAAACTGAATAGCCCAACACCCTGGAAGTATCCTTCCTGATGATGGCCCTGTCCCTTAAACCCACAATAAGAATACCAAGCCATTAACATCTCCCACAAAGTGCATTTCAGAAAGCAATTTTAGCCTTATAATAAAGACTACTTACCACAATGATAAGGATATCAAGGCAGTTCCAGAGACTTCTGAAGTAGTGCAGTCTATGAATGTGAATTTCTAAGATCTCTTCTACCATATAATAAAGAATGAAAAGACAAAATGCCATTTCACAGGCTGCCAGGAAAAAATCAAAAGTGGAGATGTAGTGAATCAGCCTCACTGGCTGAAACTGCCAAGATGTAACAAGGCCTCCAGTTGCTGGAAACTCCACTAACAACCTGCATTTTAAAAAAGGCAAAGAAAAAAAAAAAATTATTTACACAGGGTTGATGAAAAGCACTACTAAAAGATACATGGTTTTATTTACACAATTATTTAAATAATGGTAACAGGCAAAAGCCCACTTATGATTCAGAGAAGACACTATACAGAACAGAAGGTGCAGAACTCAACTTTGACTAAAACCCAAAGCATTGCAGAAAATGTGAGAAAACACCGAAAGACTTAGCTTCATCTACATCTATTTCATGCTGTCTAAAGACTGATGTTGTCTGTCCACTTATTTACTTCAATAAGCAGACTCACTAGAGAAATCGCCTGCAAACTGCACCCAAGCTGTTGGGGCATCAGGAAAGGCAGAACTGCATCTGGATGGTGAGTGGAGCTGCCACGTGAAGTCCCCCTTCTTTGACAGGGAGGCATGCCACTTCAGTTATATGCTTTGTATAAAGGAGACAGACACTTACCCATGTCCTCAAAATGAAGCAATCGCAAGAACACCCCAAGTCTACAACCTACACTGTGCAATTTGAACACTGTCATGGTTCTGTTCATACCTGACAACACAGAATAGGTTGATGTTTGCATTGTACACGGAGAAATCAATGAAAGCTGCTCTAGTCCCTCTGTCCAGCCACAGGTTCTTCTTAAGGCTAGCGATCTGCACAGCTGTCACTTCTCTGGTCCGTGAGAGGTCTTGGTAATAACCAGCCCCACTGTATGTGGCAATCAAGCCCCAGTGGCTGCTCCCATTCAAATCCTTCTCGTTGGTGTAGGTCCAACTAGTAAGCGAAATAGAGCGTGTCAGTCTTTCCACTTTCAACTTACAATTAACAGACACCAGCAAAACCTGACCAACAAAACATATCAGTTACTTAAAGCTGCTTTCATTTAAGAAGAACTTGTAGAAAGTTTTGATGTACCCTGGAGAAAGAGCTTACAAAAACTTGAAGTAGAAAGATGGGTCGCAAGTATATGCATTGTAAAAAGAGAACACATCAATCCATTCACACAGAAATTCTATCCTCAGGGAAAGAAATTGAATTTACGTAGTAATGTTCCACCTCCAAAACCTTTTACAGTTCAACTCACACATCGTCCTCCAAGAGAGGCAGTGCTATTCCCATTTTTAGCCAGGGAAGACAACTCAGTGAAACCCACTGCAGTAATACAGTCTGGAATTACAGAACAGATGCTCGTGAGTTGCAGTGCTGCACTCAGACCACAGTGTCTCCCGTATGTAACAGCTACCAATGGCACAACCACAGCACCTAAACTCAAGTGGATCAAAAGCACAGTCCTCTCCACGTCTGGAAAGGTTTCTCCACGAGCAGAACTGGCAGCTGCTCTGGATTTACCTGGCTTTATGGAGAGAATATACAGCAAATGCAGATTTGCCTCTGCCAAGTGACTAGTTGTGTAATTTAGCATAACCCAGGTCATAAAAGAAAAATGTCTACAGGAATACTACATACGCTGTTCCATTTCGAAGTCCAAAAGGAGCAGTATCTTCATTAGCTACAGAATAGACATCATAGCAGTCTTTGATTTCATCCTTTAAATCTTCAGGTATTGAGCATGAACCATTTCTCACTTTCAGCTGCCGAATGCGAGGCACCCCTAGGAGCAGGTTCTCGTAATAAATGAAGCTTTTGTTTTCTGCCATGGTTTTATTGTTGTACCACATCTCCCAGTAAAGACCATCCATCAAAGGGCCTTCTGTGAACTGGGGAAGACAACAAAATTTTAGTTTACACGTTGCCAGCACTGCTTTTACAGATCTTCATTCCATGGATGTGTTAGAATTGTAGTTGATTATTTTTCCTGACAGAGGGCCTTACTATTACCTGTCCTCCAAAGACATTCCACAGCCTTGCCCTACCAGCATTACCTAGGTTCTAAACTTTTACATATTAAAGGCCTACTTTGTTCCATAGCTTTGACATCGTGCATTATAGATCTTCAAGCACAACCTCTACCATATTAGAAAAAAAGACCCTGCAGGTTAAATTTGCAGGCTGTAACAGGACAAGCAAATCACAGCAGCTGAGAGATTAAAAAAAATTGTTTTTAGATTACCTTCCAGAAGTCATCCATTGTGGATAAAGTTTTGAAATCAGTTTTCTCCATTTTTGATACAGGTGTTTCCAGGAAGAGCTGTGACATAACCTTTGTGTAATAGTACATACTAGAACTCACTGTCCCATATGTCACTGCAAAAGATTTGTAAGGAGTGAGAGGTAAAGGGGTGGGGGAGAGAGCAAAGAGAAAAAAAAAAAAAAGGAAGAGTATTTTGCTTGTTTTGAATACATCAGGTTACAATTTTACAGATTTTGCACTGAAGATCTAAGCTTCAGAACAAAACAAAATCCACCCTAAGCAGCATTTGTCTGTCAACATGATTAAAATACAAAAAGCAGTCAAGAATACACTGATCAATCAGTTTAAAATACTCAGTTCTCCTTCCCACACCTCATTCTATTATTAATGCTTCTACAAAAGCTAACCTCAAGAAAAAAAAAAGGCATGACTCAGCAGCCTGAAGAGAGACTGCTAAGGCACCTATAGAGAGCTGGCACAGATGGCACAAGACCTCAGGAGAACTATGCCCTGCTTGAGCAGATAATGACAGTCAACCAGGACATTGCAGGGCACTGTGAATGACATTAGCTGCCTATGGTTAGACAATGAAACTCCACCCAAGATGTGCTTCTAAGAGAATCTCCCCACAGAAAATAAATGACTGTGTTACTTCTTTTCCTCACACAGCACCACACATTTGGCTGAGGACCACAAAGCATACATTATAAAATGACATACCAAGCCTAGACTGTTTGAGAGAACAGTCTCTGGCACTGATACTATTACTGCCTATAAATAAATAAATCATTTTATATCTAAAATATAAAATAAATATAAAACATATATTTAAAAAATATAAAAATACAAAATATATTAAAAAAAAAATCATTTTATGTCTAAAACTCACCAAAGCCTGAAAGATTAAGTCTACACTGAGCACCATCCATCAGTTTTGACAATTTTATAAAAATATTTTATCACAGGGAAGAAAATGTGTTTTCTTTAGCAACCAGAGAACAAGAACTATTTTTAATAGCCTTCCGCTGTGGCACATGGAAAGTATCACATTACTGTGCAATACCTGGATTCTCTCTGAACATGCACTCTCAAAAATACAAGGAATACAAGAAATGGCCATAGCACTTAGCCTGCACTGGAAAGCTCTCTCCCGGGGCACCAGTCTGTCCCATAGTTACTGCTTACATGTAAAATTAAAAAGGATAGTACTTTAAAAAGTACTAAGGATTTAGCAATATCTGTAGATATTTAACACACTATACTTTCCCTTTATTTTGTTACCAAAAATCTTTTTCTGTAGCAAAACAAATTGTTAACAGCCAAACTTTTCCTGCTGAAATCAATTTCACTTTATTTTAATGCAGGTCCCTCACTGCTACACCTCTCCTGGTGGTACAGCACACCAGCCACAAGCAGTCTTACACTACTTTGCCCATAAACCTGCACTAAGTATTTGTAAAGGACTTGGGAAGGAAAAAGCCCGTGATATTTAGTATATAACCATGCTTGCAGTACAACAACAAAACAGTTGTGTCAACAGTGTAAAGTTTGCAGTTTTGAGGTTTTTTAGTGATTTTACTGCAGACAAGCAAGGCAGACTTGCTCTCAGAGCCAGTCTACCAATGTAGTTTTGCATTTTCTTTTCCACTACAAGATTCTCTCTCACAAAAAAATAAAAACATCACCTTGTTCTATTACAACTGATCATAAATGGCAACTTAAATGTCACTGACATGTCAGGCATTTAGAACACACTCCCCACACTAAAAATTAGAGGCTTATAACATATCAGCTTCCCAAAGATACGCTAACTTAAAGCATACAGATTTTGTTGGTATTCTCCCTAGTAGCCAAATAAAACATCTATTTTACAACTTCATAGTAAGTTCTATTTTACCTTGTCTTGCGAATTTTTATGCAAATACATAAAACTTGTCCTGTTTTGACTATTAACTTAAAAACCCCTAGAAATCTTGAAATGGAATTGTATAAGGGCTTCAAGCACTCGAGGCCAGACAAGAGGACCACTCTCAGAATGCTTACATTATACCAGCCACAACTGCTCATGGCGCTGTGTGAGGCCTGTGATAAACATCCTGTACTACCTCTACTCCAGCATCACTAAGGTTCTTCACCTTCAGAGAAGAAGAGCAACTTCCTCACCTCTACACTATGTATTTAGTAGAACCTGCTAGTATACCTTCAGTGTTGATTCTAGAGCACCTACCTCAAAGCAGTCACCTACTTAAAAGCCAAATAAAATAAAATACATTTTTTAAAAAGTAGGTTGAATGTCACTCTGTTGTATGTTCTATAGTGTTATGATACTTCAAAAAGATTATCATAGACAACAAAACAAATGACATATTTAAATCATAGAAGTCTCCAGCTGTGATCCATATACACTTGAGTATATATTGGCTGCAGAAGCATTCTAAACATCCAGCATCATGCAAACACAGAATATCAGATATTTCTAAGTAGTTACCACTATCTCTGCCTTTCAAGCTACTATCAACTTTTATTCTTAGTATGATCTGTACTTAAGCTTGGTGATAGATTTGAACTTGGCAATTTAATGTAATTTTTTGTCCTATATGACTAACTCCTACTCTTCACATTTAACAGTTCTGTTCAGCAATTTAAAAATGCATAGCAGAAGTGGCACTACGTTAAAAAAAATGCTCCCTAAAAACAAAGAATAAGTATATTATCATCCTGCTTAAAGGTTCAAAACTTGTTAAGGCACAAAAAGTTGCAGTATTTTCAATCCCAAGCAACAATCCATGCACAGAAACAAAAGAAAGATTTAATTCCCAATATTTGCCAACACATGTCCATTAATTCTTCTCCCACATCACTGAAACAACCTCCATTCTGGAACCACAGAGAGCAAGCAGATACTACAGAACTGGATGCATTAATGCTGAATGGTACTTACAGACACACAAGACCACAAGGAAAATTATGTATGTAACCAACTCCCGTAAAACACTTTTCAGATATCGCTCTCTGCTGGTGTTGCTTTCTTCCATGAGCCTTGTTCCCCACAGACCTTAAAAGGAAAGCATATATAAATGATGTACACCGATGATACATAAGAGACATAATAAGTTAAGTGGTTTTGAGAGCTTAACCTATGTCATTGCTGCAAGTTCTCCTATGGATTTTAAATTGATCTAAGTTCAAGCAAGAGCAACTTCTTCCATAGGGCCTGAGGCAGTATTAGCTATGCATGAGATACTATAATAATTCAGTAGCAGCTCAGTAGAACTCTAACAGAATCGGCTGAAGATTTGCCAGAAGTGCTGTCACTTAAAACCACGTGGTATGAAAATAGATACAAGCATACAAAGACATGCAGAGATAGTCATCCTTCAAGAAATGAAGTGCAGTGGTTTGAGGATTTTTTAAAATATGAAAAGCACTGTTAGATGAATGAAAATGAATGTTCAGTATCAAACCTTAATTAGTAGTCTTAAATAACTTTCTACCTGAAAGGAAGATACAGCAGTCAAACATATTTTTAAAGAAAACAAATTGTAACCTTCCTCTCCCAAATAGGCAAGGCATGTCCAACAGAGACACAGCAGGGATCTTGGTATTTCTACATGATTTCTTTCCCTGAACAACAAAGAGTTACCATTGAAACATTAGTAGTGGCCTAAATGAGCAACCGCCATCTAGCTGTCAAACTGAACACCTGCATTAGCTGAACTACTGCCTGTTGTAACTTCGTATTACACTTGACGTGCTCAAGATGACAGTGTAAGAGAGGTTAGTGAACTTTGTTATCCCTTCCAAAAGCATAACAGAAAAGCAAGAGGGTATTTTAAATGGAGTCTCTAAAAGAAACAACCATTTGAGCATAGAAAGCAGCTAGTAACTGCCATACTTATAAAAGCTGGGGCTGGGAGCAGCTGTCAACACTCAGACCAGAACTGCTACCTTCGAGGAACTTCTCTTCATTTAAGCCTCAATAAAGCAAGGCAATTTGATCTTAGTTTATGGTGGGAGAGAAAGCATATAAAAATAAAAATTCACTCCCTTTTCCTTTTCAGGTATTTTAAACAGTCAACCTTTTAAAACATCGTTTATGTTCTCAGTAGATAGTAATGACGTAACTTCAAAGTCCCTAGGAAAAAATCTTGGCTCCATCAAACATACCACAGTAATTTGAAGTCAAATGGAACAGGAACAAGGGATAGCCCAAACACACCATAAAGCTGACAATGAAGCAAGAGTTCAGTTGCTTTGCCACCACTGCTGTAAGACTAAGATGGACAAAGGGCCCATCTGCCTGCCACAGAATTTCATTTGCTAACAAAGAGATGGGAATAAGGAAGCTCTTCCCTCTACCTGCAAATACGAAGTGTATTCAGAAAAAAAACCCCAATGTGTTAGACGTTTCTAGAAGTCTTTCAGCTACCACATTTTTAAGATATGACCTAACCACAAAGTCAACCAGGAAATTTCTCTGGCATAGGCATAGCAAGCACCAATAGTCTTAGCATTAATGTCTGTTTGCACTCCTTAATTAGTAACTTACAACCTTCACTAGTGTCAGCCCCCAGAACAGGAAAGCTTTTTCAAAGCTGTTCTTTAAGGCTGAGTCTGAACATTTACAGACAAAGACTGTAACTTTACTACACAGAACGTCAAATCCTCACCATTAGGTCATTCTTGAAGACAGAAACACAAGACCAAGAACACTTACAAAGTCACTAATAATAAAGAACAAGTTCAGCCTCTAACACAGCACTATGTTGCACTAGCAACCCTCATAATAAAGGCAGGAAAACATTACGGAAGACAGGAAGAAAAGGCTGGAACAGCCAGTGAGCTAAACTGGCAAGACAGCTGAGTCCCGGCTGTCAGCACATTACTCACCAATAAGAAATGTGGCAAGCAGAAAGCCTGCAAGCTTAAGTTCGGTCATACTAGTATATTGTTAGGAGTCAGCCAGCAAGAAACAGAAAGTTACATGTGAGTAAAAAAGAAAAAAAACCAACCACCCAGCACTGGAGATCATACAATGATCTTTGTGTTAAATGAACTCTGGATTTGCCTGTCAGCTAGCTTGAAGCTTTCATTAGTTGCCACTTTTTTAGAAGATATGTACATTATTCCCTTTTTTGCCTTAGTAGAATACTGGATGCATCAGTAATAGTGGTGGTAAGCAGTGCTGGATTTAAGTTGACATCTAACTGCAAGCACCAAAACCATTTTGTTTCTGGCCTCGATTAATCATTTTCAGTTCATTCCTTATATAAATTTGCTGTTCATCAACTTTTTGACAGAATCTACATAACTCTTTCACTTATGAAACAAATCTGCAACTAACAATTCTCTCGTACTCATTCTGTAGCCCAAATAGTTTACGCAAGGAGCATACAAACTCAGAAGAGTTGTCAAAAAATAATGATCAAATGCAAATAAAAAAAATAGATGAAATTTCATCTTAAAATAAAAAAAGTCTAGCTTGTTTGGTAACACAGGAAATTAAAATCTCTGTTTACACATTTATAGGATGTTATATACATACATACACACATGAAATATATATAATGTATGTGTACTTACATATGCACATATACTTACATAATCATAAGGCCAAGTTTATAAGATACAGAATGCATATAAATAATTCAGATTTATGTAAACATCTTAAGTTCAGCAAGCACTCAAGCCAAGACATATATCACAAACTAATCTGCCTACACAGAAATTCAGATGCTGGGGAGAGAATGGGGCTGACGGAAGGGGAGGAAAGTCACCCTTCAAGCAAAGATGCTTTGTCCAAAACCAACAACAAAACACAGTCTCATAATCCTTAGTTCACATTCCTTAGTAAGGTACAATCGGGGCCCGCACTAGTTCAGCTCAGTAAAATTGTCATTATGCGTTCTTAATGGAATTAACAATTAATGAGTGACTACAAATTATATTTGATACTTCCATTTAACAATAACTAAGAAAACCTTTCAAGAAATGCCCCACACAGCCTCCTCAGTATCACTAACCGACAGCAAGAAAAGTTTAAGTGGTCATTCAATATCCTTCAGTTGACGAGTGACAATTCGTTTAACACTATCATTTTTGATACCCAAAGGATTAACCCCTCTTGTTGAATTCTGTCTAGTGAAATGGAATTTTATTAAATAAATCTACGCTAACCTTCCTCTAGTCATCTTGAAATAAAACCAAGTATGCCATTTTCCAGTCTTCAAAGACCATCATGGTTATCCATGAAATGTCAAAAGAACTACTGAGTGCTCACTGCAGTATTAAAACCTCAGTTATCCTTCAAGTGTCCTACATAAATTCCAGGCTTGAAATCAGCTGTTTCAGTGTGTAGCCTGCAGCGATCACATTCTTCAGAGAAGGTTAGTTAGCTGCAGCAGGCAAGTACAGCACCCTGCAGCACAGCATGAAAGTCACTGTGCCTATGAATTAATGGAAACATTCTCATGAAAGAGCCAGCAAAAGCATCTGTCTACCACAGAAACTTTAACTACACTTGCCTATAAATACAAAATGTATGCAGATCAGAAATCAGAAATCAACAGCATGCATTCTGCCCAGCACAGCATGCAGCTTCACCAAAAGCCAATTCCTCTTGGTTCTGCTACTTCCTCAGCTGAATAAGGTGAAAATACATATATAGGCTTAAAAGTAAAAAAAAACAAAAAAACCTGCTAGGAAAAAAAGCATACTAAAAACAAGGAGCCTTCCTCATCCCAAAACCAACCCTAAGCTGTACATACAGATGAACTATAGATGATTCAACAAAGCATTTTACCAAGCTTTCATTAGAATGGGATGGCATGGGGGGGGGGGGCTCAGAACTATCACCAAAATCAGTCCTAGTGTGGATCACTCACCTCACGTTCAAACACCTCTTTTTTTTCACCACAGTTAAAAGCATACAGAGGAGGTTCCTTCTCAGCAACAACTAGTACGAAGGGAGCATTTGAACCATCTACTTAGATAAGAATTTTTATAAAAGGGCTTCACTTTCTCACCATGAAGCAGCTCCTTTCCTAAGTACTCACGTATCTCAGTGACAGACTGAGCTAAACGCACCACTGAAGACTCCAAACAGAGCAGTCCAGTTCATGCATAACACGTAATTATCATGGGTACTTTTTCATGGTCGGAACTTAGTTCATCGAACACTCTCCCACTAAAATCTGCTGAAAAGAAAACATGTTCTATTCCATAATCTCTACAAGTCTGACTTGCATCCAAGTAAAACACCGCAATGATCGAGAGGGGCTTATTTTGGTGAAAAATAGCTGAAGTCAAAGAAATCATTACAGCAAATGAGTTGTGAACACGTGGGAAAATCAATGTGAAGACATAGAGGAGATATAACAGCCTAATTTAATTATGTCTGCTTAAAATTGAGTTTGTTTCGACACCTCTGCTGATGTCAGCCAGTAACAGTACTATCTACCACTTCAGAAAATCCACATTTCAGAAGAAACCGCCTTATTTTCTAAATATGGCTTTGTTTTCCTGCAGCTTTGTAACTATAAAGATTTTGTCTGACGCTTAAACAAATCCTATGTTTAAAATCCTCACGATTTGATGCTGACATTTTAAGCTTCAGTGAAAAGGAAGGGGGCGTGCTCCTACAACCTTGAATCCAAAGAACCAAAAATCCATCCACCCTTTCCTCTGCTGTGCTAAATCAACTCTGTACAGGGCCAGCTCAGCACACAGGTACCACAGCAAGCTTACAATGACACTCCAAATGCTCACTTGATGTCCTCCCACTTACGCTTCAAACTTACGCTTCCCAGCCACCAGCTGTGTGTCAACAGGCAGCCCTCAACAAGCGAGGGCAGCTCCAAGGCTCTGCACAACATTGCAGAAAAGCAAAAATGAATAAAACACCCTCCCAGCAACCCCACCCTAAGCACGAATGCCATCCTAACCACCTCCTTTATAGGACAGAGGATGCTGAAAACAGAAATATTCTGCTCCAACCTCCCAACCATCTGGTGTTGGGTCGGAAAAGCCGCACGTGTACAAAAACTACTCAGGAGAGTTTCTTAGGGACTGAGATCTGGGGGCAGAGAGCTCCATGCTCCAGAGGGAAGGAAGGTGAGAGGTGTGCGTGCGTCTGTGTGCGCCGAGGGGCACACCCAGAACAGGGGTCAGAACACGGATGTGCACGAGGTGAAGACACGGACGGGAAAAGAAGACGGGCAGAGGAAAAAGAGGACGGGTGGCGAAGAGGCAGGTGGAAGAAACAGAAGAAACAGGCGACTCGTAAACACTGCTCGTGGGGCAGCCCGCGGGAAAAGGCAGCCGAGCTCCAGAGCCGAGAGGGCCCCGTTGCCCGCTCCGGCGGAGGGGCAGGCCGGGGAGGGGACAGAGGCTCTCACCTCGCAGCCGCCGTGCCAGGCGCTTGGCCCAGGCCGCCCGGTGGGGTGCGGCGCCGTCGGGCGGCACCTGGTGGCGGCTCGGCACCTCCGCCCGGCCGCGCCCCGGAGGGAGCCGCCGCTGCCGCCGCCCGTCGCCGCCCTGGCCCGCCGCGCCGCTGCCCAACGACGACGAAGCGCCGGCCGCGGGGCTGCCCCACTCCACGTCCATCTCCAGCACCGGCCCTGCCGCCGCCGCCCCCTCCTCCTCGGGCTCGAAGCCTGGGTTGTCCCGGCTCCAGGCCTGCCGCGAGCAGGCGGACAGCGGCGGTGACGGCGGGCAGGAGCCGGCCCGCGCCGCCTCACCGAGCCGCTCCAGCTCTAGCTGCTCCCGCCCGCGCCGGCAGCCCCCGCGGCCCGCCATCGGCCCGCCGCCTCCGCCCCTTCCCCGCCCTCCGGCGCCGGCCCGCTGAGCGCGGGGTACGGAGGGAGATGTGGAAGCCCGGCCTCCCAGCGGCGGCAGCGGGGGCCGCGCCTCCCTCCCTCCCCGTGCCCTCGAGCGGGGCGGGGCGCGGCCCGTGGCGCATGTCTGCTGCCCGCCCCGGGGCGGGGAGCGCTCAGGCCGCTGCGGCAGCGGCAGCATCGGGCGCTTGGGGCGAGCTCGTCGCTCACCCTCGGTGGAAGCAGAGGGCCTTTACCAGCTGAATAGATTGCGGAGGAACAGCTGTTTCGCATGATTTTAAGGAGAGGTGTTACAGCTCCTCAGGCAGCCAGCAGCTTCCCCTCTGCCCCGACCCCCAAACAGCACCGCAGGTACAGGGGTTTGTGTTTTTATTTAAATCCAGTTACAGCAAAATACAGGCTGGCAGTCCAGAGCGCAGCGTGCCAGGGAGGCAGCGCTCGCCCCACAGCGCTCGTCTCGCTCCCCCGCGCCCCGAGGCTGGCACGGCGGGCAGTGCGGAGCGCTGGCACTGCGGGCGGCCGAGGGCAGCCCACCAGGTACAGAAGCAGCTGCCCCGAACCCTAGAAGTCACCACGCGCTCTACATTTACAAACAGTTACCCGAAATGAAGCTGCTTCCCCCTCCCCTTAGGTAGGAATTGACAAAGAAGAGAAACAATACGTCTGTCTCCCTTTAAAGGGTGACTTCGTTATTTTCGATGCTGTGATGGTCTGGAGCATCCTCAGCACTCTCCAACGTCTGATTGCTGTTATCGTCAGGGATCTCTGCTGAAATGCGAACCTGGCTTTCCCTGCTTTCCACGCTCTGATGACTATCCCCTCTGACACCAGCCTTGCTATCATCTCTTTCCACCTCACGGCTGTCAAATTTCTGCCGGCTGTCGTTTTCCATGCTCCGGTCACGCTGCTTGCTGTCCAGGTCACTGCTGTCCTGTCCGTGGCTCTTGTCAGCCCACTCCCCACTGATGGTGTGCTTCCCCGGGGAGCGGTGGGCAGCAGGATCCTCCCGGGAGAGCCCCGCTTGCTGACTGTCTGCATCCAGGGCACTATCATCCTCCTCGGTGGCGTCATACACAATGAGCTGTGTTAGAGAGCAAAACCAGAAAGAGCCGTTGTCACTCCTGAGGAACTGATCTGTCAACAGGTGCTGCTGTACTGCACCAAGCCAAGCTGCATAGGCTGTGGGGACACTCAAAGCCTGCATGAAACATCTCTGCCTGGAGACACTGTGGTCTTTTATAGAGTTACATGAACCTTTCACACTATGACAAATTCAAGTTTGATCCTGGCCTCAGAGTTCATGTGTGCAAGCACATCATGATAGTGTAAACTGCAGTATTGCATAGCTTGCAGCAGCAGGCTACACTCCTGCCTCCGCACGTCGCCAGCCATCAGCGTCCCCTGATCTAGCGTTTCCAGAGAAAGGAAATACATTCCTTCACTTATGCCTACTTTCCCTTCACCAATTTTTTTCAAAACTGACTCCCATAAAATAACATGTCCATTTTCAAGTTCACTGCCCTTTTCCAAAAACCTGGGTATCACTGCTCAGCACTATTTACCTTTTTTGCAGCTTTGTGGAGTTTGCTGGACTTCACCACTGTGGCTTTTGCCCTCACCCAGTAGGCCACGCTGTCACCTCTGCCAGCATTGTCTCCCGGGGTGAAAACGGAGGGTACAGTTACTGGAACGTCTGTGGGTGAACGCGTGAGCACCTCTACAGATTCATCCGTGTCATTGGAATCATTATCATCATCATCATCATCATCATCCACATCTTCCTGGCTCTTGCTTGACACGTCAGGAAAGTGCTGGAAAACATTTATTATGCATCAGGCAAATGAACGTATATGTCAGATGTGGAGAGTGGTATCTTTTCTGCTCACCCAGGACTTATGCACTGTTGAGGAGCTACATGCATGAATTGCTCTGAATTTGCCTCACCCTGCCTGAAGCTTTGTTTTATTTAGGGAGAGATGTTACCACAAGAACTGCATTTGATTGAGGAAAATGAGTGCTGCTACACATTGGCTGCCCTGCAGCACTCAACTGACATTTTGCTGTTCAAATCACTTACCGGTTGCACTGGAACATCCACGCTTTCTTCTGAAGAGTAAAGAGTCTGAAAACAACATAAAACTTGCTGTTAGCACACAAAAGAATATACAGTAGGCCTGATCAGCATGTTGACTATTCTTTAAGCACTTAATCCTAACTTGCAAATCTTGGCATTGAAAGATGCTCTGCTTTCTCTGCCAGTTATTTGCCTGTACCTGCTGAGGTGATGCCAGGTCATTCTGTGAGTGCTGCTGACTCTCCCAAGACTGAGAATTCACGTGGTGATACCTGTGTGACTGATAGCCCCTGGGGTCCTTCAAGAGAGGAAAAAAAAGGGGGGGATTTTAATCCACAAAGGAGCATATAGGTGCAGGCAAAGCTGCCTGCATCACAACCTGTGTTTGCAGGCAGATGTGACACCTGCAATGCATACTCATTTTGTACAGGATGTCCTCAGCAACTGATTGCAGTAGGAAGAGGACTCAGAACAAGCCATGAACCCAGATGAATATTATACCCAAACAATATAATACAGAAGATGTGCCTCTCCTACTGGCAGAGCCTGGGGGATTTCAGATCAGTTTCTCCAGCTCATTTGGATTTATATCTAACAACTGTTGTTTCTGCTAATTCTCAGGTCCTTTTCCCAAGAGTGATTTATCTCCAGCATCATGAAGACTCTAAACTAAATACAATAGCTGATCCTCAGAGCAAAGAACTGATTTTACATGGGTAGCAGCTGGTGATGGAGCATACACCAAATAGCTATATGCAAGACTAATGCAGTGCACTCCAAAAAATCATGGGAATTGGATTAAAGTGCTCTTCCAACACCAAATATTATCACCTGATCCACATGAATGAATGTGAGTTATAGTAGTTGTGCCATTCTACAGTGCTTTTCTCTTTTTTACTGACATCTTATACATTTTTCATTAGGAAAAAAGGTTTCCAGTGCTGGTCCAGAGACTAAAGGAAGTCCACAACCAGGACGCCTAACATCGCAAAAGTCTACTGGCATCAGTGTCTCTTTGCTTTGGCTACCTGAGAAACTGGCTTGTAACAGCCAAGTGAGGACATGTTCTGCAAGAAGCTAGAATCATAAAACAAGTATCAGACAATGTGTATTAGAGAAAAAAAAAATATCAAAAAGGATTTATTAAAGAAAATGAATAAAAAGACAAAAGGAGCTTACATATTTTTCTTCAGAGCTAGCAGAAATGGCATGCTGCTTGGATTTACTCACCTTGAAGGGAGAAAAGAGAAAAAGCATTTGTCAGTATTAATTTCTTGCTAATATGCAAAGAATATACGCAAGTGATTGCTGATATGCATTTGTGATTTACTCACTGGCCATGCAGCAGTGATGCTGATAAGGCATAAACACAGAACAGCCACCTTCATTGTGATGTTCTACCTAGAAAATATTTTGGAACAGTGAGTCAACAAGGTAAAATACTACAGAAATGCCATAGACTTTTTCTTTCTCGTGGTGTATGTCACCATGCTGAGATCAGCTCTCTGTTAAGGATTCCACCTGCCCATACCAATCATTTTTCTCTGTCCTCCATCACCACCCTACACCTAGCTGGTTTTGTAATGACTTAGCAACTCAAATGCTACAAGAATTTTAAAAGCAGGTACTGAGAAGTGCTGAGTAGTGGTGAGAGTAGCCACACCGAGAAGGCGAACAGACCCTTCCTGTCATCTACTCACTTGCACTGGCAAAGGAAAAGCTTTGTGAAAAACTAAGTGCTGTAATGGTCAGCTTTGGTTTATCTTCATTCATTTAACACCATTTTGTGAGAAGAGACAGGAAAAGATTTGGATTCTCTTTTCAGTTATTTTAAAACTAGTGTTCAGGGTTATTAACTGGAGTTGCTGTGAGTAAACCCAGCTTATGTGAACATAAACTGCTTTTATCGATAGACTTTTATTTCCCCCTCCAGAAGTTTGAACAGAATAACCTGTATTTCCAAGCAAGAAGTGAAGTGAAATATCTGCTCACATCGCAGTTTTAGCAATTTAATAAATGAGTGATTGATGCTGAAATTAGGAGAGTGCTGAGATACAGTAAATTTTGCTGCTGACAGACCCAATTTCCAGGATAAAGAACATCTCTGAGAAATTAAACTGATTTACTGATGAACAAGAGACATGTAAAACTTTAGTAAATTGGGAAAGAAAGCCTACTAAGGGCACATTTAATATACATTAGTAAGGCTGGCCCTGGGACAGAACATTTTATTAAAGGTACTGCAGCTTCAAGGGTTACATAGAGAAGGGTGCGTGTCTCATCCATTCAGAAGTGTGCAGCACAAACTGCAAGCCTGCCAGGAGAAACAGAGACATTGCCAGGCAGTGGTTACATGAGGGAGAAAGCTTTCTGCGTTCACGTACCAGTTTTGAGTTTCCAGCACTTGATTCAGTGACAGGATTTTCACTAACTTCCTCCCAACATCTATCAGCACCCAGGTTTAATATTCTGGTTATGTATAATACCTTTCATCACTAAAGCAACCTTGCTCCTATAAAAGCACATCTTTTTCCACAGAGAAACACCAAATGTCCCTGTCCAGTGAAACAATTTTCAATGATCTCCTGCCCAACACTTCCTTGACTAAAGCTGCAGAAAGAATGGCACATGTCAGGTAAAAAGCAAAAAAATTACCTTTTCTGGTTCTGGAGGAGTCAGCTGTGACAAGAGCACTCTTAGTGATCCCAGCAGCAGCTCCAGCCAGTTGGCTTCCAGCAGCTCTGGCTTTCTCCCCTTGTCCACTGACTGCCTGACATCTCCAGCCTCAGGGAATTTAAACCCTGTCCCAGGCACAGCCACCAATCCCTGTGTGGCGGAAAAAGATGAGGTCATGAGGCTCCTGGCCACCGTCCTGCCCACGTTCTCCTACACTTCCTCTTTGGCTTTGTGGCTTTTGAAGCAAACAAAAGCTACTCTATGGTTAAAACATTACTTATGGGCAAGATCATTAACCAGCAGGTCTGCTGAATGCACAGCATTTGGTATCGTGTAGGAGGACTTCAGGGCACATCTGTCCTTTTGTGAAAGGCAGAGCCCAGTTTCCCAGAAACCTTTCATGCCTTGTTCTGTAGAGGGTAGGAATATGTAATGTGTGCAGTAAGAAAGAGATCTGAACATAAAACTCCCTAAAAAGGTGCTAATGCTTCCACGAAGTTCTAGATTTGCTCTCCAGGGTATACGTGTTGCGACGGGAATCGCAAAGACAGGGTGCAGAATACGGCCTTTTGCCTTTTTTGTTTGACCTGGGTCAAAATAAAAACAATATTAGTGTGTCTCAACAGGCATTCTGCATCCAGAAACTTTTTTGTAAAGGTATATAAGAGCCACTGATAGTCTAATTAAAGAGGATTTGTGCACCATTATCAGGTGCCCATGTTACCAGTTATCCTGTGCTTAGTAACATTTCTGTGGCATGTTTAGAAACACTACGGGAAACATACCCATGGAGCTATGCGACCATTATTATCTACTAACTTGGGAAAGACTTTTCAAGCAAAAAAGCTTTCAGTAATTAGGATTTCAGCAGCATGATCTTCTGCAGATTTAGATAGCTTATATCATCTCCCATCATATCTGTGGCTCAATGCTTCTGGAAACCAGACATTTTACTGAAGCCCTCAAATGCAATGCAGGACTTGAGCTGTAAGTGGGTGCTATTCAGAAGTTTTGGCTTGAGCGTTACGTAGTAGCCGATACACCCAGATTACAAGACATGACTATTACTTAGTAGCTAGGACTGCTTCAAAAGGCCACTGTTGTTGACTCCAGGGAACGCCAAACCTGGCCTTTAGGTAGCCAAGTACCTTTGATCCCAAACACTGATAGAAATGAACAGAGCAACTTGCAGCCCACCTGACCAGTAAGAAAAAACTATTTCCATCTGACAGAGCGAGAAACTGAGACAGACAGAAGCTCGGTGGCTCACAGCACTCAGTGTGGGGCTGGATATTCTGGGTCCTGCTCTCCTGTCCACACACTGGATCAAATTTTAAGCCTGCAAAAACCTACTTTCTCTACCAACCATTCATCAAGAGACATGGAACTGAAAAACATTGTACTGAAAGATTTCCTAGGGCTGTTGTCTGGCCAGAACAAGAACCTTCACCACCTGCAGTCTGCGTAATGGCATATTACTGTCTATCAGACTTTCAGGAAAATACATATTATGTCAGGACTTGTAAACAACCTGTTTCACCAAGTTCAGCAGCAGTTATCAGCCATGCTGATAGAGAAGCCCAGAGCCTTTAGAAACATAATCTTCCTGCAGTTTGTTAAAGACCTTCCCGTACAGGTCAATTATCACTGTGGCTTTTCGAGGCAAATGTTTTTCGAGTAGCTGGAACATTTGTCTCCCAGCAGAGACGCTCCCTGACCCCCAGGGAGTTGTTTCTGACAAACAACTGGTATTTCCAGTGAGCTGGGAGAATGCAGTGTTTCTGAGTGCTGTTGCCAAAGCTATATGGTTGATTTTGTAAGAACTAAGGATCAACAGTGATGTTTTGCAGTAATCCAAAAGCAGGATGTGAAGTGATGGTTATTACTAAATGACTTCATTTTATGCAAGATCAGCCAGTACAGAGCTATAGTAAATTTAGCATTTGTCTCATGCCTGTCATTATGTGGTTGTTCATCCTGTAAATCATTTAATCTAGCTGAGAAATCCTTTGTCGTGGTAGGAGGTAGTGCTTCTTGTCCTCTCAGTGATAAGGAACAAGCAGGGCAGAAAGAGGGGAACTTTCACCATTTTCTCTTCTCATATTAAAATGCCTAATTCTGGAGAGAGCACTTGGCTGGCAGTGGCACAGCAGAAGCAACTTGCTCAAATTTGTACAAGTGGGAGGGTACATAATTTCAGCTTTCAAGAGCTGTCAGGGTCTGTGCAGACCATGACTGTGACAGGCTGTAATTTGTTGCATGTAGGTGACATTTTCTACTTGGTTATCCTGTCAAACAAAGCTTTTGATCACCATTTCTTCCAACTTGGGCTGTGTAAGGAACATGTGGTTAGGCTGCCTTTTCGTGTTGTCAAGAAGCGCTGTCAGTGCCTCCCTACGACACCTCCAACACGTACCTAAGATCCTGAGCTGAGACATCAGCGCGATGCAGAATAGCAGCTCTGGCTGGCATGGGCCTGTAATGCCCAGTCTTTCAGGAGTGCTAGCTTTTGTTTAGATTTGTTCACCAAAAAACAAGTCTTGGGGGATACCAGAGCAGCATCTTCTAGGTGGCAAAGACTAACATTGGGAGAGAGAGACTAATTTCTTCAGCAGCATTAAGAATGCTGTCAAGTAAGCCCCAAGAAACACCAGCTTGGCAGTGTTCTTAGAAACAACTGTTTTGCAACTAGAATGTCCCAAAGAAAAGCAGACTTAGTAAACAGTGATTTCTGTGAAAAACAGATGAAAACCCAAAACTTTCTTGCATTGCTACCATAAAATACTCTTGAAAAGTACCTTGGGAACTCAGCATGTCAGCCAATATAATATGTCCCCAGAAGCCCTTAAGTTTTCCCAATTAAAGTTTCAAAAGTGGGGCAAAGCTTACATTCAGCAGTTGATACAATTCAAAAAACCTTCTGCCTCTTAGACTACACACCACCATGTTGTTGTGGTATGCAAGAGGGATACAGGTGTCAGATCTGTTCGATACAGAAATTACAACAGAGATTTGCTCTTTACAGGTGTGAGCAGGGCACCTTGGTAACGCATGCTGTGCAGCACAACTGTGTACCTTTTGCTTGGCACCACTTAAAGCATTTCCAAACCAGAGCAGCAATCAAACAAGCAGCAGCAATTTTCTCCCAAGTAAAACATCTTGTGCAGTGACAAGGCAGCTGAAAACACTGCAGGGTCCATAACATTCCAGTTTCCCTGCCACTTCTGATCTGCAGTGCAGCTCAGGTGACTAGTTAGCAAGGTGAGCTCTTTTTAACCCTCATTCAAGCAATAGAGGGGGTTATGGTACCTTACTTTCTCAGTTGGCCCTAGCCATGCCTGAGTGGACACAGAACTACGCACGACACCAGCCTAGAGCTACAGTAGGTCATTTATTGGGACAGAACAGAGACTTTTGGGGAAACCCCAGCATAAGCAGCCAGCATATTAGAAAGTGCCAGTGTTTGACAGATAGCACAGTCCTTTGGTTTGTCCCTATCTCCCTCTGCACAGGGAGCTCACTTGTTTTTCTCTGACTTCTGAGACTAGTTGCTACCTGTTCACATTTTCATATGCCTTTTTACGAACAACTTTGGAAACCAAGTAAAAAAATAGATATTTGAGAAACTGCCATACAGCTGTGGCCCACAAATCCTGGAAGCTGAGCAGCCTCAGTCAGATCCCAGCTTCCACAGAGCTGAGTGGCTGCTCCCACTACAGCATAAACACAGTCCAGCTGTCTGTAGCTTCCTAGAATGGAGCTCTACTGACATTTCCTCCCTTGACTTTTACAGCCGGCTAGAAAAAACAAATTTTCCAGATTTTTTTTTTTTGTTGTTGAAATGAATGTATTTTAATACTGAAGTCCATGGAGCAGCAGCAGCAGGAATTAAACCAACACGGAAACATTATGTTATTTTCGGGTCATCATAGTTACCAGTGTGAAGAGCAAAACACCATATATTCCAGTGCTGGGCTTGTGGCTGTGTTTCAGCTCTGAATTGACAGAAAAAGAATCGCGTTCATTTCAATTGGAAATTTTAATAAACACAATAATAGTCTAAACTACTATTAGAAATAAAAGCAACCAGTGAAAGTATATATGGTCTGCATCATGTTTTCATGACTGTGTCATTTTGTTATGTATGTTACCCTTGAAAAGCAATTGTTTAAGAACAAGACAAGACTTTCATCACCTCAGTGTGAGCTGAGCTCAATCCACCCTCATATGATGCTGACTCTGAACACTTCTTCAGAGATAATGCTCCAGGATGAAGGAAAGCACATAAGGTGCATGTACTTAAAGACTACATGCTTGTAAGAAAGTAACTGTCAGTTTGCCAGCTCAGAGCTCGAAGGCTGAGTAGTGAGGGGAGTTTGATGGTAGGAAATAGCTTCAGAGAAGATTGCTTTTTGGACAAGCATTGCAAAAAAAAATGTGACAAGTTGTTTCCCTCTCTCCTCCCTGCTCAGTTCCCTGTTTCCTATCCTACTGCAAAAATTTTCTCCTCCCAGCGAGAAAGCACACTAAATGGAAACATCTGAATATGCTGAATGAGTATGGAAAGAACAGCATCTTCTTGCTCTGCATTGTGAAACTGTTGGAAAGTCACAAGATGCCTTGTTCCACCTAGTGCAGGGACTTTTGGTAGGTCACCACAGGAATGATTCTGCAGACCCAGCACCCCTACCCCTCTGCTTGCATCTTCCCTAAGCGGAGCCACCCCCTCACTGCAAGAAACAGAACAGATTACAGCACAGCATGACAGAGAAGAGGTGGACAGGGAAGATGATGGGCCAGCTCCTCCTCCACAGTCACCCATGCACTGCTTCTGTGCGTGAGATGAGTGCTGCAACCCTATACTGCATGACAGAGGGAGAGTCCTAACTGTGCCCTGGTAATCCTTATCACACAGCAGCCTTGATTTTGTATTCCACATACACCATGTTGAGATTACGTTATGTTTCCATACACAACCACCCAAGGCTCACAGCATGAGGAGCAGAGAGTCCAAAAAAGGTTGCTACCAATCCCAGAGACAAACCTTTTAAAAGGCATGCTTTCTGAGTGCCTCCTGGAAGGGGCCAGTGCAAAACAGATAATTTGGAGAGATGCCGGGCATTATGCAATGCAGGATTGCAGCCTGCATATCTGTGGTTATCTGTACACAAAGCATCTTTTCTGTAGCTTGCCCTGACTTTTCTATCTCCAGAAAGTCTGGGGAAGGTGAAGTATGTGCTGTACAAGCAGTGCAGGACTGCTAGGATGCCTTGTGACCCTGTCAGTAAACCTGACCTTGGATCCAGGCTGGGCTACACACCAGAAATCCTTCGAATTTCACGTGGCTTCAGGTTTTGTTGTGAGCAGTTTTCTTAACTCTCATTCTAGGGCTGCTGTGGTCTGAGGTGGGATGGATGCAGAACTGAGTCAGTGTGAAAGCAAACATCTCCCAAGCACTGTGGCCAGGGTGTGGAGCCCCTACCGGCGGAGTGGGAGGAAAAAACCCATCTGTGGGCCTGATGAAGGGAAATTAAAGAGTTGGGGACTGGATTTGGGGAGGAAGTTGTTTGGCTGAGAAGCTGATTTGATTTTGTGGGGAAACCAAAACCCAGCAGGCTAGGGTCAAGGCCTCTGCCATCTCAACTGAGTAATGGTGAGATTCTCTACCTCCAAGCTTGAGCAAGTTGTGATGAGGCTGCTTTCTCTCAAAGCCCATCCAAGCAGGAGCGCTGCAGGAACCAGGTTTCAGGGCAGCAATGGATCGTTTTGGTTCTGGTTTGGAAAGCTAGGACATCTCCTGCATGGCAGGATACTTCATCTTAATTGGTATTGGGGTAGCCACCTCTTGTACAAGAAGCAATTAGTGTGCCAATAGAGAACGTCTCTCAGATCCAGCAATTTCTCCTAGTGTTTTGCATATTAAAATTGTATTAATCTTTTCCATTTTTAAAAATTGGGGGTTTTTTTTGATGGAATGGGAAGTAGTAACTTACACCTGACAGGTGTTACCATCAGCAAGTCAAAGGAGATGTTAATTTTCTTAATTGTATATTTTTTCAAGTAAATAGGATAAATTGATATACTGAAAAGTTCAGATGACGAGTAATAGAAGCGCCTGGGAAAAAGTAAAGAAGTTTCTTTTCATTAGAAAGGTGCCTTTCTCACCCCTCATCCCTCAGGGCCTTCCTGGACTTCCTTTCAGCAGGCCTGAAATGCAAAAATATTTTGTTTTGGAAAGTACCTGTGTTCCTATCTGCTGAACCAGCAGCCCACTACATGCGTGTTTTGCCAATTACTAAGTCTAGTACAAAGGACGCAGCCAGCAGTAGAACAAACCAGTAACCAGATTCTGTTGCACACAGAAGGGTCAGTACATGGGTGATCGCTGGGGGTACAAACAAGTCAATGAGGTTACACATAATAAACATCAACCCCAAGAACAACACAGCATGACCAACAACCAGTGGGACAAACAAAGCAACAAAGTCTCCCATAGAATAGATGAGAGACAACCAAGCCAAGAGGCTGATAGCATAGGACAGAGGCAAACTCATGCTGTTCCCACAAAGCCCACGTTTACAAGTGCCAAACCTGACTGGGGCCCAGTTTTAGGGAGAGTCAGGAGGTCCTTTCCCAACAGGGAAACCCTGCAAAGTGCATCCCCCTCACAGATAGACACTCCACCCTTCCTGCAAGTGTTCTCAGCTTTTATCCCCAAAGCAGGACACCTGGCACTCATTTACCTAATGGCTTTCACTGCAAGGTCAGCTGCATCTTGGAGGAAAGCCAAAAGGCAAACTCATCCCCTCCTTTTGAAGGACTGTGGGGACCACTATATGTCAATCTTAATTCAGGGCTTGGGCTTCAGATCCCAGCACTTCAATGAGTCAGGTGCCTTTATTCCCCAGATTTGTCACCTCCTGGACTGTCCAGTCTCTGACCCTTCCCGGCACCGAGGAGCCCAGCAGCCTGTGGTACGAGGGAGCTGTGCAAAGGCACACTGAGCTTGGCTAGCCAGGAGGACAGACAGCCTGCTAGGTATGGGAGCACAGCAGCACAAACACTTTTGGCAAGCCCCTGCTCTCCTCCCTTGCTTACCAGCTCTCTTTGGAAGAGAGGTATTTTTTTAGAAATACACAGTTGAGAGATAATCACATCCAGATTTAGGAAATTACATTTTGCACATAATTCATACTGGCTACCTAGACAGATTATTGGTTGAGCATGTAGCTATAAATTTGGCAGAATAAATGGCAAACTGTGGTTGGCATATGGATGCAAAGCAGGAAGCAAACTGCAGCTATACATTAACTAGAGGAAAGGAAAGCCTAAGAAAACTGGGTTAATCATCAGGCTCTCAAGCAAACAATAAGAAGGGGCAGCTGACATGGCAACTAGCTCTTGAGGAGTATAGGCAGCATCAGGGCTCTTTGCATTACCCATCAATAAATAACAAGCCTGAACTGCTGTTTTGCATGCTGAGTCTTGTTTATCACAAAGAAGTCAAATGACTTCTCCTCACCCATGGAAAATGTGAACAACAGAGGTTGATGAGCAATTTTGGGAAGCAACATCCGTTCTGTATGGAGAAACTTGATCTGCTATACCCAAAATAACTGATGTTGAAACACAGACTAAATCTCATCTAAGCAATTGATTAGACAAAAGGAGGAAACACAACTGCTTGTTGGAGCTATGTTGGTCTCACCTCAGGCAGCAGGGCAGTAACAGGGCAGACATGTGGGCTGAACCAGTCTGGAAATCACAGATCTAAGGAGACAGGTTGTCAACAGATAACTCTTTGCCCTCAGTGGGCTGCTGAAAAGCTTTTATTATGGCACCTGGCCCCTGCAGGAAGCTCTGTAGAAACTCTGGCACTTGTACCTTCATTGGCACCAAC
This sequence comes from Podargus strigoides, assembly GCA_028020825.1. Lineage (NCBI taxonomy): Eukaryota > Metazoa > Chordata > Aves > Caprimulgiformes > Podargidae > Podargus > Podargus strigoides. The sequence goes on along the minus strand of CM051621.1, from coordinate 60,978,508 downwards.
ACAGTCGCAGCCCTCAGCAATCTGTCTGTCTGACCTCTGCAAGACCACGCTGCTGCCCACTCCCCTGACACTTCCTTCTCCTGCACTACCCTCATAGTGCAGGCAACTACATATCGAGACAGCTACACTACGTGGGCTCCCTGGGTGTGCTAAACAGAGGAAAAGATAGAGTGTGGCAGCTACAGCAAAAAGCAGAGCTGGCTGAAAGTCAGCATTCAGCTAGCAAAGCTGCTTAGATAATGACTTCTGCAGAATGGGTTCTTCTATATTCACCTTTTGCAAAAAGAACCTAACTCCCCCTGGGAGAGGCTTTGGTATGGAGAGGCACCCCAGTGTTTGCCTCCAGGCCAGGCACAAGGTGGCTTGAATTTTACTGATTGAAAATTGGAGGCATAATTACATCACAGGCTGGAAGTCTGATAAGGGCAGGCTTTGTGCAGTACTGCTTTGCCTTGGCTCAGCCACAGCAATACATGTACACACAGAGATGCACATATAAGCACATATACTTAATATTCTAAATTCCTCTTTCTGGACCAAATGAAATTCTGGAGTTCTGAGTCACATGGAAGTAACATAAAAACCCAAAAATCAACAGCAAAAGAGAGTGCTGGAACATAGCAGTACAAGTCCTCTGTTTCAGGCTTGAGTAAAGATGAAAAGAGAAGGGCTTAATTTCGACTAACATTCACAACCGTGGATGTCTCCTTTGCCTCTGTCCCAGTCAAAGAGGTCAGGCTGACGCACTAGGCATTTTTAGGTATACCTTCCAATCTTATCAGTTGATTCATTCATCTTACCTCTTTGCTAGGTGGTTGCTATCATGAGAGGAAGCAGTATAACACAGCAGCAGTCCTATTTGACACAGATTCCTACAGGAGGAAACGCAGGACCAAGTCTCAGAGCAAGGGCAAGAGGAGGTGGGATGTCCAGGGAACACTCACCATGGCTTTTCCTGGCCAATGCCATGAGTGTCATTGCTAGGATACAACACTGCTGCTTTTACAGGCAAGTTACAAGGCATGCTTATTGGCTTGTCTGGAGTTTTGAGATGAAAGTTATTGTTGGAAAATCTACGTTATTCCTAAAAAAATAGCAGCAACAAAATATGAAGAAATGCAAACTACCACGGCAAGATTTTTTTGAAGTAGCCTTTCATTTAACTTCATGTCTACCATACCTACCCTTCCTATGCTATTGTTATAGAATGTGACTTAAATAATTTTTAGTAAAAATAATATTCATTATGGCTCTGATCTTGCAAAGCTACTGTATGGACACAAGCTTTTTCTTATTGATCATACAGTTATAGGGTCTAATTATTGGGTAAAGACTATTAAATATATTTTTAAAAAAGGAGGCAACTGTAAGACTTGATACAATAATAATTTGCCCATTTTGTTTATCAGCTCCTGGTTTGATACTGCCCACACATCAGATAAGGCATAGATGCCTGGGAGGTACTAAAAGTCTCACTCTGAACTCACAATTATGCTAGCATTTCTCCTAACACATTCATTTCTCATCATTATTGTCATGAAAAGCAGGGAACAATACAGAGGCAAAATAGGAAAAAAAAATAAACAAATTAACCTGGCCAAGTAATTGCATTCTCTAGCTGCAGGTTTTAAATATCTTTCTTTAACAAGAAGTCTTCGCCATAGAGTTCAGTGGAAAACAGCTATGTTTGCATATACACAGATTGTGCATTGGAGGCAGTGAAAGTGGGCAGCTTTTTTATTATGTGGGCTACACAGACATTGCAAATTGAAGCCTAAGGCAGCAGGGCTGCTCCTGTTTCACCACGGTATGGCCTGCTGACAATTAGCCTGCCTGCTTGGGCTGCTCTTCTTCCCTATCCCATCCCTGCACAGCAATTAACGGGGGCAAAAGCAAGCCTGTGAGCTCCCTTGTTACATGTTGGAACAGCTTGGGCTGCCCAGGGGATCCAGGTCAATATCCAGAAGATCTTTCCTGGAATGCCAACAACTCTACTAGGCCTGAATTTGTAATACAGACAGACTAAAAGAGTCAATTACCACAGTATACAGGTGATACATACCAGAAGGTGACGATTTGTGGATTTTTAAAGCTAAACCAGACCATCTTCTACTTTGACCCCCTGCAGAAATCACACTGAAGGACCAACTCGAGATACTACTGAGCTTAACATCTTGCATTTGGCCAAATGCGATTATTCCTCCTGAATTGGGGTGATTCTGTGTTAAAGCCATTTTCCATAAAGTCACACTGCTGGGCACCAACTACACCATCCATCTGTAACTCTAAAAATTAAATTATGCACAGGCTTTCCCATTGTTTTTTGTAGGTGAGAGATTATTCATGCCATTTGCACAATTCAGCTGTGTATGAACACAGCAGCCTGGCTCACAATTATCAGTTGTATTCCAGCCCCTCCAGTACCGGTATTAACAAGTTGTTATATTCTGGTTTAAAGAGAGAGAACCCCGATGGCAATGCTGGTGAGGTTTTTCCAGCACCCTTCTGCCCACAGCTGAGAAAGCCTCCCCAGAGCGCTGACTTCTCACCCTGCTCCAGTTTCAGACTTTGCTGCCCAAGAAGTCTTTGCTTTACTGGATGGCAAACAGGTCTGTGCCCTCTAGGAAAACAGGAGCTCTGCCAACTCCATTAGGCTGCATGCACATCTCCAGGCTTTCTGGAATAAGATTTCTCCTCCCAGTGATCAACTCTGAAAGACAGCAAGATGGTCAAAGCAGCTGAGCCACTGATGGAAAAGGGATTAGAAACACACAGGTATTAAAGAAACCTAGAAATTATTTCTGGAAGTGAGCAGTGACAGTGTCTCTCCATTCCTCAATGCAATACAAACTCCATATTATCCACTGCCTTTTTATCTCACTCCAAGTTGTTGTCATAGATAAATCCAGAGGAATAACTTTTCTGGATTCGATGGAATTAAAGCAGAATTGTGGGGGAAATCCTCAAGTGGAGGATCCTTCCTGCCTGACACCCACTCAGCATGTCTGTATGTAGGAAGCAACGTCACAGCTTTTCAGGTTACTCAGTGTGGTGTGACCCAGCCGCTCTGTGCAAGGTGCCCACCTCAGTGAGGTCTCAGCCATGTACGCACTCCCTGGTATAGGGTCAGCATGTGTCATCCTGGGGCTACCAACACTTCTATACGTCATCATCATGTGGGGCCTGTGCCCAGCAGGAGCAATTCTTTGTGCAGGTTATTCAGCCATTACTCTCCAGGAAATCTCTTTATTGGCGTAAGCCCTACTCCAATGAGCAACAAGGCGGAAATTAGGCTCTCCAACAAAAACAGCTATTGGTTTATTTGTTTGGGTTTTTTATTTCAACATAGTACTCTGTGTTCAACATAGAACATTCTAGGAAAGCACAAGAGAAATGTTTCTTCTGTGAAATGTAATTAACATAGTTTTCTTCCTCTTGCAAAGTATAATTGCAAATATAAACCAAAGCACAAGAACGGGGTTATTTTAGGCAATGGTTTGTGCATCAAAATGCTGTGACGAGTCTGGTTTGTCAAACTGAAGAGAAGGCAGACGTCTCTCTCCCTTCCTGTTTAAGCCAGTGGTGTGGGAAGGGCTGCCGTAACCTATAATGACGGTTAGCTCACCAAAAGCAACTTGTTTCCCCCAATCTATAAATGCAGTTTTCCAAAGATTGAACACATGCCACAACATGCATATGCTTTGTGATCCTGTTTGACATGGCCAGCCCTATTCTCATCTCAAATAATATTCAAACTTACATAGAAATACTCTGTTCTGACAAACCTGATAAATATACTTTCTTGTACACAGCTCACACAAAGATGTGGAATATTCCTTCAGAGTCAGAGAAATGAGTCAAACTTTCCTCTGCAAAAGCATTTCCTAACCATGGAAGAACTGGACCAAACATGGTACCATTTTCATGTTTTACTGGGTATTTGCAATTGCTCTGGAAGTGGCAAAGCATTTAAACACGTATACAGCTGAGCCCCGGGAGCTGTTGAGAGAAGTGGAGTGCAGCATGGTGTGGCTGTATGGTCTCAGCCTAGGAAAACAGTGGTAAGGCACCTTTTGGCCAGAGGTCATTTTGCCCAGATGGGTGACTGATTCCCTGCAACGTGTCCCTACATGCGAAACATATAATCCAAGACGGAAACAGAAGACTAAAATAACAGATGGTTTACTTTCCCCTGCTCTACAAACAAGGTCAATCATTAAATAAAAATGAAAAATTACATTCTGTCAGTGGAAAGCCTCACTAGTATTAGTAGGTATAACACACTTACTGAACTTGTTTGGATCTGGGCTCAACAGTCATTACTATAAATCTTTCTGAGCCAACATACCTTTAAAAAATATCAGCTGCTTCCTATCTTATTTTCTAAAGTCTCTGCAGGAGTTGACAAGTAAATACTCTGGCTTCCATCCGTAAGAAAAGGACTGCAGCACAAGCTGCATGGCTGAATAAACCGCTCAGCAAAAGCAGGCAACATCGCACAAGCAAACTCCTCGCATTGTATGTAGTTCAGGTAGAGTGAAACAAGGCTGGTCTGGCAGGGGCCACAAGGGAAGAATACCCATCTACCTGAGAGCTGCTCTCCCCTGACCCTTGAACATGGGCATGCATGCCGTGGCCCTCTCCTCTCTCTGCAGAGCTTGTCTGGCCATCCCTCTGTGCTGTCAGGGCCCGGTGGCTCTGGGCAGACTTGCACATCTTGGCGAGAAATGTACTGAGCTTTCAGCAGCAGCATCACTGCCACTGCCGAGGGAGGTGGCAAAGCAACCTAAGAACCTCAAGGGTGCTTCTGCCAACAGTCAAGGCATGTGTTAGAAGGCTGTAGGAGTGCACATGAGTAAGCAGAAGTGCTATATGCACAGAACATATATTTATATATCTAGATATCTATCAAAAGGTTTTCCCATCCTACCTGGAAGGTGTTTGTTAAGATCTAAAACACATTTTCCAAGACAAGAGGAGCAACACAGGAGAAGGAAGGGAAGGTGGAAAGTCGACCAAATATTTTGATTTCCAGGTAATTGCATGAAGGCCACTGGAAGAAAACTTGAAGAGCTTCTTGAATCAAATTCCTGCTGAAAGCCAGGGATCTGAAACGTGCCCCCTAACATGTGTTTTACAGTGTTTTGGCCCATTCGGTCTGGTGACTTACTGTGTGACAACACAACATTGATAGCGATGGCTCAGCAAGGATTTTCCCAGTGACCTAACACTTCCAGCAAGCATTTAGTACTGGATTACTCTTTTAGCTCTGTTTGTGAGGCCTGTGACAGGACTAGCCTTGCATCAGGAGCAGATGCCAAGGACAGAGATGTTGAGACTGTTTCCTCTTCCCAGCCAATGCACATCCCCGCCCTCCTGAAGCACCATCAGGGTACTCCTGTGAGCAGCTGCCCTCCTGCCCACCCCAATTCTGGCCACCTACAGCTGGGCAAGTGCCAGGGAGCTGCACGCAGCCTGAGGCATCAGACGCATTTCACTCTTGCCTGCCAGCACAAACCTGCAAGGAAAATCCAATCACAAGCACATAAGTCACTTCCTTCCTTAGCTACACGCACAAGGCATGAAATCCTAAACTGGCCCCATTACTTGGCAAGGCTTCAAGGTCCTACTGCATTTTGCACTGACTCAAGCAGGGTGCTGACAGCAAAAGATGCATCCATAACACCCAAGAGCCACAGTGGCCTGGGTGGTTCTTGCCTGGCCAAAGGGATAACACAGGCAAGCAGGTCCGAGGAGGGTGTTAGTGCTCGGCCCAACATGGATTTAGCATTCATCCAACACCGACGGTGATCACTAGGATTGTCGCAGGCTCACAATCACAAGGATGTCTCCCCATGGCCTGTCAGGGTATACAAAATGGCTTGGAGGTTTCTTATGGAAAAAAACGTCAGGGAAAGGCACAGAAAATTTGTCAGGTAAATCACAGAGCCAGCCAACTCATGGGGAGGTGGTTTAAGCCAACCATTGCGTGCATTTTTTAGTGTTCTGCCTTGTGGACAGCACGTGAGGAGCTCTGCTTGCTTGTGATCCCCACCACAGGCTGTGTTTGCCTGAAGCCTGTTGCAGCAGGTACACATCTCTCAGACCAAACACCTGGCGCACATGCAGGCTTTGGAGAAAGAACCTGACCGTCAGGAGGAGCTGAGGTCCAAATTGCCCCTTTGTATGTCAAACAAAGAAATACAAATCAATTCTGAGCAGGCAGCTCCAGAAATGTGACAGACTGTTTTGTTTCAGTAACACATTAAGCTTTTAAACCGGGATTTTCCAGCAGCCTTCCAGTGCCAGGCTGGTGCCTTATGAATCATGTTTTGTCTGTCACATCAGCAAGGTAGGTATGCCAGTTCCTGCAGCAAAGGGGATTAAAGCGCTCTGTTGCTCAACCTAATGAGAGCAGGCTACAGGCTGGGCAGTGCTTTACTCTCTTTAAAGAAAGAGGAAGATGCTCACACCATCCACAGAACATCTCTCCAGTACAAGCTTTGCCTTCCTGGGGGTCTTCAATGACAGTGCGCCATTACAAGACAAGAACAACCCGAAGTAAAAGTCTCTCTCAAGCACACAAACACTGAATATCCACTGGTGTTAGAAAAACCTGAGTAGCTATCAGTAGGTACTTGTATATGAACTGAATTGAATTATACCAGCACTTCGCTACTCATACCGCAATCTAATTCCCCCCCTCCCCACACCCCGGCTGTTTCTCATCTCCTGGAAAAGCACATCCCAGTAGCTTCTCTAGGAACTTGGGCTGCCACTGGCACACAGAGCCAGCTGTCCCCACACAAAGCTGTTTACTGCCTCAGGGCTTTATCTCCCCTTGAAGAGGTTGGCTTTTTACATGTGCCCTTGCATCTCCTACATCTCTGAGCATAAAAACTTTTTCCATGGTCCTCATGGCTATTGGAAATCTGCAAACTCTGAGAAGCAGAATAACTGTTTTGAAAACAGCCTGACAGGGCAAGTCCATGCCAGATCCCTGCACAGCTCTGCCTCCTGAGCCCAGCATCCCTGGAAAGGGCGCCCCTTGCTTTCCCCTTTACAGTGCTCTGTATATGGCCCTGACATGAAATTGTGTACTAGTCACTTTGTCCCTGACAGCATGCTCTTTGAAGAGGAGAGAAATTGAGCTTTACATTGGCTACTGGTGAGGCTTTTGTACCACAAGGCAGAAATATTTTATTGCTGTCATTAAAAATCCAGAGATTTAATCTCACTGATGTCTTAATGCATACCTTGTTAACTTAATCTCATTTTCTAGTTAGTCATGAACTCTCAGACTGCATTCATGCCTTTAAATGAACAGGACTTTCAAGGATGAAGTGCAGTGCATAGCTTGCTGCTGCCAAACCCAGCTAGTACCTTCCCCTCTCTGTAGGTGTGTGAGAGCAGACTGCCCAGACAGCACAACACAGCACAGTGTCTGGCCACAGAGCTCAGCCCCTGGGGCACTGGTGCCTTGGTTTCCCCACCCGAGAAGCGGATGCAGTGGCCATGGGTTGCGGCAGAGAGGATGAAAGCTTATCCCTCACTGCAAAACTCTGCTGAATGACACAGACACCCACCGGTTCCCCTCCACATCCCTAGGTGGAGAAAGACAAGCCCCTACCCCAACAAATGCCTCCACCTACCAACTTGGGGAAGTTTTCTCTAGCTCTGAAATCCCAGGCTCGGGCAGTGTTTGAGCCACATGAAGAAAGGGCCCAGTTTTGTTTTTGCAGTGACCGTAGCAATGCTCTGCTCTTTTCTGGGGTTTGGCCTTATGTTTTAAGTGGCCCAGAGCCAGGCAGCATTAGTTAAGCAATAGCAAAACAGCTCCAGTCTAGCAGAATCCCTGTTAAAATCTTACTCCTGGCTCACCAAACAGGAAGCTAAAAATTAATAACCTCCCTGGAATGCACCTCCACAAAAGCCCCTTTTGTAGGGCACACCGGTAAGGGCAGGCAGGACAACATGGGGGTGAGGGCGGAAGCATCCAGGGCTTACAGAGAGGGGCTGTGCAGGGTGGCAACAGGGAGAAGAGATCCTCCAGAGCAGGGAGCTGGAAGAGGTCAAGAACATGTTAGACATGTATCACCACATCTCACCTTAAACACATTTGGTACCCACCACAGCCATGGCTGGTGACAAGGGAGAGGGCACTCAGGGCGGACAGAGATCACTTTTTCCTAGGAGAAAGGCAGAGTTTCCTGCCACCTGTTTCCAGGATGACTTACTCATTGGTGGGAAATGCTGAGAGCAGCAGCTGTTCCCCAGTTCTTGCACAGCAAATCCCATCTTGCCCCAAGGCGTGTGTCAGACCTGGTTTCCAGTGACCAAAGGAAGCCCACAGAAAGCTAGGAGGCAGCAGGGCTGTCACTGGGTCCAAACAAGGTGACAAAATCATCAGCTGCTTGTGACTCACCTCAAGCAACTTTGCTTTGGCCAGTTAGCTTGGAGACCAACATACCTGCCTGTTAGTGATTTACATCCATAATACTTTAACCTCTGTGCATGGGATCTGTCTGTGAAATCCAGGGAGCCCATCTAGGAAAACCCAGCTTGAGAGGTCCTTTGTTATCTGCAGCACAAGTCTCCTCCTGCTAAGTGGGGATGGGACTTGTGCAAACTAACCTACAAGTCTTCCAACTTCTCTTATCACCAGTATAACAGCTATTTACTTTTTTAGAGGTGACCATTTCACAGGAAGAACCATTCCTTTGCACTAATGATCTTGATGCAGATGCGTTAGTAATAAACAGAAATAAAGGCAAAGATTTTCCAGGCAGCAAATGAGACTCCTAGAAGGTCTGCCATGCCACAGCAGTGCTGAGTCTCTTGAATATCTCCCACAGCCTTCCCCATGTCAGCTACCTTTTACTCCTGTTTTGGCTTGTTTCAAATAGCAGAAAATGAAGCTTGGAAGTGCAGATAGAAGAACCAGATACACTGAATAAGCAGGAGACTATTCCACAAAGCTGATATATAAGGAATTTCATTAAGGAATCCCTTGACCTCCATTTGGCTGGGTGCTTTGGACACAGTTGGAGCAAGAAGCAGCACCAGTTTACTCAGGATGGAGGAGAGGAGGTAAGCATGGGCAGAGCAGGGAGAAATGAAACACCAGAGTGGAAATGCATAGTGGAAAAGGCAAGGCTGGAGAAACAGGAGTGGAAAAAAGGCCTAAGGGAAAAAATGCAAATAGAGGAAGGTCAGAAGGCTGGCAGGGGAGAAGGCTTGAAGCACAGGTAGCTGAGGAAACTGAACTGGAAAGAGGAGAGGGAAAACAAAATAAGAAAGAGGAATCCACTCCAAAAGGCAGAGCTGGTTAGTCAGAAGCAGAGCTGAAGCAGAGGGAAAGAGCACAGCCCCAAGCCACCCTGTCCCCACCAGCACTACACAGCCTTCTGCCCAAATCTGTGGCAATGGTCCCTGCTGGGGCAGGTCCACCAGTATCTGTACGCCTACATCAGCTCTGCTTTCATGAGCTTGATTGCTTAATTATGTATTATCCTCAGGGAATCTACTTGCAAGCTCTGTGCAGAGCTTGGTGGGATTTGCATAAAAAATTTAGAATGTAAACTTAACTGCTGTTTGTGGCACAAATCTTAGTGCTTACACGGCACTCTGAATTTCTATAGCTTACCTAAAGGTGTCCCCGCTACTCCTGGCATGTAGTGTATGCTGTCAGCTGGACTCCACTCAAATATGCTGCTAACAGCAGCTGTTTTATCCAATTTCTCCCAAGGCATTTTCCACGCATACCAGCACCCCTCATCCTGTTCCTCTGCCATATGCCAGAAAACACTGTGCTGGAGCATCACCTCATTTCTGCACAGGCTTTTGGGGGTGTGCCTCCCCCTGCCAGCCCTCCTGGTTGCCCCCAGCTGCCTTTGCCTGCAGTGAGACAGCCCGTACCCACTTTGCTGCCCTTAGTGTATGTATTCAGCTGCTTCAATAGCACTGAAACAAATAAACAGGAAAGAGTGAAAAGCTGCTGCATTCCTCATCTATATAACTGATCCTACCCAAGCATAAGCACACCCATTACCAAGTCTACAGTTTCAACACCCTCTTTACTTGCAGTTGAGCAATATGCTTTTTACAGTGCTGCTTTGCACTGCTAAATCTTTGGCCTTCAAAAGTTACACTCCAACTAAAAACCATATATATAGATAATCTACAGTCCCACAGCATGCTCCACAGCTCAGACAGAAGTCAGGTGTTTAATACAGGAATTGGTGGCTGCAGGCATGTCAGTGCAGTACCTTGCAGCCAGTGACATGAACTCCTCTGTCCATAACTTTTGGCTATGAGTGGGGTAAGCCAGGTGACAGAAGTATCATAGAATATCAGGTTGGAAAGGACCTCAAGGATCATCTGGTCCAAGCTTTTGTGGCAAGAGCATGGTCTGGACAAGATGGCCCAGCACTCCATCCAGCTGAATCTTAAAACTGTCCAATGTTGGGGAATCCACCACTTTCCTGGGGAGATTATTCCAACAGCTGATTGTTCTCATTGTGAAAAATTTTCCTCTTCTATCCAATCGGAATCTCCCCAGGATTAACTTGTACCCCTTACTCCTCATCTTTTCCAAGTGACTCCTTGTAAAAAGGGAGTCTCTGTCTTCTTTGTAGCCACCCTTTAAATGCTGGAACATGGTGATGAGGTGTACCCTAAGCCTTCTATTCTCAAGGCTGAACCAACCCAGTTCTCTCAGCCTTTACTCATATGCAGACTTCCCAGTCCTTTGATCATCTTTGTGGCCCTTCTATGGACCCTCTCCAGCCTGTCCACATCTCTTTTCTATAGCAAGGACCAAAACTGAACGCAGTGTTCCAGGTGTGGCTTGACAAGCACAGAGCAGAGTGGGGTAATGACTTCTTTATCTCTGCTGGTGCTGCCCTTGTTGATGTAACCCAGCATCCTGTTGGCTTTCTTTGCCACAGCAGCGCACTGTTCACTCATATTGAACTTGCTGTCCACCAGGACCCCCAGGTCCCTTTCCACAGAGATGCTTTCCAACCAGGTAGATCCCAGCCTGTGCTGCACTCCTAGATTATATTTTCCCAGGTGCAAGACCTTACACTTGTCCATGTTAAACTTCATAAAGTTCTTGTTAGCCCACTCTTCCAGCCTATCCAGCTCTCCCTGCAGGGTGGCTCCCCTTTTCAAAGTGCCCACTTCCCCACTCAGTTTGGTGTCATCAGCAAACTTTGTCAGGGTACACTTGATCTAATCATCCTGATCACTTATGAAGATATTAAACAGCGTTCAGCCCAATATCAATCCCTTGGGGACACCACTCATGACAGGTTGCCAGTTTGAAAAGGAGCTATTTACCACCATCCTCTGGCCCATCAGCCAGTTCCCCACCCACCACACAGACCACTTGTCTAGACCATAACACATCAGTTGCTCTAAGAGGAGGCTGTGGGGAACCATGTCAACAGGTTTGGAGAAATCCAGGTAGACAATGTCCACCACTCACCACACAACAACTGAGCAGGTTACTTTGTCACAGAAGGCGATCAGGTTTGTCAAGCACGATTTCCCTTGGTGAATCCGTGCTGACTTTTCCCAGTCATGTGCTTCATTTGACTTGTGATAGCTCTCAGGAGGATTTGTTCCGTAACTTTCCCAGGGACTGAAGTACAACTGATGCACCTGTAATTTCTTGCAGATGGGGGCGACATTAGCCTTCTTCCAGTCTTCTGGGATGTCCCCATATCTCGACATCTTCTCAAAGATTATGGAGAGTGGCCTTGCAACAACATCAGCCAGCTCTCTGAACACCCTCAGGTGGATATTGTCAGGGCCCATTGATTTGTAAGGGCCTAGCTCCTGTAAGAGTTCACATACCAACTCTTTCTTCACTGACAATAGGTCTGTGTCCACATCATCCTGGATTTTTGTTCCCAAGGCTGGGGCCCAACACTGCTGGTAAAGACAGAGGTGAAGAAAGTGTTGAGAAGCACTGATGGTGACTAATTTACCTCTCTTTTTTAACAGCAAGCCAACATTTTCCTGATGTCTCTGCTTGTTATTTACATACCTGAAGAACTTTTTCTTGTAGTTTTTGACATCTCTGGCCAATTTTAATTTGAGCTGAGGTTTTGCTCTTCTAACTGTATCTCTGTAGTTTTAGTAGTAGGAAGAGATGCTTCTCAGCAAGGATGTGGGATCATGCCCTGACCAAAACAAACTGTGTTTAACATGTGATGGCTGATCCATATCATCGCTTCCCGCAGCAGCATCCCCTGGTCCCTGCCAGACAATCATTACATGCTTTTGTTAGATTTCTATATATGTTTTTTTCTAAAAATTTAAAGAGGACCTTCTCTTCCAGTAAATTACAGCTTTCTTTTGGCTTTTGAGCCAGTCTGCAGCTCATGTTTTCATACAGTCTGAGTTGCTTGTGTTTGGCTTTTCTAAGGGGCTGACTGTGGAGAAGGTTAAGCAGTTTAGTGGTTGCGTTGCTGGTACAAAAACAAACCTACAGATTTCTGATCTAGCACACACACCAAAATAACACATCATAAACAGCCCAGCTAAGGCCAAGCATACGTGCTATCACATAGCACACTCCTGATGTTTATTTACAAAGCAAGCCAAGTAAGACTGCTGTCCTTCCAGGTTTCCTTAAACACGTACTTTTCATGCCCAGAAACTGTCCTTGGATCAGGTGTTTGGTGGGAGGGGGTTGTAAATCAGGCAGCAGGCTTCTCCAGCACACCTACCAAGAGGTGAAATGCAGGTGCACATGGGAAGGCTTGTTCACAGCTACTGTGGGCTGTGATACCCGAGGCAACAGTGGATTTTCTGCACCTGCGCTGTGGCTTTCATCCCAGAGAGCATACCCATCATCCCACCCAGGAGACCTCAGTTGTCACTACAGAAGAAAACACCTTTGCAGGGACTCTACAGCTTCACATAGCTACCCTGCATACCACAATCTAGAAGCCACTGCACTGAGCTGGGTCAGCACCTCCCAAAATCTACAGTAGCATTTCCAAGTTTTGAACTGGACCAGACCAAGGATTGTGAGCACTACCAAGGGGAGGAAAGCAGTGGCAAGAATGCCTCAAAAAGGGGAATTTCCCCTTAAGGCTGGGGAGCTTGATATCAGTACTTGGAGCTGCATACCAAAGCCTCTGCTAGCTTTTTACAGTTTCACAAAAGCCTGATTTTTTCTGCCCTCCACACCCATTTTATCAGGGAAAAAAAAAGAACTTTTTTCCTGCCCCAGAGAAGAGAGGGTTTAATTCTCACTTCAGCAGGGCTACACAAGTCACAGAGTAAGGCACGTGAAAGCCCTTCACTTTGTAAAAATGTCATTCTGTCCTCTAAGGCTGAATGTTAATAACCATTTTCCAAACCCCCACTGACATTCATTTGCACTATTTGTCCAACGGCTTAAAGTCCTCTAAACCTATGGCTTCAGGGCAACAGTTTCCCAATTACCAATGTTACAGCATCCTCACCATGAGACTGTGATGGTAAGGAGAGATAATAATTCACCCAGGGAGCTGAGGATGTCTGCAAGGTGACCACAAGCCTATGGTAACTCAAGGTCCAGCTACAGCATACTAAACACACATTGCAGAGCAGCTCGTTTCATCATCTAAACCCTAATGCAGCCAGGAGGCATAAAGCTAAAAAAATTAATGGCAAAGAGAACTATTTTTAACATATATATAGCAAAGGTTTAGTGGGTTTTTGTTGCCCCCTCTCCCCTCTTTACAGCAAAGGCACTGGGGAGTCAGCCAGGTTCCCAGTCCCCAACCTACTCAGGTAAAAGCCTGCCCTAGGCAGAAGGGCCCAGGAAAGGCAGAGCAGGGCAGACTAGCCCTTGCTTCCTCTCTGACCCACAAACCCAGGGAGACACAGCCCTGCTCACACCCCACTGCTGTTGGTACCTGCAGCGTTGCCAGCCCCACAGGCAGGAGCACAAGATGCTGTTCCTATCCTATTCTGGTGGCCTTGGCACCCACAGCTCCCCAGAAGGGCTGAGTTTGCAAAGGAGCTAGTACCAGTGCCTAGGACAAGGGAGAGCTCACAACCAGCTCCTACCCTCCTGAAAGAAATAAGGAGGCTTCCCCAAGGGGCTAAATACCCAAAGGCTAGGTTCAGCAGGTTGCCTTAATAAGGATGCTGCTCGAAGATACATTACTGGAAAACCTTTGCAGCTGTGTGTCGTTTGGGGAAAGGACATGACCTGAGCATTGTGCAGCTGACCTGTTGTAGCAGTCCCCAAACAGGGGTCACAGCTCACCCTCCCCTCATCTGGCTCGCTTGACTCATGGGGGAGATGACCTCCTTTTCACCCAGCACCTGCTTTTTCTAGGACTGCTGCACATGCTGACCCATGTGCAAAAGCAATGTTAACAGAAATCCACTTTTGCAAAATCCAAGGGGTTTCCACTGCCACAGCTGCTGCAGAAAACCCTCTGCACCTCACATGCAAGGGCTTTTAGGCTCTAGAAATCAGTGACAGCCCACAATAGCAGATGCTTTTCCTTTAAGCATGACATTTACCTGAATAAACAACCACCCGTACTTGCCTGACCACATCCTGACAATTAGTATTTGTAATGGAATCTGGGATTTTTAGGGACAATTTCTTTCTTACTTCTGTACCCCCAGAAAGTATTCTAGTGTACTTTCCACTCTTCACTTGGATTCACTCACTTACAGGCTGGGATGAGAGACCCTCAAATACTTCAGCAACAGCCTCTGCTGTCCCCACATGAAGAAATGCCTGTTGATTAATCACTACTGCCCTTCAATAAAAAAAAACCCAAAAAACAACACATGGAAAGAGGAAATAAATGCATATATATTAAAGGTCTAAATTAAAGTTTTCCTCAAAAATAGACAGCTCAGCAGAGCCAAAGACCGAAAAGCCACAGAGGAACACTTCCCAGACCTGGTGGCCACCTCTAGCCCAGCTGCAAACTTGCAGTGGGTGCTGGGGCACAAGAAGTGGCAGTGAGCTGCCCTGCCAACTCCCACCTGGGCAGCACTCATCAGCCCAGCCTTCGCGGCAAGGGAAAAAAAACAGTTCCCCGCTTTGCTCCAATACTCCAGGAAAATCCTTTCCTCGGAAAGGTTGCAGTTTGTCCATTCAGTGGCCGTTTGAGCTATTTGGCAAGTGAGTTTTGGAAAAGCAGACCCAGGCATCTTGCTGGTGGTGAGGAGGGGGCTTGGGATGAGCATCCCAAAATGTCACATGGCCCAGGATGTAGAGCCAGAGTCATGGCACAAAAAAGCTGTGCAGGGAAGTAGTGCTGTTTTATAAATGTATGCCATTTAAGCCTGAACTACCCAGTTTTATACCTGACCACACCATTTAGGCAGGGTTCCCCGAGAGCTTGGAGAAGCAGAGGGGCAAGAGGGCAGCCGTGCACCAGGCAGAGCTGGGCATCATTCAACAAGCACAAAACGTTGCCAGCAAAAGGCTTTTTGTTCCACTAGATGGTGCTCAGGCCTTGGTTATGGAGTGAGCATAGTTTCTTGATGGCATAGACAAGGATGTGGTCAGGACTGGGGATGGAGGTGGCTGGGCACCACGCCGACATCCCCATGGGTCTGCAAACCTGCCAGTCCCAGCCTTGCCAGCAGCAAGACCCCAAAACCACCCACTCATTGCCAAGCAATGATGTATGCTGAGCCTGAGCTCCCTGGAGCATGGCCACAGTCCATCAGACTTGGGATGTGATGTGCCATGACAATTCTGGGGTGAGTCGCCCAGCCCAGACTGCCAGCAGCCCTGTGGCCCCTTTTGCTTAGAGCTGGGTAGGCCAGCACAGGAGGTCCCTGAGCCTTTGGGGGTCTTGTGGATGCTGCCACACATCTGGGAAGCTGCAGGCAAACCCCTGCCCCAGGCTGCTTAAACCTCTGTGTCCTTGCAGCACTGGCTGCAGGCTGCCTGGTGCAGCTCCCCTGGGGACACTGGGACCTGATGCCCTGATGTGGAGTGTAGAGGGCACATGCAGTTTTTGATCCTTTCCATTGGAGAGCACGAGCTCTAGCAAGCACCAGTGAGATCAGCACTGTTATCCTTGTCCTGGTGGTCCCAGCATCAATCACCCATGCACCATCCCTAAGAACCAAATAAGCCTATGGCCCAAAACAGGATCTGCCCCTTCCCTGCGTGCGGCCATGCAAGAGGGCAGGGGAGCAGATGTTCTGTGGGTACATTGCTGACATCGTAGTTGCCCCCACTTTCTCTGCCCACATGGGTGCAGTGCTGGAGGGGAGTCCCCTCCTGCATGTACTAAGGGTGGTACCTATCCCTGCCAGGCTTGACGCCACTCCCATTGTGCCGTTTGCTCGGGCGTGCTGCCGAGCACGCCTGTTTTAGCAGCTTCTTGGACAGAAAAAGCAACCTGCAATTGCATAAACAGTGATTAACTTTGGGCACAACTGGTGGCACAGCTCGAGCATGTTGAAGTCCAGCCTGGCTCACGTGCGGGGTCCAGTGGTGGGAATGGCAGTGGCATGGCTAGGGCATTGTGGTGCTGCTGGAAGGGTGGTGGGGCCAGCAAGTGCCCCAGCAGCATGCTGGAGGGTGTGGTGGGGATTTTTCACTGTGGGAGATGGATGAGCCAAGGGGAGAGATGCTCTGTGAAGCTCCCCAGAAAGGACAAACTGCCTGGGGAGGTGGGTGGTCCTGGGCAGAGGCCGGTGAGGTTTGATACCCCAGGAAGAGACGTGTGGGGCCAGTTGGCCAAATTGCAGCCCCAGAGGTGATGGCTGGGCCAGGGATGCACTGGGGTGAGAAATCCCCCTGTGCTCAGGAACCAGCCCCACCACAGCACGCTGTTTGCGGCAAAGCAGCTGCCTGAAGTCCTGCTGCAAACACCAAAGTCAGCAGACCCTTTGGTACAGAAGTGCCTTTATTTCTCCATTAGGCTAGAAGTGAAACCGTGAGGACAGAGGCTTTTTCTCACCATTTATTCACTCGCTTCGCATCAGTGCAGGAACAATGCTACCCTATGCCGTGTAGCACAATTGCTGTTACGTGGCTGTCTAGCACAGCAAACCCATGCATCACTGTTGCAGCGCCAGATGCAGCCCCCGTCAAAGTAACAGCAGGACTGCAAGAACCAGTGATTTTTGACTCCCGGGCTGCGAAGCACCGCATGATCCCCAGCAATGTGCAGGGTGCCCCTCACCCAGGCAAGAGCAGTGCCCGCAGCAGAGATGCTGGGGGGCGACAACATGCGGGACCCCCCAACTCCACCACTGGAGCCCGCCAGGGGGGATACTGGCTGCCCCTCAGAGGGCCGCCTGGCTCCAGTGGCCATGGGGGTGCCCCGCAGCTCCCCGCTCTGAGGGCCGCAGTCCCGACTGTCGGCTGTCACTGCGGCTGCTGTGCTCCCCCTCGGAGGACTGGCTGCTGTCAGCACTCCCGAGGCTGGCATAGGGGCTGCGGGGGCCGCCCCCGGCCCCACCAAGGGTGTAAAAGGCCCGCTCACGGACATGGAGCTCGTCGGCGCGTTTCACCTGATCCACCTGCCTGCTGCGGCCCAGCGCTGCAAATGCGCCCGGGGCCCTGGCGCCTGGCCTCCTGCCATGGTGCCCATGGAGGCGGCCGCCCCTGGCCCCTGCCGCTGCCACCGCTGCCTCGCCACCTCGCTCCCGCTCCTGGCCTTTGCCCACTGCCACACTGCCCCTGGCTTGCCCTGCTTGCAGAGGGGGGCTGACCCCTGCTTCAGGGGCACGTGGCCTGCCCTCAGCATGGGTGCCATGGCTGCCAGCCCTCGCCTGGGCTTCAGGGGCGAGCGGCCTGCCCTTGGCATTGTCATCGTGGCCACTAACCCTTGTCTGGGCCTTGCTTGACGCCCAGCTGCTGGCTTTCCCATGTGGGGATGGCACTTTTTCTGTCCTGGGTGTATTGTTGAGCCCCGCTCCGCCCAGCCAGACCCTCACCCCTGCCCCAGGCCGCCCCTCCCTGTGGGGCTGGGAGGTCGCTGGCCCCACTTCCCTGCTGCCCCCTCTCCCCGCCACAGCACTTGTGCCTGCCTTGCGGCTGCCAGTTATCCCCAGGGTGGTGGTGCAGTCCCCCTCGCTCACTCCAGGGGAGGCCACAGTGGTATCCAGGCGGATGCTGGCCCCCTTGGCTGCAACAGTGCTAGTGGCCTCCTCAGCATCCTCCTGGCGGGGGGCAGTGACAGCCAGGTGGTCAGGCCTCCCCTCAAACCTCTGCCCCTCACCTCTCACCTCATCATCACCTTTCCTACGGATGCCAGCCCCTGTGGGGACAGTAGTGTCACCATCAGTGATGGTCCAGGGGCGGGGGGCCACTGGTTCTTCTCCATCACCAACGGCAGTGGCACCACCCTCATTGTCCTCTATGGGATGGCCATCCCCAGGGCTGCTGGTGACATTGTCCCCATGGATCGGGGTGGCTGTGGTGGACAGTCCTTCAGGCTGCCTGCGAGCAGGGTTGCCATCATCATTGTTGCCATCGTGTGCCACAGTGACACCTAACCTGGGCAGGGGGCTGCTGGTTCCTACAGGTGGGATACCGTCATCCTTGCTGCCAACAGTGGCACTGGCCTGGGTGGTTTCTTGCTCCCCAACATGGATGTTGGTCCTCCCAATGAAGATGCTGACCTCATCATTCTTGTCTGGAGAGACCTGGGTGAAGCTGGTGGCCCTCTCTGTGCCGTCCACCTTCCCGTGGGTGACGATGACACTGCTTGAGTCGGGGATGTAAGCGTATTCATCCACACCTTCAGCGTCAACTTGGATGTCCTCCAACTTCTCGGTGATGGAGGCGGCGAGAGTGGCGCCTCCTGTCCCCGTGCCCTGCATGATGCCCTCCTGCCCTTGGCTAGGGACAGTGGCCTCACCACTGCCTTCATCCTCAGCCCCTCCAGTGGCAGTGGCCCTCTCCCTCCCGGCTGTCATGGCCCCCTCCACTGGAACTCCCCCGGGGGCACCATCGTCCCTGTCCTCACTCCTGACACTGGACCTGTTCCCTGCCATGGCCTCACTGGGGCGTCTGCCCTGCGGGAGAATGGAAACACCACCATCAACTTCAACTATCAAATCCAGGTCACCGCTGCCTTCTGAGCTGGCCAGGGTGGGGCCTACTACACCAACACCACCATGTGCTCGTGTGCCGGTGCCCGGCTGAGGACTGCGAGCATCCCCACCGACGCCTGGGGCGCTGCGGTTTTCAGGCTTAAGGCCGGTCCCGTTCTCCATCGCATCAGTGCTGCTATTGTCACCTTGTGCTGGGGCCACCCTATCTTCCAACAGCTGCTTGGCATTGTCATCACCCAGCCGGCGACCGGAGACAGTACTCTGGCTGTCGGCATCTTCCTTCTGTACAGTACACACAAGGGAGAAGTCAGGGACAGCCCCAGTGTCTGCCAGCTGCGTGGGGCACCGCAGCCAAGCCAGGGTCCTGCTGTGCCATCTGGCCACCTCCTCACCTTTATCTGTGTCTGGTTCCTCCGCGTTGAAAATGAGTAGACATATTTGAAAACGTAGAAGCCATGCTTGGCATTGCAGCCTTTCAGCAGTATCTAGTGAGGAAGAAAATAATCAAAACCCACAATTTTCTCATTAAATGTGATGGCAGGAGCTTCCCTTGCTGCATTTCACACCATAGCAGGGTCCCACCAGCACCCACTGGGGCCCCAAGTCAGGCATTAGGTCCCACCACCTCGTGGCCAGCAGCGCAGACAGGGACCTGGGCAAGATGCATGTGCTCACCCCTAGGGCTCTGGTCTTGGGTTTTCCCTTGGGGTCATTTTCTGCCTTTGCTTGCTTTCAGGAGCTGTGGGTTGGTTTGTTTGGGGTTTTTTTGCAATGTAGCTTATGGCCTGAATAAACAACTTGGTTAACGGCCAAAGTGCTGGAAGGACAGCAGCTGGTTTCCAATAGGCAAACCCAGGCATTTTCATCCACACTACTCATATGAATTTTGTTACTGATGCATATTACAGCGACACACTTTGAAAAAAACCTGTAGCAGCTGGCCCTGGGACTTCTACAGCCTCACCTGTGAGTACACCAAGAGTTTGTGCTTTGGGGCTGGGCAGGAGCAGAGGAGCAGCCAGTGGGGGGAATCCCTTCCCTCACCTGAGCACATTGCACCTTTCCCCTCCCCTGCTCTTTGTAAGGGCTGTTCAGATGCAAGTCTCTTTTTCTGTGGCTCACTGGGAATGCCCTCCAAAAGCAGCTTTTTCTCCCTGCTCCCCTGGTGCAGGGCACCCCACAGGGTCCAGATGGGGCAGGGAGGGACGTACCCGGTGCTGTCCCACACAGTTCCCGACAGCTCTCCCAGGCAGTGGCGGCGGCACCTGCGGGCAACAAAACACAAGCAAGAGCCAAGGCGTTAAACGCTGCCCTGGCATCCAGATGGCTGCCAATGCCTGCTGCTGGCCACCTGCCCTGCCCAGCGTGATGGACACGCCACGATGTCCGAGAAGGGTGAGAAGACTGTGTTGATAAGCCAACAAATTCCTGGGCGCTACTTGGGGTGCCAGCTTAAAGACATCAATAGGAGGAAAGGTCAAAATCCCATTTCCAGGGTCCACTACATCATGCTTGCATTGCACTCTACTTGTAGTATGATATTGTTGGCCTGCAAATACCCTTTTACTGGATTCTGTTGCAGAGTATTTTTGTTGCAGAGTGGTTTTAATATATGGCACCACTGCTCACGCCACAATGCTTCAACTTACAGCTGGGATCTGACTGTTATGTGAGTCTGGAGCTGGTTAACTCGTGGTGATTCTCCATGTTTACTGGGCAACTGAGCAGCAACACCTATGCCCTCACAGCCAGGTTTCTGTACATGCTTGCAAGCTTCCAGCTTCCCGTAATTATCCTGGCATCTTTGGGAATGTATTGGCCAGTGCATCCCTCAGGGATGGGGGACCTGGAAGTGGGAGCATCCCCACCAAAACATTTTGGGGCATTCCCTGTGTGCCAGAGAGGAAGATGACTCCATGGAGTGGAGGCCCCCCACCCCAATCTCAGCAAAATCAGCCACTGAAGCACCCCAAGCCCAGCTGAAATGGGCAGAAATGTGCCCCAGAGTATTAAATATTCCCAGGTTATTCCATTGTTTGTGAACAATGTCAAAGGCTGGATTATAGCCCTCGTTATGCACCAGAGTGAGTATTAATCGTCTCTCTTCTGTGCCCCTATCTGAAAAGCAAATCTGTGCTGATTTATTGCCTTCCTCAGTGCTGTCTTGCAACAGACCTGGCTGTGCAAGCTTGGTGTGGGAGCTAAAAGATACATGGCCAGTGCCCAGCCCTCAGGGAAGAGGTGGTTTCCCTCCTCCTTACCCTGCTGGAAAAGCAAGCCTTTGCTAGGAGCAGATTTTCACTCCAGCTGTGTATTTAGTATGTTGAACAATAGTTATGCAGGACAAAAATGGCTGCTATTATATTTATCTTTGTTTGCCCTTTGTTTCAGTTATATCTGTCCAAATTTCACTTTAGGAGAGCTGGGATATAATTGCAGGTGCCCCTCCGACCCCAGTTACCCACGTGGGTACAGTGAGCATCCTCCCCATGCTTCCCTTCCTGTGGCTCCGCTCAGGCTGTTCCCAGGCCAAAAGGTCTGGGCAGATCTGCAGAAATCCACGGAAATCAAGGGGAAGGATTGCAGTGACCCAGACTGGCCCTTGTACAATGCCCTGACTGCTAAATTAAAGGGACATGCTCAGGCACCTCAGTGCTAATATATATTTTTCCCGCTGGGTTCACCTCTGCACCAGCACCTTGAACTCCCACCCAAGAAGAGCTATATGAAAGTACAGCTCATATTTTCCTGCTGCTGAAAGCGTGCCAGCATGCACTGGGTGGTGCACCCCATGCTTTCAGCAGCACACTGTGGGAAGCCAGGGAGAGCCATACTCACGGGTGTCGAGAAGGCTGTGCTGAGCAGACACAGGCACAGGCACACAAGGGCTGTTTGCATCTTGGGCAGCTCCTGGGGGCACAAAGTTAAGCGTCGCTGGAGTTCATGTTCCCAAGACTTGCAGTCCCCAACAGTCCCAATCAGCAGCAAACCAAAAGCTCCTGCTGTCCCAAAGGCCCCACTGGCAGCAAGGTTATCCAGCGACCCCAGCTTTCCCCAGCCTTTGCAGTGGCCCTCGTCATCACTCTGCCTCTCTGCACTCCTCGCAGCAAAGGTGATGCTCTCACCATGTGCATACGGCGGCGAGGCAAGGACACGTGCACGGCCAGTAGCACCGCACGGGCGCTCTGACACCAGGTGTTAAAGCTTCTTAACTTGCTCTGTCAAAGCAGCTTGGGTGGATATTAGCAGTAAATGACCACCAAAACTTCTGCAAGCTAAGTCATACAGTTGTTAAGGTTGAATTAAGAAACTTGCACAGAGTTTTCAACAGCAGTGATAAATGGCAGGAGACAATAGCTCTGTTGGCTCATAATTCTCATTTCACCCATTCGCCCTGGCCTTGGCTTGCAGGTCCAGCCCGGAGACTATTTTCAGCCATGCAAGCATTGTTACAGAAAACATCAGAAGAAATTCATGCACAAAGATCAGCAGTACAAACCAATGGAGGCTCTAGAGAGTGCTACACAGAGATGTGCCCAGCCAAGGCTCGGGCTGTCTCCCCATCCCCACCACTGCTTGCCCAGCATGAAAGCAGGAGATGCCCTGCCAAGGGATGGCAGAGCCAAAAGGCTGGGGAGAGACAGGGCAGGCAAGCTAGGTAAGAAGATTACCTTTCGCTGTCGGAGGCAGGTCCCAGCAGCAGACCGTGGAGGCTGTGCTCACTTTGCTGAAATTTAAAGTTGGCCCCAGGCATGCGGAGCCAATCAGCTCCTGCCCAGGGACATTTGTCAGGGCTGGCAGCGCCCGCAGATAACCAGGGGGAGTAATTTCCAGCTAAAAATGTGTTTGTGGTGGAAGACAGCTATCAAATGTTCCACCTGGCTGGATAAACAGAAAGCACAGTTTATAAATATCTGTTCTGAAGGCGAAATTGCTCGATGATTAGCGCAGATCTTAGCATGGCACACATCCAGCCCGGTTATTGATAAGAGAGGGTGCAGTGGGTTGTAGCATGCTCACCATGACCAACATGGGAAAGCTGGCAGGGCTGAAGAAAGGGAAGGGTGATACACTGAGTCGGACCTGGTTGCGGCCATGACCAGCACTGCAGGGCAGCGCTGGCCAAGCTGAGAGCTGCCACCACACCATAGCCTCTGACACTTGCTTTTTGGGTTTCAACCTCAACCCCCCCGAGCTAAGCTTGGTGCAAGTGCAAAATAGAAGAGTGGTAAAAAAGAAAAAAAAAAAGAAAAGGATTTTTTTCATGTACTGCTTGCACAGGTCCCTTTGAGCCCACCTTTGCTGTGGGAAGGTACTACGGGAATGTGCACAATGTACATACTCTCCTTCTGTCCCCCTCTAGCTTTGGTGATATTGCTGGTCACCTATACATATGACCAGGGAAGTTCCCCCTGCTGCAGCCAGCCTGGCTCAGCCACTCACTGTGGTGGTGGTGACAACAGCTCCCATCCAACCTGCCACCCTGCCCCGACCCAAACCCTGAGAGCAGGCGCAATGGCCACATTAGCACCAGAAATGCTTAAACCATCAGCATCCAGCCTCAGGTGGGAACAAATCTTGGAGCCAGGAGGAAACTTGTCCTTTCCTCCTGGCCAGGGAGCTGCAGCCAGATGCTGCCCCACAGGTATGTGAGCATTGTGTCTTGGCTTAGGGAGGCAGAGCTTTGGCTGGGTGCCTGGTGGGGCTGACGCACATGGGGCTGGGCTGAGTGCCCCATAGGAGCGAGAGCCAGCCCCCGGCAGCACCAGGACCCTTTGTCCGTACTGGTTCCCTGACGTCTTTGGGCACCCCCTGGGGATGTGAATGATGGGACTCTCATGTCCCCCCCACTAGCCGTGAGCATGTGCAAGGTTCCCCAGTGCTGCCATAGGGATTTGGCTCTGAGGCTGCCCACCCTGCCAGCAGCACCCTCTGCCACCCCAGCAGCTGCAGCCCAGCTTTGGCACACGTAGGTGGTTTTGTACAGCAGCCAGCATCTTGCTGCTGTGAGAAGGGAAACTCATTTTGCAGTTGGATCTGTATCAGGAGCCGAACACAGGTTTCCCTTCCCGGAGTGCAAGGGCAGCACGGTACCTGCTGTAACCGGTGCGTGAGGGCCATTGCTTTACCTAAATGGAGACATTTGCCTGGAACACAGTGGAATTTGGTCCTTTCCCATCCCTGGTGCCTATCCCCAGTTTGTCTGGACCATCCTCTCATGGGGAGGTGACTCTGGGCAGGGATCCTGGGGACCACAAGATGGGCACCCCCATCCGTGATGCAGGAGGTGAATGGATGTGCCATTGTCACTGTGACAGCCCTACCTTGCCCTGGGGATGAGGCTGTGTGGTAGGGAGAGATGTGGACCATTTTGGGCTGCAGTGCCAGTGCCCAAAACACACCTGAGGTGCCCGGCCTTGGTGGGACCCACATGCCTGGCACAGGGATACAGAAGCAAAGCTCTCATTACAGGGGTGTGCATCTACATCTAGTGATGCACAGAAATTGAAGTTAATGCCTTTACCTTTATTAATACTGCCTGGTGTGCGGTCAGGCCATTGGAGGCATGCTACCAAGGAGTGGAAGGTGTAAAGTTATCATCACCCTCATACTTGCAAATTCACATCAACTCTACGTGGCAGTAATCCCACAGCAGTGACCCTAAAAATGCCCTTCCATTTTTCGGAAGGGACTCTACAGAGGCTTTCCTAGATAGCCTTTCTGTTCCTCCCTCCTTTTGCATACATCTGAGCTGGAATGAAGAGATTTAAGCCTGAGCAGCATGAGCACCTGTAGCCACTCAGGCCACCAAGCACTGTGCCACCCCACTGACCACAGCAAATTTGGCAGCAAACCCTTCATCACTGATGAGCACAGTTCAGTTGCTTTATTTCACTTCGCTTTACGAGATACAAAAAAAAAGCCTGGGACAGAGCCAGTGGGCACCACAAGCTGCCTGGTGTCCCCTCTGGAATGCAGCAGCTGCAGTGAGCTTTTGGATGGATGTTCCTGAGCGGGATGGGGCAGGCAGGGGGACAGCACTAGAGCTTCACACACCCCCCGCCGCTCACTGGCTGTAATAGTAATCCTGACCGTACACATCGTAGCCATGCCCCTTGTAGTAGCCGTACTCGTCTTCATAGGCCCGGTAGCTGTCCCCACGGGCGTAGCTGTCCCCACGGGTGTACTCGTCCTGCTCCCCATAGCTGCCATCAGTGATGCCCTCGTCCCCTCGGCCATGGTCCCGGGCTGTCACCTCATACTCCCACTGCTCCCCAGCTGTGGTGGCATCTGTGGGTTGCCCATCTCCTGTGGTGGTCGCTTGGGACAGTCCCTCTTCGCTGGTGGTGCTAGCAGTGGTGGTGGCTTCGGTTTCCTCCTCCTCCTCCTCCTCTTCTTCTTCCTCCTCCTCCTCTTCCTCCTCCTCCTCCTCCTCCTCGGCTGCACCAGTGCTCTCCTCAGCTACTGCAGTGCTGTTGCTGTGAGGTCCATCTGCCCCATCGGTGGTGTTGGTGCTTGTGCCGTTAATGCCATTCTCATTCTCGGCTACCTCTTCTTCCTCCTCCTCCTCCTCATTCTCATCACTGTCTTCATTTTCAGAGTCACCCCCTTTGCCAGCAGCACTGTTCCTGCCCCCCTCCAGGGGCCCTTGGCAGTCCTTGCCCTGGCAGGGGGAGAATAACAGCATTAGTTGGGTGTCAGGAGGTTGCAGCTTTTTGGTGCTGTGTGGCATGAGGCAAGCGTGGACACAGCTGAGCATCCCCCTCACACCTTGCATGGCAAGGCTGCCTTTTTGGGGTGCCCCTTCTGACCCTCCTGGTGGGTTAATGCCCAGAGCTTGGCCCAGCCATGAGCATCTTGCACAGCAGACTCCATAGCAGAAACTGGTGCAGGGCATCCCATGGGTGCAACTGAGCATGCAGTGAACATACCTCCCCATGGGTGCTTCCCTTCAGCCCCCAAAACCTCACCTGCTGGGGGGATGCAATGTCTCCTCCCAGCCCACCCTGGCAGTCCCCAGGGGCTGCTCCGGCAGCGTGGCTGGCTGCCTCGGTGCCAGCACGGGATGGCTCCTGCAGGGACAGGGATAGGACAGGACAGGCGGTCAGCAGCAGAAGCGGAGTGCAGCCCTCCCAGCAGTGAGCGGGGCACGCAGCATCCCGGCACAACATTTGGGCACTGCTCCGAGTTTCCTGCTTTCCCACGAGTCTCGCCCCAGGCTAAAATCAAGAAGCTGCAGCAGGGCAGCCTGAGCCATACAATTAAGTGGTGGTGGCTGGAGTCGGGTGTTCCCATTCTGGCTACACATTTTGCTTTACAAAGCATCTAAAGGTTTGCTTTTGAAGTTACTTCTCCGAGTTGCCAATAAACAAACCAAGCCACAGGCACACTACATGCGGACACACGATGCACAAGGTGTACAAGCTGGTGAGCGCACGAGCCTGAAACCCACAAGCCTCAAAGCCAGGCATGAGCCTGACTGAACCCCACCAGCAATAAGCCATCAGCACCACTCGGCCCCACAGACCACACAGTGCAGCGGGTTTCTTAGTGGGGTTCACGGCAGTCACCACCGCTAAAAAAGGCAATTGATAACCCACTTGCAAGCAGAGCCTGGAGCAAACACTGAGGAACTGATGGGGCAGCTCACCCTGTCCTCAGACTGGGAGGAGGAGCACCTTGCCACCAGCAAATGAACCTAGCTGTAGCAGGAAGACGCGGGGACACTGCCATCCTTGCCCTGGGCAATCCCTGCTGCTCGCGCACCAAGACCAAGGACACCCACCCTGGCATTTTGGGCCAACTCGGGCACTTAAAATATGGATGCATCTGATGCCAGAGAAAACCCGGGCTGTTTACCTCTCCACTGAAGGAGCCACCAAATTGCATGATGCAGCCAGCTGTGCTGATGGGAGCGATGCTCCCCATCTAGCAGCTGATATAATGGTGCTCTTTACATACCTATAACTGGCCTTGGGGCCTTTCATCACGATTTTGCTGACCACCCCCTGACAGTGAAGGCATGCAGCATCCCTGCCTGGGAACGGCCGCTGCTCTGGTGCCCTAGAAACCAAAGGGGCAGCCTGGAACAACAGCTGCATTCCTGCATATCTCTTAATTTTTTCCTCGTGAATGAAATTAGGCTGTTTTATCCCACTACTCCAAGTTATATTTAGTGATCACAGTGGCAGGGGAGAGCAACAGGCAGAAAGGGGCAAATTTCAGGGAGGTGCCAGGGCCCGCAAAAGTGCCTGGGGGATTGGGGCCACTCCGTTCTGCACCCTGGCCAAAGGTGGGTTTCCAAAGGGGATTTTAAGACCAGATGCCCACACTTATACTCCTGTTAAAAAGACCCCTGAAATTAACATCAAATCATTAAATTTTTGTTTTTTAAAAAAGAGAAAATAGATGTGATTACACCTGACACATAGGTTTCCAAGCATGCTGGATCCCTGACTCAAAGCACCTGTGTGCCTGAGACCACTAGATTATTTTTAAGTGTTTGCAGCCCGGCAAGGCACAAGAGGCCTTTGTAATCTCTGGTGTTTAATTTTTGACTTGGGTGACTCTAGCAAATGCAGTGGTGCCCAAGCTCACATTCACCCAGCAGACAGAAATAGCATTACGACTGGGCTGGTACAAATGTGCATTTCCCAATATAGCATCAGTTTGTGCGCCTCCACATGCACGCACACAGAAAATAACTGTATTTTCCATAGCAATTTTATCAGCACTATGGGGGCAACGCACACTGAAAGAGGAAGGTAAAGAGGAGCCCCTCACAGCGCCTTTTGCCTTGTGAGTGAGCCTCCCTGCTTCTGCCCTTTAACCTGTCCTGCTCCTTTCTAAGCCACTGAAAATGGAAACCTGGGAAGTTTGTCTCAGGGTTGTTTGGTGCATCCTCTATTCATCCTCTTTAAAATAAAGAAGAAAAAGGAAAAAATATACAAAAAATAATAAAATAAAGCCCAGAGTAGAAAATCCAGTTGCATCCAGAGTGCAAGGCTGTGGGCGGTCAGAGACCACAAACGCTGATGAGCAGAGAGTGCAAAACCAAAGAAAGTTCCCAATTTCCCGTATTTGTTTTGCAGGCTGCTGGTTTGCCGTACTCACCCCCCCTTCCTCCTCCTCTGAGCCGTCCCCCTCTTCCTCCGATGAGTCACTGCCCTGAGGGAAAAGGGAGCCATAGCTGGGCTGGCGGGTCTCCATTGGTGTCACAAGCACAATGGTCTCAGCCCAGCCCTGCAGGCCAGTGGCAGACAGGGTGCAGACTGTGCCTCTGTCTCATTTGGGCCAATATGTCCACATCTGGTGGGTGGCAAATCATCAGTAACCCCCCTGAAGCACCCACCTGGTACCATCGCTGCGGGAGATGCACGTAGGCGTATCTGTACAGGTAATGCCGGTGCCTGTTCTTGAACACCTACCAGGAGAAGAAGGGGGTAAATCCCATCAGTCTAGGGGCTTGACTGAAACATCCTTGTCCTCAAGGCCAGTGCCACGTGGGGCTGGGCATGCAGGGCAGGGGAGACCCTACCGCGTTTTCTTCTGAGTCGTCTGACTTGGCTCGCCGCAGCCAGCTCTTGACCTGGGGGAAAGGCTGGGTTGGCACACACCCCACACCAGCCCCTGCAAGGCCAGGGGGTCCCCCCACTGCCCAGCACTCACCGAGAAGGCGCACGCCATCCCCACCAGGCAGACGAAGACCAGGGCAGTCCTCATGGCTGCTTTCTCTAAGAATAGTGAAAAGTGGCGAGGGCTTGCTTTTCAGCTAGAATGCACTATCACTACCCACACCATACAGGTGTTTCTGTCCACATGGGTGAGCCAGGAGAAGAAAGGCTGACCCCCATCCACCTCTCGATGGGGTCACCCAACCGCTCTGGAGACCCAAGTCCTCCTTTTTATTTTTGGCAGATCTGCCTCAATTTCCATTAATACATTTGTTTTTTGCAAAAAGCCACAAAACACTAGAAGAGCGAGTTTCACCCAATGGTTGACCATTGCTTTCCCTGAGCAGGACTACTCTCTCCTGTTTCCCCATTGCCTGCGAGCGAGTGGGGAAAACCAGCCCCCGCCAGAGATGCAACAGGAGCAGCTGGTGGGAGCACTTCCCACTGCAGCCACCCTCCCACAGCCCTGCAACCTGCTTGGGATCTGCCCAGGGAGCAACACCCCTGGGAATTACACACAGAGAGTTTAACCTCATTGAGGAAAAATAAATAAGCAAACAAATAAATTAATATAATGGGCTTCTACAGTCTGCCATTGACAAAAATAGCAGTGGCAAGGCACCGATGCAAGGAGTAGGCATATCCAAGGGGGAGGCTTGGCTCTGGGCAGGTCTGAGCTGTGCCCACTAAGCACCAAAACCTGGCCTGCCCTCCTCCATCCTGGCCCTTTCAAGAAGCATGCCCAACCCTTCCCGCAGCACCCTAGCCCTCCCCGCCCCAGCATCCCTGTGGGCGCAATCAGGCCCATTAATCTTTCTTTTTCCTGCCCTTCCTCTGGCTAAGCCCACCATCAGCTGTGCTGAGGTTTGGGTGGAGTCATTGTTACATTTATCTGCACTTGAAGTTTCCCCATCTTCATCTGTCTCTGGCTAGATAACAACTGGCCACAAGCTAGCTTCCCTGGCCGTGCAGTGAGGCTCTGGATGCTCATCCCCTCCACTTGAGCGCTTCATGAAGCCACTGATCTGGGAAAGGGCTAAAGCAGCACCCAGCCCTGCCAGCAAGCTGAGCCCCACCACCACCCTGCAAGAAACACATGGCAATGCACAACCCGGCTGGGAAAAGCAACAGCAAGCTTACCCCGCCACAGCACCGACAGCTACCCGTGGAGTCAGCCAGCACAGATTTTCTCCTGCTGCTGCCCTGCCGGGATATAAAGTCTATTTTTGCCCTCCCCCCAGCCAGTCGCCGCCCTGCCCGGAGTGATGCCAGCCCTCTGCCGTGTGCCAGAAAACCCCCAAACTTCAATGCCGGCAGATTTGGTGCACAAACATAGCGCCCCGTGCCACTGCCAAACCCGGGGAGGTTTGCACTGCGCCACTTAATTGAGGGTCTGGCCTCAGAGGAATGGCCAGGAGACCAGAGGGTATAATAACACTCTGGGTTTAAATTAAAATAAATATTGGGAAATCTGTTCTCGGGGGTGTCTGTATCCCTTTTTGGGAAATCGTGTCACTGTTTTTTCAAGAAGACAAAAAAGACCAACCTCAAAGGCCCAGCTCCACAGTCACTTGGGCATAGCCATTAGAGAAAAAAAGACTAAATCCAAACAAGTGCCTCTCTACACTGCCTGCAGAGGTGCAACGGGCCTTGGGAAGAGCAGGGAAAGCAAAGGGGGCTTGGATACAGGTGTCACCAGTTCCCTTTTGAGAACTGGATCTGCCACTGTGGTGCTACAAAATGCATATCTGCTTCATTTCTCGTGCCCCCTGAACCACACATACCCATGCAGGGGCCAGCCTGGCCCTTGCTCTCCAAAATCATGGATTCCCCAACTGAAATCTGGCAGCTCTGTACACGTCCCCAGCAAAGCAGAATAACTGCCTGGAGGCAAAAAAAATAATGCAAAAAACCCCACACTCATGGCAACCCAAAGCTCAGCAGGGACCTTGGTGGCAGGATATAACCAGCTGTTGTGCCTGACAGCAGGGGATGGGGACACGCAGGTGCTGCAGCTTGCCCCCGGCACCCACCTCTGCAGGGACATCCTTTCTCTTTTCCCTATATTTATCATTTCCTGCTGGGATTTCAGCTGCCCAGCTCTCCAGTGCACCTCTGCTCCCTCTTTCCCAGAGTTTACTTGCACTCATCAGCAAAGGCCCCTTGCTGCTCCTGCACGCACCTGGGCTCAGGGAACGACTCCTCACTGAATGCAGCTTTGCTTTCCACAGTGGCAAGGAGAACTGGAAATCCTGCCCGATGCCTTCAGCTCTACAGCCCTCAGAGAGGGAATGGCAGAGCTGGAAACCTCATACCTTCAAGCAGGTCAATGATGCACAGGATAGCCAGCAATAAAACTGTAGTTATTTAGGGCAGAAAAATCCGCCTTGCAGTGGAAGACCTGAACACTCATCTTTCTGCTCAAAACTGGGGACTGCACTTGCCAAAAGCCTCACCTACATCCAGAGGAGCCCTCTTTGAGTCTGGATTTGATTGGGAAGCAAAGGATTTCCAGTTAACCATATTCCCATGCTAGGACCAGAAAGACAAAGCTTGGGTTTTTGTTGTTGTCTTCTTGCTCATCACCACATCAACAGGTACATCATGGGGGGTTGCTAACTGCTGACAAAACACCATGCACATCACATGCTTTTGGGAAGGGAGAAGTGCATTGCAGCCCCCTGGGGGTCCAGCAGCCACTGCAGCAAGCGGGGCCATATGCTCGCTGTGCAAACCCTGGGGCTGCAGGGTGCAGCTGTGCCTGCCCCATGGGCTTCAAAGCCGGTTGTGTCACTGTGAGGAGTGTTAATTACAAGGGAGGCCTGGAGCTGGCCATGGCTTTCAGCTGGCACTCAGGCCAGGAAAACCCACACACCCCAAAAAAAACGAAAAAAAAAAAAAAAAAAGAAACCACGCAGTTTTCCAATGCCAACACAGCAACCTCCAGTAAAGAGAAACACGAGCACCGTGGGGGATCCTGCACCCCCTGGGGTGGCTGGAGGGCTACTGGGGGATGATTTGGGGGACACAGACAGTGGCAACCTTGCTTCTCACTGCCCCACACTGTCCTGGGCTGCCCTGCTCAGGAGAGCAGTGAGCACGTGCCAGGCTTTTAGATTAAATTTCATCAGAGCTGGGCAACAGAGAGTGCTGGTGGGAGGCGATTTTTAATGTAATTAAAGGGCTGCTGCTCCAGGCTGCTTAAAAAAAGAAAACTGACTCTAAAAATGTGTATTTCACCCTAGATCCCTAAAAAGCACCAGGATAATTAATGTGTGCCAAATTGCCTCGCACAGCCAGCACCTATGTTTAGCTCCTGGGCCAGGGAGCCAGCAGCAGCAACCCCACAGCACCATGCAGGGACACCAGTAGGGAAGTCAGCCAAACGCATCCAAAACATTTTCATTTAAAATAATAAGAAAAATAAAAAAGAAATTGTAAAAAGCACCACATCTCAGGGTTGGAGCATTGGTCTCTTAATGCTTTTGCAAGAACTCCAGCTCTCCAAGGCAGCAGGGCCACCATTTGCCCAAAGGCAGCGGTTGGTGTCTGTTACCAGAAGTGACCTCAGGATCTAACAGCTTCATGAAAATAATCTTGCCTTTGTAGATAAGCAGCTGGAAACAAAAAATGGAACAACTTGCCTGCCTCTGGGGGATGTGTCAACAGGTGACAGCAGCAAAACCCCACTTTTTGGGAGCACGTTGTGACAATGAGGCAGGTGTGCTGCATGCAGCCCACATGCGCAAATGCAATGGTTTCGTTTCTGCACTCCCATCAGTTTTTTTAACATGTACAAGTATGTTGCTGTGTTGCTCACTGCATGCTTTGGTGAGTGAGCTGGGTGTTAGGTAGGCAGCCTGCACCCCAAGCCCTGCATGGGTGCATTACTGTCCCTGCAGAGCAATGACGAACCCAGCCAGGCAGCTCCTGCTGTGCCCAAGCCCTGCCCTTGGTACTGTGGTGAAGCAGCAGCCACTGGCACCAGCTTTGCACTGCAACTGGGTGGGCTTGCACCCAGCATGGCCCGGCAAGGGCACTGTGTACAGTTTTGATGTAATTGCCTGATCCCGTGGAGACCTCTTGGTCAGAGTGTCCCTGTCTGGTGCAGTCTGACATGGCTCCTGGGTCCACATGTAATTATTATTTTTGCAGGGCAGTAAATGAGCAGAGCAGTGCACTCCCACCCTGCCCGGGCCCACTGCTGGGCTGATGCTGTGGTCGGGGCTGCACCGTCCTATTTCCACACCCTAGAACTATTCTGGAAGGAAACCTCAGGGCCAAAAATAAGTAAAGAAAACAAAACCAGAAGGGCATTTTGAGCATGGTGGGGTGAGACTGAGGTGCTGCTGCAGCCAGGGAAAGGGGTACCCCTGCCATGCAGCACAGTGGCCAGGGCACCTCCAAAATGTGCATGGAGGGCACTGGAGGCAGAGCGTGTCCTGGCTCACACCCCTCTCCACATGTTGTCAGGGTCAGGAGTGTGTGTGTCACAGCCATGAACTGCGGAGCGAAGTGATGAGCAAGGAGAGGGTGCACTAGGAACAGGATAAGGATAAGGGATCCCTCTCTCATCCCCCTTGCCTCTCATGGCACAAACCCAAATTCAAACCAACATCAGTTGGGCATGTACCTTGTTACTTTTTGCAAGCAGTCAATTTAGAATAAAAGCAGGAGGGAAGAACACTTAAAACACACCACATATCAACCCTCAGCTATCACTACACAACCTTTATACACTGGCCCTCTGCAACTAAACATTTCATGTGATTTTCCTTTTTCTCTGATGCAGGAAACCAGATAAAGGAAATTAATTCTATTTACACGCCTGGCAAAACATGGGCCACGAGCAGATCTGTAATGTGAGCACTTTGAGACAGCCTGAACTCTGGGGAACAGAAACCCAGCAAATCACTGAGGCAAGGTCACAGCGTTATCACAAATCCCAGCACTCCCCACCACCCAGGTCCTCACGTGTTTGAGCAATATCTGTATATCATATTTCCTCTGGGTTTTTTGTTTTGTTTTTTTTTTTCAGGAGAAAGAAACTGTGCACCAGCTAGAAAAAGTTACCAGGACTGGTCTCACCACCAGTCTGCTGCTTCCATCCACGTGTGAGAGCCCTCAAACACAGGCACATGATAGAAACGGGAAGAAAAAAACCAAAGAAACCCAAAGAAAGGCTCAATTTTCAGGAGGAGAGCAAGCAGAGAGTCCAGGTTCATCACAGTGGTACCCACTGACAACCTGCACCCCCAGCTCAGGAACTGAGCAGTCTGCCAAAGCCAAATCAGTGTCCCTCGACAGTCAGACACCTGAATGGCGTGGAGGCATGCTGCTCCCCGTGCCACGCTGGCGATGGCTGCCTACCTCCCTGCCACTGCACCCCTGGTTCTATCCTGCAAAAACGCCTGTGTTTGGGCTGAAAAAGTTGCCATTTGCAGCAGAGGCAGAGAGCGTGTGTCAGCAGGGAACTGCTGCACTTGCACTGGTTCTTATTGTGTACATACATGAGTTGCACGACACTTGTCTATGGATCCATATATGCACAGACAAGTACATGTCTGTTGCAATAAGTACCTTAAGACTCATGCACTCATTTTATTTTCGAAAAAGAAGGATTTGTAAGTTTTCACGCTATAATGAACCTACTTCTTGCTCTCCAGGTGAAACAGCAGTGGGTCTGAGACAGGAGAGGGAAGGTGCTGCCTCTGCTCCCCAGTTGCAGATTCAGCTTCTATTTTCAGAAACTCATCGCCTTCTGCTAAATCAAAACACCAGCTTTTTGCAGCTTTGTATTTCAGGGTATGAAAACAAAAAAACCTGAACTGCAAACCACTCGCTTGCTCTGCAGCTTTAAGGTCTCCATAGTGAGTTTGGGGGGTGCAGTACAGGTGGATGCTAACCTTGCACTTCATGTGCCATCCTGTGGTGCCTGTCTTCTTGGGGCAGTGCTGAGGGGACCACAAAACTACCAGGACATGGCTAAGCTGGGGCAAGGGGGGGACGGGAGGGAAGTTACTTGCCATTGCAGTACATGGCAGTAAAGGGAGCAGGAAGAAAAATTTCCTTAGAGTATTCGAAAGGTTTTTCATATTTTGGGGTCTCTCTGAGGTCAGAGGCTGTTTTCCCACAGCTGAGACATTTCTTTTGTTCAGATTGATGGCAGTGGCGATTCCATCAGAGGTTTTTCCTCCCCATTGAAAAGGACAGAGAAATACAATCAAACTCTCCTGGCCTCACCATGCATTTGGCGAGGAGCGGTTCCTGTCACAAAAATCCCTCACAGGGGACACAAAAGAGACAATTGCATCAGATTATTTCTTCCACAGATATTCCCACTTTGCTAAAGACAAACAGGGGCTAAGGAGAAGCGCTGCAGCTGGCTGTGGCACTCAGCCCACCACAGGGTGTTTGGCTGTGCTGCCAAAAAAGCTGCTACTGGATGGACAGGTGCTCTGCAGGTTGTGAGGATCTCTCTGTTTCTCCCACCAAAGCCAAGAAAATAGGAAAATAAGGGGGTTCAGTAACTGCAGTTTGCATGTCGTGGCCGCCTCAAGTCCAGCTGCTGTAGCTGGGCTCCGTGCTGCTGCCTCCCACCATTTCAGCCAGACTGGCTACTTATTAAAAATAGATTTTTTTTCTTCTTGGAAAGGACAAAAAAATAAACAAGAAACTTTTCTTTAAGATGATGCAGACTCATGTTTTCAGAAACCCAACTGTGACCAAAAATACCTGCTTTAAACCCCCATGCTGATTCCTGGGTAAATCACTGTGTTCAGCTCTAGAGGCCACCCCCAACACACAAAAAATGCCATGTGGGTGGGTAAGAAAAATGCATACGTTGATGTGGGCACTTTTTATTCTTGCCTAACCCACCGGGCAAGCTGACCCTTGCAACTTCATCGCACAATCAGACCAAAATGGGATGCGGGAACACCTCCAGGGAGAGCGGAGCCCCGTGGCGACCTTCCCGGCTGCTTGTCCTGCCGGCTGGACAGCAAAGCACTCCCCTCGGGTGCTCACTGCACACAGGCATAGGCTGCAAAAAACAAACATACGGGCTGTTGCTAAAAATGCCTTAAAATCCTCCAAGTGAGCATCTTTCGGCCATGCTATCTCTGGCCATCCAAAGCCTCACCCCATGAAGCACTGCCCGCCACCGTGCCCCTTTGGATGGCAAGCAGGGTGGCCCTGCTCGCACAGGGATGAACAGCATTTGATAGGGACAGCCCAGCACCACCAGTGTCCCCCAAAATCTCGGCTGTCCTCGCAGACGCGTGCTGCCAGATACTGGGCACGGCCCTCCACGGGGCCAACACGAGCCGGGCGGGAGGCTTCCCCAGCAAAGGGCTGAGTCCCCTCCCGCCCTCGCGATGCCCAGGAGGGACGGTCCGGTGGGAAGCGGTGCCGCCAGGACCGGCCGGCAGCAGCCATCTCTGGCACCGGCTCCCGGCCCTTGGGGAGCGGCCAGCTGCGGGAGGCAAACGGCGGGCGCTGCTGGCGGGGACGCGGGAGCGCAGACGAAGGGGACCCACGTGCCGGGGAGCTGTGTGTGTGTGTGTGTCCCCGGCACGGGGCTCAGCACCGCACGCACCCCTCCCGCGCACACTGAAGCCGCATCAGCCCGGTTTCTCTCCGTGCAGAAACACGCGGAGGACAGTGCTCCCCTTCCGGGGAGGGGAGCGGCCCCCTCCCCCGCCGTGCCGTCCTGCTGCTCGCACAAGGATGAGGGCGCACCGAGGGGTGATGCGCAAACTCCAAGCAGCAGTTTCCCGGAGCCCGTTTCGTCTCACCCTTGCGACGTCTTGGACGTCCTGCCCACCGCAGCGCAGCGGGGCACCCCTCGCTTTCCTGCAGGGAACCGAAAAAACCTGCCGGTCCCCATCCCCACCGGTTGTCCCCACGCAAACAATCGCCTCTGATGGGCCCGGGGATGCCACCCAGCCCCGCGGCAGGGCCAGCGGCCGGAGCGTCCCCGCTGCCGGAGCAGCAGCACCGCTTGCTGGACACGGAGGAGTTCACCGCAGCGCCCTGCCCTGCGCCGCCGCGCAGAGGAGCTAGCGAACACCCCGTTACTACAGTTTTAAACCAAAGCGATAGCTGTCACTCAGCCCTGTTTGCACCTCTGGGCTGCAGCCAAACCCGTGGTTGCTGTCTTTCACCCCAGCCATGGGGCCGTGCACCAGCATTTTGGTACCCACGACCCTGACAGGCATCATCACTTGTCACAGCAGCTTCGACTCCTCATGCAGCTAATGCAAGGGGTCCAAAAAATACGGGGCAAGTCAGAGCAAGGTATCCACCATAAAGTGGGGACCAGTAGGGCAGAGGAGGCAGGGTCAGGAAAGCGGATCGTTCCCAGGGCAGCAGCATGGGGAAGCTGCACGTTTCAGAGCTGATCTCACACAGAAGCAGAAAAAGCATACCCAGGGTGGAAATTAAACCAAATTCCACTAAAACGAGGACCTGTTCAGCTCCCAGCTTTTGTAGTGGTGGAAAGAGTCTACAAACTAAGTGCAGTTTTGCTGTAAGTAGTAAAAAAGTATTTCATTTCATTACTGGTTCTTGAATTTGGTATTGCAATGCCCAGCAATGACACAGCTGACCCAAGGCAGCTGAAAGGCCACGCACCCGCTTGCTCTGACCCCATAGACACTGTCCCCTGCAGAGCCATAACACCGTGCTGCAAAACTGTGTAGCTACACAACAGCCCATGGCTTCCTCTGACAGCATCAGTATCTGTGCTGTACAGCTTGTCATACACACATGAACAAGTAAGAAGGGCCTGGATGGGATTTTAAACAAATAATATGTTGTTTACTTGCTTGCTGGTAGGAAGGGAAAAAAAAAAAAAAAAAAGCACACTGAATAAAAGAGGCTTTACCCATGATCTACCAGCCCACGATAACCTTTTTCTCCCTTGCTTACCTCTGTCTCTGCTGCAGGGGACCTTGTGCCAGGGGCCACTGTGGGCACCCAAAGCCAGTGGTCCATGAGAGCCCCTGTGCCCTGGGGCATCTCCTTCCCAGTGCCTCAGAAGAGCAGAACAAGTCTTGCTCACACTTCAGCAGGTGACGGCCACAATACAGTGAAGCCCCAGGCCCAGCTTACTGGGGTCATTAACCAGCTTTTTCACCCCACTGCTTGATCACCCAGGGGCAGGGATTGCCCTTGGGGTGCCTGGAAATAAGGCTATGAGAACACTCCTCAGCCTCTGCTTTCCCCCTCAGCCCAGCATGCTGCGGCTCCCTGTGCAAACAACCTGTCCTTTGCTCCCCATTCACTCCAGCTGAACCCCAAATTGCAGCACCCAGCTCCCCCGGGAGTGAAAAACAGCAACACCTCAAGGCATACCACTGGGGAGTTTGATGGTTTTAATGGTAATTAAAGAAATCGACAGGGTACATTTCAGCTTTGAAATACAAGTGCAAAAAGGATACAATATAAAGTTTTCTGTACATTTCTTACAAAATATTACATACATCCCATCCTGAAGTGGTACTTCACACACTTCTGCGCCCAGGCACTGTGTGTGCACATCCGCTGTAGCTTTTTCCTTATGTGCAGGTCATGGAGCTAAAGGAAAGCTCCCATTGGAGTCTGGGCTGATGCTTTTGAGGCAGTAGTAGGTAAATATAAGGGGTGAACACAGGGACCTTTCTGCCCAGCACACCCAGGAGCAAGTCCCGGTGTGCCAAGCCGCCTCTGTGCCCTTGTGGCAAGCGGGCAGCATCACCCTGCTGGTACTCACAGCTCTCTGCTTCTCTCTGGTTTGGTAGAGAAAATACCTTTTCTCACTGCAGTTTGGCATCACCTCCCACTTTGTGCCCCATGTAGTGTGCCCAGGTTGAGTCCTGGCGAACCCGTCTCCACTTTATCCACAGCATCTTCTCAGGAAGAAGTCAACCAGACTATATAGCAAATAAATTAAACCCCTCCCCCCACCTCCCCCCGTATCCCCCCAGCACCAACAAGGCTGTGGGGCACACATCAGTACCCATCCTGGCAGTCGTTGTCATCGTAGTCGGCAGCAGGCTTGTTGCGGTAGGCGCCCGGGCGCCGTTTACGGCTCCCACTCTCCAGGCTCTGAGGTGAGCTGTTGTCCCCACGGCTGCTGGACTCATGGCTGGCATCCTCCTGGGAGTGGCTCTCCTCATCGTCATCATCATCATCCTCCTCCTGGGACTCACTGTTGTTGCTCTCTGTGGACCTGCTGTCCTCACCTGCATTGTCCTCTTGGCTGTGGTCATCCTCTGGAGATGCACTCTGGCTCTCCTCTGATGTGCTCAGCACATCCCCATCAGGGTCAGAGTCATTCTCATCCTCCTTTGACTCCTCCACAGTGTCCTCTGTGGACTGGCTCTGGTCACCATCATCTTCTGTGGACTTGCTCTGGTCGTCCTCATCTTCCCTGGACTCGCTATCAGGCGCGGATGGCACACTCGTGTCCTCGGCAGACTCCTGGTCCTCCTGCCCTTCCTGGGACCAGCTGCTGCTGTGCTCACTTGACTTGCTCACCACCTCCGGGGAGATGTCCTCTGAGGACTCCCCCGGCTCTTCATCTGACTGCTCGGTGGTGTCCTCCTTGGAGGGGCTGTCCTCCCCATCCCCATCCTCCTCGGAGTGGCTGGCACTGTTTTCCTCTGACTGGCTGGTGACAGGCTCGTCCAACTGACTGTTGTCCTCTGTGGATGGGCTGTCTTCTCGTGAGTCAGCATCCTCCACCTCTGGGGACCTGCTGTCGCCCTCCTCCCAGCGGTGGGAGCCAGCCCCCAGGCTGCTCTCTCGACTGCTCCCCAGGGTGCGGGGGCCAGCACGGTGCCCCCTGTAGCTGTTGCCCGGGCCGTCGAAGACAGAGGGGTCATCACCCTGCATGGCTTCGTCCTCAAAGTCATAGCTCTCCTCTTCCTGGCTGCTGCTGCTGTGCCCTCCCTGCCTGTAGGTCCGCTCATACCAGCTGCCAAGGTAGTTCCTGTGCCGCCAGTGGTCTGCCCCCACACTCTCACTGCTGCTACTGCTGCTGCTGTCGCCACGCCCTCCACCAGCCCCGGTGTCCACACGGCCAGTGTCATGGCCATGTTCGCCTGCCCCGTCAGCACCAGCCACGTAAGTAGGACCTTCTGCCCCTTCCTCTTCCCTGTCCTCATCAAAGGTGTCATCCCCACTGTCATCCTCCTCGTCCAGGAGCCCACCAGCATGGGAGGGAAGGCCATTGACTCCAGTGCCATGGTGCTCTCCATCGTCAGCATCGCGTGCATCTTCCTCCTATGGAGGTGACAAATAGAGACTAATGCAAAGACTTGCAGGTCACAGGTGCTATTGGCACTGCTTGACGTGCAGGCCAAGTGCTACCCTGACCAACATCAGATTTGGGGCTAAGTGCAAAGCACCCCTCTCCATTCACTCACTAGGAAACCAAGGCTGTTCCCATCCAGGGCACTTGTGTCCTCATGGTCCAGTCGGTTCAGGTGCTGAGCCTTCCCAACTCTGCCTCTCTTGTCTCGGTCACCTTGCTCACCCAGCTCCTCGCCCATGGTGTTCCCACCTGCTGGGTCCCTGGCAAGGGCATTGTCTCCTCTCTCCACATTGGCAGGAGGATGTCTGACATCTCCATCACCCAGGAGGTTGCCCAGCTTGTTGATGTAATCTTCACTTGCTGTGTCCTGGAGGCAAAATATGACACAGTGCTTTGGTTTATTAAACACCACTGCACATTTACTGCTACTGCTACAGGAATGATATATCACTCCTAAGCCATGCAGGTGCTCAAGCCTTTTTCAGTGCTCTCACCTCAGCCCTTCAGTTGTTTCTGCTGCTGCAAAAAAAAAAGTAGCCACCAAGAAAAGGTCACCAAATCATGATCTTTCAGAGCACAGACATTCCTTTTTCAGGACCAACACAACAGAATGCAACAGGTGAACTGGGAACATGCACAGAGAGGCAAGGCAAGATGAGGTGAAACCAACTTGATAAGGCTGAGTAGATGGGCAAAGCTCAAAGATCTGCAGAAGCAACAGCTCATCCCCCAAGAGCCTGGTCCAAGGATGCCTGTCTGGGGCTGGCTCCCCATTCCAGACTTGCTCCTCAAGTGGCTGCCACCTGTGGGACTGGGGCTCCCCCCAAGCTTACCTCCTGCAGGGCTCTCCGGCGGGAATGAGTAGGCTCGTGGCCGGGCACCTAAACACATCCAGGAGACATCTGATCAGTGATCAGTGTGCCTTGGCTGGGTGAAACCACTGGGGTCTGGGGTTTGAGTACCTGTCCTGTGGGTACTTACAGGGTGAGCGCAGGCTGTGGCCCAGAAGAGCAGCACCAGGAACACAGCCCTCATGTCGGTTGTGGTGCGTGTGGCTGCAACAGGGAGCAAAGTATTCGCACACTACAGCAAAGCACTTGCATGTGCCCCTGGCTGTAACTTGGCCCCACAAAGCCCTTCCAACTGATACAGCCTTGCTGTCCCAACATATGGTGCTCAGCCTGGCATGTCATCAAACAAGCCAAGGATTTGTCCTCATGCCACCTCCTGGCATCTCCTATGCAGGACCTTCCCTTTAGTTTGGGATTTGAAATACCTGGCTATGTTCTTGCAGATTTTTTGTCTAAGCATCATTAAAGATTAAAACTCCTCTGAATTCCCTGTTCTCTTGGTAATGTCACCTACCACCCAGCCGAGCTTGGTGGCCGTGACGGGAACCAGCACTGCAGATGGGCAGTGCTGTGAGACCACGGGCTGCAGAGCTGCACCTCCCACCCAGCATGCACTCCACAGCCCCATAAAACCCACACACATGCCAAAGCGGAGCAGCCCAGTAAGATAACTCCACGGAGAGCTGCATCCCCAGTAGCCTCTGTGTCAGTCTGGCATACCAGCGGTGCTTCTGCCTGCACAGGCAGATAAAGCAGCAGCGGGCTTTCCTCCAGCTCTGCTCTCGTTTTCTGAGTCCCTTAAGCAGCCCAGCACCGCATCCCCATGGGACATACTGACTGCACTGCACATCACCCTGCACCCAAAATGTGCTGCAGCAAAGAGCCATGTTCCTGTTTTCTTCCCTTATGAAGCAACACCTACAGCCCAGCTTACAAGTCTCTCCTGCTTTCTACCAAAACTTGCAAGGAAATCTACAACCCCTGTCCTCAAACATTGCCGTTTTCACTCAGGCAATGCCAAAGTAACCCAAAGAAACCAAAACCTTTACCTTGAGGCATGGTGCAG
This sequence comes from Podargus strigoides, assembly GCA_028020825.1. Lineage (NCBI taxonomy): Eukaryota > Metazoa > Chordata > Aves > Caprimulgiformes > Podargidae > Podargus > Podargus strigoides. Next base: position 60,936,559 of record CM051621.1, on the reverse strand, counting down.
GCCGGCGTCTCCTCCAGTGCTTGGGATGGAGCGAGCTGGCTGTCAGTGTTGGGATGCCCCAGGCTGTGTGCCCCGGGCATTTAACTGCTGGCCAGTGCCAGCCCCAGGCGAGGGGCAGCCAATGGCACTGGCAGGCAGCACTGCTGCCTGTGGAGGTGTTGCCGGGAACTGGCCTCCCACGCTTCCTCCAGCCTCTACCAGGACGCCGGCCCTAAAAAAGCTCCTTGTGGTTGCAGGATGACGAGACGGGCTGGCAGTTAATGACTGACTGCACCGGCCCTGTGTTTTGACTCCTAAATTTATTCCGTTCACACACTTCCCGCCGTGACACACACAAACAACTACAGCGTCGCCCACGCCGAGCACCGGATCCCATCCTGAGGATGGCATCCTCCTAACATGTGCGTTTGGGAGCAGCGTTTGCCATGGGCCAGGGTGCTGAAACCCGCGTGGGACCGTTCTCCTGCCGGGATGTACATGCAATTATATATACGAATACATATACCTGCACCACATATACCCCAGGGTTTCTTGGTGTAGCATGGGTTACATACTCCAAAGAAAGCAGTACACTAGCAGTACAGACAGACCCTACTTGCTCACAGATAATACAAGAGGGAGCTTGCAAACCCCCATGTGTGTGCACACACACACACCCTGACACAGTGCAACTGCACATCTCTGCCCATGTGGCTTTAGGACAGGACCAACATGCCCCAACCATACACCCAGCTTTTCCCTCTGCCCCAGCCTGGGCGGAAGGAAGGCGACTTCCTTGCCTGTATTTGGCAGTTGCTAAATTCTCCGTGCCCGCAACAGCCCCTCTCTGCAAATAAAAACATGCTGCAAGTGCAAATAGGTTGCTTTGAGGCAGGCAATGTGTCTCTGCTCTGCAGGCTGGGTTCTCCCTGCAGCCAAGCCACAGATGATGGGCACATCCATGAGGCGGTGGGGGCCAGGAGGAGGGTGCCTCTGGGCGTTTTACTGGGGGGGAAGTGTAAATGATGGCATTGACGCTCTGCGAGGCATGTTTGCACGTACTCCCTGGGTGGGAGGAGGTGTTTCTGCTGCACTGGGTAGAAGAAAGAAGCCTTCTCCCACTCCAGAGAGCTGTCATGGCAGGAGAAGGCTGTGAAACACGGTTCACCTTCAGCAACAAATGACTCCTGGCCTGCCCTGCAGTAAAGCCCTGGCAAACCACAATCACCTGCAATGGCCCCTTGGTGCAGGGACCCAAATTCCCAGAGGTAGGTGTACAGCCCAGGGGACATGGCGAGCACTGCAACTTTACAGGGATTCACAGGAGATGCTGGCTCTGCAAAATAGGTGACTTAAGGAAACTTGAGTAGGGTCAGGATTAACCCAGGGCTCTGTAAACTGCAGATTATCTGAATTTGCCTGAGGTGTATCATCCACATTCAACAGCATCCAGAAAGCATTGTCTGTGCTGTGACACCGCAGCTCGACAGCATCTTGTGAAACCAGACATGTCAGACGCTGTTATGGATGCCTGCTTACTTTCATCCTCTAAAAATCTCCTGCCTTTTCCACCCATCATTACCAGCCAGGGGACTGTGCTTGCCTGCCCTATGAGGACTGTGCAAGGACCATGCAGGTGCCAAGTACAATAAGCGTCTTTTTTCTCCTTCCTCCTGCCCCCCTATGCAGGGAGGCCCCAGTGCTGCCCCAGCCCGGTGGCTCTCCCCATAGCCCCTCAGCCTCAAGGCAGGCACCATCAAGCTTCTTGCTTTCACACATGTGCACACCTTTGGCGAATGTTTTCCATTTTCTTCCCTACCTGATCACTGGTGCAGTTACTGTGGGATGTATTTTCCTCTTGACCTGCGACAAAATTATACCCCTGTCCCCAGCCAGATATGAGTTCACATTGCCAACCTTTTTTAGGCACCTCCAATGATTACCATGTTTTTGTTGTTTTGGGTTTTTTTACATCAAACCTGCATTTAACTCAGCCCCCAAAGATCTGGTGCTGCCTTGTGTGCAAGCGCCACTGTGCGAGAAGGGGATAAACAGAGCTATGCGTACCCGTCTTTTTTATAACACAGGTCACTTGTTTCCCCACCGGCCACACGCCCCAAGGTCATCTCCCTCCCCTCCAGTGGCCTCGAAATGCCTGTGGCACCAGTGCACCTCACAGCGCTGGCTGTCAGAACCCTGACCTGACCCCAAGTCCCTGTGACCTCCAATAGCCCTGGGTCAAAAGACCAAGGTCTGTTCCCCAAATCCCCTCCAGAGAGCATCCCATAGCATCAGCCAGACTGCCCAAGCAGCTCTGCCTTTGGTTTGCAAGGAAAGGAAGCCCCAGCCTGCACCCTGTGACCTTACAATAAGCCTTTAAAAAACAAAACAAACCAGTAATATTTAGGACTATTGTTACGCCAGAGGTGAGAAATGGACTAAGAGGGGGGAAGTGTTTGTCTAACTGGTGTTTGAAATGCCACTGTGCATTTCCCCAAGTCCTACTCTCCTGAGATGCTCAATCCCTGGAGATGGCTGGGATGGGAAGCAGAGGAACAAGAAGATGGGGGAAACCTGGCCAGGCTAAAGCTGGCACCCTCAGGCTAAATCTGGCACCCTTAGGCTACTGAGGAGGAGGTGTCTGGGGAGGAAATGTCTGAGTCAGTGTCTGAGGCAGGGCTGGTAAGAAGATGCAGGAATATCACTTTTCTGTTTGACAAGTTGGACTGTGCAGTGTTCATGAGGACAGAGAAAAGATATGAGCGCAGACAGCAGGAGGGATTAGAGACGCCAAAACCAAGACAGAAGTTGGCACTGCAGAGAGCAAGCTGATGGTGGAGGCATGTAACAGCTGCTCTCCTCCACCATCTCAGCATTGAAAACTCAAGAAATTAATATCATTCCAAAAAACCACCATTCCCTCTTTTTTTTTTTTTTTTCCCAGTCCAAGGTATTTTCATAGTATTGATGCTGCTGGTGTGTTTCTCTCCTGATTATGGGTTTTGACAGCAGCATAAAAATGAAAAGGATCAATGAACGAACTGGAGCAGGAGAGACCAGGATAAGAGTGGTACTCAAGGCACATGACCTAGTCCCTTTCCCAAACAACACCAGCTCCTGCCTTAAGCTCAGGTCCAAACCCAAATGCCTTTACCAAGCACTTACTGGTGACAGGTGCCACAGTGCAGTGCTGTGTTTTCAGTTGGGAGCAGGCAGGGAAAACCTTGCCTCCTAAATAGTTGATTCCCCTGTATGTGCCACGTTAGCACCAGGAATTAGCCAGTGCCCAGTCCCAAGGGATTAATTCCCGCACTGCTCCTCTAAAAAAGGGTGCTCAGCCTTGCAAATCAGCCAGGTTCCCACATCCTATCCGCTTTTCAGGTGGGCAGACCACAGCTGGTGGCTGTGGGTGCAGGGGGGAGAAGCAGCCTGGCTTTGGCTCCTCCACACATGCAAGGGATCTGAGCAAAAGCGTCGTGCCTGTTCCCTGAAGTCTGAGTAAATATTACCTGCATTTCATTGCAATAATGTGACACATAATGCAGTAGCTAATGATAACATTTTAGGTGTTTGAAGAACAGCATTGATATTTCAAGTTCTCCCAGCAGCAAGCCTCAAAGTTACAAAGGCTGTGGTACGTGGCAGATGGAAGTTACCACCGTGTTTTTCACAGCGTGGAGGCCTGTAGAAGTTTGGTTTACGCTAAGTCTTTAAAATTTGTTATTTCTCCTCACTGGAAATCAAAACCCACTTCTTAGGAGCCTGAGTCCTGGAGCCCTGAATTACAGACACACACAGAGCTCCCCTACCTGTAGACCCCTGCATAAGACCAACAGCCCTCTCTCTTTGCTCCTCAACAGCACAGGGGTGGGATCATTAACCCACCCTTAGGGGCCTACCATGGAGTTCCCTTCACAGCCAGAGAAAACAAGCACTTTTAAGGCACCAATCATTTGCCCTGTCCCAGGCACTGATTTTAGGCTGAAATACATTGCAGATCATTTGAAGTCTCCGTGATACCGCTGAAGGAAGGTGGCCAGCATACTGATCTTGTCCTACCAACAAGATGCACCATGCTCTTTCCCAACACACATTCAAGGCATGTTCCCGAAACCCCTCTTTCCCCATGCCACCTCCCATGCCAGCCCCATGCTCCCTTCATTTCCATTTCTAGCATTTTTATACCGCCCTCCTCTGAGCAACGGGCTCCAGGCTCTTCGCAAATGTTTTTCCCTCAGACGAAAATGCCACACAGAGGCACTTGTCAAAACTAGAGCTGTGTGACCGCCCCCATCTCTCCTGGAGGCTGCAAGCAGACAGGTTGTACAGTACGGACCCAGCCCTGCAGGCTGGGCTCCATGCAGAGAGAAGTGATCAACTCTCAAAATTAAATATGACTATGAGATCAACAATGTGGTTACTTTTTCCACATGCAAGACGTTCTTGCCTAATAGGTGCCAGCTCCATTTCTTTATGGGAGCTGAAAGTGCTACCTTGTGAATAATTGGGTACACTCCTATTGCCAGCTGCTGTTTTTCAGGCACACTCAACCATCACACGCAAAAGCCCCTTTCCTAATGCCTGCAGCAGCCAGGATGTACAAATGGAGGCTGCTCAGCCCCTTGCACCTACATTTCTGGGGACAGGACAAAGCTGGTCCCTCTGCAGCCCCCATCCTTCCTCATCCCTGTCTCCTTGCACACAGCTCCAGCCTCATCTGGGCAGAACACCTGCAAAACCAGCACATTGCCTTGACGGTCTGTTTGGATGAAAGCTCACAGGTGTTGTACCTGTTCTATACTGTTTTGCAGCTTGTGCTTCTGCTTGTTGCTGGAGCAAAATGCATGAAGCAATAATTGATAATCACATTGTGTCCACTGCAGCTGGAAGTCATGGCTGGGCAGGTACTTTGTGTCATCTCTGCCAGATGTGTGTGACCAGATTCGCAGGTCCTATAAATCCATATTGATCAGCCAGCTTGGCTAAATTCACCAATTTGAGGCCATGACTTCAGCAACTGTGGACAAGGTGGTTGCCTAGTTTCTGTCTGGCCACTGTCAGATCTAACACATCTTCCTGCACACAGGTACTACTGCACCTTGCTGCCCTTGGTCAAAATAAGGGCAAGGAGAGACACCCAGCTCTGTCCTGCGCTGGAGACTAGTATTGACACTGCTGGCATGGGCACTGGGTGGCTGGGCTGAGCTGAGCACTAACAGCATTAATCATAGTGACAGCAATGGGTAATTACAGCTCCTAAAATTTCATTCAGACTACAGTATCTTCTACAATCATTCCCTGCTCAGAAGTCAGTCCCTTGGGAGATGGGAGCAATGTTTGTCAATCGCAAGCTGAAAAAGGAACAATAACAGAGCCTTAATGTGAAAAGCCCTCTCCAGCCGTCTCCCTGCACTCGCCCCTGCTCCAACTGGAATTGCAGAGATCTGTGCCAGACACCGGCAAAGCACCGCAATGTCAGTGCTCTCGGGAAATAAAATACAGGAATGAGCTGGGGCTGGCTTTTCCCTCACATCAGCTGTCAGCTTGGGCTGACCTGCTCCAAGTTGCAGGTTTGAAATATGGCCAGCTGCACTATGGGTGCCTAACAGATGTCTATAAATGTTTCACAGTACCCTGATTTCTTGTTTGAGGGACAAAAACATCAGAAGGAAACGACTGGTTGAAATGATTGTATGAAACAGGGACTGCGTGAGTGTGAACAGGTGATGCAGAGGCACGGGCTGCCCAGAGTGGGCAGAGAGGTCAGGACAGGCTTGGCAGCTCAAGGGATGAAGACAACTGTATGGAGAACCAGACCCTCCTCCTGGAGGATGGTCAGCACTCCTCTGGTTCCTATACTGTCATTATGGCTCACTTGGTCTAAATTTATTGCTGCTCAAAGTAGCTGAACAGGAAGTATTACCACAGTCCCCTGGGAGCCTGGAAAAGCTGGACAGACACCATCAGTGCAGCCCTGAGCAAGAGACCACCAGCAATCTGGCTCGTACCTTCAAAGGACAGAAGCCAGTTTGCAGCATTTTCTCCACTATGACATTCATCCTGTGAAGATGCTGAGCGTCTGTGAGCTGAGGCAGCCCAGCCTTCAGCCAGTCTTCTGGGTGCATAAAGTGCACAACTCCATCACAGAACAACAGAGAAAGATGGTCCCTATCATTGACTAACTCTGTGAGTGGAAAGCCTGTCCCATAGTCAAAGCATCATCTGCTATGACAAGCTCTGCGCACTCCTTGCAGATGTGATCTGCACTAGGCCCCATTGGAAAGAGGGGGCTTGGGATGATAAATCGTATCTCCAAGTTTGTCCAGTTTGCCATTAATTAAATTCTTGAGCTGAGATGTTCTCCCCTAGAGCTGACAACATGCTTTTCCTTAGTCTTACTCATCTTGTTTTTTTAATTTTCAAAATGTTAATAACTCTTTTTTTTAGGGAAAAAAAAAAAAAGAGCAAAAATGAACTAAAAAAACAAACCAAATCACTACCAAAAGCAAAACACCACAAAAAAACCCCAACCCAAAACCAGAGAAGTCCCAACCAACACAACCATAGAAAATAAAAGCAAGACAGAAGATTTAAGTCTCTGGGACAGCAGAAGTGCTTTCCAACAGACAAGAAGACCTATTTCTTTATATGCAAATTTCCTCCTCTGCTTAGAAAGTAATTAAACCCTCATTGTTCAAAACCCAACCCAAGCCCAACTGTAGGACCATGTCACTCACTGGGTGAGTTTCCCTTTGAGCTGAGCTCATTCAGTACAGCACCCTTGCTCTGCACAGCTGAACTGCTCATCCCATGGCAGAGAAGGGAGTCAAACCTTCTGGGAAAAGATGCTCAGGGCAGAAGAGGCAGGAAAATAGAAAATCCAAAGTTGCTTGCTTGGAGTAGGAAGGATAGAGGAGAAGGAGGAATCCAGATGTGTTCTTGCTCACCCACAAACGCTCTAGGTAGACATGAAGCGTACAGCTTCGCAATAGCTAAGGAGCCCCATCGCTGCCCTTTTGCCCGCACAAGCCAGAAGGGCACAGTGTTCCTCCTATTTGATTCATCAGGAACAGCCTCAATTCCAATTCCAAAATGCTTGGCAAACCCTAAAGGTGTTTCCACAGGTGTTTTGGCAAATCCCCTTCAATTAGTTGGTGATCTATTAATTATTTTTACATGAGTCCTGTAGCCACATCTTTCATGATATTCTGTATTGTATAATGGCCTTTATAATAAAAATCCCACGGAAGTTATTCTATATTATATAGAAATCTACATGCTTATGTTAAACCACTTTCAGTAAGAAACAAGTATTAAATCCAATTAGTTGTTTCTTGGTTTTCCTTAGTTCCTAAAAGGGTGTGTAAATACTGGGTGGGGAGGGAAGCAGTGTTTTGAATGTCAGATGGACAAAGAAAAACCTGGAATGATTAACTGGAAATACTTCTCCTGAAAACAACATATGGGGTTGCAGGTGACAAACCCATACGAGCGCTGGACGAGCAGCTGAAGTGCTGGTGTCCATTTCCCAGGGAGGCTGTGCATGGTGCACGGCCAACATGCTGAAAGGCAGCTCAGGGGCATTATCCCAGCGCTTCAGAGCAGCTACCCTTGATCCCAAGACAGGAATCTGCATTTCTTCTCCACATTCACACAGGCTGCAACAGGCACTGAATCTTACTGCTTTAAAGACCTGGATTTAGAAGATCTTCTGCTTATTCAGCCCAGGAATCAGTTTATCTGATTCAGATACTGGTTATAGGGCTGGATCAAGTGTTCACTCTCAACAACATGATGACTTTACCACTCTTCTTTGTTTGATCTATTAATGAATAAAGCTACACCCAACCCTCACCCCCAGTATTTCTTTGTAATTCTGTACCAATCAACTTACATGAGCATGCTGTAAATGACAGACTGAAGTCTTACACAACAGACTAATTCTACTGGACAAATATATTCATACTCTGTTAAACTTCCAGCTGAATTCAATGGTACACCTCAAAAAGAGTTATGTACACGTGACTGCATGTGCTAATCGCAACCTTTTGATTCAGGCTATTTCCTCTTCACTGTTCCAGCTGGAAACCTCTTTTATCACACAATGCTTTTTATCTGCATGCTGAATGCATAGAAGAATGTTGCACAGGAGATAGTACAAACAGAAATCTTAAAAAAATGTTCGTAAGAAATAAATACTGGATAAGCAATTACCCTCATGTCCAGAATTCACATTTTTGCATAACCAATCACAAACAAAAAGATGTGGAGATATGTTTGATAACAAATGAAGGCAAGGTGCTGGCTGGGGAAGCAGGGTCAAGAACCACTGCCTGTTCCCAACCTATGCACTCCCATAGATGGAGCAGGTACACAACACTCCCCTGCAATTTTTGGTTTTAGTAACCTCAGGGTTCAAGTCATTGACAAACGCTTTCCTGAGAGTTTCTAGTATTTGTGCCTCTTGAAATATCTGCAAGCTCTGGCACTGCCTGCCTTCTCCAGTCACGTATGCTGACTGTAAGGTGCCTGTGGTACGGGAGCAGCCCTGCTCTGCCCAGATGTAATTGCATGGTACACTTCGTGGCTTTCCATAAGGAAGTGGCGTCACCACCTCTGTCTTCCGCCGGGCACCTCTCCAGAAGCAGCCCAAAAGGGAATGCAGAGCCATAAAAGGACTTCCTCCGACTGCCCAGCCGCACAAGGTGGGAGGATCCTTGAAAGCATCACCCCAGCTTATGTGCCAGGGTATCCTCTGCCTTCACCAAGGTCTAGGCATTCCTCACTGAAGAAATTGGGCCAGAATCTCAAGAACTGATCCATCTCACCTGTACTCCTCTCAGCATTTTGGGCTTAAGCACTTCACTTCCTGGCCCACGTTCAAATCTTGCCCATGCCTGTAGTTGTCATCTCTTCATATGACTAATGTGCTCCAGCAGGTAAGCTCAAATCTTTCCATTCCCCCCAACACCCAGTCACACAACTGAAAAATAAATGGAATAAAGGGAGGTTTCAGTTTGATTCTACTTCCATTTTTTCTTTCCTTTTAATGAAACCAAAACCCAAAATAAAGCTAGTGAGAGCTGGCTGAGCATTAACAGAAATGGTGTGCTTGAACAGGCATCATCACTCACTTTTCTGAACATTTTAAGAAAACCCATTTCCTAGTGTAAATCCATTAGCAAAACCAGCCCATGCCAGCTGTGTGCTGTACCTGGGCAGCCCTGCAGCACAGCATCACTGTTGCTGGTGGCAGCCACAAGCTTTCTGCTGAGCTGGCATGGGCTGCGGACTGACAGCAGTTAGGCTTGCTCTGTCTAAGGTTTTCCTGACCTGCCTGCAGCGTGTGTTTACTAGGTTTGGCTGTGACAGCCATTTCTCTAGCTGACCAGGTGCTTATGGCCATGACTCCAATGCAGTGATGCAGCGTAGGGAAATGCTGCCATGATGGAGGTGCAGCACAGAGGGGCACAGGTGTGGAGGGCAAGAAGCGGGCACATGCTGGGCACTGCAGATCCCTCAGCTATGCAGAGCTCACTGATGCTTGGGCCTGAAGCTTCTGACTTTAGGGATAGCAAAGAAACTAGCAAATATACAGTATTATTGAGAATTGTACAGGTAGAAATATTCTAAGTTATTATTATTTCTTTCCTTTTCTGTAACAATTAGATCCTGATGTGACAGCCATGGAGATCTTGCTCTGCAATGTGTGGTGATGCTGACAGGCTGTTTTTTTTCTGGTTGTGGACCTTAGGAGCTGAATTTCTGGGGGCAGACAGGCAACAGCCACAGCTCCCTGCAAGGTGGTGACTCTACACGGTGCTCTATTTGCTCCTGGTTTGGGTCCTGCTTCCTTCTGAGCACAGAGAGACAGGCATCTGTGCCCACACAGGGAGAAGATGCAACATCCTTCTCCTTCCCACCACCTCATGTCATGCTAAAACTATAATTTGATTCTTCTCTCCACAGCCATTTTTGGATTTTCAGTATGGAATTTAGTATAACTCATTCAGGCTGCTAGAGCACTAGAGAAGGATATTTGGAAATGAATGCCAGTCTTTGATTAAAAGATAGATGTCTGAAACTCTTTTAATAAAACATACCGAAACAGACATATAAAAAGACACCTATCAAAAGAATGCTCTACTCCCTTATCCTTACTTCATTTAGGTAAAAGGCAATGGAAACACTTTTATAACAGTACTGTATAATTTACCAAGGAGCTTCTGCAATGGCAAAGAAATGATTGAACAAAGCTCTTTAAATAAAAGTAAATAACAAGAAAGTGAAATAGATATGGAAGTTTTACTATATGAGACATATCTTGAATGTCCAGACTCAACACAACCATCTGGAGTTGTCCACAAAGGCTTCACTCAAAAAAAAAATTTAGAACCCATACAAAAGAGGTGAAATGGATTTGTGTAAAAACCCAAGGATTTGACTGAGGACCATTCAGACGCACATCTTAAACCAGCTCAGCTACATTGAGCCTTCACCAACCCCAGACCTTTGCCTAAAGGGGAAACGAGCCCATGTAAATACCTTTGGTGTTTCTGGTGCTGGGGGAGCTAGAGACAAGAGACACCATATGGCAGGAGTTTCTCTCTCCTCTCTCCTCACCAGAAGGTCCCTGTGAAAAGCAAGCTACTTGCCTATGCTCCTCCCAGCTTACCCCATCTCATTGCCCCTTTGCTCCCCTCTCCTCAACACAAATCCAGTGTCCTGAGCTACCCCAGAGAGGCATTGGAACTGCAATGAAAACCACCAGCCTCAGTAACACTGATACTACCCAAGTCCGCAAGATTTTTATCTCCTCTCGGTATCCTATTCCCTTCGTGTTTAGTTAATTTTGGTTTGAAATAGGCATCTCCTTCAAATACCTTACCCACAAGAGAATTAAATTGTGCCAGGCGTGGACTGCCTTCTAAAACTGCTCCCATCAGGTAATTCACAAGTGTTATTTTTAAACCCATCACTCACTGAACAACAGACATTACACCCACCCACAAACACTTCTTTTTTGTCTTGTGAGAGGCTGTAAGGCAGTGAGACATCACACATGCAGATGGCAGATTTCACAGGAGCCTGACCTTCATGCTGTCACGAATAACACACGCTCCTCAGTATTTATTTCTTTTTTGAGGAAGAGGCAATTGCACAGTCAAGGATGCATGCAGCAAGGGAAAAACCCAAGGGAAGAGAGGAGCAGTCACCCAGGGCAGAAGCTGGGAGCACAATGCCGCAGGGGACAGCGAAACCCTCCTGTGCCCTGCTAACCCCTGAGAGCAGCTGCCTGCTCCAGGGCAGTGCCTGGCTGCCCTCAGCCAAGTGAGAAAACCCCAAGAGCTGCCATCCTGGAGCTCCCAGCAAGCTCCCTGAAATGCTGCCTTGGAGGCAGGGTAAGAGGAGCCAAGGAGCAAGGCAGGGCTTGTTTAGCTCTACAAAAACACATTCAGTTTTTGCTGATCCCTGAGCTAGAGGGAGTCAGCATTAGAGCTGACATAAGCCACTTAGAGGCTATATGGAATACCAGCAGCAGAACTAGGACCATGATAGGAGATGTTGATACTCCAGGCTAAGGCCATGCTGTTCCTGAATCAACAATGAACAGATTAAGTGCAATGTTGTACAATTTTTACGTCTTCTTACAGATAAAGGCTTTGCTGCTTGTCATCACCAAAGATCACAGCACTTATTAAATAAACAGTCTTGACAAACTCCTTTGTGAGTCTTGACATGCTCTTTACATCAACTTCCCTATCACAAGTGGATATGGCTTTTTTTCTCCACTTACATTTGTTTCATGGTCTTCCCAAACAGCTGCAGAGACACTTCACATGGCAGTCAAGTTCAATACTGAATGAAACGACATCCATCTGTAATATGAAATGTGTTTGACCTCCTGCCCTGTGACCTAAATCCATCAACACATGCAGTCTTAAGGCAAGTACTCAGAGGAACATCAGCAGTCCCCTCTGTGTAACTGTCTGGTTCTGCATTACGCTTCTCCAAAAGCCTCTCTCTGCACTGTTTCTCTGAAAGGATTACAAGAAATAACCACCAACTTGAGCCACACTTGGAGATTGCACAATTTATGCAATATGAGTGCTTTCAGCAGAATTTCCCTTAAAATACTCACACTGATCTCAATCTCTATGTCTCATTTTTAAAGCAAATGCACACTTGAATAAAATATGGCAAGAAAAAGCACATCTCCACAGCCCCAAATGACAGAAGGGTACAGGTAAGATCTTTTCAGTTTAGAGCCATGTCTACCTCTTGCTGGTTTAAGGACTTTCCCTGTGCTTTTTTTTCCTTCTTCTTTTTAAGAATTTGGTCAACAAAACATTTTGAACAATATAGACCATTAGCTGAGTCTGTCTGGCTGAAGGGCAAAAATAGCCATCTCTCAGTCTGAGCTTTAAAATAGCTCCTCCCCAATGGGAATCAAATGTTCCCTGGCTGGGAAAGATGTTTATTTCTCTCCCTCTTTTTTAAACTTTTAATTTCAGCTTATGTAGGCCATGTGGTCAAATATGACACAGCCCATCACAGCAGCTCACAGGAGACAGGATGAGAGTCTCTAATACACTAACTGCATCACGCCTCAGAAGACAAAAGCCTGATTTAGCAGCAGCACACGGGCAGCCTCATCAGAGCCTCATCCCCTTTTGGAGTCAGTCCCCATGCATTACAAGTGCAACTCATGTCCATACATTCAGGTGACAAGAGTTCTGGCTGGCACTTGTTCCCTTCCCAGGCATCATGAAAATCATACACAGAAATACATTCAGCACAGCATTTAATAAAGATAGATCAAGAAATAAAGAGCAGCAATATATAGAAAAAACAATATATGGTTTTGACAAATCTAGATTGTTGAAGGACTGGAAAATGCCACAAAATAAAATAAAGGAATTGTAATGTGCAAGTAGTCAGAACTCTTGCTATATGTAATAAAACATTGATGATGGGGGGGGATCCTGGGCTAGTGCATAAGATAAACTGTGAAACCATGTAGCCCGTGTGGCTCTTGAACCTGTTTTTAGATGCAGAGCTGACCAAGTAACAGGCTAAAAAGAACACATATGAAGGCTTTTAACTTAGCCTCTCTGTGATTTTTTAAAATGTTTTTAATGACATGCCAGATGATGGGATAAAGGTTAGACTTGATGATCCTGGAGGTTCTTTCCAACCATGGTGATTCTATGATTCTATGATTTCGTTGAGACTTTTCACTGAAAAACCTCTTAGGAGATAGCTCAGTTTCAAAGTATTCATCATCAGCTCACATACATTTATTATTATGCTCCATCTTAAGAGATGCTGGTTAATCTTGAAAGGACTCAGGACACTGCTGATCTCTAACTGAGAAAGGCAGCTTTTAGAGTCAAAAAAAAGCTGTGCTGGAATTTAATTTTTTAGAGTATAAAAATTTTAGTCCAAATTCAGTACAAAGAGCCTTCAGAAGGCAGTCAAGTTTTGTTTCTTCTAAGGTAAAATAGAAGGAAAGGGTAATGTACTAATATTACTTAGTCCAGAGGATGTAATATATATGTGTACATAAATACTAATTATCAGTGACTTATTTTCAGTAGACTATTTTAGAAAGCAATGCATGCAAAAATATCTATGATAAGATACCTAAAGAGTCACAACTGGCCATACACCAACATATCTAGATATTCTCTTGCCTCCTCAAGAATAAGGCACAGAAAACCCCCCACAGTATTCCTTTGGTACAGCACAACTGACCTGAGGTGAACAGAGCTGCTGAGAGGCACCAGTTACCTCCTCTTCCCAGCACTGTCTCCAACTAGTTTTTCTACCTGGCTAACTCTCAAAGAAAACTAAACTCCCCATGAAATGCCTCTGTGGTCTACATCAAGCCAAGCAACTATTTCCAATAGGAAAGGACAAGTGGTACTTGCCAACATTTCCAATGGGAGCTGCTGCAGGCTGTGGTCTTTTGAGAATCTAAACTATTTATATAGGTATCCTAAATGAAGGCCATTTCACAGACTCACGAAAGGCTTCAGGTACACTATTTGGTAAGGAAGTTACACAGAGACTTCCCTTAATTTCCTGATCAGCTGTTAATTAATAACTAACAGGCAACCAGAGATATGCTTAGAGCCCTACCAACACCATCTGGCAGACTATGATCTGCAACAGCCTGGGAAGCCATGGCACATACACATCAGCACTGCATGATCAGTCCTGGCAGTAATCGGACTCAAATCATTTCATGCCTGTCTGTTGTTTTATAGTTCTTTTTTTTCCCTTCCAGTAAAAAGAGAAAAAGCAGGGACACATAAGCTAGGTATATTATGGATACAATAGCCAGGGCACGTGCACAGTCTCTTTATCTACTCTAAAGACCCCACTTAAATTCCAGTTTGCTTACCTTTTTTCATTTCAGGGTAAAGCATATTTGATGGAAAAGTCAAACTTTATTTGTGAACTAGCACTGAGGTTAAAACACACTTTATATTTTAAAAACCTGTAAATTGAACCCTTGTACCTGGTATGGAAGTGAATGGCTCAACACCACTCTCTTGTGGGCAGAGATCTGAAAGCCTGTGGCTGTACCAAGCATGTAGATGTCCAAGATGTCCAGACAGCTCCAATAAAAAACAAATGGCTTTTCAGTCTAACTCCCTTTCCCTCACAGTCAGTCATACCCAGAGACCTTTTCTACCATGGAATACATTGCAAGACAGGCATATTACTAGAAGTAACGTAAACTTCTCTGAGCTTTTCTTCTTCCTTTGTTTGAAGTGACTGGTTAGCAGCTGTCACAGTGAGACATGGATAAATCAAATTTTTTTCACCTTCCTATACTCATTTGTTTTCTTTCTTCTGTGTTTAATCTTTCTTTATTCTTTGCTGCATATTCTCCCTTCCACTTTCCTCTACACGTAGGTGTTTTTCCTTCCAGCAGTCATACTCCTCCTCACTGCAGGTTAGACTTACTGAAGACCAGTACATACTCATCAGTAAGCACTCATTTTGCCTGAAAATACTCTTAAGGAGAACCCCACATGTCCAGTTTTCCCACCCACCTGCTGGATAATGCACAACTTCGCCATACCACTGTAGGCTACAACTAAAGCGCTGAAGTCTAAAATGAAACCGAGCATTTCATGTGAGGTACAGTCAATAATTTGCACAGTATAGCAGACAACCAAAATGGCACCCACTGATGCTCCGATCACAGTGATACACCAATGCTTCTCAAGTACATGTTGATGGAAACTGTCATGTTCACTGCTGTCAAACAGCCGTGCCTGGATCAGGCAATTTGGGAAATACCTGGTCTTAACACAGCACGCAGGCTACAAGCACAGTACTGAAACACAAATGGAAACAAAAGCAAAGATCAAGTCAGGATATCACGATATAATACTGGTATTAAATGAATTCATGCCCTTCTGCTGTTGAGCCAGACTTGACAGAGACATATACTTCACTAAAAGGTTATCTAGCTGTCAAACACACTAGTGCTCAAGTCCTTCCTCCTGAGTAAAACAGAGGTGGAGACAGTATATAATTATTCTGTTTCCAAATGAAATAATCCAGTGAGTCACAACAATAATTTCTAGGCTGCAGTTTTCCAGCACAGCAACTACTTGGCTTCCTCCTCACCCCCATACTTTACCATGATGGTACAGCACCTCTTTCTGGTGAGAGAACTACTGATTTCCAAAAATTACCCTACCTGACACAGCAGGACTGGCTACAGACCTCATCCCTAGTGCTGATGGCCCTGAGATGAGCTCAAGCCACCTGATGACACAGAAAAAAACACCAGGGATCTTTTCTCAGCCAGAGCATTTTGTCATCAAATACAAACCCTGACATTTTGATTTAATGAAACATTTTACAAATATGTAACTTTGATAAGCTTTGATAAATGATAGATAATCCTTCAACATCCTCAAACCCAAAACATTTCCTCCCCCACCACCCTGTAAGTCCCGAGAGAGCTGTTCAAACACAGAAACAGGCAAAGCTTAGAAATCACATATACCTTTTCTAACAATACCCTTCAACCACCTAGAAATTTCAGCTTCAAGTTCCTGCAGAGTTCTTCAGAGTCTGGCACTTTTTTGTGAATTAACAATTTCAAGGCAATGTTAATAGCTATTATCTGAAAAGCTTAAGAGAAAAAGAGCTAAATATTTAGCTAGCATAAGATTAACATTGGTATATTTGTCCTAATTTCTGAGGAGGCACCTGAATATCTTTCTTCTATTAGCTGAGGCTCCGTCCATGCCTGTAATACTTAAAAATCACAGAAAACCACTTATCTTTGATCCTCCAATAAAGCTAATCTGATAGTACAAAGGGGAATGCTCATGGCACACCACAAAGTTTTGAATAGATAAAACCAGTCATCTTTTAGTAATGCACAACAAAAGAAAAAACAAGCATGAAGTTCTGAAATATCACCACTCTTTTCAGACTCTGACTGGCCAACAGAACAGCAGAATTTCAACTCCAATAGGCATGAATTAATTTCCAGGCAAAGAAGCAGAGATAAAAGGGGAAGGGATTTAAAGAATTTCTCATGGGGTTTTGTCAGAGTTTTATTTTCTGCTTGGTCTACAGAGAGAGGGCTCAGCTGTGATTTCAGCTTCTCTTTTTTGTTTTTAATTTTATTAAAAATAAACTTCACAGTTGGCCACATAAACCATGGTAAATATTCATACATTCCTCTGTGTCTTCTCTAATCATCTTTGCAATATCTATTACCTTTTGGGATGAACAGAGTAGAAGCTAGTAAAACTGTAACCTTAAAAAAAAACATGTTAAAACTTTATCTAAAATGACTGAATTTTCAGCATTTGCATTACAGTTCTTACCATTCATACAGTTTATTTCATTTTACTTTAACTCTCTTCCAGTCACATCAGCACAATATGTAGAGTCCTTGTTAGTAAGACACGATATTGGCAGAGTGGGAAACTGGAGGCCTGATCTGCTGACTCTACCACATACGCCACTGGAAGTGCCTCTGTTCTTACATTGGTGCATTCATTCCACTATTTCTGATCTGAGAACCTCCCAGAAAGTACTCAAGTTCAGGAGGTGCATTTTATGGAATAATTAAATGAAACAAAAAAAAAGAGGAAGATTAGGCTCATTAATCATTACAAAACCAAAAGCCACAAAGCGTCTGTTGCAGGGAGGCACCACTTGTAGAGGTTTTCACACTTATACCAGCTTGCTCTGTATCATCGCTATCAAACCGACAGCATAGCCATGGCAACAGCTTCAAAATAGCTAACTCCCGAGAATTACGCAAGACTTTCCAACTGCTCTTATTTTTTACATTTTTAATTCAGAACTTTGCTCTTCACTCCTCTACCTTCTTCCTTTTTACAGGCTTACATGTGTCTTGTACAGTATATTGAAACAATAGTAAAAAGTTTAGAAAGGACCAGCATCCTCCATGCTTTACTTTCCTCCAGGCCCACAACGTGACTGCCCTGTCTGATCCCTTAGTTCAGCTCTTGTGGGGCCAGCCAATGCAGCAGAAATTATTGCAGCCGCTCCCTTTGGCTCCCCTCCCCACAAAAGACTAAATACATCCTACCCACACAATGGCTGAGCTCCACTGGCCCAGAGCCTGTGAACACTGAATGGTCTGATTCAATTAATTCAGCAGAATCACACTAGCCCATTACCCCCCACCTCATCCCATGGAAGCCTCGGAGATTGTTTCCTTCAGTTTTTCCAAGACCCATAGAGTATCATCATCTTCCTTCATTGAAGCTTACAGGGAAACAAACTTGCTGAGAGAGTCCATATCAGACACCAAAACATATCACAGGAAAAGCAGCAAGATTTTGCAAGGCTCAAGGATTTCCAGTTCATCAGTGGCTAACCAAGAAGGAGCACCTCTTCTACTGCTATGGTACTGTTTCTTCTTTATTTTTAATTAAAACCTCAGAATGCCTTGTATCTAACCCTCTGCAATTTTTTTTTTTTCACTTACTGTAAAATAGCTGAAGCTTTCATAGGGCATCATTGCTTGTTTTAAAGGATAAATCATTTCAGACATTTATGCCTAGAATAGAAAGAAATTTTCTTTGTAAGAGAAAACACTGTATAATTGTTGTTTTGAGGAAGATGACCTTTATCTTACCACTGAGACCATTATTTTCCCTGTGATCCTGCAAAATAATAAAGCATTATACGATGGCCAACAAGAGCCAAGCAAAACACATGCCTCTTGCAGAAGCATACAGTCATCCAGCTGAAAGTCACGGTGCATTCTGATTTCCTAACACTTGTCACAATCTCCTGTAATATCAGTTCAGGAACCTTAATCCAATAGACAAGGACACAAAAAGCAGATTCACCCTTCTCTTTTCCAAAAACAGAGAAGAGAGAGAAACTGCGGATGGTCTTGGAGGAACCTTTCACAAAGGTGTTGGTAGAACTGAAAAAAACCTGTAGCAAACAGGGCATCCACAAAGGAAATGCAGATTCTGGGAGACCAAATCCACCATCTGATATCAAATCTAGAAAATAATTCTGGCTACTAAAGGGGTCTCATTTTGACCCTTCTCAAATTAAATCACAGCAGCTCTTTTTGGCTTGAACTGGATTTAAACTACACAGGGCTCAAAAAAAACCCCAAACACCAAAACTAAAAACCCAGATCTCAACAAGTAGAAAACAAAATCAAATGGTAGAAGAGAAGCATAACAGGTCAAACAATTACATTAAGCTAATGTGAATGGTTTATTTTAAAACTGTTTTAATGTGTCCTGATACAGTGTTTTAGGTTTTTTTTTACATTCAACCATCAAAGACTTATGGCCGATGGGTTTTGCAGCTGTAAAACTGGTAGCATCAGAGGGATCAGTTTTCATTAGCAGCTATTTAATGGTATGGAATAGTTTTATGCTTTGGTATTTATTTTCTCATTACAATCTCTTCTTTTACTTAGATTAGATCTCTGCCCCAAATTCTGCCTTTTATTTTTATACATGCACACACATGAAGCAGCTTATACACATAGAAAATATGTATATACACATGCTCTCACAAGGGCTTTTGAAACAGATCTTGACACAATAATATGCTGTACCCATTGCAATTTAAGAGTTTCATGTGTACATCTTGGTTATAGGAAGAACAGACGTTGCAGAGAATTCTCCATTTCCACACTCATGAATTTCCCCTTGTACACAAAACTCCGGAGTATTAGTGCTGTGATCATCAGTTGGCTATGAGGACTACATCTTTACAGCATTTTTCAGTGAGAATGTGGGCAGCAGTGTTTCCTGCTAACAAGATTGCCATAGCATGAAGCAGAGATCTTTTACAATAATTACAAGACATCCAATTTTACTGCAGTAGAAAAAATGTTCAATGAGGTGATTTAAAAAAAATTACATTACATGGTTTCTCAATGATACTTTGGGGATATATGAATGAAAGCTCAATTCTGAAACTTCTCTATAATTTTAATAATTATGAAAATCATAGTGTCTTAAAACATTTCACTTGACTCAAGATTTTACAAAAGGTTATTACCCAAGTCTCATCCTCATGAAATGAGCATTCGCCATTCTACACAATGAGAAACTGAGTTCCCAAGTTGACCCATTTTCTTCCAGATCCCTTTTCTAACTGTCAGACAAAATCCACACTCATTAGCAATGGCAGGGGGTTGGGCAACTTCATGTTCTAGAGTTAGGACTAAGGACAAAAGCCTATGTAGATTTGTTTGCCAATGCTAGAGCTGAAAGTAGGTCAGTCTGCATGATTTATTTAGTTAAAGATGAGGCATTTGTCACCTTCAGCCACAGCCTTTGCAAATTAATCACTTTTGGGTGGCATTTCAAAAACCAAGAGAACCTGCTGGGTCGCAGCTGCATGAGGTTTGCTATTTCAGTGGCTGACAACAACACTGAATCAGAAACAAAATACAGAGATAAAAGGAAAGACTGCACTTGGCCTCTCATCTTGAGATTTTTCTCTAATATTCAATTAAAGATGCAGACTTCCTGCTATGAGCAATGAGAAACAGCGAACCCTGATGAAATTCCTGGGTGACTGAGCTGGACTGGTGTATAAACTGCATGTGGTACAGCACAGCTGAGGAGCACAGGCAAGACTAGTAGTCATGCCGGATGTCATTACTACAAGTCCTCTAGGCAAAATAATGTCATTGATCAGTATTTCAAGTGACTGCTGACACACTATTAGAATGGCAGCCCTTGTGCTGTCTTCCTGTCAGGGGATAAGCTCACAGGTAGTCTCTCTGATCCCCAAGAGTGCATTACTTGAGTTTCAGCAAAGACGCCAGCAACTGCAGAACCATGAGGAATGAAATAACCCCTGAGCAGTAGTCTCTGCAACTGAAGGTTTAAGGACACAAGCAGTCATCTCAGCTAAAGTTTGAACTGTTGAGTTATAACCTTTGGGTTTCCAAACAGAAGACACACAATCACAAACCTTTAAATGTCACTTTTTAAAATGCACTTATCTTCAGGACAAACTGACATTTAAACTTGTGATCTACTTTTCCAGCTCCCCATACTAGAAGTGAAAGCGTTACTGTTTGCAAGTTCAAACAACCAGGTAGATGGATAAACATTCAATCTTTTGAAACCTACTGATGTATCAGAGGTTTCAGTTACCCCATCATACACTTCTGTAAACCTGATCATAGGCTGCAACTGATGTTCGCCATGCTCAGTAGGCCCTCAGATGCGTATAGAGATGACAATGCAGGGCTGTGGCATGCAGTCCATACTCAGAGAGGCAACTCATCTTCATAAAGCAAGGATGCACTTTGCTGTGCAGCAGCTGCAGGATCCTACCTTGGAGCTGTCTAACACGACCCACTGCATGTGTTCAATAAAACTGAGTGCACCAAAGCACCCTTAGCTCCATCTCGGCTCAGCAGCTGTACACAGTCCTCTGAAAAGGGGTTATTCAGGGGTTGTTTACTCACAGCAATTATCACATCCACATCAAGAAAAGCAATTTATTTATATTTTTCCATGTGTCCTGATGGAAACCCACTGTGATGGAATAAACAACTTGGAGCTTTTGCCTCCTCAAAGCTTCAGGCAAAACATATTCTTCTTTTCAAGCCTAAAAAAGGATGGAGGGCCTAGCTAGCGTTGCTTTCTCAATATCCCAAGCTGAAGTATTGTTAAATTCTGCATTTCTTGGAATAAATAATAAATCAAGAATTTTCATATTTATCTTTTGGCTAAATTTGCCTACAGATTTTCCTGCAGAGCATAGTGACTACGTTTCTCCAGGGGGATGTCTGCTTGCTTTTAAACTAGTTTGTGTAATAGTTCTTTACTGACAGTCCTACTAATCTTACATGCTTCAAAGCTTGCTTTTAGAAATTTTGTTCTGTAGGATAAATTTGGAAATTAAAGCAAGAACCAAGTGTCTTCACATTCAGATTTTGGTGTAAAAAAAGTCACAATGCAGGTCCTTCCATCATATGACAATTAGGTAATGCTTAATTTCTTCCGTCACCGTCATCTTAATTGCCATATATTACACACAACCCACAAGAGCTTTCACATCTCTACACCTGTTCAGGCTGCCTATTCTATTACTTCAGCAAAAATGACTTTTCCTTTCTAACACTGAAAGACTAAGTGAGCAAGTATAAAAATCCCATTGCTGTGAGCAACAATCTTTGCAGCAAAAAGGGCTGCAGGCTTGCAAGAAGAGTTCCTTGTGTTTTTTTCCCCTTCACTAAAAGCTTTGCCTTTCAGGTTGCAAATTCCTTGGCTCCTGCTCCAGCAAACCACCTAAAACCATTCACGTGGATTACATGTAGCAATCTCCTGGATTCTGGCAAAAGATCTTGGCATATTGCACACCCAGGCCTCCAGAGCCTAACCAAATATGGAGTATCACCAACAAACACTCTTTTCCAATCACAGTCCATTTTACAAAGATTTTTTTTTTTTCCCTCCCTGTTGAAGTGGCTGTTGTGATTGACCTTGCAGCTCTTTATGTCATTCCAACTTCCCCTACTGCTCTCCCCTCATGAGTACCATCATCATTGACAAAAGCTGTGTGACTACAGCTGTTGAACTTGTCTGGCGGTTTCCAGCCACCAGTCACAAACAGCAACCTGTACTGGCTGCACAATGGGACTGGTATCGCAGGAAGCAGACATAGAATTATGTGGTTAACCTAGTCAGGTCCACTATGAGGCACCCATCTAAACCCCAGAGCTCCTTGCTCTAGAAACCATGGAAGGAGACACCTAGTGCACAGTAATTGGTATTGCTGCCATATTCAGAAAAGCAAAAACCAGGAATTAACACTGGCAATACTTGCACATGCATTGCAGTTCAAGAGCATGTTTTGAAATGCTATTAAATGTTTGGGGTAGATTATCCTACTGGAAGAAACATTATAAATCCTTGCAACTAATTTGGCCTATCATGACTAGAAAAAAACTAGGCTATGTCCCTAAACTCCATTCAAGGTGGTCAGACTTCCCCAGTAATTATTTATGCTTCCTATGGGCCACTGTGGACTAGTTACTAAGATAAAAATACAAAAGCCCTGTCCTACCACCTTAAATCAGATTTATTCTGACCACTTTTTCGTTATTTGGGCAAAAGGTGGCAAAAGCAACTTTTACAGCCAGCAACAGCCAAATTTGAAAACTGTAATTATAAATAAAATACAACATGCAGAGCTTTTCATTTATAGCTCTCAAACTGGTTTACCAAAAAATTATGACAAATGAGGTTTTTAGAAAAAGAAACTCAGTTAAGTAACATGCTTAGAGTTGTGTTGCACACCAGGAGCAGAGAGAAACAGAAATCAAGACTACCTAATTCAAATACTTCTTGCCTCAGTCACTTGCCAGGCCTTCAAAAGCATGGTATACAGTTTTTAGGGCTATACATGAAACTGGATTATACCCCTGCATTTCTGGCAAGTCGCCTGCATGACCCTCAGTCTAACAAAACTTGCCTTGATCTGAAGTGACTGCCCATACACAGTCCAGTGAGGCATTTTGCATATGCTCATTCATGGCTTTTGTTGTATTCTGTCTTTCCCTCTGAAAACATCTTAAACAACTAAGTCTGGATGCCAAAGAGATATTAGATAATTAGATAAGAGATAATTTGGGGACTAAATCAGTTAACTGCAAGAAAAATGGTTGGCGTACTAGATATGCCCCACTAATAAAGTATTTTGCTCTTCATTACCTAAAAGATAATGACATTAAATAACATGTAACACGGGGATCTTTCAGAGTGACCACTTCAGTGGTGACCACTGGCACAGCAGTAGCCAGTATGCTTTTGCAAGCTTCTACACAAAAAACCCCAACAATGTAATGCTCAAAATCCTTGCTTCTTCTTTCACCATTCTTGCTCCCATAAACACAAGCTCCCCTGGAATTCTCCTTTTGGGTTCCTCCCTCTCCCCAAGAAAAAACGTCTGGGTGAACAACATTTTAAAACCATACACTGAGTCTCATGTGATTGAGTACAGTTGACCTAACTGGCTGAAACCCACTGCCAGTTTCTTCATATACCAGGGAGTTCAATCAGCAAAAGACACAATGTTCTTCAACTAAGGAGATGATGTTATATGTTTCATTAGGAAAGGGGGAAGCAATGAAAAAGGACATATGTTAGGTGGAGAGTGAAAATATTTTAAAGGGCAAAGGGGTGTGAAGACTGAGAAGACAATTTCCAAGAAAGAACAGCCAGGAGAATGAGAGCAGAAACAGAAGCAGAATAAAAATCCTGATCCCATGTGAATGCAGGAAAAAGAACAGGAGGAAATGAAA
The DNA here is from genome assembly GCA_028020825.1 of Podargus strigoides. Classification (NCBI taxonomy): domain Eukaryota; kingdom Metazoa; phylum Chordata; class Aves; order Caprimulgiformes; family Podargidae; genus Podargus; species Podargus strigoides. Next base: position 60,912,756 of record CM051621.1, on the reverse strand, counting down.
AACAGTAAGAAAGCAATACAGATGGAAAAAAAGAGATGGTGAAACAGAAACAATATGACTTGTTTGGTTTTGCTTTTCCCAGTGATACAGCTACAGCCATAGAAACTTTCATTTGATGTGCACTGCAAAAGTGAGAAAATTTGCTGCTGACATCCAAAGTAAATGAGTTGCCTTTCTTTCACTTACATGAGGATTTTAGCATAGATTGAAGAAAATCCTAATCCATTGCATGTTCTTCCAGTTATCCATCTCGCACACTACTGCACAGCAGAGGTGGATGTGATGTTTCCAAAGCAGGACTGTGCCCGTCCATCAATTGAAACCTGTTGAGCCCAACTTTACCACTTAACTCTTCCTCCTACAGCTACAAAGGAGAGCAGCCAGGATACACCTTGTCCATAGGGATGCTAAACAGGCATTGTCTCAGAACTGAATAAAAAGGAACATTTTTCACAAAGTAGTATCTCAGAAGAGTGGATAAAGATTTACAGGGCTCAACCTGTGTACATTCATAACTTTGCCTTTCAGTACCACCACTAGAGTTTGTGAACACAGCACACAGCTTAAGTCCTGTAAAAGAACCAAGACCAAAGTGTCCTCTAGATAAGCTGGTCTAACACTTGAGTGTACATACAACTGGACACTGAGTGGAAATTTTGTGGGTCTCCAGACTAAGGAAGTTACAGCAGCCATTACATTGTTTCACTTCTAGACCATTATACCCAAATCCTAACTTTATTTCTTCTCATGTTGTTTGCAGAAAGTAAACCTCTAAACCCTGCCACTGTACCTTCAACTATTGTCCTCTACAAGATCTGAAAAACATGAAGGCTGTAGTTCTCTTCATTTGCCTTGTAGGATCAGCTTTTGCTATTCCAGTAAGTCCTCATCATGCTCTTATTACTGGGTATTTAATTTCCCATACTGTGAATACTCTTTGTTATCCCATTGACCTATACAAGATATTTATTTACCTGCAGATATTGAATATATTTGTCTGTTCTAGACCCATCCCTTAAACTACCAACTTGGAACCCATGGACAGAAAACTTCAGAAAAGGTACTCTTCTTGTTCTTTAAACATTAAGAGGCAACCTGTATTATTCATCTCAAATATACAAAACACATTAGCACATATGTAGTTGTTGGCAAATTGATTTAGGTTAAAAAGATGTAGGCCCCCTCAGCTAGGAAGCAACAATGTATCAGACACAACCTAGATGAACATGTTGATTAAGAAATAGTTAAGATGCAGTGCACTCCTCAGGAGTTACTGCCACACCACCTTGTGAAAGGTGCTCTCTCTCCTCCTGCCCCTCTTTTCCAAGGCCTCCAATTTATCTGTGTAGGAAGAAGAGTATCACATCCCCCTTCTTTGAGGTAAGTGATAATTACTGCAGTCTACAAGTGCCTGAAGTTATGACATTAAATTACTAATTAAGCATTTTGAGATTTCACAAGACACCCATATGCATCTGTCTCCTATAAGATCTTAAACAGAGTTACAGAGACTTCTTCAGAAACCTTAGGAATAAAAGAAGGGACAGAAACAAATTTGCTGAGAAATGGAAATTATATCAGATGTGAATTTCATGCTCTGGGCTAGCTTAAGAAGAGAATTTACAAAGAAAGTCAGTGTCATGCTTTGTAATACAAAGCAAGTCACATTGCATTGATTTCAAAGAAATTCTAAGATTTATTAATCTACTTGTTAATTTTATTTTTTTTTAAGACTGAAGATATTAATCCTGAAGCCCCAAATGAAGAGAACACAGAGTATATAGACAAGAGTGATTTGCTGCCCAGTCACAAGAATCTAAACCAACAGGTATCAGTAGCAGACACGGAGCACAGGGATGAGCCCCAGACCACTAGAAAACAAGGAAGAACTGGTGGCGAGCATCAAGTGAAAAATAGCCTGAAAAGCATCAATTTCCTTGCACTGCACAATAAACCAGGTTTGTCTTCTAATAACCAGGACAGTGACCCTGGAAGCAGTGGCAGAGAACAGTCCAGCTCTGAGCATTACCAGTTCAGGAGGCATGAGAAACACAGCAATACAGCTAATCAACATGTTCTGAGAAATGCAGAAAATCCAGTGGATGCTCTCAGTCCTGATCATGAGCATAACACATGGCAATACAATAAAAATACAGTTGGCCTATCTGAAAAAAACAGTGAAAGTGATGAAGAAGGTGTGGAAGAAGAGGATGAGGAATGGGGTGAAGAAACCGATTACAGCGATATGAAGCACAAAAGACAGCAGACAAATCAAAGTAACCGATATAAAAGACAGCAAAATGAAAACAGTATGCAATCTGATGAAATCCCAAGAGATTCCAGTCAACCAGTCCTGATAACCAAGAGACACGGTGAGAAATTTGACCTAGATGAAGAGGAGAGGGAGAACAGCCAGAAGCAGCCCTTCAAAGACGGAATCCCCCTCTCTCAGAAAACCCATAATGAAGATCAGAATAACGAACAGCAAAGCCAAGAGAGGAAAAACAATATTCAAGTAAACTACCAGAGTGATCACAACACAGAGGCAAACAGACAAGACCCGGAGGACGGTAATGTTGATGATTACTTTGGTGGCGATGTTGACAGGGAGGAAGACCTCAGCAATACATGGAAAGAAGCAGCCTATGAAGAAGAGGAGAGAATCCAGAGTAATGACCAGGAGAGCACCAATACTGAGCACGAAGCAAAAGGAACCACTGAAGATGACATCGCAGTTCATAGCGAGACCAAGGACTACGAAGATGTCAAGATTAAAGACCTTATTCACTCTGAACAAGATGATTACGATCATGAGCCACCTAATTCTGACAGCGAGCAACAACTGGAAACGAGTAGCTCTCTCCAAAGCATGAACTCAATGGAAAGCAGAGATAAGGTAAATTCTCTTTGAGATAAAGTTGGAACACTATAAAAAGGGGGGGGACCAGTCTCAAATTTAAATTCTTGATGATTGAAAGGACATTTTAGAGAAAAACAGGTGTAATAATTTATTAATATGCAGAAGTCTCATCTCCCCCTTTATTCAATATTCATCTGGTTTATGCTGTGTCACTTCACATATAACATTTGTATGAATTATACCAGAAATGCAATGAGCACACCTCATGTAACAGCTCCAGCCCCAGTGGGCTGTGTAATGAAACATACAAGTAAATACGGATACTATCAGAGGCTTTATGCACTTCTCATGCATTTTGCATAGCAACCTCTTTCTGCAGCAAGCAGAGCAAACTGTGCCTCAGTCATCTCTATATTTGTACCTCTGTGACTGTACAGGTTAAGACTACAGTCAGTTCCTATGGTGAGATGGAAAGTGCGAGCAACAGGAGTGAGAAGGCTCTCCTGGGTAAGCCACAAGCAAAGCCATCATGTAACTGCTAACTCTCTACAGCTGGGGAATCTGCTGGTCTGCATTTCTTTTCTGCCTTTGGTAGCACATGATTTCACATGACTGAACTGTGCTTGTGCATAATCCTGCATCACAATTATGTTCCCAGAGAATCCCTTCCATACATACTTGGCTTTACTCATTTTTTCATGAAAAACATTTGTAGACAGTGCACAAATTTGTGTGTCAGCTATACAGGAATGGGAATTAACTTGCATAGAAAGCCTTCAATTTCAGAACAGTAGCTTGAATTCAGCTAGAAGTAGAACAAGTGCCAGTGCTGGATTCAGCAAGCACAGATGGGATACGTTTTACCAAAAGAAGCTGGAAGTGAATGTCAGTCCTTACAGAAGAGCTTTTTTTCTGAGAAATTTATTTCCCCATCCAACTCAAACCTGGGACTGCTAGAAGTCTCACAAGAATCCCAATTCAAAGTTTGGCTTACTTTATTCAATACAAGGTCCAGCTAAATTTTAACAAACTTACAAAAAACATTTGACCTCATGAATAATGGGCTGTATTTTGCTTTGACTGTCAGTAGTACCTGACAACACTTGGCTTCATCCCATCCCCTCTAACAGTCCCTCCTTCTCGCAATGATCACTAGATCCATGTAGGAACTTCCATTGCAGAAGAGGTAAAGTCTGTCATGTGGACAAACAAGGGAAACCCAGCTGTATTTGCCAAGATCCTGCTGCTTGCCCTTCCACCAAAGACTATGAGCATGTAAGTATTTCTTTCAGTGCACAGCATTGGGGAAAGCCAGCTAAAATGTTTACAAGATAACACATTCCTCTGTTATTATTTAGAATAATTCTACCTTAAAAAGCCTGCAAGTGGGTTTGGGTGATTCCATTAACTGTAAAAGTATGAAATACCCAATCTCACTGACTATAGCCTGAGAACAGTATGAACATATATAGCTACATAGCACCTAAAGTGATTTGCTTCACGTAGCCTCTGGGGGATCATAGCTTTTCCCTGTCACTAAAAGTTCTATTTATCCATTTGATGTTTTAGAGCATATACTGAATACTAGTACATATCTAGTGTCATAATCGTGTTCCATCTCAGAAACCGTATTACTACCACACAAAAACAAATTCAAGTATTTGAAACTGGGTGTGTAAGTACAGGCAACTAATCCTTACATAGGCATGTAACAACTACAGTTTTCAATACTTCTGATCACATGTATTCCCTGCAGGTATTCATAACTGCTACACCATATGTTAAGGATACTTTTATTATTGTAATGCTTACATGAGTGACCAGAATTTTTCTCAACACACTGGTGGGTGTGGTTTTGTTTTTCTCTGCTCCTCTAGGTTTGTGGTACAGATAATAAGACTTATGACGGCACATGTCAACTCTTTGGCACCAAATGTCAACTTGAAGGGACAAAAATGGGACGTCAGCTGCACCTAGACTATATGGGCTCCTGCAAATGTAAGGCTTGATTTTCTATGAAGAATTCACCTAGGTATAAAGAGCCAGTGGCCTTGAGCAGCTAGCCCTAAGTTATCTGCTTTCTTCCTGTGTTTTCCCCCTTCTGCATCAATTATCTGCTAATTAAGACCTTCAAGTCCTAAACACATCTAAAAAGTCACTTTGTCTATAGGTGAATTAAGTATCTGAATCCTAAAGACATCCCTCCTGTGCTTATACCCATTTGTTCTCAATCCTGACTTCCCCCTGCACTGTCTTACATGCTCCTATTGCTACAGCATCTGAAGATGCTTTTTAATACCTCAACCAGAAAACCAGTATTTACAGCCAGTTAATAAATGAAAACATCAGGTCAAAAAACCAAACCAAAACAAAACAAACCCCAAAACTACTTAGATGCCAAATGCAGAAGTCAGGATCTAAAAGACAGAAATGATTTCCAAGCTCTTCAGTTGCTGCATACCCTGGGAGGAAAGTGCACTCTTGGCCAGAATATTCCTTTGCTGTTGAGAACTCTGCTTTCATGCAACTGACTGATAACAGTTTCACAGTACAACTCTGCTCAGAAGCTGCACAGATATATAAAGGTTGTGGTTTGCACAACCGGTTAGGCATGTGCACCGAAGAATTGTAGATTTATAACTGAAGCTGTTAGTGGCATTCCCAATTTTATGTATTAACAGCTCCATCAATTTTAAGCTTAACTGGAAGTTTAGTAGTGAGAATCAAATCTAACTCAGCTCAGAAATGCTTGAATGGGGACTTAACAGATCACTTGTTAACAAAAGCTTTTCTGTTTGGCACAGACATCCCCCACTGCACTGATTATGAAGTGGATCAGTTCCCCCTCCGGATGCGAGACTGGCTCAAAAACATCCTTATGCAATATTATGAACGTGATATGGATACTTCTGGTTTTCTGACTGAAAAGCAAAGGAGTAAGGTCAGCAATCTTTTTTCATATAAGTCCATGCAGTTACATTGTTAGAGCTGGACTAACCATGTGAAAAAAGAGTGATTCACATCTTAGGAGTTCTCCCATTTCCTATGAGCATTCTCTTTCTGGTTAAGGTAATTTAGACTCAACTAGATTGCAATATTTAAGCTGAGACACATTTCTGCTATGAATGTTCCTTTTGTCCAATCAAATACAAGCCAAGTGTATTACTTTGAAATCAGTGTCTACAGATAAGAGGCAGAAAAATTCAGAATTAGTGCACACCTAGATAAACAGTTCGCTTGAGAACACACAAAACAGTTTCTGTTCAGAGAAATGCTTTGATCGACCAATACGTAGGTAAGGATGACCCAGTTCAATCAGTTAATGCCACTTTCCAAAGGACTTGAGGAAACTAAGCAGCCATAAGATGGAAGGTCTGGGTATGGATAACAAATTAATTAAAAGACAGAATAAGAGGGAACAGCCAGGCAAGAGCTCACACGTAGAGTCCCACAAGTTGAATGGACTTGCGCCGTTCAGGTTTTGTTAAGTGACCTGGAAGAGGAAGGTAGGGGACAGTCTGCTGACAATGCACAGGTATGTAAAGGAAAGAAGAAAGGACTTGGACTCACCATGAAGAAAACTGCTCAAGGACCTCATGAAATGGAGTGACTGGGCAGTCACACAGCAGGATTCAAGACAGAATTACAATAGTCCTGGGGACTTCCATGGGGGCACAAGATCCCTGCCTTGGACCAAGCAAAAGTAGCTCCTTTTCTGTTCTTGAGACACATCTTGTACTTCACCGTCGATACAAAAAAAAAAAAAAAAAAGACTCAACAGCCAAGGTTATCATTTGCACTTTTAATCCAGCCACAAACACTGTCCATCTTCACCATGATATTCAAGGGCTATAAAATTACACAAGTCTGACACTCAGTTTTAAGAGATAAAAGCTGCTTTCTACCATCCAGTAGACCTGCAGCATCACACTACATTAGCTTAAAATGAAGTAAGCATCTACTACCATTAGGCTTATTTTTTTTTTTGAGAAGGATTTATGTGAGTGAATTGGTGACAGTAGCTTGTTTTTGAAGATATAGATGCCGTAGCTGCCTAAAAATCCGTAACTGTTAGAAAGCAGTTTAAGTTAAACCAAGACCTGGGCTGCTCTAAATCTGAAGCAGGAGGTACATGCAGTAGGTCACAGCAGGCTTATACAAAATATTCTGACCAACACCAAATACTACTTAGACAGTTACCAAGAGGGACATTGACCTACCCAGAACATCTCGTACTAAATGGTATTAGATTATTTCCGAGATGGCTTATTTGACACCAAAAGCTGAGTTGCTTGCCTCAGGACAGAAGATCAACATATGTCATAAAACTGGTTTCATCTCCTACCAACCTGAGGCTACTGCCCTGCTTAGCTGAATCTAAAGATTAAGCCATGGGCATTTCACTTCCTTTCTAGTTATTACCAAAGTTGATGTGGACAGCAACAAAAGACATCTGGAATACCTGAAGCAAGCTTTTCGTGCTGTGTATTGTCACAAACACTAAAACCCACTTCCCCAGTGGTATTTTATCAGGTTTAATTTCTCCAAACCACTTCCTAGCTGGATAGCTCTCTTCAGGACAGATCTTCATCCTCAAATAAAAAACCATCAGTTTCTCCATTCTGTTCAGGTCAAAAAAATCTACCAGAATGACAAGCGCCTTGTGACTGGTGACCATGCAGTTGAGCTGCTCCTGCACGACTTTGAGAAAAATTATCATATGTATGTGTACCCTGTGCACTGGCAGTTTCATCAGCTTGATCAGCACCCTGTTGACAGGTAAAAAAAAAAAAAAATATTTGTGAGTTCGCATCTGATTTGCTGTTTAAACTCAGGCTGTTTTACTTTTCTAAACCACTCGAAAGATTCTCTACATACAGGACCAGATTCCTTAGCTGATACAAGCCTGTATCCCCCTCCTTCTAAGCAGGCATTCATCTCTAACACAGAGCTTCTCTCACTGTTTTGCTGGAGCCATGTCTTAAGTCACAATCTGCTATCCTCTTGCCTTTCATAATCATCAAATCATCATGTATTACACCTTAAGCTCTACAGTGTCTTAGTAGCTACAAATTCCTTGATCCTGGAAGAAAACAAGGCTCATGAGATCCTGTTATTACGGAAGCTAAGAGCAACAGACTAACTACAAAGGGCAGAGGACTGTCAGCAATAATTCATTAGTGAGGTACCCATAGTTTTCAACTAATGCTACAGAAGTCTCTCAGTTTAAGGAGGAGTTATGGTAAACCAGCACCAATGTCACAGTTCAGAGGAAGCCCCCAGCTTTTGAGAACGTGACTCAGATTTCAGGCTTTTGGTCATGACACTCCGTGGTGGGATCCATGTTTCAAGGCTGCAGGCCCCTCAATACCTCATGCTGATCACACCTACTGTCTTAGAACACAGCTAAGCACCTTTGTAAGCTTGATCTCCTGAAGATTAACAGCAAAACTCCACAACTGAGAGTTGTGAACAAATCACAATAATACGTTAGTGAACAAATAGCAGTTAAAACATTTTAGTTTATCAGGTATTATACATCATCGTGATGACCTGGGACAGATTTGCTGCAGAAGCACTAAACCAGAATCCACCGGGGCATCTCTGTCAAAGCCACTGTTGTCATCTTCTACCAGCTTAGATCATCTTTGATGATCCTGATGATTTATTAATGAAATAGAGCTCTACCTACCTTCTCTTTCTTTCAGATTATTAACACACTCTGAGCTTGCGCCTTTGAGAGCTTCCCTTGTTCCCATGGAACACTGCATAACCCGTTTCTTCCAAGAGTGCGATGGAGACCAAGACAAATTCATTGCTTTGAAGGAATGGTGCCACTGCTTTGGGATTAAGGAAGGTAAACCTAAAAGAACAAACAGATGTACAGGACAAAGTGTTCCTATCAAGACCAGGCACATTCTAAGACCACAATGTATAGGAAAGAAATTGTAGCCAGAAGCCCATGGCTACTGTGCGTGGAGGCAAACGGAATAGTAACAACAAGGTGCAAGGTTCTGCATTGGTTTATAGAGATAGGAGAAAGTAATCTTTTCCATGAGGAAAAATTTGGGAAGTAGTCTGTACTGAACATTAAATCATTCCTGTGTGGCATCTGAACCTGTATGTTCTGCATGTCTCTCTCTCAAGAAACACTATTTTACCATTCAGTGCCAAAGGACAGGCAAAGCAAGCTTGTACTTTTAAATCAGTGGTAAAAACATACTGATTGAAAATGCATTTAAAGATCTCAAGCCAAACAGGTAAAACAACCAAGATCTCTCACTGATCAAATAACTATGCTCTCCTCTAGATTACTATATACAACACAAATGCTGTCAGAGTTGCAGGCCAAACCATCTGCTTTACCTGTCAGATGCAACACGTGCTCAGATGGTGCCCACCAGACCGCATGCATTAGGAGGCCTAGGCAGAGGCAGGGAGTTTCTGAATTCCAAATGGGTTAGGCATATGTCTGGTTCAGCTCAATCCACACTGAGACTTCTCTAGGAAAGTGAAAAGCTAGGTACTACTGCTCTGGTGAGGTCTCTAAAATTAGGCAGCAGCTGAACAGAAGCTGTCATGATAGCAATTTGAGATCTACATGACTACATCCAACCGAAGGCATGCTTTCACAATCTACCTTCTTCTGATGTGGAGTGACAGCTGAACAATAATGCCAGCAAGGGTAGCAGTAGCACAAATTAATCCTAGAACAGTTATATGACAGAAGGCATTTGGCTAAACATGTGGACTGAAGAAATGTGTTCAAAATCCTACTAGCAACTCCCTAATTTTAAGTGGAGGCTCGTTCTAGTCAGAGGTCAGATGTGCAGAGCCTTCACTCTTCCCAGAATTCACCAGTTCTTCTGATGACAATTTACCAGTCACAAATCACATGTGGAAGCAAGCTGCAAGGAGTTATAATAAACATGTACTGCTGCCAATGATTGTTCATCCAAAGAGGGGCTTAAAGCTCAGTCATTTGCAAAGAGAAGAGTGGAAGGGAACACTACAAACAAGAAAGCACCTATTAAGAAGGGTCTAAATGAACGGTTCCTGAATACGATAGCAGCAGCCATACTTGTTTTTTTGTTAGGGATAGTGTTCCCCTACATGAGCCCTCTGAAACTTTAGTGTATCACTTTCTTGATAGTGATACAGCATAAAAACGTCTCTCTGGCATCAAATGTTAATAACATTTTCTTCTTTGTTGCAGAAGACATAAATGAAAATCTCCTGTTCTGAGCCTGGCTGAATAGAATCCCAGTGCTGCACTAAAACTGGTAAAATATGTGAATCACGTTTATTTCTCTAATTAACAGCTTCATAGTTTTCAAGACAAAGGTGGCATGAGGTTCACTGCATTCTTATCAAATAACACAAGCGCAGAAAAATTCTACATTTATTAACAGCAGAAAAACTTAACTACTCCAAGTGGTTCATAGCTAAACAACTGGTATAGAACACATGTATCCATGATCTCTCTGAACCAATAAATAGTACTAACCTGATGACTGAGCTATTCACAAAACTCTTCAGTAGAATTACAGCATGTGGATTTTATCATACACTGAAGAAAATTACCTTGAAATTGGACTTGTTTCCTTTATTTACTGTACTGTCAGTTTAAAATTCTACATAGAAGCCTCAAAGACAGTAAGTCTACCTAGATGTACAGGTTTTGTCAGAACTTTGTCAAAGAAAAGGCAATGGTTCAATGGAAGTTTCATTTTAGATTTAAGGGAACAGAAGAAACTAGTGTGTAGATCATGTACACCAGTCCTTAAACTGTAATTCCTAAAATACATGAAAAAATCTGAGCTTTTCAGATACTTCTTCACCCACCTCCTGAAACACAACAGTAATAGTACCAATGCCACACAGAAGAATTTCTGCTGACAAACTGTGTAATGAGCTAATTGTATGAGCATGGTGAGTGTAGATGCATGTTGAAAGACGGATTAGCAACAGGCCCACCATCACAAGGAGCAGATCACAGCTCCAACACCTCCTTATCCTCCTTAGCAGGCATTCTTCCTTCCTCCCACAGAAGCACCAACTACTGCTACCATTTTTCCTGAGAAAGAAATGCCAAGTATTTCTTTTACTGTCTCTCAACTTTTGCTTGCCTGAATACAGGTACAATTTAGGCATAAAAAACATTACAGAATGACATTATTCCTGAATCCCACTAATTTTGTGATTTTAAGGCAAGCACTTCACCAAAACCACTCCAGGCATACTCTGCCCAAATGCAATTCCTACAAAGGAAGATTAAAAAAACACCTTTCACCTGAACCATATCAGCTTTCCAAGGAAAAGAAAACTGGATTCAGAAATACTGTTTTGGTAGCTGAAATAGTGGAAGTCCACTTGCCCCTCACTAATTTGCTCTGGAGCCAGCAAGGGCTGCTAATCCTAGTCCAATTTCAGTTTGATGTCCTGGGAGACAATGAATCAAGCGACAGTTATTTCTGACACAGGAACTTCTCACGCAAGATTATTTCCCACTAAAACCAGTTTCACTGACAGTTTCTCCAGTAAGCCTGACTTGTTGCCCACTTCCTATTCTGTAACATCACATAGCAAATTACATAGCACATAAATCAACCTGGACTGCGTGTACAAAACCATACTCTGTGCTAATTCCATTTGAAAAAGATCCTTTCTCTGGGACTTCAAATGGGAAAAAGTAATTTTGACAGCACTTTTTCTGCATGACTGCGGCCTGTTGCTGATTTGCTCTTTCTACCGTCAAGAGTCAGCCACCTTAAAACAATCAAATATAGTTCATACAAGGACAACTCACAGGGGATTGGCCTATTCTCCACTGAGGCCAATACTCACCATTGCTCTGCTCAAACCAAGTACTAGAAAAAGATACAATGAAATTGAATTTATCAGGGCAAACACGGAAGATTTTCCCTTAAACAGTCCAAGTTCAGCAGGACAAACAATAACCATCACCAAGATGATTACAGCCGTGGATATATAAAGCACCTAATGTGTTAAGGAGATCAGCATCCCACCTGTTTTGAAATTCTCAGTGATGCTGCCACTTCTGCTTTTCCACTGCAAGACACAGAAAAGAAGCATTTGCTATTGTATGCATAGATAGATGCTACAGTTGCAGTATGAGAAAAGTTTTCACCTCAGCTCTTGTAGTCCACCAGGGAACAAGCACCACTAATATTTAATCTACAAATTGTAAGAACATTGAGAGTAAGGATGATAAATGAAAGCCAGTTTACCTATTAGTGCTTTAACTATATTGTTACTGTTCTAGCTTAATTTATAACTTATTCTACTGTCTGGTAGTACAAGGGGACATAACACAGCAGGAAGCTCTAGCTGGCCAGGGAGCACTCCATCAGGGATATTGAGAGAGCAGCTTCTGAATGACAAACCACCATAGAAGGGAGATGGGGAGGGACAGCAACTTATCTTTGAAGTTCGAGGAGAGCAATCCACTTTGCCTTATAATTAGCAGACATGCATTCTATGGGGTAACTGTTTTCATTTGGGTTTGTTGTGGGTTTTGTTGTTGTTGTTTTGTTTTAAATACAGAAAAACTTCAGCTTGAAAAGAGGTTACAAACTCTCTCAAAATTCTGCTGCTTTTCCTTAGATATTCTTCAAGTATTTGTCTGGGTATCCCAGTCCTTGGGATGGTCCCTTAGATATTTACAAAAAGTAGTTTAGGATAAGTTAGAGACACAAATAATTGCATTCTGTACATCATGCCATCCAAGATCACACATTCCCAACTAAAAACTGCCTAACCAGAAAGCTTTCCTGAAAACACGGCAATCAAAAAACACAGCCAAGTCCACTTAACCTGTCAAAAAAGGCTCTAAGACAAGACTGGTGAGGACTGAAAAGATTCTTTACAGAAATTTTGCTTTCCAGGAATAACACCCTAGTTGTGGAAACAGTGCAGTTTTTCTATCTTAATGAGTATGGTACTTTCAGAATTGAAATTACTTTCTATTTTCATCTTTAGTACTGTACATTAAGTGCTTCATATGTAAACAGTAATGTTCAAGAAAAAAATCGTGCTATTTTGACATGCCACAGTACAGTCACCCTTGTTCTCAGCTGTGATGAGCTGCACGTTCACCTCCCATGAACTTAAGAAGGGTCTGCTCTTCTGGTCATGCTTTCAAAACCCAACTACACTGCTAGGGGCCTGCTCTACGTAATGTATTAATTGCACATTAAAGTAATTAACTGTTATTAATTCTAACCTGCCATTCTCTTCTTACTCTGCAGATACCTGGAAAACTATGGATGTCTCCTGTAGAACACTGTTGCTTTAGATAATCTTCAACTTCCTGTATTTCCTTCCCTCCTTTTGTCTCACCAGTGCACAAGAAACCGAGGATAAGTAACAACCAAGTCCTGTTTCACATTCCCACCTCTGAAGCCAGTGTGGGTTATAGTGTACAGCTCTCTCAAACCTTGTATGATTACTTGTTAACTTCAAATAAATGCTGAGCATTGAATTTCTTAGTTATCTTCATCTCTCATAAGAAAAAATACACCCAAGCCATTTCAGTGATCCTATTTCCAAAGGCCAGGAGTAGAAAGGGAAATACGGAAGCTGGCTCTGCCTTTTGCCCATTTTGAGTTTCACAGGTTCTCTCAGGTCTTGATCTGGCCCTACCAGATATTACCCAGTCTCCATATTATGCTGTGGATAGATTAATCAAAATCATTTCTGCCTAAGCAACCGCTAGATCTTACCTACAATTTGAAGAAAGATTTTTTGCATGAGTCAAGTCTATGGAAGCTTCTACTGCAACAGAAGTCAAATGTACAGGAAAAGGTGAGCAAGGATTGAAAGAAAAATTAGTAAGTTACAGCATTACTTTTTCCTTTGAAAGGAACATACTCATAACTCTACAAGGTTCCCCATAAAAATGCACAACTCCTCCAGATTTCATTAGCTAATTGAGAGACCGGGGTGGTGTTGAAAAGGTGCAAGCCCTAAAATCATTCACTAATTAAGCAGGATGTGGCCAACAGTCTCAACAATGGATGAGCATGTCACGGTACCATTACACAAGGTAATTCCAGACCATGACATTTATCACCACCCTACTTGAACATATGGCTCAAAATTCATTAAGATCCCCTCCCCAGGTCTCAAACACAACTTTTAGCCTTTACTGTCACCAACTTAACACTATTACACAATTAACAGCAATTACCCCTTGATGAAAAACACAGAGAGAAATGTCAGCACCTGTTGTGTAGACCTGGTCACAGCATAAATGCCATAGAAGGCCCACATGAGCTTCCCAACTGCAAATTACTCACATTACCTAAGCTGTAAAAAAACACCACAATTTAGATTATACTTTAAGGCTGCTCTTTCAAATGATCCTGTTTATGGCACAATCTTCCCCAGCAGCTGTACTGCCATAAGCAGTGGGAAGAGAGGTAGGCTGAAATCCTCAAATCAGTCAAGTTACCTTATCCAACAATCTTTTTGGATAGAGGCAGTCAGACATTCAGATGTGAATACCACCCATACTGTAAACCAGAAAGCAATTAAATATAAGAATTAACCTCTCAAAATAGAAAATCACTGAAAAGACACATTAAGTGAAACGACTCAGAAAAACCACTTCACTTTATTAGGTCATAATTAATTATTCAGGTTACCATCCTGCAAGTCTCTCATGTCTTCAGGATTCATACTCCTGACAAGAAATCAGTGCAAAAATACAGAGCTAAAGTTCATCCTCTGAACTACAACCAGTTAGAATCCCAGTGTCGTCACGCAAATCTGCAGATATGAACCGGCTGCAAATAATGAAGGGAAGAAAGCAAAACAAGGTAATAGCTCCACATTCATCTCATTTCACACTAGCTGAGAAATCAAAAGCAGCAATCTGAAGTCTCTGAAAAGGCCTTTATCACTGCCAAGTGTTTTCGCCAGCTGAATTTCATGGAATTTTCACTGAATTTCCACTGAAAAGGACAATGCCATCTGTTTCAAAACTGGAAAACATTCTCCCCTTGTTGTCCATCAGTTCCCCATTTATATCACTCATGGCACTCGGGACCAGGATCCTCACTCCAGTGGGCTCTCCATTTCTCAGTCACAAGCTTAATGAAGTAGCTATGACTTGCATACAGCTGGAGCTTCTCACTGATGTCAACCCACTTCACTGCTCCAGCATCATCACCTGCTTCCAGAGGCAAATTATCCATTGTCTCACCTGTTCACAAAACAAGAGTTAGGATATGTTATTGCATCTTTTTTCCTGCTGCTCCTTCTCACACCTGATTATTTCCACCCTTTCACATAGCTCCTTCAGACAGCAACCTTCAACTGCTTCTCAGAAAAAAACCTTTTTCATACTTGCACTATTTTAAGGCAAATCTGAGTGGCAGAGGTGGTGCTAACTCCTTGTCACCACTCCTAGGGTTCCATCAGCAGCATGACAAGTTACTAGAAATCATTATGACAACATATACTCACTACTGCAAGTTTAGCCAATCCCTCTGCCTTGATTTTTTTTGGCTAACATCTGACTGCTTCCTTTCTCAGGTACAGGACAAACTGAATTCTGAAACTTATATATGCTCATGGAAAACCAGAATAATAAAAATTTTACTAAAGGTCCTAAAATCAGAAATAGTACTTAAGCAGGGTTGTAGAAAGGCTTCTGAACTGCTCTCAGAAGTTTCTTTCTTTGTTTCCAAAAAGAGTCCCAGGACTTCACAGACAACAACCAAAGAAATGCTTTTAGAAGTATTACAAAACATGCATTATAAACAAAGACTAAAGGAAAAGTATCTATCACTGTTTCTAGCAGCTGATAAATCAAGGACCAGTGACATGTGAAACTTCACCACTGGTATCTACTACCCAAAACACAGTAGAAATGTCACTATATGAAGTGACATTCAGACTTAAGTAGATGGATTCTCATCTCTCATAAGATTGATCAAAGAGAGCAGATCGATCTAAGAACTAGCAATGTATGCCCATTCCTACTGATATATAGAAGTAAAATAAGGTCCAACAATTATCCTATGAAATAACAGAGATAAAAGGTGTCGGAGCAATTACAATACCAAAGCAATACATGCAGTGAAAATCTGCCAGCAGCCAAAGGCAATGCTCCTGAAGCACACACTAGCTACTAAAGGAAAAACAACAAAATAAACAGACTATCCTTCCACCCCAGGCTCATTAAAAAGGGAAATTAAACCAATTCAAGATAAATACAGTGACAAGAAGGAACCCTTGTCCAATGTTCAATCTCCATACACATGGTCCATAGCTTAAAACTAGCTAACAAACAAATAATTTCCAGGCAAAGTCCGTATATTCCTTCTTTCAAGACTGACAGAAACCAAAGGGGAACAACTACTACTTGCCATGGCTGAAGATCCTAGGTGACAAGAGACCCTCATGCCCATTGGTTTTAGTCCAATGTTTTACACCTGACTTGCATGCTCCCCCAATTTTATTGCCAATCTCAGCCCAACACATGTCCCAGTTTAAAACCAACATACAAAGTAAAAGACAAGTAAGAGCACATGTGAAGATACTCACCTGTTTCATCATGATAGTTCACAGCCTCTGTCTCTATCCAGGCATTATCAGTGTTACGAGGGTCATCCACATAACCTCTGTACACCTAAGGCCCCAAACAAACCAAAACAAGCTCAGTGTCACAACAAACAAGGCAGAATCAATAAGATGATTTTTTTTCTTTCCCTCCAATACATTTGCCCTTACAGATTTTTCAGTAGTTCCTTCCCATTTTCCCTACATCATGATAACTCCAGCATCACAGCTTATTTTCATTTCAGCTGCACTTTGTCAAGTCCCATCCAGCTGTGAGTTACATGCAAAGCTCAAGAGGCTATCACAAGAGACACAGAGCTCACCACAAAGTGTTCCTGGCTGAACAGCTTGTGGAGTTGCTTCTCCAGTTCTGCTTTCTCCACAGGTGATTTCTGCAAGGCATTCAAAGCCTCCTCCTCAAATTCTCTCTTCAGGGTAGCGCTAATCTTCTCCCCTGGGTCCACCATCCCCTTGGAGGGAGGAAAAAAAAAAAAAAAAAAAGAAGGTGACTAGGCCTCAGATTCTACTTGGTTTTCCTCCCCTTTGACAGGCTCTTAGTACATTATATCCACCTGCATCAAACTCTAGACATGGGAGGAATTTTACACTTAGCTGTAAAGAACGAGCATGCACATCCTTCAAAACCTGCAATGGATTTAATTGTGCCTGCATTAAGCAAAAGACATGGTCAGAATTAAATACGAATACCAACTTGCAATGTGGAAACAGCAAATGGCATACCAGCTGATGCCTGGGCAAAGCCAGTTTAAGGAGCATTTCTCCTCATCTCTGCAACATGCGGTCATAAAACAAAAAGCATGCTTTTATCACACACACCAGTTATTGCCTCATGGCCTTACCAGCATGGAAATGTCTACTGTCTCTGGAGCTTTGCGCTTACCCCTGGAATGGCCCACTCCCCACAGTCTCTCCTCTTGATAGCTATGAACTGTAAGATGTTTTTGCCAGTAACTGGATGAGCAATTTTATTGCCACTTCCATCCCTCTTCCACCTGCAGCAAACAACAAACAAGAACATTCTTTGCTGCTTCTTGACACGAGGGTCTGGGAGAGGAACAGCAAGGCGCCCGCGCTGTCACCTGTGCGGGGGCAAACAAAGCAGGGAAGGAACAGTCATGGGGGGGCTGACGGATGCCATCTGGCAAGGTCACGACCAAGGGCAACACACCGAGTTTTTCTCACACCTCCACCAGCCACGCTTTCCTCAGCCACAGGGGCAGAAGCGGCCCACGAGGCACATTTCAGTAGCCAGGCTGAGAGCAGCGGCTCCTTTTAGAGCTCCGTCCAGCACACCCTGTCAGCTGCAGTGCTCACTGAGCTGCACGTGTGCCTGTCCGTAACGAGGGGGTGAGCGTGCCTTCTGCTAGAGCAGAACGTACGTGGAGGCTGCAGCACCTCCAAACCGCTCACCCCGCACCAGCACAAGGCCACAAACACCCACCACTGCCTTCAGTAAAGAATTAAGAACTACCAATAGTTAAAGCAAAAAGTTATCTAAACAAAGACAAAATAAAAACATCCTTTCTTTTACTTCCAAGGAAACTCCGTAGCATAGGCAGCCTTCTGAAAAGGGGAAGCAGTAAAATGCATTAGGACGATTTTCACAATGATTCTATCTTCAGCATGGCACTTCCTAGCTTGCACCTTTAACTATGCAATCATTTCTGAATGCTTTCTTTGTGTAAAATAGTTAGCATGTACACACGGATCCTGCTGGCAAAAGCACCATTAAAACAGAGCATGCACTGACAAAAAAAAACCCCACGACAAAAAACCAGGAGCTTAACTCATCCTCCTCCTATAATATACTAGGCCAAGTCAGTATTTCTTACAGAGCAAAAGCAAAGCAGGCACACTGCTTTTTTTTTTTTTTTTTTAACAGTTGAGTCATTATGATAAAATCCCCTATTCCTGCAGTTTAACATGCCTCATCTAAGGCCTTTCAGGATATTACATATACAGTATCAAAGTATCGGGTAATCCTTTCAGTTTTTACATTCATTACTGAAGATTATTTGTATAATGTATTTTTATTGAATTGTGCTCTGGTTTTTTTGTGGGTTTTTTTTTTTGGTTTTTTTTTTTTTTTTAAATCTGCTTCCTCAGCATTTCAGAAGCAAGTGCTTGTCATTAGCAGTAAGTTCTTACTCTTTCCCAGAGACACAGACTAGAAAATCATGAAATTCATGTTCCACCTGTTTATATATCTTTCCATTCAGATACCCATATCTGAGTGGGCTTACATACAGAGGAAAACAAAAAAGACCTGTGGAAAGTAATAGCCTGTCCAGAGATGCACAAAAAAAGCAAAATACATTTTTTTTCACTCTTTTGCAGGGCAGCTTTCAGTCACCTGTCCGTTACCTAGTTACAACAGGATCAGCAGCATGGTTTGGTCCCCAGCGCCCTAACAATCCTCTGCCTGTGAGGCCAGTCCTTCCCGCTGGATTTCTGAAATAAGCAGCACAGTACATTAAACATATTTACTTCCCTGCATTCAAAATACGCTCCAAGTATTCTAAAAATGTAGCTTTAAAGCAGCTTAAATAACGACAAAGGAAAGGATAGCAATATACATTCGATACCACCATAGGCTTTAAAGAGCAAGAGAGTCAAAACACAGTTTTCTCCATCCACCTCTTTTTGTGTTTGACAGTACAGGGAAAGGAAATATACAAAATGGCTTTGTCATTTCCCAGATCACGTGTCCTGAGATACTCAGGATCAAGTGTTACACAACCTTGTCTGAAAATGGAATCTAGTTTCCAAGACTATAGACACACAGAGCATTCAATTATGTACAAATGGCAGAACGAAAATAAATTATTTTTTGGGTGAGATTACCCATCTGTGCTATGCCAGGATTTGTCAGTGGAAGGAAATACTCTTCTGCTCTACCATAGCGCACTCTCAAGCTTCATAAGCTTCAGAGCCCAACACTTGGTCAAACTGTGGAAACAATTAATTCAACAGACACTACTACTAACAGTGTTAGACCTCCTCTGACTCCAGTGTCACCACAACCCTCTGTTGTTGTAGTACTGGCTAACCTTTTAGTGCCTCTCTGCTACACGCCTCCTCCAGAAAGAACTCTCTGATCCTGAGGTACCTTTTTACTTATCTCTAGGGGAGACTATCTTAATTTTGTTCTAGCAGGTACCATGTATTAAAACCAACAGACCTGTAAGAGCTCTGAAACTACATCACTGAAATGAATACACAAACAAAACACCACTCACCGAGGCCTCCCGTTTTCAACCACATACAAGCCATTCAGACTCTTCCTCTCCACTTCTCCATCTCTCTCATTAAATTTGGGAGAAAAACCTTTATCACTGTATGGAAAAGAATAATTAATAGACATGGGTTATAAAATGCAAAACATCCCTCTGCCCCTGAAAAGCTTGAAGGCCAACCACCAGATCAGCAACACCTATTTGACCAATAAGCAGTTTTTTCCAGAACTTAAGTTGCAGGCCCTCCCTTTTCTATACAGGGCTATAAAGTCACAACCTTTACTGATGACAGTCTCCTTGTATTTAGTCCTGTAGACATCTGTGTGCCCGTCTAAAGTATTTAACATTGTCTAAATGAAAATCTAGAGAGGTACAACGTGTTTAAAAGGTGTATTCTTGTTAAGGTTAGAGAACATGGAAGGACGTTATCCATCAATAAAACTTAAAAAAAAAAAAAGGGGGGGGGTTTGCTACTTAAAAAAAGTGAGCAGAGATTTTTATTAGGTATGATTTATCAGAGTTACAAGCTAATAATCACCAATTTTCAAAATTAGCTTAATGCCAATCTCCTATGTGCACTTCTGAAAACTGGTAGAGAAGCAGCTGTCTACAGAAGTATATTACCTTTCCCAAAAGCAAATCCTCTCAAACCATCACAGGTTTCAAACTATTGACCAGCTTCTTCCACACATTAATTCATTTGGGAAGTTACACACCGATACCTAAAAAATGACTCTGCATTTTCAAGTATTACCAACACCTACTAAAAGATTATCTGACACTTTCCCAACTATGCCTTGGCAGAACATCAGCAGCCCTACAGAGTCTGAGGAGTAGTGTGCCTTGCAACCAGCAGAATGCTAAACCAAATTAAGAGGAAAGAGAAGCACATGTTCACACAGCAATGGGAAACAAGGAAGGTAAGGCCGAAACCTCAAGTGCCATTATCTTCTGATCTTTCTACACAAATGTGCATATACAGGAATCGCCATTTCACATTATCACAAGTTACACCTAACTTTCTAGCCAAGAAGCATACAGCACTCCTTGAGAGGAGAATATTCACAGGATCAATAAAAATTGAATACACACATTCAGAAAAAAAGAATTATAGTCGTGCATTCAATTCATCACATTTTCTGAGTCACAGCACTCAAGAACTACAACTCTACTTTTTTTTTCTCATCTTGCATTCAATCCACGAACAAACGAGTATATTATGAAAATGTTCTCCCAAATTCTTAAGGAGAATTAGGAGATTTTTACTTGGTTCATGACAGAGAAGCAGCACTACACAGCATCACCAACTTTCCGTTATTCCAATTAACACTACTCTTATCTCAACTGGCATCTCAGTAAAAGTGTATGTCCAAGACTTTCACAGTTAACCCAAACCACTCAGTTCTCTAATCATTTTTCTAGGTCTTTACTTTCACCCCTCATTGTAGAGTCACATGTCACTTAGGCTGATGACCTTCTTAACTCAGCTGATCACTATTATTTCCTACTTCCATGTTCACAAGAAAAAAGAGCCACAATTCCCACTCACTTGATTTGGGGATCTGCCCAACTGGGTCCAGCCAAAACAGACATTGCCGTGTACTCCACAGGATTATAATCTTTCCACTCAATCATCCAGCCCACTTTATCTTCAGGAACTTGGCTACGCTCAACACGTGATCCTGGATACGGGGAAGTGCGAGCTTTGCTATGGTGGAACTTAGCATTGTAACTGTTGAACATGTTAACAGGATGAAAATGGGACCAACAGTTTGCAGATGAGTTACTGTAAGAAAAAAAAGAGAAAAGCACCTCATTCATTAGGTGTTAATCCCAATATTTAAACCCAGGTCTGCATAGCACATTATATCAAGCAGAATCTGTAACAGCAGATTGGGTTATAATGCCTGATCATCAGCTCTTAGAAACTCTACACAGATTTCATTCAACACACAAAGCAGCCTTCGTGTACTCAGGGTTTTTTTTACCTACTAGAAAAATAAAGAAGATAACCCTAGGTAAGGGGCTCAAAGCTCACCAAGGAGCTATAACCTGAAAGAGTACTCCAAAACCAAGAAAAATGCAAGTTCAACTCCTCACTCATGCTATGAGATCTTCAGGTGCGCCCTAGGATAGTAGGTTATGCTTCATGCTAAAGCTGAGAATTCATTTGTCACAGTCACACCATGCATGTTCTGAGGTGATGTTCTCAAGAGCACAATGCAAGTCACAAACCACTTGAGGCTCATAAAATCTCCAACAGAGATAGGGAAGAGGACATACTTGATAGGATGCCAACCTCCACACGCAAGTCAGCCTTACATCACTTTTGTATTTGTCAATACAGGTATCAGTTTAGATTTAAAGGACAGTCTGACCTTTGTTCCTACCATGTCCTAAAGGGACATCCTCAGCTACGTGGCACATCTCATGCCAACCTCCCCCTTAGCTAGCAAGGGATGGCAGCCCCAAGATCTTGGCCCAGTGATGAGGTGGCAGCTCCCTCGAGAACAGAGCACACCTAAACGGGGCCAAGCGCCAGCAGAGCCCCCGACTCTGGCAGGCTCAGGAGCATCAGCCCCAGCCCGGCACGGGCACCGCCCAGTTTCACTGTCAACAGGCCACGGTACCTGAGGGGCGGGCGGCGCTGGAGAACACACCGGGCAGCCTGACTGGACAGCGCAAAAGCGAAAGAAAACACGGCGAGTGCCCGAGCACAACCGGGCATCGCCGCCGGACGCAGGGCAGCGGCTCAGAAACAGCTCCGCCGCCGCCGCCACGGACCCCACCTCGCCAGGAGTAACCCCCACGCCAGCTCCACGGGGCTGGGCCCGGGCTGAGGGCGCGGGACCAGGTGGACACGGCAGCCCGCTCCAAGCTGCCGCCCCCTCCCCGGGTGTCCAGCAGGGAGCCGCCGGGACCGCCCGCGCACCGCGCCGCTACCTGCCGGACCCCTGCACAGCACAGCACAGGCCCCGCCCGGCAGCCGCCCCGCACCACCGCCAGCACACCTCCATACAAGCTCGCTCCTCATTGGGCGGAGCGCCGCCAATCGCGAGCGCCTCCAGCCCCCCGGCCTGTCGCACGGGCACAGCCCGCCCGAACGCCGCGCTTCTCACAGGGGCGCGGGCGCGGGGCCAGCCGGGACATTGGTGGCCGCCGCTCCGAGCGCCCGGATCGCGGCCCGGCCTCAGCGACAGCGGTCCCCGCCTTCCACTGAGCCCCGCGCGGAGACGGGAGCGTGGGCCCTGGCGGGGGCGGGGCAGGGCGTGGTTCCTGCGGGGCAGAGGCCTGTGACTGACGCGGGGCGGTGCGTGCTCAGGCGGGCCGCGGGCGTCCCCTGGCGGCCGTGGAGGGGACCGCCCCCCGGTTCGGCCCCTGCGGGAGCGGCGCTGAGCCGTGGAACACCGCACACACCTGCCCGCCCCGCTGCCGCCCGGCGCCCGCTGCGTGCGGGCAGAGATTGCAGGGCCCGCCGCAGATCAGCACTCGAAGGATTCCCAGGAAAACAATGAATCCGTTTGTGGGGGTTCTCCTGTTACTGGCTACGCTCATCTACTCCTATTTAGAGGCTTGTGTGAAGCTTTTTGTCCCTGTGAAGAGAAAGTCTGTCAGTGGAGAGCTCGTCCTCATCACGGGTGCTGGCCATGGCGTGGGGAGGGCCACTGCCTTCGAGTTTGCCAAGCGTCAAAGCCGGCTGGTTCTGTGGGACATCAATAAGGTAATGGCACCGTTCATGTCTTGACCCATTCATCGCTGAGGCTTTTCGTAGCGTGAGAAGGGCTGTGTATGAACTGCGTCCGCATCACCTCCTCCCGTGTGAGCCCTCGTGGGCACACAATCAGCTCACTGCCGGGGACGCTGGGCGCCAGGAGAGGCTTTCGCCCCTCTTGCACCAGAGGACGTAGGTGCCTGGGTCCCACTGTTCCCGTGGGCTCACCAGCGAGGCAGCATGCACAGCACGTCAGAGCACCTGCAGGAGAGAAAGCAGTGGTCAGCGAGCTGCTGTTGGAACCGCTGCCTAGACTGCCAGAAAAAGGCAGGCTCAGACCAGAAACCTGTTTCCAGAGAGAAGCAGGTTTACCTTTGCTCACTGTCTCTCTAGCCAAGGAATTTTGTGTAAATTCCTGGAGGACATGTCTCTTTACTCATATCAACAGGCATCACTATGCTCAGCTGTGTGTGAGCCCTGCTACCCTCTGGCACAGTTACACGTGTAGACAGTGCCTTGCTAAAGGTTTACACTAGTCCAAAGTCTTTATTTCAGGTAGTTTGACGGGAACACAGAAAGACCTTGGCAAGTGGAGGATGGACAGGTACGAACACGCGGAATGTCGCTCAGTAGGGATGGAGGCAAAGTGCTGTGCGTAGGAGCGATCGGCTGCATGGCGGGGGTGAGTGGGTGGGCAGCAGCGTGCAGGACAGGTTTCTGACACAGCGGATCAGGAACCACAGAGGAGTTCATCACATCATCCTGAAACTGCAAAGAAAACCAAGCCACCACAAAGACAAAAAACCCCAAGGCAAGCCTAGCATAAGGGGATGTGTAAATAGGGAGGACATTGTGTAATATTTTCATTGTCTGTGCATGGTGGCCACTACGGCTAAGATCAGACTTTGTGTGTGCTTGTGTTCATGCACGATGTCCGTGTCCTTCAGAGCAGGTGTGACTCAGGGTGGGAGGGGTGTGGGAGGACGGTACTTGGCACTGGGTAAAGGTGTGTAAAGGCACGCTGCCAAGTACAGTGTTGTCCGAGTTCACTGGAACAGAGAAAGAAAGAAAACCATACTAGGAAGTGAGTGAGCTTTGCCGCTGGAAATACGTTGTAAGGATGGAGATAAGCAGGCACTGACGTACCTTGCCAAGGGAGGCGGTGCTTGGGCTCTGGCATTCCTCTGGGAATCACAGGTCCAGTCCTTCACTGAGGCAGGCAATGTCCACAAATGCGTCTTAACAGAGCATCTCTTCCACACGTGTCAAATGCTGTTCTGATAAGAAACGCCTCTCTACCTTGTTCACTTTGCAGCAAACCTCTCCTCTCACATCCAGTCTGTGAATACAGAAATGTGTGGGGCCACTTTTCATATCTGGAGGTGTCGTTGGGCCTGTGTTTCACGGGCTCTGCTTACGGTCACAGTGTCTGCCTGCTGTGCTGTGCAGCCTCGCTACGTGTGCTTTACTGAAGCAAACTTGCTCTTGTTGTCACATGCCCTTTCTGCCAGTCACTCAACGCAGGTCCAGAATTCAAGGTTGGAACACTAGTCCTCCCACAGTGCCCAGCTACAGCTCATTCCCTGGGCAGCCGTGAACTGTTCAGGGGCTTGGCAGCGGTTATGCAGTCCGGATAAATCTTCAGCCTGTAACTGGTCTGCCACAGTGCCCGACCAGAAACATGCGGGCAGGGTACAGTTGCACAGATGTGTCTTTCTTTTCTGCCTCTTGCAGCACGGCGTTGAGGAGACGGCAGCAGAATGTGAAAGGCTGGGAGCCACCGTTCAAGCCTTTGTGGTGGACTGCAGCAAAAGGGAGGAAATCTATAGTGCTGCAGAGAAGGTAGGGGAGCAGGGGCATGTCCAAAGGCTTACCCAAACGTGCTTGCTTTTCAGAAAAGTCAGGAAAGCAAGAGGAATTGTAGGCAAATCATGCAAGCCCTTGGAATCTCCCCACTTGTTGCTGCTTTCTGTATTGAGAGTGAAGCAGCACTTTGGAGATCGCAGCCAATCTCATCCTCTTTTGTGAGGCTCTGGTGTATCACGCCTTGTGGCCAAGTTTGCTCTTTAGACTTCCAGCCCCTGGACGAACTCGTGCCTTTTAGTTTCCTGAACTGCACACAGGCAACACTGGGGACACTGGAAACATTTTATTGTAAAGGATGTGCTCCAGCTGTGGGCAATATGTGGAAGACAACAAATACTGGTAGTAATCAAAGGAGACGCATCAGATCTAAGCCAGGTTTCACGGTACTACTGCACAGTTCCTACCACATCTGGGAACGTGGCGCGATCTTCCTCTCCCTAAAAGAAACAACGTTAAGAATTAAATTAATTGTGGCTCATCTTCCACAGCCTTGCATTTTTTTGATAACGAATGAAATGCACCTTTCTGGGTTTTTTCTGTCCAAAAGGTGAAAAAGGACATCGGGGATGTCTCCATCCTGGTGAATAACGCCGGTGTGATTACAGCTGCCGACCTGCTCTCGACTCAGGACCACCAGATTGAAAGAATGTTTGAAGTCAACATTCTTGCTCACTTCTGGGTAAGGGCCACTGCCATCTTCATACCTGTGTTTTCTGTGGGGTGTTGTTGAGGAGGCATACTTAGACTAACAATTATTTCAGCTACCAGGAAAGTACAAAAGTGTTGCATTAATCGCTTTATTAATCATAGTCAGGGTATGTGTTGAACATTATTCTTTTCCTCCCCCCTGCCATTTTTGTCTCCTGGTTTAAATGACTTTCAAGACCACAAGAGCTTTTCTGCCAACCATGATGAACAACAACCATGGTCACATTGTCACAGTGGCTTCGGTAGCAGGTCATCTTGTGACTTCTTTCATGGTGGCTTATTGGTAAGTGAATTTAAAATCAGCTCTCTTCATTTATTTTAATTGTGTCTGCTCCATCAGAAAGCACAGAGCAACCAAAATTCTCACACTGAATACGGTGCATCCAAATGACAGCACTAAGGAGGAAAAAAGCACAACAGCCGGCAGCACATAAGGGTGCCTGGAGGTTCCTACCAGTTTGCTTATTTGCTGTGGCTGAATCAGGGGCAATGCTTGTATGAAAGAATAGTCATGTGACACATCAACTAATGAAAGCTGCTTTTTTTGTGGTAGTGACTAGTGTACAGAATTACTTCTGCCATCATGAGATAAAATTGCTTTTCTAGTTGGAACACGCCTAGAAGAGCACGGTGCGTGAACCAAAAACCTGTTAGATTGCATATTGTCATTCTGGGTCAGATCTAGCCCTCTATAATAGCAGCTGCAGGTGAAGCAATCTTCCCCTGGGAACACTCCTTTTAAGAGAGTCAGTCACTGCGGAGCTAGGGATTTTACTGGAATTACCCTGTCCAAATCCATAGCAGTCAATAATATGATTCTCTGGTTCTACTTGCTTTGGAGATGATTTGTACTCTTGGCCTGCACCAATTTCTGTGGCAGTATGTTCCTCAGTTTGTGCATGCGTAACACTTCTCTATTTCAAAACTCACACACGAGTGTCATGAGATGCTTCTGTGTGATACGAGAAACAGTAGAGAGTTGTTCTCCATTTCTACCCTGCCCATCCTTCTTAATTTTGGAGATTCAGGCTGCATTCCTTCAAGAATCTTCTCACATGGGAAAAAAGGGAAGTCCATTGATTCATGCACATTAGTTACCATTTTCTAAGAGTTCCTGACGTTCGTCTGTCTGTTCGCAGCTAAGGCAACTTTTTCTGTAAGACACCCGCTCTGCATTCCACGATTGCTCCCCCAGGCAGCAATATCTAATCCAGCACTACACTCTGGTGCAGGGAGTTAGAATTATTCCCTGCCCTCTCTTCTCAACTGCATTATTTTAAAATTTGCTTGCCTCCTAGACAATACTGTGTGATCTTTTGGGCCGTTTCCCTTTGTGGAAAGCTAGAAATAGTATTTCTGCCTTCTCAGTTGTGCTTTTTCCCCTCCTGCAGTTCAAGCAAGTTTGCTGCGGTTGGATTTCACAAAGCTCTGACAGAGGAGCTGTCTACCCTGGGAAAGGACGGAATAAAAACTACGTGTCTTTGTCCAGTTTTTATAAACACTGGATTTGTCAAAAACCCCAGTACAAGGTAACTATCCAGACTCTGCCTTCCTGTCCTTCCTTCTTTGCATCAAGGCACTACATATTAGCCCCAGCTTTAGGCCTTGTATTCCAACTGACTATACAAACCCACTATATATAGCATTGGCTAAAGAAATTCTGTAGTGTCATTTAACCCACATGATGGTTGCACTTGAATTACCTGAGTGAGTGCATATGGGACGCATCCTACGTCAGCTTGTACCGGCCCTGTTTTCCCAGCGTAGCTCTTACACGTATGCTTTCCTGGATAGGCTTGGGAAGATTTTGGAGATTGAAGAAGTTGTAGATGCCCTGATGGAAGGAATACTGACCAACCAGAAAATGGTTTTTGTTCCATCACATCTAAGCATTGCTTTACTTTCTGAAATGTAAGTACCAAAAAAAAAATGAACCCAAAGTGGGGGCGGGGGGCGGGGGCAATACATCAGTGTTAGCTACTGGAGTATACAACCCTCAAATTTGTAACATCTGATTCAAGATTAAGCTTTATTTTATGAGTAACTGCATTTTGCACTCATGGTAGGAAAAGATATGGTTTGGCAGCATAAAGAAACCCTAGAATGACAGCTGGACAGCAGAAGTTCACATTCAAGCCACTTCGTTTCTTTTATATTATCTTCAGTGTTTGACATCACTATACTCAGTTATTTATCAGTACAGCTTTGACATCAATATGCCTATAGTAACTAGGTAATGCGTAACTGTCTGCAGGAAAGTGTATTGTTTTTTTAAAAACCATCCATCTGAAATACTTCAGTCTGAGAACATCACATAACAAGAAAATGAAATAGCAGTGGTTCTTACTAATGACAGCAGCAGACTTTATACATAAAGATTTTTTTGAGCCCTCTCATAGGTCCTTGTGATCCACTTTCTGCAACTAACTGTTCTCAGTGGAGAACTCAAGTGCTCTACAGGCTGATAGGGAACGAGAAGGAGAACAAGAGAACACTTTTTCTTTATATAACAATTTCCCTTGGGATTGCAAACAAGGTTTTCTCTGAACCAGCAGCCCCAGCATAACTCCAGAAAGTACTGAGTACTTGCTGCTTATTAGTCTTTGTTTCTTCATGTCAACACCAAAGTTTCAGGTCACAAACGCTGGGAAAATTGCTTTAAAAGGGCTCTATTACTTAGCTCTGCCATGTAAAGCAAGATTTGTCCTCTCACACGTCTTCAATATCCAGTGTCAGCTGCTCTGCTGAGGAGGTGTTTTCATCAGAGCTCAGGTTCCAAATCTGGAATTAACATCAGACAACTAAGTTAAGTTTTCAATTAACTTAGTGTTTCATGAAACACTTGGTAATACCTTGTTTGCAAAACCCCATGCCAGACAGTGGGAAAAAGCTTTTAAGTCTTTTTGCATCTCCAAGAGCTGCATACTGACAGTGCAAGTGTGCAGAAGCATGGACAACTTGAATCTAATGATGTCAAAGCTCTTAGGATAACTTTGCTTTTTTGTCTTAATTTGGGGCAAGGGAACACAAATAAATATGCCTCATCAGAGAAGAAATCCTAGGAGAGGAAACTGCACCTCAGTTTTAACATCGCGTCCTTCCATAGGCCTGCTGCTTTTCAGAGCATAAAACTCACACCTATCTCTGTTAAATATTGAACCGTCTTGGATCTTGCAGCAATATTGCAATGCAAATACTGCCCAATAGATACCCGGCCTTGGAACCGTCATAAAAAGACATGGGTGGGACTGAGGTTAAACTAGTCAGAGATTGATGAGGGCTATGTATTTCTTGGAAATAACCCCTGGTTTAAGCCTTGGTCTCAGTCTGTGTGTGCATGCTTCCACCCCTAGACGAGCTCTTCCCTTACCTGTGGTGTTGCTTTTCCCCATAATTTAAATTTCTTATCCCACATTTAATTTTGTGTTATCATCTCTTTCAGGTTGTTTCCAGAACGCACCCTGAATTTTCTGAAAAAGCTGACCAATGCCAAGTTTGATGCAGTTGTTGGGCAGGGACGTACTCAGTGAAAAGCAGAAACTGATTCAGTTCCCAGTGGCATAAGTGAAAACAGAAGATGTACTGAGTGTAGTCCAGCTGGTTTGATTCAGAGCAGAACTAAAACAGATGCTTCCAGGCCACCTTTTCGAAGCACACCTAAGGGTTTATACCACACCTGCAGCAGGAACATACCTGCATAACATGGAGTGTTAACAAAGTAGAGATGCAGCTCTAGAAGTCTAAAGGACTGCTTTGGCTGGACATTGCCTCTGTCTCCTAGTGCTGAGGCAGATGGGAATTCCCGCAAAGCCTGTCTTTGGGACAGCACAGCTGCCTACTCGAGTGTAAAGGGACTGCCTGAGAATATGTGAATCTGGACTCATCCTTGAGCAAAAGTATCTTGCAAGAAGCAATTTACAGAGGAGGTGGGTGGCCTGTTTCACCTCAATTTATCTTTTTAAATTTAAAAAACATGCTGTAATGAACACTCTCCGTTTTGTGTATTTTTGTAGTGGCTACCTGAAATAATACAGCCTTGTGTGTAATGTAATACCTAATAACATCAATTATTAATTATGCATTAGCACCACCAACACTCCTTATTCCAAATAAATATAGTTCTCTAACCACAAGTTGTCTCTCAGCTCAGCAATGAAAATGGTAACCAGGTCTGAACAAGGACAGTAGAGCTGCTGCCACAATGGTGTAAGGATCAGCCAGAGTCTTCCAACCACCAGGCCAGGCTGCAGGGATGAGTCACATCCCCGGTCACACTGGGAAGCCACATCAGGATCAGTGGGTACAGGCATGGCACACTGATAGCACAGCCCACACCAAGAGCCAGGCCCAAAGCCAAGGCCAGGGCTTACATGCGGGTGCCTGGCCAGGGGGCAGAGGATGCAGGGGGGAAGGCTCCAGATGAGCCTTCTCACAGCTTCTCATCACAAGCTGGCAGCCTGCTCTGACGGGACCCACCTTGACCAGGAGGTTAAACCCCACAAGTCTTTGGCCTGCAGTACAAGAGAACACTTGCTGATGAAACACGGGTCAAAGATCTCTTCAGAGCACAGATTACCTTTCCACCTACTTATGCAACTCCCAACTGTGCCAGGCACTTGCTGGCCCGCAGCCACCCGAGGGAGGTCTGAACATGCTGCCACCTTTGGCACAGCTGCAAATGGGTGGCTTCTGGTAGAACCTGTCCCACTCATCTGAGCATTTCATGTTGTTCTGTAAACAGGTTCTTCAGGAAAGGGAGAGCCCTTGTCATACAGCTCCTCCTGCTCTTAGGTGGCACCAGGTAGAAGCTTTTGCTGCCAGCAGCCTACATGACACAAAAATGGTTTCCTTTTTGCTCATATAACATTCATGTAACAGGACATTCAGGGTGTGTCAAAGCACAAGGTTCCCAGCTTGAGTCCTTTTGCTTCATAGTGCAAAATTCCTGTAGCCAAGAAAGGAAAAGAAAGAAAGGGGTTGCAAAATTCAGGGCATCAAAAAAATGTTAAAAGCCAATTTAAGAATACTTAGGTATGGTTTCCACTTAAAACTAAAGCCAAATTGCGTGTTTTCTGGTGGCCTTGCTTTTTTTTTTGAGCTGCATGTTGCCCTCTAGCCAAGAAGACAGTCCTGTCACATATGTGAGACATTTGAAAACAGAGCACATCTGTTTGGCTTTTTTATTATGATCACTTCCACCTATTCTTACGTAGTGAGTAGTCAAATGGTCTAAAAATACAGATGCTTCCAAAGCCCTGTCAGAGAGAGCAGCAGACTGGCCAAAATGTTTGTCCATAACACTGGAGCCTAAATGCTAAAACAGTACTTATTTATAGGTATTTGGCAGATGTCTCTTGTATTGCTTGCAAATGTTCATAACTTTTCACCCAGCTTAGCCTCTCCTGGTACACACCTTTCACATTTTTGCTATTTCATTACTTGAATCCTTGCTGAAAGGAACGGTACAGTGGGGTCCAATGACTCCAAAGAAAAAGCTCAAAGAGACCCTCCGAGATACGGAAATCAACACCCGGATGAGTAGGTCCTCTTCTCAGACAGGGGAAGGACTGGCTCCAGCAGGACACATCAGACAAGATGTTTCACCTTTCCTGGCCCACTACTCCCACTAGACCTGAGCATCATTCAGATTCTGATGGCAGCATTAAATTGGAAGACAAAATCCATTTAGAGAATGATAGACAGCACTGTCCTGCAGAGTCTATTTCTCAGCACATTTGTACCTAAGGAAAGGGAGACTGTGTTCACTCCTGCTTTGCCAGATCTAGTCCAGTCTCTCAGAGCCCCAAGGAATTAACAGGCAAAGCAACTTGTGCACTACTTTTCCTCTCTGTGTCTCCTATGGCTGCAAGTCTTTTGCTTGACGTAAAGAAACAGATGGAAATGGAAGGATTTAAACCTCCATCTCCTGAACACCATCAACAGAATTGAATCATCAAGCAGCCCAAGGTTCCTCAGTTCTCTTTCTGACCACAACAGACAACTGAAGCTTATCCCAAAGTCTGGTCATTATGGGTGCCTAGCAGGAGCCTATGTGAGCAAGCTTCATATAGCCGTCTACAACTAAGTCCCAAATTTGAAGAGCAGTACCTCACACCCTGGCTTAGGACTCCTTAGGAGTCAGGCTAGCGACTTTGGCCTCATGCTCTGCCTCCCTCTGAGATGTCTCTTGGAGCTGGTGCTCCTTTTGCCCTCCCTGCCTCCTCTGTCTTGGCCACTGCACTGACTGGAGCCCCATGCCAGGAAAATGACAGCACTGCTGAGCCGTGCAATTAGGGTCTGGCCCAAACGCCAATGTGTTAATTAAGAAGAGAAGAAGGTTCCAAGGGAAATGTAGGAAGTGCCCAGCTCTGAATTTCTCTGTTGGAGCCGACCCAGTCTCCTGCAGACAAGATGAGCAATGGTGCAGTCAAACTACCAGGACAAAAATAAGTCATTTTCAACAACTCTAATCTTAACTGGAGACCGATTTTGGTCAGAGGACAGATGTTCAAGCAACCTTCATTCTTCTTGAAGCAGCTCAAAAATAACCTTAACGAAAGTTATGAACATGACCTGGATATATCTGGTTTTCTAACTAAAAAGCAAAGGAGTAAGGTCAGCAATCCTTTTCAAGTAAGACCCTGCAGTTACATTGTTAGAGTTGGAAAAACCACCTGAAACTATTTTTCTCCCATTTCCTATAAGCATTCCTGTTCTGGTTAAGCTTCTGGATGCTCCATTACACAAAAGTAAGTCCAAGTGTGAGCTGTGCAATTTAGACCCATTAGATAAGGATGACCCAATTCATGCAGTCAATAGCATTTTTCAGAGGGCTTGAGGAGCCTAAGCAGCCATAGCATGAGATGGAAGGTCTGGATATGGATAACTAATTAATTAAAAGACAGAATAAGAGGGAACGGCCAGGCAAGAGCTCACGTGTGGAGTGCCACAAGTGGAAAGGACTTGTGCCATTCAGCTTTCGTTAAGTGACCTGGAAGGGGAAGGTAGGGGACAAAGTCTGCTGACAATACACAGGTATGCAAAGGGAGGACTTGGACTCACCATGAAGAAAACTGCTCGAAGACCTCATGAGATGGAGTGACTGGGCAGTCACACAGCAGGATTCAAGACAGAATTACTATAGAGAGTTGAAGGGACCCTCAAGATGTTTTGCCAGTAACTGGATGAGCAATTTTATTGCCACTTCCATCCCTCTTCCACCTGCAGCAAACAACAAACAAGAACATTCTTTGCTGCTTCTTGACACGAGGGTCTGGGAGAGGAACAGCAAGGCGCCCGCGCTGTCACCTGTGCGGGGGCAAACAAAGCGGGGAAGGAAGAGTCATGGGGGGGCTGACGGATGCCATCTGGCAAGGTCACGACCAAGGGCAAAACACCGAGTTTTTCTCACACCTCCATCAGCCACACTTTCCTCAGCCACAGGGGCAGAAGCGGCCCACGAGGCACATTTCAGTAGCCAGGCTGAGAGCAGCGGCTCCTTTGAGAGCTCCGTCCAGCACACCCTGTCAGCTGCAGTGCTCACTGAGCTGCACGTGTGCCTGTCCGTAACGAGGGGGTGAGCGTGCCTTCTGCTAGAGCAGAACGTACGTGGAGGCTGCAGCACCTCCAAACCGCTCACCCAGCACCAGCACGGGGCCAACAGACGGCGAGTTCAACGCGGGACTGGGCGCAGCACCCCCACCCAGTTGCGGCCGAGCGCCGGGCACAGGCGCAGGGACCGCCCGAGCGCTGCCCGGTCCCTGCCGGGCCGCCGGACCCCTCACGGCTTCGCCTCGCATTGGGCCGAGCGGCTGCGGCCCACCGGCTGTTCCCGCCCACGGCCGTGCCCCTGCGCCACGCCGCGCTCTGATTGGCTGCTACGGCCCGGGGGGGAGTGAAGTTAAGCCGGGGGAGCGAAGGGCGCTCAGAAAAACAATGAATCCGTTTGTGGGGGTTCTCCTGTTTCTGGCTACGCTCATCTACTCCTATTTAGAGGCTTTTGTGAAGCTTTTTGTCCCTGTGAAGAGAAAGTCTGTCAGTGGAGAGCTCGTCCTCATCACGGGTGCTGGCCATGGCGTGGGGAGGGCCACTGCCTTCGAGTTCGCCAAGCGTCAAAGCCGGCTGGTTCTGTGGGACATCAATAAGGTAATGGCACCGTTCATGTCTTGACCCATTCATCGCTGAGGCTTTTCGTAGCGTGAGAAGGGCTGCGTATGAACTGCGTCCGCATCACCTCCTCCCATGTGAGCCCTCGGGGCACACAGCCAGCTCACTGCCGGGGACGCTGGGTGCCAGGAGAGGCTTTCGCCCCTCTTGCACCAGAGGATGTAGGTGCCTGGGTCCCACTGTTCCCGTGGGCTCACCAGCGAGGCAGCATGCACAGCACGTCAGAGCACCTGCAGGAGAGAAAGCAGTGGTCAGCGAGCTGCTGTGGGAACCGCTGCCTAGGCTGCCAGAAAAAGGCACGCTCAGACCAGAAACCTGTTTCCAGAGAGAAGCAGGTTTACCTTTGCTCACTGTCTCTCTAGCCAAGGAATTTTGTGTAAATTCCTGGAGGACATGTCTCTTTACTCATATCAACAGGCATCACTATGCTCAGCTGTGTGTGAGCCCTGCTACCCTCTGGCACAGTTACACGTGTAGACAGTGCCTTGCTAAAGGTTTACACTAGTCCAAAGTCTTTATTTCAGGTAGTTTGACGGGAACACAGAAAGACCTTGGGAAGTGGAGGATGGACAGGTACGAACACGCGGAATGTCGCTCAGCAGGGATGGAGGCAAAGTGCTGTGCGTAGGAGCGATCGGCTGCATGGCAGGGGTGAGTGGGTGGGCAGCAGCGTGCAGGACAGGTTTCTGACACAGCGGATCAGGAACCGCAGAGGAGTTCATCACGTCATCCTGACACTGCAAAGAAAACCAAGCCACCACAAAGACAAAAAACCCCAAGGCAAGCCTAGCATAAGGGGATGTGTAAATAGGGAGGACATTGTGTAATATGTTCATTGTCTGTGCATGGTGCCCACTACGGCTAAGATCAGACTTTGTGTGTGCTTGTGTTCATGCACGATGTCCGTGTCCTTCAGAGCAGGTGTCACTCAGGGTGGGAGGGGTGTGGGAGGACGGTACTTGGCACTGGGTAAAGGTGTGTAAAGGCACGCTGCCAAGTACAGTGTTGTCCGAGTTCGCTGGAACAGAGAAAGAAAGAAAACCATACTAGGAAGTGAGTGAGCTTTGCCGCTGGAAATACGTTGTAAGGATGGAGATAAGCAGGCACTGACGTACCTTGCCAAGGGAGGCGGTGCTTGGGCTCTGGCATTCCTCTGGGAATCACAGGTCTAGTCCTTCACTGAGGCAGGCAATGTCCACAAATGCGTCTTAACAGAGCATCTCTTCCACACGTGTCAAATGCTGTTCTGATAAGAAACGCCTCTCTACCTTGTTCACTTTGCAGCAAACCTCTCCTTTCACATCCAGTCTGTGAATACAGAAATGTGTGGGGCCACTTTTCATATCTGGAGGTGTCGTTGGGCCTGTGTTTCACGGGCTCTGCTTACGGTCACAGTGTCTGCCTGCTGTGCTGTGCAGCCTCGCTACGTGTGCTTTACTGAAGCAAACTTGCTCTTGTTGTCACATGCCCTTTCTGCCAGTCACTCAACGCAGGTCCAGAATTCAAGGTTGGAACACTAGTCCTCCCACAGTGCCCAGCTACAGCTCTTTCCCTGGGCAGCCGTGAACTGTTCAGGGGCTTGGCAGCGGTTATGCAGTCTGGATAAATCTTCAGCCTGTAACTGGTCTGCCACAGTGCCCGAGCAGAAACATGCGGGCAGGGTACAGCTGCGCAGATGTGTCTTTCTTTTCTGCCTCTTGCAGCACGGCGTTGAGGAGACGGCAGCAGAATGCGAAAGGCTGGGAGCCACCGTTCAAGCCTTTGTGGTGGACTGCAGCAAAAGGGAGGAAATCTATAGTGCTGCAGAGAAGGTAGGGGAGCAGGGGCATGTCCAAAGGCTTACCCAAACGTGCTTGCTTTTCAGAAAAGTCAGGAAAACAAGAGGAATTGTAGGCAAATCATGCAAGCCCTTGGAATCTCCCCACTTGTTGCTGCTTTCTGTATTGAGAGTGAAGCAGCACTTTGGAGATCGCAGCCAATCTCATCCTCTTTTGTGAGGCTCTGGTGTATCATGCCTTGTGGCCAAGTTTGCTCTTTAGACTTCCAGCCCCTGGACGAACTCGTGCCTTTTAGTTTCCTGAACAGCACACAGACAACACTGGGGACACTGGAAACATTTTATTGTAAAGGATGTGCTCCAGCTGTGGGCAGTATGTGGAAGACAACAAATACTGGCAGTAATTAAAGGAGATGCATCAGATCTAAGCCAGGTTTCATGGTACTACTGCACAGTTCCTACCACATCTGGGAACGTGGTGCGATCTTCCTCTCCCTAAAAGAAACAACATTAAGAATTAAATTAATTGTGGCTCATCTTCCACAGCCTTGCATTTTTTTGATAACGAATGAAATGCACCTTTCTGGGTTTTTTCTGTCCAAAAGGTGAAAAAGGACATTGGGGATGTCTCCATCCTGGTGAATAACGCCGGTGTGATTACAGCTGCCGACCTGCTCTCGACTCAGGACCACCAGATTGAAAGAATGTTTGAAGTCAACATTCTTGCTCACTTCTGGGTAAGGGCCACTGCCATCTTCATACCTGTGTTTTCTGTGGGGTGTTGTTGAGGAGGCATACTTAGACTAACAATTATTTCAGCTACCAGAGAAGTACAAAAGGATCTTTCAGACGTGTAGCACAGGGGTGCCCGGCTACACTGACTGGTGCTTGATTAACCTATTGCTGATCTGAACCAGGCACATATTTTCATTTTCTCTTTTCATTCCCTCTTTTGCCATGAGCTGGCTGGTGATGGCCTCATCTGAGAATGCGTTGGTCTCTGCCAGTGGTGCGTCAGGGTTCCTCATTGCATTAGATAGTTTGACCACCCACACATCAGCACTGATATCCTGCCATTAGAGGATATGTGGCTGAAAAATACAATGTAATGTTTTTATCATCTGACCTGCACAAAAGGCAGCCAGCACGTCGCATGAACAGACAGGCTGGTCGGGCAGAGCAAGGGAGGGCCAGCCCCACAGCTCCCAACACAGTCCGGCCGCAGGGCACAGCAATGCCTGCACCCATCACCCAGCCCATCTCCATGGGCACTCTTCCCCACCCGGTTTGTGCCTTGCTGGGTCACCGCCTTCTCCTGGTTCCTTGAGTCACTCCTGAGCCATCTCCCATCAGTCCTGTCTCTCCTTGTGATTTGTACCTCTCCCATCTCTCTGCAGACTTTCTCACCACTTTCTCCCAGCACTATGAGTCGAGGGACACTGCTGAGCCCTGGCAGAGATGGGCCTCGGGTCCTTGGCTTGTCCACAGCTGACAGGGGGGAAGGGTAGCTAAGGGTAGCTGTCAGCAGGCGTTACAGAGTGGGAGGGCTTCAGCTGTCAAGGGCTTGTTGATAGCAGTGAAAGAGAGCTTACAGATTGACAAGTGTTTTAGTGTATGTGCTGGGGTGAGACACTGGCAGTGTTACTGCTGATTCCTGAAAACCTAAAAAGCAGCACAGGGAAGACGGGAGAATCAGCTCCCATTTATGGCAGATTTCCTGAAACATTCCCACTTGGAAAACAGGTTCCCAGTTGTTCCAGCTGAACAGAGAACAGGTATCTCTGTGGCTCTCAGAATCTGAGGTGCTGTGCAGCACATACCATTAGTCACTTAATTAATCATAGTCAGGGTACATATTGAACATGCCTAAGAAAACATTATTCTTTTCCTCCCCCCTGCCAAATATTCCTCATGGTTTATGTGACATTCAAGACCACAAGAGCTTTTCTGCCAACCATGATGAACAACAACCATGGTCACATTGTCACAGTGGCTTCGGCAGCAGGTCATTTTGTGACTTCTTTCATGGCGGTTTATTGGTAAGTGGTTTTAAAATCAGCTCTCTTTATTTTTTTAATCGTGTCTTCTCCATCAGAAAGCACAGAGCAACCAAAATAATTCTCACACTGAATACGGTGCATCCAAATGAGAGCGCTAAGGAGGAAAAAAGCACAACAGCTGGCAGCACATAAGGGTGCCTGGAGGTTACCACCAATTTGCTTATTTGCTCTGGCTGAATTAGGGGCAATGCTTGTATGAAAGAATAGTCATGTGACACATCAACTAATGAAAGCTTCTCCTTTTTTCTTTCCCTCAGTGATCCAGACTTTTGCTTAGCAAAAAAGGTATCCTCGTTCTTTCTCCTTAGAAAGTGGGGATTCTGTGAGTTGTAGTGTTGTCAAGTAAACCCCTAATGAGTAGCTCTTGAACTTTCTTCCTTTGTTGTAGTGAAATGAGACACAGTAGAGAGTTGTTCTCCATTTCTACCCTGCCCATCCTTCTTTATTTTGGAGATTCAGGCTGCATTCCTTCAAGAATCTTCTCACATGGGAAAAAAGGGAAGTCCATTGATTCATGCACATTAGTTACCATTTTCTAAGAGTTCCTGACGTTCGTCTGTCTGTTCGCAGCTAAGGCAACTTTTTCTGTAAGACACCCGCTCTGCATTCCACGATTGCTCCCCCAGGCAGCAATATCTAATCCAGCACTACACTCTGGTGCAGGGAGTTAGAATTATTCCCTGCCCTCTCTTCTCAACTGCATTATTTTAAAATTTGCTTGCCTCCTAGACAATACTGTGTGATCTTTTGGGCCGTTTCCCTTTGTGGAAAGCTAGAAATAGTATTTCTGCCTTCTCAGTTGTGCTTTTTCCCCTCCTGCAGTTCAAGCAAGTTTGCTGCGGTTGGATTTCACAAAGCCCTGACAGAGGAGCTGTCTACCCTGGGAAAGGATGGAATAAAAACTACATGTCTTTGTCCAGGTTTTATAAACACTGGATTTGTCAAAAACCCCAGTACAAGGTAACTATCCAGACTCTGCCTTCCTGTCCTTCCTTCTTTGCATCAAGGCACTACATATTAGCCCCAGCTTTAGGCCTTGTATTCCAACTGACTATACAAAACCACTATATATAGCATTGGTAAAGAAATTCTGTAGTGTCATTTAACCCACATGATGGTTGCACTTGAATTACCTGAGTGAGTGCATATGGGACGCATCCTACGTCAGCTTGTACCGGCCCTGTTTTCCCAGCGTAGCTCTTACACGTATGCTTTCCTGGATAGGCTTGGGAAGATTTTGGAGATTGAAGAAGTTGTAGATGCCCTGATGGAAGGAATACTGACCAACCAGAAAATGGTTTTTGTTCCATCAAGTCAACGCATTGCTTTACTCTTTGAAAAGTAAGTAGAAAAAAAACAACAAGAAAACCCCCCACATGTATCAAATATAACTTGCTGAGGGTACAGCCCTCAAACTTATAACATCTGATTCAAGATTAAGTTTTATTTTAGAACACATCACAAGTTAACCAAATATTGCAGTGGTTCTTTCTAACAGCAACAGACATCATCCAGAGGAAGGTTTTGTTGAGTCCTCTCATTGGTCATTAAGGTCCATGTTCTGCAGCTAACTCTTCTCAGAGGAGAACTCAAGTGCTCTACAAGCTGATAGGGAACAAGAGGGAGAACAAGAAAACACTTTTTCTTCACTTTTTTGACTTGGCAGTGCTAGGTTAATGGTTGGACTTGATGATCTTAGAGGTCTTTTCCAGCCAAGGGCTATTCTGTGATTCTATGATTCACAGACTGCTATTTCCCTTTTGCCTGCAAACAACAGTTTCTCTGAACCAGCAGCCCCAGCATAGCTCCAGAAAGAGCTAAGCACATGCTGCTTATTAGTCTTTGTTTCTTCATGTCAACACCAAAGTTTCAGGTCACAGACGCTGGGAAAATTGCTTCAAAAGGGCTCTGTTGCTTAGCTCTGCCATGTAAAGCAAGATTTGTCCTCTCACACGTCTTCAATATCCAGTGTATAGGCTGCTCTGCTGAGGAGGTGTTTTCATCAGAGCTCAATTTCCAAACCGAGAATTAACATCAGAACAACTTAATTAAGTTTTCAGTTAACTTCTACAGTATCTCATGAAACACTAGGTAATTTCCTTTTTTGTGAAAGCCAGTAAACTTGAGTCTAACTCCAGATTTCTTTTTATGGGTAGGTGTAAAGATGTTTGGGTTAGGTTTTTTGCCCCCAAGAATTCCCCAAATTATTCAGATGAGGTTTCGAAAGCACAGAGAAAGCAAATGCACACAACTACATTCAATATTAAAACTTCCTGGATCCTGCAGTAATACTGCAACCTAAATCGTGTCAAGTATATAGCTGTCCTGGAATTGTCATAAAAGGAGATAAGTGGGATTGGAGTTAAAACTAGTCAGAGATTGATGAGAGCTGTGTATTCTGTGGAAATAATGCCCAATTTAAGCCTTGGTCTCCATCTGTGTATATGCATGCATTCTGCTCCCAGACCAGCTCTTCTCTCACCTGCAGTGCCACTTTTTCCCATAATTTAAATTTCTTATCCCACATTTAATTTTGTGTTATCATCTCTTTCAGGTTGTTTCCAGAACGCACCCTGAATTTTCTGAAAAAGCTGAGTGATGTCAGGTTTGATGCAGTTGTTGGGCAGGGACGCACTCAGTGAAAAGCAGAAATTGATTCAGTTCCCAGTGGCATGAGTGAAAACAGATGTGCTGAGTGTAGTCCAGCTGGTTTGATTCAGAGCAGAACTAAAACAGATGCTTCCAGGCCACCTTTTCCAAGCACACCTAAGGGTTTATACCACACCTGCAGCAGGAACATACCTGCATAACATGGAGTGTTAACAAAGTAGAGATGCAGCTCTAGAAGTCTAAAGGACTGCTTTGGCTGGACATCGCAGCTGCCTTCTGGAGTGCAAAGGGATTGCCTGAGAATATGTGAATCTGGACTCATCCCTGAGGAAAAATATCTTGCAAGAAGCAATTTACAGAGGAGGTGGGTGGCCTGTTTCACCTCAATTCATCTTTTTAAATTTAAAAAATGCTCTAATGCACACTGAATTTCACGTGCATTTGTAGCAAGTACCTGAAATAATACAGGCTTCTGCGTAATGTAATTCCTAATTACACTGATTATCAATTATGCATTAGCACCATCACCATGCCTTATTCCAAATAAATACAGTTCTTTAATACAAAGATGTCTCTCAGCAGTGGAAGTTGTAACCAGGTCCTAGAGGTGTATTTAAGGTATGTATCAAGTAATACACCCTTTCCTGTATCATTTCTCATACTTATCTGAAATTTGCAGACACCTTTATAACACCTTCCTCTGAAAACAGTGCAGTATTTCTCTACAAATTACTGGCTGCCCTCCTGCATTTCATGCATGCTAGAGAATGTGATTTATTACATGAGAATGCAGACCAAGTTGGACTGTTTTTCTCCTTACATTGCATGGCAAATAATCCAACCTAATGACAATTCTACAGTCTATCTGCTTCAGTATTCATAAGTCAGACTCATGTATTGGAGAAAAGAGCAATGTTATGCTGAGCCAGGAAAGCCTTTGTTCACATGCAGTGGGTGAATTTAAGTTGAAGTCCACAGGGCTTCTGCACCTGTGTACAATGCAAAAGAAGGCCTGAACTCCTGGAAACTCCTAAATACATTTTGACTAATTAACACATTCATCACAGCACAAAGTTACACCCATACAGACACCAGATAACACATATGCCTCCATGTACCACTTTTCCTTCCATCTCTTCACACACATGTGCACCAGACTGAGCCTTTTTGTATTCCACTCCTCTGAATTGCTGCCTCGTCTGGAGAAGATGCTGCATCAACAACATCCTTGTGTGATCCTGGGCTTTACTTTCCCAACCCTCCACTTCCCCTTCCAGGTGCAGGGGAGCAGCGGAGTGGGGTTTCCTGTCCGGTGCGGGCATGCCAGGTGCCACAGGTGGGGGAGAGGCAGGCAATACACCGAGGGGGCACTGCTCCCAAGCCAGGATGGCGAAGCAGTGCCACAATGGTGAAAGGATCAGCCAGAGTCTTCCAAACACCAGGCCAGGCTGCAGGGATGAGGCTTCCCCAGTCACACTGGGAAGCCACATCAGGATCAGCGGGTACAGGCATGGCACACTGATAGCACAGCCCACGCCAAGAGCCAGGCCCAAAGCCAAGGCCAGGGCTTACATGCGGGTGCCTGGCCAGGGGGCAGAGGATGCAGGGGGGAAGGCTCCAGATGAGCCTTCTCACAGCTCCTCATCACAAGCTGGCAGCCTGCTCTGACGGGACCCACCTTGACCAGGAGGTTAAACCCCACAAGTCTTTGGCCTGCAGTACAAGAGAACAGCAGCTGTTGAAACACGGGTCAAAGATCTCTTCAGAGCACAGATTACCTTTCCACCTACTTATGTAACTCCCAACTGCGCCAGGCACTTGCTGGCCCGCAGCCACCCGAGGGAGGTCTGAACATGCTGCCACCTTTGGCACAGCTGCAAATGGGTGGCTTCTGGTAGAACCTGTCCCACTCATCTGAGCATTTCATGTTGTTCTGTAAACAGGTTCTTCAGGAAAGGGAGAGCCCTTGTCATACAGCTCCTCCAGCTCTTAGGTGGCACCAGGTAGAAGCTTTTGCTGCCAGCAGCCTACATGACACAAAAATGGTTTCCTTTTTGCTTGTATAACATTCTTGTTTTAGAGTTATTCATTCATTCATTTATTAGATGACCTCTAAAGGTCCATTCCAAAGCAAAGCATTCTATGATTCTGTGTAACAGGACATTCAGGGTGTGTCAAAGCACAAGTTCCCAGCTTGCATTCTTTTGCTTCATAGTGTAACACTCTTGTAGCCACGAAAAGAAAAGAAAGAAGGGGTTTGCAAATTTCAGAGGATGAAAAAAAAACCCTTAAAGTCATTTAAAGAGTATTAGACGTGCTGTATTTAAAACCAAGAGCCTCCAAACCCCAAAATGTTTGAGAGAAGCACATTTTGAATCCTAAAGGATAAAGAAGGCCAATTTGCATGCATATTCTGTGAGTTATTTTCTGTTTTCCCTGCCTCAGAGGCATCCCCCAAATCTGAGAACAGTGATTTAATGTCTTGTGTCAACTCTGAAAGAACTTTTTTTGTTTTGTGCTGCTTCAGTTTTTATTTGAGCTACAAATTCAGCTTTTGCTAAGAGGACAGGCCTATCACAACTGAGAGCCACTTTCTCTTCTCCATGTTGCCTGAGACTGCAAGTCTTTTGCTTGGCATAAACAGATGCAAATGGAAGGATTTAAACCTCCATCTCCTGAACACCATCAACAGAATTGAATCATCAAGCAGCCCAAGGTTCCTCAGTTCTCTTTCTGACCACAACAGACAACTGAAGCTTATCCCAAAGTCTGGTCATTATGGGTGCCTAGCAGGAGCCTGTGTGAGCAAGCTTCATATAGCCGTCTACAACTAAGTCCCAAATTTGAAGAGCAGTACCTCACACCCTGGCTTAGGACTCCCTAGGAGTCAGGCTAGCGACTTTGGCCTCATGCTCTGCCTCCCTCTGAGATGTCTCTTGGAGCTGGTGCTCCTTTTGCCCTCCCTGCCTCCTCTGTCTTGGCCACTGCACTGACTGGAGCCCCATGCCAGGAAAATGACAGCACTGCTGAGCCGTGCAATTAGGGTCTGGCCCAAACGCCAATGTGTTAATTAAGAAGAGAAGAAAGTTCCAAGGGAAATGTAGGAAGTGCCCAGCTCTGAATTTCTCTGCTGGAGCCGACCCAGTCTCCCACAGACAAGATGAGTAACAGTGAAGCTAAAGCACTGGGACATTGGCTAGAGGTCTGTGGAGCTCCTACCCCAGCTCTTGCAGCTGTTTCACTTCCAGAAAGCACAAAAGTTTGAAAACCCCACGAGGATTTCAGGCACCAGGTGTACTATGTATTCCCTGAGCTGCCGCACCCAGCATGCAGATGCCACTGCTGTAACTGCCCTGCTGACAGAGGCTCTATTCCCCAGGCCGGGAGGCATGAAAAAGAACTATTGGTACCACAAACCCTACAGCTGTGTTTGTAAGCTGTATGGCCAGGCCCCACGCTCATGCACTGTTTTGCAATCACCCATACCACCAAAGTGTTAGCATGCTTCCTGGCATGGCTTTGACCCATAACTGTGTCTGGCAGCACATGCTCTGG
The DNA here is from genome assembly GCA_028020825.1 of Podargus strigoides. Taxonomy (NCBI): domain Eukaryota; kingdom Metazoa; phylum Chordata; class Aves; order Caprimulgiformes; family Podargidae; genus Podargus; species Podargus strigoides. The sequence continues at coordinate 60,868,595 of CM051621.1, read as the reverse complement.
CATAGTGTGGGGGCAGTGCATCCCTGGGTAGATAGCTGCTGGGCAGGCAGTGTGGGTCAGACCATCTGCTTTGCAAGAGGAATGGAAGTTTATGGACACAGAAACCTTCCGAGCACACCATGCCCATCAACACTGAATAAAACAAAGGAGCAGGGATATAATTTCCTTTTTGCCACTGTATATGCAGACCTGACTGGTCTGAAATTTGAGAGGCTCATTACTAGAGGAAAAACAACAATTTAACAACAATATTTAATGACAATATTTAACATTCATAATTACTGTCTTCATCACAATAGGTAAAATTTTCAAGAGTCTCTAAGTGGCTTCAGCTCATCTTGGTCACATCAAGTCTTACTGAATTTCTAATAGCATGGATTGAAGCTCCCCACAGCACTGCAGTCTGATCTGTCTCTTTAGCAAAGTCTGAGAGCACTTCTCCAGAGACTAGCTTTGCTGCATTTTTCAGAAGTCCTTGAATCCTACTTAGAATGTCAGGAGAATCATCCCAAATTGTGTTTCTTGTCACAAACCTGGGCCACTTAAAAGTGAAAATCATAGCTGTACATTTTATTGCCACTGTCTGCTAACTCTGAGGCCTCAACCTCATGATTGGGGCAATACTCATAGTATTTTAATGCTTGTAGGTAATGCCAGTATTCATAAAAAATATGTAATTTTAGGCAGCATTTCAGAGCATGGATTTCTAAACGCACAGAACTTCCTGAACCCAGCAGTTCAATGAAAGGGTTTTCTGTTTTGTTTTGTGAGTTGTTTTTTTTTTCTACTGCTCCACTGAATTGAAGCATCTGAGATCACTGGGTGTTCAGCGTTGCCTTGTCCGTCTGTCTGGATGTGTTCCTGTGTGATCTGCTCTAGGATCCTGCTCTAGCAGGAAGGTTGGACTAGATGATCTTCAGAGGTCCCTTCCAACCCCTACCACTCTGTGACTCTGTTGCAGAACCGTCTGCAAAATTCCATTCTGAAACAAATTTTTGGTACCCTAAAACTTCCAGATTCTTTTATTCTGCATCTAGTATCTGACAATGCATTTTGCTCTTTTCCAAGCAGGTCTCTTGCTTTCTGTACTTATGCTACAGTTTGAGCTTACCACTAAGAGGATCACAATTTTACTCCAAAATCTCTATTAGACTCTAAGTTTACATTTATCCAACAAGCCAGGTATTACTTGGAGTAAACATACTCTCATACAAACTATTTTCCTTCTGTGTTCTCAGCCTTTTAATGTTCACAGCTGGTAGCTGATCATTTTCCAAAACATCAGAATCAAAATGTTTTTCAAGAAACATTCTAGTTAAACAGATGCTGCAACAGCAAGATATGTTTGTTGTTTAAAAATAATCCAGCGTCAGTAATGACTGCGTTTTTATATAAAGGTATTCCAAACATTCATATTCACTAGCACCTACCAGCTTGCAAATCACAAGGTAATCTCTAACAGGAAAAAACCCAAACAAACACTGAACAGGAACTTGTACCAATCTTTTGATGACCATGTCACTTTGGTGATGAAATGCTGTTGCTGTCTTCTGAAGAGTTGACCTGAGACGCAGTACATAATAAGTTCTTTGACCCTTATAGTGCTGACACCTGCGATGTGAAAATTTGAAGACCACGTAATAACTGGTTTTAATATTATGCAGAGGTGGTGGTCTGTGTTTACTACCATGTAGTGACTTCTGTGTAGTTACACTGAAAGTATACTGCCAAAAGACAAGATTCAAGTCTCTCTAGTACGAAAAACGATGGGGGAGGGGAGTATTTATTTGGAGTTCAGTTCTCAAAGCCCTTAAAGCATACATGTGCAGTTAAGACCAGTTCTGGCTGCACAGCCTAATCATCAATGATTCCTAAACACTTTATGTGGCACATTTCCACTTCCATCCTCCTCTCTCTCTTTCACATAAAATGGTATCAAGAGCCCTTTTAAACACAAGCACAATTCCTAGCAGATTTTAACGAGCTTGTCTGAGAGGATGCTACACCATGATTTACAGCTAGCAAAGTAATGTGGGACAATGAGATGAATTGGCTATTTCCTTAGAAGTACCCTTTTAGGTCACTCAGAACTACATGTCCATTCCTGGTAATTTAATTAATACTTTCAACAATAACAACAACCAAAATAAAGTGTAAAACATTTTGAGGAAGATAAATCGAGCTAAATTTAATTTTACAGGGGAAAAACAAGTGAAAACTTCTCTTTTTTTTTTTTTTTTTAATTTTTTTTTTTTAAATTAAGTCACCAAGACAAAATATGTGATTTCCGTGGCTCTGATATGGAAAAGAAAACCTTTACTCTGGGATATGATGACGCAGATCCTGTTTCACAAAGGCTCCACATTTTATACATAAAGACTAGTTGTTATATGACAGATCTCTTGCCAAGGAAGCTTTGCTTGGCCCACACAGCTAACATCAGCCACGGGACATATCAGGATCCCCCTGTGCCAGCTTAAAATGACACATTTGATAACTGTTTCTCATTTTAGGAAGCTTAAAAGAGTACAAGTGCAGTAAGAATATACTACTGAGCATGATCTAAACTTCATGTGACAAACAGAGGTGTATTCTCCTTCAGCAGGATGACATAAATCCATGTTTACCTCAGGCCTATATATAAGAAAGCAGCAGCACAGATTTTTCAGATAGTTATTTTTCAAGCCATGGATTGTTTCAGTCTTGCCCTGTCACACACAACTCTGTCTGTACATCTGCAGCCTCAGAAGTCATGACATTTAGGACGCTCTGTACAAAGTTACATTAAGCACAGATCCTCTCAACTTGACAGGTCGCAGACAACGAAATCCTAAAGCACTATCCTCAAAACTCTAAAGACAGTTTTATATAATGTCTGTGCTGTGCAATGCTGAGCTAGCTCAGCGCTATCTCAAAGGCACTGAGAAACGTTCTGCATATATAGATAGCCCCGTGCTTATCTGCTACCTTGGAGCCCAGCAGCAGTACAGCTGTGTTAGTGCAGTGCTGTAGTCACGTGTTTGGGAAAGGTGTCACGTGTTTTCTTCATTCAGCAGCTAACTCGAGGATCTCCGGATGATTCCAAGTGACACAGTGCAAACCTATACTCAGTGCATGACACCTTCCTGGCAAGATACAACTATCTGGCATTCAGTCTCTATCCGAAACCTCTTCAAGGTTTATGCTCCTGCAGGATCTCACCATGTAGGCATATCTGACACATACGGATTTAGCTGAGCTTCGCACACAAAGCCATAGTCACTCAACACCCAAAGATCCTTTTCAGCCAAGTTTATGTCCTGTCTCTGAGCTGTCAAGTCATGATTTCTCTTTTGGATCAAGTGAACTTCATTTTTCTCCTTGAAGAGTAACACTGAAAAAAAAAAAAATCAGCTATTTAAGCTTTCACAGTTGGCTCTTTAGTCATATATCTGCTTCTCTGTCTCTCTCTTTTTCCCCCCGCCCCCCTTTTTTATGAATTGTTACTACCAGGAAATAGCAATATTTTAAAAACAGTTTTTCAGAGGGCATTCCTGTTCTCAAAGCATCTCTGCTTGATGGGCACAGCTGGAAAATATTTCTTAGTTTGTTAACATTAATCCTGGATATAAGATGTATTAAAAATAGACAGCAGAAAGATACATGACAATAAAGTCCAGTTCTGAGAATCTATGTTTTAATTTGTCACATTTCTCAGTTTAATATGTCAGCGTTTACAGCAAGGAGATAAATACCAAAGTCTTACAGATCCCTTAAAGCTAACCAACCAGCAAAGTAGCTTAGCAACCATCCAGGCTTTATTCTTTTGTTGCAGATTATTTTAAACGATGGGTAATCCTGCTACGAAACTTCAAATTCCATAGGCTCTACATTGCCTAACTTCAGATACAGTCCAAAGCATGGGAGTCTGAGGTCCCTTTCACTACTAATATGCATCATGCAGCACAGCAAACACAGGCTAGTCTTTGTGTTCTTAAAATATTGTTGCAGAACTAAGGAGATGGCTGAATAAATTTAATTAAATACATTAGGAGACTAATCGATTTCCATTTCCTGAAATGTAATTCCTGACCAGTGCAGTTTTAAATAAATATTAATTCCTGACCAGTGCAGTTTTAAATAAATATTAACTGCATTTTCTAGAAGATGCTTTTTGATTCTACAATTGCTAACCCAATGAGCCAGTATAAACTCAAGTCTTTAAGAGAACCCAATCACATAAGTTATTTTGTATTTACTAACAGAATAGAGGAAAAGCATTTACCAAAACAGTCACAATGGATTGCCAAGAACCCAGCCTCAAAGTCTCTCCACATGCAGGTAACCTCTTTCTGTCATCAGAGATTATACATCACACGTGTAAATCACTACTTGCAAGGACTCGTAGACATATGTATCTGAGGGCAGGAGGGTAGCACTGTGCCAAAACCCTCAATGGCGACAAAACTAAACAACAGTGTCTTTGTGGGTTGAAGGCCTGATCAAACTATTACTGAAGTCAATGGGAGCCTTTTCAGTTGTTTCCAGGGGTACTGAATGAGAGCCACAATGCATTACAAGCAGTATTGCTAACTCTCAAAACCAGAAATAAGAGCACAAAGGCATTAGTTTCTCACTTAGAATAGCAGTCTGCCCACTGATCCCTCCTACCTTTTTACAGAACAGAGTGACAAGCTTGCCCCAGTCCCCGGTGCTCATCTTGGGAAGCTGGGAGGTAAGATTTCCTGCAGCTTAGTAAGTGTCAAGCTTTCATCTTGAAGAGAACCAATCTGGGGAAGTAAAGCACCTGCCAGGCTAGACATCGTGGACATAATGATGTAGAAACTATGAGGCCAGTAAAGAATAAAAGCACGCACTACAATAGAAGGCAAGGAGAAAACTGCAAAACACAAAGCTCTGACAAACTTGTTCCCATCAGACCATTGGCTGTGTGCCCGTAGTTCCCAAGGCCTGCAGGGAAGCCCCCTTCTTTTAACCCTCTGACCAAGAGGTCTGTCTGTATGGGTCAGTTTGTCCAAACACAACCTTCTAGAAACTGCTTGTGGCCAGCAGCATCTCTGCCACATACATACAGGTTAGTACCTTTCAGACACATGGATGGATTTGGGGAGGATTGCTTGGGTATTTTTTGTATTCAGAAAAATAGCCACTAAGGCATCACTGAACTGGAATTTTCTGAGAAATGTTTTGGATTGATCAAAACTAGTGCACTCTGGGCAGTTCAGCACATCATGTAAACATTTCAGCTGTTAGCTACTGAATTTTCACCACCTCTGACGTCTATGAAATACATGGCAGGGGGCGAGGCGAATAACAATCCAAACCCATTAAACAGTTATATTTTAGATAATAATGATTACACCCATTTTCCCCTGGATAGTGTTCTGGCTAGTTAGTTGGACATTTTTGCCTTTAAAAACTCCACAATAAATGTACATCTCCTCCTAAACATAGGAACTGTGTGTATATGTGTATTCTCTGTGGAACTGTAAACTTCCAGCCACTCATTTTTGGATAAGCATGGATTTATAAAACACCTTCCTGCTTTTCAGCAGAATTGTGTTGTATTCAGGAAAAAAGGAAATCCTAGAATTATTATGCACATTTATAGAGGTGAACTTGGCATGCAGCATCAGTGTCCAGCTTTCAGCTCTGCAGTAACTGGAAAAACTTGAGCTATTTAGCTGCGGGGCTGGAGGAGGAGGGCATTCTCAGTTGGCTAGCTGTGCTTGCTTTTGTGCAAGGCAGTTAGACTGTATTTCCCAGGGCATGCATTTCTTTAAAAAGGTCTTTCTTCGATTCTAACAGCCTGCAAAACATTCCTAGCCAACTCTTTTCAAGTTCTCGAGTCAAGCTGTAAGCAAAATGGAACCAAGATTTACCCTTATTGCTCCACAGGCAGGGAGAGGCACTACAAAGAAAGAGACTGAAACAAACCTGGGGAAAAGTGTGTACTGGGGCAATGTATTCCTGCACTGAAGGGATGGCAGCACTGTGCAAGACATATATATATATACTGTACAAGCCAGAGCTCAGGGCCAGGCCGGGAGGAAGGAGCTGGTATAACCTTTTCCTTGCTCTCCTGATCCTTCTCTCTGAATTTACAGAGAGCAGTTCCTCCAAAACCCGAAGCAGGATCACTCTGAGCTGTATTACCTAGGAGACTGCACTAGTTCAGAATGTGGGCAGACAGGGTGATGGTATTTCTCGGGAATTGTTCTGCTTCCCATCGGAGGGCAGGATTTTTGTGTGCCAAGAGGAAAGGAGGTAAGCTTCGGTACCAGAAAAGGGAAACATGGCTATGATATCACAGCAAGCTAACAGACTGCTTGTCACTGTGAAACTGCCCTGGGATGGATGCCTAGCACCTGCTCCTGCAGCACTGTTACTCATGTGCTAATTTATTTTTAAATTGGTGCGGAAATTGTATTTTTCGCAAAAAAACACTCTCGAACGGAAAGAGAGCAGTCAAAGTAAGAGAGCAGTCAGAGACCAGCTACCGCAGGAAGAGTAACTATTGCCATACCCCGCTTGCCAAAGGAGCCCCCTGGCACAGACACACCACCCCCTGCGCCCCACCGCCGCTGCGCTCCGCGGGCTCCGCTCAGCCGCAGGCGGCACAGCCCCGCCCCGCCGCCCCTGCGCATGCGCCCCGCCGCCCTGCCCCGCGCGGGCGCGCGTCCCCCTCTTCCCCGCCGGACCCTGGCTCTGTGAGGCGGCGGCAGCGCAGGTGAGCGGGGCGGGCGGCGGGAGGGAACCGCGTCTCTCGTCGCACCCGGTGGGGCAGGCCGCCTCCTCCTTCCCCCGCCGCCGCGCTCCTGCTGCCGCCCCTCGCCGTCGTGCCGTGCTCGTCCTCGGTCAAGGCCCGCCGCCGCCATGGTGGGTTGCCCCTGCCTTTATGTAACTCGCCCCGCTGCCCTCACGTGTGACGGGAAGCGGTCCTGCTTGACTTGGCGCGGTCGGTCGGTCCTTGCAGCCCCCCACGTCCGTCCTGCGCCCCTCTCCCCGGGAACACCCGCCTGACAGGCGCCGCCAGCCGGGGGTCGCACGGCCCGGGCCCCGCTCCTGTGATGCGCTCCGTCACCACATGGGTTTTGTAATAATAATTCCCCGTCTCGGTAGTTGTAGCTTCTTGGGTTGTGAAGCCTTTTGTCTTGTGTTACCTCTGCCCCCTCCTGATTTCAAACCGGTTTGGAGGAGCCTCACAGCTTTAGGGCCAAAGGAAGATGACACTGCCCTATGGCCGTACCGTGGGGCTGCAGCCCTGGTGAGGGAGTGTGAAGGTGGTTGGCAGCTGAGGCACAGAGCCCTGAGAGGGTGGGCCTGGTACGGCGAACAGTGCTCGGCTGCAGCTCTGGGATGCTCGGGTGCGTACCGGGCCTTGATTTACATGTCCGAGATAAAGCGCTGCCTGCAGGTGACTTAGAAAGTATTTTGCTTTCTGTTAACACTTCCCAGGAAGGGCTGGACTAAACACTGCTGTGGAGACCATTAAACTGTTGTTATTTTAAATCAAGCCCATCAACAGTGCCTCTCCTTGGTTAGGGCCCGTTCTGTGTTCTTAAGAATGTAAAGTGCTAGTTATACTTTTTATTACATATCTGTCAACACTTCACTGTGCTCCCAAGAATTGCACTGGTTTGCAGTGTTTGTTTTTTCTTTCGTGTTCTACATTTTGGATGTTCCCAAGGTTACCTTGCATAAGTAAATCACTTCTTAAGTACACCTGTATCTGCAAAGCAGAGTCCTCCTTCACTGTTCTGGGGCTGTCTCAAAACAGGATTAAGGGATTGCCAGGCAGAATTATTTCCAAAATGAGATTTTACCTGATTATGCTTTTCATGCTCTACACAACACCTTTTCTGTCCTTTTTCTGTTGCATTTTTTCCAAGAATTAGCAGTACTCTTTCACTGTTTGTGTGTCTGTGGCATTGATGGGATTTTGGTATTAGAAGCAGGTGAAAGGTGGTACCAGTTCACCGTTTTCTGAACTACCTGTGACAAGTAACACAAAGCAATAATACATGTCAGTTTTTGCTGCAAAGTGCCTTTGAAATACTGAAAGGATCTAGACATTTTATATTAGTGTTGTGTAAGAAAATTTTTTATCGGTTTCTACAAAAGGAAGTTTTGTGGTTTTAAACAGGCTAAACCAGTTAGATGTGTGGTATCTGATTTTTTTTTTGTTAAATTAACTTTCTGATGAAAAGTACTGTAGGCTTAGGCTTGTAATACAGCGTGCGACTTGAACTTTCCCACATTTTCCAGTCTTATCTGATTTCACCTAATTAGCATGGGCATCTGAACAGTTTGCGTGAGGTTTCCGTAACTCCTCTGATGCAGTTGTTGAATGGAGAAGGGGAGATCATTGAGTTTTTTCTGCACTATTTTGTCTTTTAGTTTTTTCCCCATGTTCCTTCTTGGTGATGCAGCTGTAACCAGACTGAACAGCGAACAGCTACTTGTGGAGTCCTTGCGAAAGCTGATGTTTTGCTGCAGTTTGCACTGCAGCTGTCTCCTGCCCTTCCCACTTCTCTCTGTCTCTTCTTTAGCTCTGCCAGCTGCCCTCTTATCAAATGTTCAGGTTTTCTTAGTACAACAGCTAGACTTGTTCTGTTAGCTGGATTAAACTGGAGAAGAGCTTGTCACTACATATGCTTATCTTGTGGTCAGCAGCAGCAGCGTATAATTAACTGCCCTTCTGTGCACAGATCATGATGTGATTTTTGTTCATCTTGTGGGTGGGTAAACTTCACCTGTATCTTGATTTCTCCAGGACTTCTGCCTCCTTCTTTTTTCCAACTTCAGTACCACTGCTTATATAGAGCACTGGATTTACAAGTATCCTGATACCTCTCATCTGAACCTTGCCTTGTTGCGGTTATAGTGAGAGTTTTGGTTTTGTTTCTGTTCTGGGACTCTGAAATGTCTTCCTCTCTTGTGTCAGTGGAAGAACGAGTATGATCCCCTCTTTCTGGGGCACTGTCTCCCAAGGTACCTGACAGGGAAGGAGGGTATGTGCTAGGTTTAGCTAGAATGTCTGAGTCCAAGTCGCTGTACTTTGGGTTGTTACTGTTACCTGGATTGCAGCAGATATAAGGTATCCCTGCTTGTGTTCTAAGTTTGATAGTCAGGAATAGCTAGGAGGGGATCCTCAGTCCCTGGCCTGAGGACCAGCACTGGGGACCAGCACACCAGCTCTGGAGTCTGGAACAGCCACACTCTGTGAACAGCAGACATCATCAATATTTCTGAATATTTAACTTAAACAAGAAAATTCCTGACCTGCTCTCAGCAAACAATGGTGAGCTATAAACAATGTGTTGTTTGGTTGGTTTTTTTGTTCGTGCAGTTACTCTTTCATGGAAAGAGTCGAGCAGCTGTCTACAAGGAATAACAGATGATGTTATGAATGAGGCACTTCCTTTCATTTCCTCCGAGTCAGTAACTTTCTGTGATGGTCACTTACACTGTTAATGTAGTCAAAATACTGAACTGTACCAAGGCTGGAAGACTTAATTGCCAAGATGAATAGGAATCACATTGTATTTAGGTTTTGAATGGCCATGGCAGTGCTTTGTTCTAGAGAGAAAAGATTGTTTGTGTGTAAGTCTGCAGCATTTACCCAGTAGTAAACTAACCTCAAGTAATTGGATGTTCTTGTTGCATTACTGTGGATTTGGGGAGCAAAGCTGCAAATGGCTCTTTTCTCTCAGTTTGTGGATTCTTGGTAGATAATTAATAGACCATCATGCACGCTAACCTAAATGCTGATTAATCCTTCTAGCTAGTGGTTCTTAAACTAGTGAACTTCCCCTGCAATATCAAGTGTATCTTTAGTATGTGCTAAATATATAAATCCAAATACATGCTCAACTTCTCTTCTTAAAAGTGAGTACTTAGAGCATCTCCAAGAGCTTTATTTGATGTAAGCATCAGCTATGAATGAAAAGCATTCTTTAAAACCAGTTATGGCTGGCTTTTGTGTTATTGTTTGGTTTATTTAAAACAAAAAGTCACCCCAACAGCACTGATTTATCTTAAGACTCATGGGTGTTCTGTTGGTGTTTACAATGGCGTACCCAGAATAAGCAAAACATACACAGTCAGCCTCTTTTACAGCGAGACACAGAATAGTTTTGAAAAGTGTATGTGCAGTTGCACACATAAAGCATGAGGATAAATGTAGCATATGTGCCAGATGGAAAAACCTTACGACTTGGGAGCTGCGAACTATTGTTTAGTAGTCAGTGGCAGTTGTGTCTGAGAGCAGTGTTTCCACTCAGCTGTAGAAAGACTGTTGTGTGTGAGTGGCTAGGGAGCAGTGAAGCGAGAGTGTCAGTTATGGACCAAAATAAGCAAGAGTTCCTTAGGAGTGTAGGCTAAAGATGCTATATCTTACCTCTGAATGAATAATACATACATGATGCTTTTCAAAACCCTTGTACAGAATTTCAGCTTCTCTTTTTCCTCTTGTCTGTCCATGTTTGCTTTTGTAATGTCAGTAGGTTGCCTCTGAAGCTCTGTAGCTTCCCATCTCAATGGAAATAGTGACTTATTTGAAGGGCGTGTTAAACAAAGCAAAGGTGGTGAGTAGCCATAGTGGAGGATTAATCTGAAGTTAAAAGAGGAGAACCAAAATATCAAGATTTTTCCTTCTAACAAACTAGAAAAGCATCTTAGGATAGTAATTTGTCAAATCTGGCATAATAGAAGGTTAAATTTTCAGCAGAAAAAGGTATTCCTTGCTGTAAACTCTATAAATAACCTGTGATCCATAATATCTTTGAGCTAGTTTGTGGTTTTGGAAGAAGATCTTTCTTTTAGAAATCTTTTCAAGGAAAAATACTGATCTTGCTTGTAGCACCATTAGTGAATATTCTAGGCGTGTTTGTCCCTTCTGTTCTTCTGTCCTCCACAGCAGTGAGATCAGGAATGTTGGAAGATACATCTTTGCCTCTTGTTTTTTATGTCTTTTTCAAGAAGTGTGGGCAACAAGTTCACAAACAATGGCTTTTCCTAAAGGAACCTGCACAGGATTCTTGACTGTGGGTCTTGTTTGCCCCCCTCTCCTCCCACCTTCCCCAAGATTGTAGGTAGCATTTATAACATGTAATCAAAGTGTTATCTACTAGCAGTACCTAATATCTCATCCGCTTTCTTTTTGGTATTTTTTTGACAGGAAGTTGAACAGAATTTAAGAGTTAATTTTAGGACTTGACTCCTGATGGGCTGGATTTTGTCTTGGCAGGAGTTTTTGAAGATTCACACAGTGACAGAAGAAACAGCCAATGGCTTCAGAATCCACACTCCCAGAGCAGGCAAACCAACATCTGATAAAGGGGAAAAGGCGGCAGCAACAGCAGCAAACTAGGTCTTCCAACAGTGATGGTGAAGATGACATCTTTGTATTTGAAGCAAATGAGGCTTGGAAGGATTTTCACAGCTCTCTTCTTCACTTCTTTGAAGCTGGAGAGCTCTGCGATGTCACACTGAAGGTGATATTGTCACACATCCATTGCATTTAACAGTCTGAAGATTAAGCTACGAATAAGTGTGCTGGAGGTGGCAGTGAATTTGAGCAGGGATATGGAAGCCCTAGAATACCTGTTGGATAGGAGGCATTTCTAGATGCGCTTATGGGGTTTTTTTCTCATTTAGGGAGTTTACAGCTGAAACGTAAGCACTTAGGATATTGACAGTCTGAGAGAGGAAGTACATGACTGTGACCTCACCCAACTTGCTTTCTAAGCAAGTTTCCACAGTTGATCAGTATGTTACTGTGCAATTTCAGCTCCTTGTGTCATCTTTGTTCGCACACGCTTTCAGCCCCAATTTAATCTCTGTTTTTGCATTCTGTGTTGCTCTGCTAGATCTTTCCTTGCAAACAGGGTTTCTGAAACAAATCTAATCTCAAAGTAATAGAAGAAAAACCCCAACAGACAAGTATGTTCTACATCTGATTAAAGAGTAAAGGAGGAGGAGGAAACCAGTTTTATGATTCTTGCACAGAATTGCTTTAATGTATTCTTTGTAACTCAGCTGTACATTACTTGTATCCTGATCACAATAAATTTTTATGTAGCATCCGTAACAGTGGTCACCAGCACCTACAAGTAGTAAGTGTTGCTTAGCTAGACATCTTAGGAGTGCAAGATGATAGTTACTTAAGAAAAAGAGGTGAAGTGTAGCTCCTATGCGAAGAATGAATGACAGAGGCCTGTAGGAGAAATTGTTTGTCTGCCACTTTTACTGTTAGGTATTAACAGGGAAAATCCTTGATGGATTTGTGTCCCTGGTGCCTCCCTGGTAGGTATCTAAACTTTCTAACATGCTTGGGAGACAATGGAAATCTCTTAGAGGAAGAGGGTTTCTCTCCCTTCCGCCCCAATGGACAACAGGAGTAGAATAAGCAAGAACTTTTTTCTGTTCTGCTTCACAGCAGATATTAAATTACTTGTCACCAGGCTCTGAGCAGGCACCAGATGCAGCAGCAGATAGGTCCAGTGGCTCATAGTGGTTGAGTTAATGCTTATAGGAGACTGAATGACAAGACTGGAGCTGCTCCAGACGGCATGAGAGCCATGAAACAGAACTTGCCTGAGAGCTAATCAGGTCTTTTTACATGTGTCGTTTTAAAAGATGTTTTGGGGAAGAAGGATCATGTCAGAAGTCTTCACAACCTTCCTTTTCCCTTTTCTTGACCTCATGCTCACCTTTCTCCCTTTCCACCCACCCTTGCAAAAAAGGCAGAAGGTTACGAACATAGTTAAACATGTACTCCTGCTAGGAAATGCACTTTACTGTGGCTGCAGTTTCAGCTTCCCTAAGTTAGGTGTGCATTAATGTTCATTCATATTCTTTGTGTGAAGCATCTTTGGTAATATAAGGATATTACATTGCATGACTTGGCTTCCACTCCTGAGGTAGAGAATGTCATCTATGGAGGCTAGAGCAACCTACGTATATCTTATTGTAAGACTTCCTAAATCAGTGATTTTAAGTAACTGGCAACTGTATCTCGAACTAGAATTTCCTGGAGGGCTTGATTTTTCTTTCTGTAGTGCTCAGGCGTTTCTCATGTTTTAAGAATAATTACTTCTCTGCTGAGCTTTCTGCTTTTGTGCATGACCTCTGATAGTGAGCAATTTTGGCATTGCTGTTGTCACACCAGTTATTGGTTTGACTGCTGGATCTCAAAATATGATTGTGTATCTGTGATAGTTAATAACTGGAGGGGAACTCTGATTTTGAAATACCAAGAACACGCTAGGTATTTAAAATTAGGCAGATTTGGGTAAAATAGCGAAGCCACTGATTTCGAAAGAAAGATCCAATTGGAGAGTGGGATGATGTGCAGAACAAAAATCTCTGAAGGCGAGAATGGCTTAGGAGCTTTCCCTGATATAGCAGACCAGCTGGTAGCGTCTTTTTGCATCAGTACTATAGTTGGAGTGCTGACACTGTGACAGTGACAAGCTGTGGGAGCAGACAAGGAGAATTCCTCTGCTCCAAAGAGTTAAAATCTGGAATTTCACCTACTGTACTGCTACTGTCATATGAACAGCTCCCTGTTAGAAGGCAGAGAGTGGCAGATGCATACCATCTGCTTTTCTCTTGTTGGTTTGGTTGGTTGTTCATTTGGCAGGTCTATGAATTGTTCTTTCTGGAGTCATCTACTTAACTCACACTGAACCATCCATCTTTTCCTCTTTTTTCATCTGTGTACTCTTTCATGTGTGTCTGCTTCCTGGATTCAACTTACTGCTCAGCAGGCAGGTTGCACTTGTGTTGGTAATACACACTTTTAAAAAGGGTAGAGTAATTGTGTGTTGAGTCAGAGTTAGAAAAAACTCCAAATCATTCTTTATAATTTAATATCCTTTTTCTCAAATTGCAAGGCTTCTCGCTGTCACACCGTAATCTGAAAATGAGCATGTAATTTGAGTCTGTCAGGGAAACTGGTTGCTTAGCTTGGCCATCCCTTTGTGTTAGTGCAGGCAGCAGAATGACAGAGGCTGTAAGAAAGCACTCCTGTAACACAAATAAGTAGCAGATTGTTCATTTACCTTCAATATTTACATTCTCTTTTAATGTAATTGAATTCTAGAATCTTGTAAGTGAAAAGCTTATTTTGCACTTTCTGACCAGAATTTTGAAAAATACCTCATCTTTATGGGCAATACTGTATTTGTTGTGGCTAAACAGCTTCTAAAAATCTTGAAGTGTTTGGTAACTTTTAATAATCCCTGTAACAGCTGTTATTACTGCAGTTTGATATGAATTTGCTTCTATAAACAGCATTATCAATCCCTCAACAGTAGTAAGAGCCCAGAGGTTTAAATTAAGTCGTCTAAAAATGTCACTTTATGATTTTCCCCCCCCTTAAAGTCTTTGAATACACACAAAGCAAACAAGTGCCTAGCAGTCTCCTGTCTCCAAGATGCATCTAGAAGGTTCCTAAGGATGTTTCATTTAAAAAATAGGACATGGCTCTTAAAGAAAAGCAAGTTCAGTGCATCAGAGCTATTGCTTCCCGGTGTGCTCGCCTTGCCCTACTTTGGCAGTCAAGTTAGAACTCAGATCTGCTTGGGATACAGTGATCTAATGTCAGAAGTACAGGGCAAACACAGTTAGTTTGTTTGAACAAAATACAGTAGCTCAGTGCATATTGAGTTCAGAATTCTTCTTTCAGCTTAACTTTCCCTCCTTTCATAGCTGCAACTGACATTCCAGTGAAAGATGGGGGATTTTTTTGTTTTGTTTTTGTTTGGTTTTTTTCAGGTTGGTTCAAAGCTTATCTCCTGCCACAAACTGGTGCTAGCTTGTGTTATACCTTACTTCAGAGCCATGTTTCTTTCAGAAATGGCTGAAGCCAAGCAGAAGTTGATCGAGATCAGGGACTTTGATGGCGATGCAATAGAAGACCTAGTGAAGTTTGTGTACTCCTCCCGGCTTACCCTGACGGTGGATAACGTCCAGCCTCTCTTGTATGCTGCTTGCATTCTTCAGGTGGAACTGGTAGCAAAGGCGTGCTGCGAATACATGAAGCTGCACTTCCATCCCTCCAACTGCCTGGCAGTCAGGGCATTTGCAGAGAGTCACAACCGCATGGACCTGATGGACATGGCAGATCAGTACGCTTGTGAACATTTTACGGAAGTGGTGGAGTGCGAAGACTTTGTGAGCGTGTCACCACAGCACCTCCATAAACTCCTGTCCTCCAGTGACCTGAATATTGAAAGTGAAAAGCAAGTTTACAATGCTGCTATCAAGTGGCTGCTGGCCAACCCACAGCATCATGCTACGTGGCTGGATGAAATACTTGCGCAGGTAGGGTCGACTGAGGCGCTGGGTGCCTGTCTCATCACTGGCTTAGTTGTATTAAAAACGGTTTATACTTGGGCAGATCTCAAGATGAAAAATGTTCTTTGCAGTTGGTGCCTCATCTGGTACTCGCAGTTGTAAGTTGACAGTGGAAGTAGGTTAGAGCTCCTGAATACCAGGAAGAAGTCGTATGCTCCAGTTTCTGTAGAGAGAAGAGTACTCACTTTGTGCTGGGGGGTGGGGAGCCAACAAAAAGCTGCATCTTAGAGCAGGAACTTCTTAGATTTATACATAGTAGAGAACATGAAGCCATCACTTCACTGGTTTGCTACTACTGCAGCCTGGAATGCTCATTTCCCTTGCTGGTAAGTGTTTGTACTTAAGAAATGAGAGCAAAGCTGTTGAGGAGGTTTTTAAAAGGCTATGGAAGTAACAACAGTAATGGAGATGTGTCACATCAAGTCGTGCTACTTCTAGAATGTTCCATATGTTAACAAAAGACCAAGATGTGTTAGCCCTACGAGCAGGCTAGGAAACACATGCTAGACCCTTTAACACTCACTAGACTAGCACTGCTAGTTATCTGTAGGATCTGAAAGGAGTTTGCAGTTTAATTGTCTAGATTTGATGTGTGTCCACTGCTTCTGAAAAGAAAACGTACAGGCATCAAAAGGTCACTCAGCTGAACTTATTTCAGTCACCTCCTCCTGTCAAAGGTACTTCAGTTATTAAAGCTCCCTATGTGCTGGTTGTGGGAGTTCAAAATACCGTATTTGAGACAGGTATGGAGATCCTGTGCTGGGGAAGAGGGAGGAACATGCCATGAGCTGCAAAATGCCCTGTGTATCTTAGCAGGTAGGATCAACTGTGCTGTTGCAGTTGTCACTGAACTTCAACTTGAGTATTTAGCATTTGGCAGAACTGCTAATATGGGTTATTTGCCAGACTATATGGAGCCATCAGTTGATTTGGACATTACTACTAGAAGAAAACATGGCTGGTCTTCTTGACAGTTATTATCCACATCATAATGAGCATTATGGGTTTTTCTGTTACAATGGGGTTCTGAATTTGTCAGCCTTGAGTTCTTACTGCATCACTAACCTTATGAGTTTATTAGCAGGGCTTTTAATCAGCCTAAAATAAGCTGAGCCAAAGTAAAGGAAGAAATGGGACTGAAAGCAAGTGGGTAAGGAAGAACTGGTAGAGACACTTGCTTACTTGAAGACAGGGACACTTGTCAGCCATATAAGAGCACCATCCTGCTGCTCTGAGAAGCAGCAGAGATACTGGACTTCTTCACCGTTGCTGCTGAGCTAACTGGGAGCTGCTTGACAGCATTGACTGCAAACCTTAGGAAGGCGGATAGTGGTTTTACTCCAGTTACCCCTGTGCCTGATTGTACTTCATATTCCGCACTGTTTCTCTCTCAAGGACAAATGAAAGGTTTGCTGAAATAAATGACTGTGGGGAGGAGGACATTTCAAGGCAGTCTCGGAGGGGCTGACCTTATTCAGCTGCCCTGTCACTGGGGATTGCTCTGGGCCATGACTGCCTGTGACCTCACCCAGAAAGAGCCTTCTGTTCCTCAGCCTGCTCACCAGCTCTCTTCTGGGGAACCACAGGAAGGATTTGGGGAAGGAAGCGATAGCTCTCAACCTTTTCTCAGCCTCAGCCGAGTCCACACTGGAGAAAGGTGTTACTGCACTAGCAATACCTCCTTACTAGACACTTACTTCATGTTTCCTTTTTGACTTGCCACCCAAAGAAAATGAAGCAAAATCCTAGCAAAAGCCCTTGTATGCTGCCGTAGCAGTGAGCTGAAAATTCATGCCCTCAGCAGACAGACCTGACATGGGCTGTCCTGGTAAAGTCACAGGTGCCGCTTGCGTCACACCGATGCAGTTGCAGTACAGGCAGCAGCACTTCTTCTGCTCAGCCTGGGCCAAGGGACAGTTCTCCACTGCTGCTTAAATACAAATGGTTGTAGCAAATGTTTGTCACTAAAAAGAACTGTTCATGTGACTGTTATTCTGGAAAAAGCTATGAAAGCCGCTCTTTTTAGTGAAGAGTGTGGGGCTGGCAGCTGGCTCAGAAGCTGCCCTCTGTTCTGCGTGCGTCACTGTAAATGGTGAGACTCCAACTGTGTTCATTTCTGTCAGGTACGGCTGCCTCTCTTGCCCATTTGTTTCCTTATGGGTGTTGTGGCAAAGGAAGAGATTGTCAAGCAGAATCTAAAATGTAGGGATTTGCTGGATGAAGCAAGAAACTACCACCTTCACCTGAGCAGCAGGGCAGTGCCAGACTTTGAGTACTCCATTCGCACAACACCAAGGAAGCAGACTGCTGGTAATTAAATGTGTGTCTGATTATCCAGTAAGGAGTGGTGTGGAGAAAAGGCAGGACGTCTGTGCAGTGTTAGGTAGCTTGGTATAAATGGTTGTTAACGAATTAATGCAAAATTGGGAAAGCCATTGTGTACCTCTCTGGTAATTAGGTGATGTGCTGCATTTTCCTAGCAGAACTTTAGCAGTTGTTTTGTTTCTTTGAAGCATTATTTGTTTATCCTGATTGGCTCTGTCTGCATTAAAGCTAGAACTGTGAAGTATGTTATGTCCAGGCAGTATGCTCAAAGCTGTACTGAAAACAGTGGACACCTTCTGGTGCAAGGATGTTGAGCTAACTTTTAAACTATTCGGTTAACCTACACCAAAAGTGAGTGATGAATGTTAGACTGCAAATCCTAACTTTTACATTGTTCTATTTAACAAACAATCTGTTTATCTTCCCAAGAAAAATCACAAAAAGCATATTTAAAATGTGAATTGTTTTTGCAAGATAGATAATTTCTGTAGTAGCATGCCAAGCAAAGGCCAAAATCCAGCTTCCAATTAGGGCAGTCACCATGACCCTTGAAGAGAAATATGACTTCTCCCGAACTACATAATTTGCTGTTATACAACTTTATCCCCATCTTCCTGCTAGTTTTCTGGAAACCTGTTTTGTCTTCTGCAGGTGTGCTGTTCTGTGTCGGTGGCAGAGGTGGATCTGGTGACCCATTTCGCAGCATTGAGTGTTACTCTATCAGTAAGAACAACTGGTTCTTTGGCCCTGAAATGAACAGCAGGAGAAGGCACGTGGGTGTGATCTCTGTGGGAGGTCAGTAATCCTGTTCAGGCAACCCTATTCAAAAGGCACTTATTTGCTCCTTTTGCTGAAATTGGTACTTTTATTAAACAAACCCTTCTTGCAGTGGCTTGTTTGTTGGATAATCTTCAATTTAGTAAAGCTTCTTCCCCGTGAAGGGGTTTTTGATTCTGAAACAACCTGAGAGCATGCTTACTGAAATGATAGGACTAGGACTAGGCTTGTCCTGTTGGTACAAGATGGAACATAGGAGGTTCCACACTGTGAAGTGAGGGTGACAGAGCACTGGAACAGGCTGCCGAGAGAGGTTGTGGAATCTCCTTCTCTGGAGACATTCCAAACCCGCCTGGACATGTTCCTGTGTGACCTGATCTAGGTGTTCCTGCTCTGGCAGGGGGATTGGACTAGATGATCTTTTGAGGTCCCTTCCAATCCCTAACATTCTGTGATTCTGTGTGAAAGGACATTACTGTGGACTGAGAGAGCTGGGGTTGTTCAGCCTGGTGAAGAGAAGGCTCTGGGGACACGTTATTGCAGACTTTCAGTAGTTAAAGGGGCTTGTAAGAAAAGTGGAAACAGACTTTTTAGCAGGGCCTGTTGTGATAGGACAAGGGGTAATGGTTTTAAACTAAAAGAGAGTAGATTCAGACTAGATAGAAGGAAGACTTTTTTTAGAGTGAGGGTGGTGAAACACTGGCACAGGTTGCCCAGGGAGGTGGTAGATGCCCCATCCCTGGAAATATTCAAGGTCAGGCTGGATGGGGCTCTGAGCCACCTGATCTAGTTGAAGATGTCCCTGCTCATTGCAGGAGGGCCTGGACTAAGTGACCTTTAAAAGTCCCTTCCAACCCAAACTATTCTATCATGTGTATATAGCCTCTTGTCTTAATAGGCGATTTAATATTTTTTTTCTATGTGTTTATAATACGTGGCCTTACACAGCAGAGTCACCCAGAATTTGTTAGTACTCATACAAGCTCCCTCCATACTTGAATCCATACAGGCATGTCCCTGAGACCATAGCTCCTGAAAGAGCAGACCTACCTTCACTTTTGGGTCTCCATCTTCTGAAACTAGTGGCTTAGCACCCATGATGCACCTTGTACACAGTAGCCCCAGTGTCACTGCAGCAGAACAGAGATCATCTTTTTTCCCCACAGAAAATCTGGAGAGACGGATATAAATGTTCAGAACTGATCTGGCCTGCAGTACTCAAGTTATAGGAAGATATTTTTGTCTATATATCTCAAGCTTTGTATAAAAGTCCACATTAGAACAGGTGTCTGGTTGAGTACAGAATATAAAAATACAAGTCCATACTTATTAAAATCCTGATATTGAAAACATCTGAAAATTTCAGCCTTTCTTTGATCTGTTTGTCTCCACGTAGTCAGGGATATTACATAAATGAAAACTGAAATGTTGCCAAGCAATCTCTGTATCGAAAGATGTCTGTGTGTTTCAGGTAAAGTCTATGCAGTAGGTGGACATGATGGAAATGAACACTTAGGAAGCATGGAAGTATTTGATCCTCTAACAAACAAGTGGATGATGAAGGCATCAATGAACACAAAGAGGTACATGTCCCATGATCCAAAATTTAAGTCCTAGTCTGTGATATATTATTTCTTGCTGATGGTGAAAAACATCGTGTCTGTCCTGCTTTTATTTGGATTTCCAAACTCTGCTGTTTGGGGGCTTTATGCTATCTAACACCTTTACTTACTGTCTGTAAAGCGAACACAAATGTGCATCACATACTTGCAGACACATACTTGCACAAACAAAAAGTTGTGTTTAACATACTGTTAGTATTTCAGTGCAAAACTGCATAATCCCTCTCTCTAGGGAGAGGCCTTGGCTGGTAACATTGGTTATGTTTATACTTTGGCTTTCTTTTGTTGCTTAATTACCCTTTTTTTCTTTTCTTTGGGGAGGGGGGCAGTGTGTGTGGCTTCTGGAGCAGAGAGGTCTTCTGCTTCAGCTGTTCTTACATTCGGATATCTAGGGCCTTTCTGCTGTGTCTGATAAAGAACTTCAAACTTACTAACTGGTTTTGTGGGCTTTTTGCTCTTTTTAGAGCATGAGCAAGATAACTGCCAGCAGAACATACACAGTGAATGCCCATTAAATGAATAGCTGCCTGTATTTTTACTACAAAAGGCTGGAAGCACTAAAACAATGAAAGTCAGATTGAGGCTTTTTCTTGCCTTTTGACATTTAAGAGTTTTTAAAGGACCTACTGGACTCACATATTTGTAATTTTTTGTTTCTGCTGCCATTTAAATCAACTTCCTTAATTCTGCCTTCTGTTTTGTTGTTTCTAAAAGCATCATGTACAAGTAGGAGTAAAATACTGAGCATGGCTAAGTTCTGAAGCTATTTGTAGCTGTGAGCTAATCAAAGTAGAAGACCCAGACTCCTAGAAGTGGCTTCTTGCTCCTCTTCCTCCCTCCTATCACCACCTCTGGGCATATTCTTGGCAGACATCAGCCCTAGATTTCTGTGACATTTCTTACTCAATACCTTGGTAAATGAAAGGGCTGCTGTGCCTTGACAGCTATTTTAACACAGACTTAATAGAAAATAACAGAATGGAAGAAATTACAATTAAATCTTGCTAGAGTTCAGCCATCTAATTTCCATCACAGGTTTTCCTTTCAATAGAATCATGGAATCATTTAGGTTGGAAAAGACCTATAAGATCAGCGAGTTAAACTGCTAACCTAACACTGCCAAGTCCACCACTAAGCCATGTCTCCGAGTGCAACGTCTACATTTCTTTCTTTTAAATAGCTCCAGGGATGGTGACTTAACCACTTCCTGGGGCAGCCTGTTCCAATGCTTGACAACCCTTTCAGTGAAATAATTTTTCCTAATATCCAATCTAAACCTGCCCTGGCTATTACACATATAGTAATATCACCCCCCAAAAAAAATCATTCCCAAATTGTAGCAGAAGCTATACCAAGCAAGTTGAAACCAGCAAGTTTTGGTTCTCCATCAGATTCAATAAAACAAAACAGGAGGAGGAAAATTCAGTACCGAGGTAGAGAAATCAAGTAACTAACTAAGACAATCTCATATATTTATTTATTATAAACTTCACTTTTTAAATTTTCATTGCTTTTTTCCCATAGCTTGAAACAGGTGCCAGTCAGGTAACATTGCATTTGATGTGTCTTTGAAGGATTTGCTCTGATGTATTGATCCTATGGTTTTCTTAGGAGAGGAATTGCTCTCGCCTCCCTTGGTGGCCCCATTTACGCAATAGGAGGTTTAGATGACAACACTTGTTTCAGTGACGTGGAAAGATACGACATTGATTCCGATCGATGGAGTGCAGTTGCCCCGATGAACACTCCCAGGGGAGGAGTTGGCTCTGTAGCTCTTGTGGTAAGTGACTGTATCCTTTCAAGTTGGGGCCAACTGAGAAACCGACCTGCTTTTCAAATTGGTTTTACAAGGCAGAACACAAGATTTTAAACAAAGTGCAACTGGTGGATCTGAGCACATCTGCACATCAATCCCCCTGTTGCCATGTATGCTCTGCAAAATGTCTGCAACACTATGTAACTTTTTTCACTTCTTTAATGGAAGATAGCATTTACAAGTTGTTAGATAATTAAATCTGTTGTTGGAATTCTTAAAAGAAATTGAATAGTTAGGACGGTATGGATATGCCATGTTTTCCTATAATTTTAACATTGCTTATGAAAAGCTGATTAAATACATAGACATGACAAGTAACCTTTGTCTGTACAACTGTTTTGCAGAGCCATGTTTATGCTGTGGGTGGCAATGATGGTGTAGCATCTCTTTCCAGTGTGGAGAAATATGATCCCCATTTGGATAAGTGGATAGAAGTGAAAGAGATGGGTCAGCGAAGAGCTGGCAATGGTGTCAGTGAGCTCCATGGCTGCTTGTATGTTGTCGGTGAGTAAGCATGTGGTATTTTGTAGTGCTGCTTCTGCCAAGCACTGGCATTTGGAAGAGGCTGTTGTTGCTAGAGGAACTGGGGAACAGATAGACCTGACCTGTACTTTGTGTTCTTGGGCAGGAGAAGAAAGCAAGCACAACCAGGGCATGCTTAAATGAAGGTAGGTTAGCAAGGAGATAGAAAGCAGTTCCTAACCTTCCTAACCCACATTTCAGGAGAGCCATATTGTTCAGGAGAGAATGTCTATATAGAAATGTCTATAGCGGGATGGGGAGGAGAATTGGAAAAGAAAAAGTAAAAACTCATGGGCTGAGATAAAAACAGTTTCATAGAACGAAAAGGAAGAAGATGATGATGATGATAATACAATATACAAAACAAGTGATAAACATTAGTCACTCACCACCCACTGACTGATGCCCAGCCAGTTCCCGAGCAGCAATTCCTCCCTGGCCAGCTCCTGCCAGTTTATATACTGAGCATGACATCATATGGTATGGAATACCCCCTTGGTTGGTTTGGGTGAGCTGTCCTAGCTATGCTGCCTCCCAGCTTTTTGTACACCTCCTTGCCCAGCGGAGCATGGGAAGCTGAATAGTCCTTGAATTAGTATAAGCATTACTTAGCAACAACTAAGACATCAGTATATTATCACATTCTTCTCATACTAGCTCCAAAACACAGCACTATAGCAGCTGCTAGGAAGAAAAATAACTCTATCCTGGCCAAAACCAGGACACTCGTATATTATCATAAGTGATTTTAAAAGTTTCTTGTAAAATGGTCCTCTGCCCCAGGAAGGGGAATGCATCACTGAAGTCTTACTTGAGGAATTTTTTTCCTACTCAAGTATTCAGCAATGCTGTAACTTAAAAAACACCGCAAGAGTGGATTTTGCTTAAACCAGAATAAGGTCATGACCATCCTTTTACTGGTCTCAGTTTTTTTCTATTCCAAATTAGAAGCTGTTTCATTATAATTATATAGGATGCATTCAAGGAGAAAAATAATAGAAATACCTCTCCTTGCAACTTGAGTAGAAGAAAACTGTCACTCGTGGGGATGCTTGTACAGTGCCAGGAGGGAGAGCTGTTAGATGAATTTGTAGGAGCTTGTAAAACTCATGCCAAGAAATAGAGCTAAACACTAGTGCACTTAATGCTCAGAAGAGCCTGATAATGCCAGTCCTGGATATCGCCAGCACTAGAAGTGGCTAAAAACTGATAATGTGATGGTTCTTTGCAGGTGGCTTTGATGACAACTCTCCACTGAGCTCAGTGGAGCGGTTTGACCCACGCAGTAACAAATGGGAATATGTAGCAGAGCTTACAACTCCGAGGGGTGGCGTGGGCATAGCCACACTGATGGGTAAAATTTTTGCAGTTGGAGGTCATAATGGCAACGCGTACCTGAATACAGTGGAAGCATTTGATCCCATAGTGAATAGGTAACTTAACGTTTTTTATTTGGCTTAAGACAATGAAATCTGCCTATATGAAAACACAACATAATGGAAATAGAGTGCAGCAGGAGTCTATCTCTTGTTTCCTGGTAATAATGGAGTAATTACCATGACTAGCGATGCAGGAGTGCTGCTTATGCCACTAGGTGGTTCTTGTAAATATTTAAGCACCTTGTCCTCTCCATCCCTTTTCCTCTTCCCTTCATTCAATAAGAATCTGCATTCTTCTGTGTGTTTCAGTCTGATTTTGCACTAAATTTACCAGAGAAATAATAAGAATAAACTAGCAGTGTGTACTTTTGTGCAGAGTAAACAGCTAGGCTGTATAATAGAATTTCAAACACAGAAAAGAAATACTTCCAAATTGCTCAGAAAGGACTTTTTTTTTTTTTCTCTGCCATATTCTTTAGGTGGGAGCTCGTGGGCTCTGTGTCGCACTGCAGGGCAGGCGCAGGCGTGGCCGTGTGCTCTTGTCTCAGCAGCCAGGTCCGGGACGTGGGCCAAGGATCCAGCAACGTTGTTGACTGCATGTGAGCTCTGCTGCCTCCTCCATATTCCAGAGGAACAATAGTAGGGAGGCACCACAGAGCTTTTAAACACCGTGTTTTGTATGGTAGGTTATGAAATAAACCCAATACATTTTCTTTGTGAAAATGCTACCTTCTGCAGCTGTAAAGCTCTTTGTGGCTTTCTATCAATAGTGATACAGAAAAGCCTGTGAAAACACAGAATAAAAGTGTGACTCACAGGAGAAAACCTGCCAAGAGCTACAATCATCCCATTTTTGACAAGCTGTAATTTCAGAATCATTTGAGGCAGCTGTTGCAGGGACTCATTATTGAACTGTGAAGCAGGCATGGGGTGAGGAGAGCAGCAGATAGTCCTGCTGAGCCTTACCCAACAGCCCTGCTGTATGTTTTCTGGAGGACTCAAGTGCCATTTAATATAACTTATTTTCAGGAATGTGTTCTTAAACATTTCCTAATTGTAGAAGAGCTTTGTAACACAGAGCATCTCAAGTTTTAGAAGGTAACGACATCTCTGTTGCACACTAAGATAACTGGAGCAGAGAAGTTCACTGCCCACCTCCCAAGGGAAAGCTGGTAGCAGTGGAAATTGCAGGTACTCAGTCTGAAACCTGTCTTTCAAAGTACTTTCTCAAGCTGATACACTTATTAAAAATGATTCTTGACCTGAGTTTAGCCACTGGAATACTGGAATTCTCAAGTCTTTGATAAAATTTGTAGCAACTACTTCCTTTTAAAAGAAAAATTTCTGTTGAGAGGTCATTCCTGAAGTAACTAGTGTAATTTGTCCTCTTTCGAGATGATAGCGTGTGAAAATATAGGCTTCAGTGGTGTCTAAATCACCCTTTTCATTTGAAATGGAAACACATAATAAAAGTTGCAGTATTCTGTAAAGACCTTTAAATGCGACTCTAGGAGATGACATCTCCAGTTTCAGCATCCAGTAGCAACTCTCTGGTAATTCTAGAACTACTGACTCTTTTAAGATAGTTAAGTCAGGAAGATCTAGCCTCAAAACAGGCAGATGACTTCAAGTTTACATAAGCCAAAGAGTATGAGCAATGAAAAGAACTGGAAATAAACCAGTGCTTATATCAAAAATTGAAATAGGAACTTGACAGTGCTGTGTACAAAGGTGTCTTGTTATGCAGTCAGAAACCCTGAATTCTGAGTAAAGTCCAGCTGGAAAGACTGCAGGTTCCTCTTCCTGCAGCACCTTGAACAGACCAATAACTGACAATCCTTTGTGACCAAAAGTTTCACGTTACCAGGTTGTTCTAGGTGATGAGGGAAAGCAGCAAACTTCTCTGCATTCAGTACCAGGGGAGAGGCAGCACAGTATGAGCGTAAGGCACAGTCATGTTTTGCTGTTGAGTTACCATCATTTAGCTTTTCTGTTTCAAGTGGCTTGTACTTCACTAGCGCCTGGGGACGAAACGAACGGTACTGTAAATAATGAAGTGTTGCAATAAAACATTTGTACTTCAAAGCACCTTGTTTATAGTATGACTGGAGCATGCCATTGTGGGGGAACATTACAACACTGAGTACTTTTTGGTTGCTACAGAGTAGAATTCTCAACAGGAAACCTTTGTCAGCAGGGAAAATCGCCATGTTACAGCTGTGAGCTGTACCGACTGCCCTGCCACTGCCCTTGCCCCTGTGCAAGGGTGTATTCACCCTTGTGGTATTTCTGGCTCTTAATCTGGCTAGGAGCGGGAGGGGGGGAAAAGAGGTGCGAGTTCCCTGTCTTGAACCAAACAGGTTCTTCTACGGATGTCCTGGATAACAAGAAAACTGAAGAGAAAAAGAAGGCAAGTTTTCCACTATGTAACAGTGACCATGAAAGCAAGGTGCCTGGCGGTGCTGCTTGCCAGCTGATACCGTGCTCCTCTTGGTGGGAAAGTGCTAACTAGCACCCTTGGGTGCAGCCTGTGAGTAACTCCATGCATCTGGCCCACACTGACAGCAGTTGCCTTCTAGGCACCAAGGGGAGACACGTGTTCAGCAGGGAAATAAGGCTACAGCGAGTGACTGGGATTCTGTATGGCGTGGGAGGCGCTCTGCTGTCGACCCTGTAGCTGGAAGTTGAGTGGTACTAGATCTGAACACAACTGTAAGACAGATGCTTCTGTTGTATTTTGGTTCTCGCACACCCCCAACAACATTTGTGCTTGGGCTTCTGGAGGTGTATTGTTAAGGGCTGGCAGAAAAACAGCAAGAAAGGGCTACAAGGAACTGTTGCCAGTATAGTGACACCCACATTATTAATCTTAATTGGCACCAGAACTACAAATATTTTGTGCAGAACTGTTTTTAGAAACACTACTGCTGGAAATGTGATAATTCTGGCAAAGTTTGGTTTGTTGTTGTTTGTGGGGGTTTTTTTAAAAAAAAAGTGTATAGGATTCCTGTGGCAACAAACTGTAACGACGAAGCTGCATATAAAGCTGTTGTGATTTAACACCAGCAAACTTGCTTTTCTTCTTCCAGTACTGGCAACAGGATAACGATGACAAAGAAATAACCCCCTTCTCCCCCTCCCAGGCTGAGGGAACAGAGCAGCCCACGCTGGTTCCCCGTGGTGAGGCAGCCCTCCTGTGGCAGCCGGCCCGAACTGCCACTGTGTCTTCTAATTTAAAGCTAAACCCGGGATTTGGGGTAGCAAAGGGTTTAAACGTGCACGACCATGAAATCATTGCCTCTAAACATGATACACGTCTGTGCAAGCTGCCTTTGGCACAGACACGGCAAGATCTGAGTGCCCTGCAGTCTCGATACAAACAGGATCACCTCTACTAAGTCACCATTGTCCTCATTGCACCAAAGGTCTTCGTGCCCAGTTTCAGGGTTTGGCCTACACATTAATCTCTGCTTAACCAGAGCAGAAGGTTGGATTCCATCTAACAACCGATTCACCTTTTCCAATAGATTAAGACAATCATTCTCACTCACAAGCTTATCAACTCAGATTCCTAGTGTTGTTCTTGTATCCCTCTCAAAGGCCAATGATGATTTCAACACCTCAGTTTCCGATTTCAAAGCCGTACATTCTACATCAGAAATCTGCATGGGAGCAGGGGTTTCCATAGCTTCTGGTTGGGCGCAAGACAAACAGGCTCCTAAAACTACACAAATGACACCTTTACCCTTTTATCCTTCCAATCCCAGATGCAGCCTAACACTGCTTCATCCACTTTCCAAAACTTTTGAGCCCAATCCTTCCCAGCCTAAGAGTGGCACAGTTATGTTTTTGCAGCAGTTTATCCATGGCAATCCTGGATATGATGCCAATTTTCTGTTGTGGTAAAGGTCAAAGCAGTTTGGCAAAAAAAATAACCCCCCTTTGCGTTCCAGCTTGTCCTTAGATGTCAGAGGGGCTGGGAGAGGGGCGGGTGTGCTTAGCTTCTGAGCAATGCCCAGATTGATGTTAATAGCCCAGTAGATTTGGGGCTATCAATCAATCACAATTACGGATGCACTACTAACGCCATACACCACCCATCCAATTGCACTCCACGAACTATCACAGCCATACATAAAGAGTTTGGCAGCGCCCGCTATAATTTATCACAGCCAGATTAAGGAATAGTGCTGTTTATTGAAGCAACAGATATACAAGTTCTTTGGATTGCCAGTGATAAATCTGCTGTCAGTAAAGCGTGTGCAAGCACTGCAGATGTTAATTCAGCTACAAATGTGTTAAGTTACAAAACAACTCTATAGAGATTTCTAAGTTTCCCAGGGAAGCACTCAGTGGAGTGTTTGAATCTTACCCAAAGGTGTCTCTGTGGGGGAGAAGAGAGGCTCAGCCCGTTGCCTGATCCCAGAAGTCGGAGGTACCTTCCAGTTCCATCCATAGTCACAGAGCCTGGCGCGGTGTCTCCACTCCGTTCCACCCTCTGTACAGTTTCTCTTAGAGTCAGCACATCACGCTCCCCTGATGTTACCAACATCTAAGGTTGCCTTGGAAACTTTGGCTGCACTCCACCCTGGAAGCTTCTTCCATGTTGTACCTTTCCTTAATGTGTGAACAATGCTATACCCTTTAAAATAAGTTTAATTTCCAAGCCATCTCCAGCAATTATTCCACAATCCCAAATGTGGAATTGTCACTGCTTCTGTTAATGTTGGTTTTCCTGCATCTAAAAACCTTGAGCTCACCCATGAAAATCATAAACCCAAAGATGTCCATCAGTACATCCTCTAAACACAAACTAAAAAATCATTCTGGAAGAATCAAGTATGGTCACAGTTACATCAAAGTCTCCAGCCTGCTGATCTTACCATGTCATGGGCTTCTGGGAGGAGCAAGACCAGACTCTGGACTAACTCTTGACCAGCTCCCTTGGCCATGTATCTCCAGTGTGTGCAGCCAGTGCTGATGAATCACCCTGCTGCCTGTCCACCCCACTGCCGCCTCAGCTTCTGGGGCACAGTACCTCCCTGCCTCAGCTCTCCTACTGCCCCATAGCACCCATTGTGCACGATGCTGCTCCTCACCTCATGACTTGGACTGTGGCTTCCTAATTCCTCCCAAACCATACCCACTGCCAAGAGCAGTGCATCACCTGCTGTGCCACCCACAGCCACGTTTGCCTTCAGGAAAGTTTAGTCTGAGCACTTCTATGTATGGAAAATCAATAGAAAGACATCTTTAATGTAGATGTCTGATCACTACATGAAAATAGTAATTCCTGATTGTATTTTTTCAGAATGTGCTGTAACACCATGATGATGCAAAGATCTTGCATGTATTAGTGTTTATTTCAATTTTGTAAAATATGTTCTTTCAAAATAATCTGAAATTCATACCTCATCATTTATGTTCAAAAGGGATTGTGAGAATTTGGTTATACTTCCACAGATTTCAATACTTTTTAATATTGCTCTTCCCCAAAGACATCTCATTCCTAATAGAGCCATGCTTCCAGCAAAACTGTTTGGACTAGAAATCCTGCTAAAATATTCAGACGTGGGCAGAAGACTCAAGAAGGTGATGCACGTGCTGCTTGCATATTTTAAAACGTAAATTATATATATACTTTACTTTTACAGCCCCATCAATAGACTACAGACTTTCCTCCTGTTTAAACATCGGTGGAGAAAATTATTTCACTGAGTTGTCCACCTGTAGAGGGGGATGCAGCCCTGCAAACAAGCAAGCCTTCGAAGAGGGCTTTGCCCACACCCTGCATTTATGCAACATAATCAACAATCGACCAATGGCCTAGGGCTGCTGCACAGAAGCAGGAGGTAACAGAGATCCCAGCCAGGCACTGGAAGGATCTATGTCTGTCTCCAGATCTTCTTTCAGGTGTGGTGGGATTTGGGGGCAGTCATTCCAGTGGCAGTGGTGTTAACCCTTGTAGCATGCATGCACTTAGGGCAGACTGAACACATCAGAAGCAATTTATGCATCAAACCCAAGGAACTTCTCTTGCTTGTGATGTGGTAACACACTGGTTTTTTAGAACAGTGGGATTCTGGAAGCAGATTCTGAAACCAACACTTGGGCTGAACAGCCTCTTCCTCTGTGCTCGATCTGACTGCATTCAAGTGCTCGCATCAGAGATGCAGTCAGTCCAGCAGCGACAAGGCTATCAAAGCTCCAGGAAATCTTGTGAGATCACTTTGCTGCTCTAAACTTCTATTTGCACTTACCTAAAATCAAGCTGCCTTCCTGCATCAGACTGTACGACCTCAGTTCTGTGTCTTGCCTCCGCTTGCCACAGCATTTTGACTCTGGAGTCATTGCATCTCTTCTAGGAGTTTGAAATGAGCTGCATGAGAAAATTCCTGTCAACAGGCAGAAACATCTACAAACGGCAGACACTGAGGAGTGGAGGGCAGGCCTCGCTGACTCAGGGCAACTCCTGGGTAATATTTAAAATTATATAATATTAAAAGGTTTATTAAAGATAAAATTGAATGCAACACTGATTGTGCAGCATCCCAACAGCTCAAGCCCAACTGCATCTGCCCCGAACCACAACCAGAAACAGAAGCGGTTGTGTTTACCTCGTTTGCTGCATGTCCGCTCTGCTGAGGCAGCTGCAGGGTGCTCAGCATGATCTTGTGTGATGGGACCGTGGTACTGACACTAAATTACACCAAGATTCCTTTTACAACCAAGCTGTCATCAGGTGATAAAATATTTAGCCAATAAACCTGTTCAAGCTTAACTAGAACAAATGCCTGGAAATCCATAACTCCAGATCACTCCCATAGTTAAACTGGGCTGTCTGTCTTTGTTTAGGCTGAAACTGTTTTGAAAACTATTATTTTCAGCATTGCTGCAGTGCACAGTTATGGATCTGATCAGGATGGGGAAGTTGATGAGGCCTTCTACAGACAGCTGAAAGTGGCCTCACAATCACAGACCTTGGTTCTCATGGGGGACTTCAGTCACCCTGGTATCTGCTGGAAAGGCCACACAGCCAGGCATGAACAGTCCAGGAGGTTCTTCCAGTGTGTTGGTGATAACTTTTTGACTCAGGTGGCAGAGGAGCCAACAAGGAGAGATGCTACTGGACCTAGTACTGACAGAGAGGGACTCGTGGAGGACATTAAGGTTGGAGACAGTTTCGCTGTAGAGATCATGAGAAGATAGAATTCAGGATTGTGGGTAGTAGGCACAGAACAACAAGTAGGATTGCAACCTTGGACTTTGGGAGGGCTTACTTCGACTTCTTCAAGAAACTGCTTGGAGAAATCCCATGGGTTAGGGCTCTGGAAGGTAGGGAGGCTCAAGAGAGCTGGCTTATATTCAAATACCACTTCTTCCAAGCTCAGGATTGGTGCATCCCTAAGAGCAAGAAATCAGGCAAGGGAAGCAGGAGACCTGCATGGTTGAGCAGGGAGCTTCTGAAAAAGCTCAAGTGGAAGTAGGAAGTTTACAGTACATGGAAGAAAGGACTGACCATTTGGGAAGATTACAAGAATGCTGTCATAGTGTGAAGGGATGAAACCAGGAAAGCCAAGACCTCCATGGAATTAAACCTGGCAAGGGATGTCAAAGGTAACAGCAAGGGTTTTGTCAAGTATATTGGAGGCAAAAGAAAAACTAGAGAAAATGTGGACCTGCTGTTGAATGAGGCAGGTGCCATGGTGACAGGATGCAGAGAAGGCAGTTACTGGCTGCCTTCTTTGCTTCAGTCTTTAGTGCGCAGGCCAGCCCTCAGGAGTCTCAGACTTTGGAGGTAACAGAGAAAGTCTGGAGGAAGGAAGACTTTTCCTTGGTTGAGGAGGATCAAGTTAGAGATCAATTAAGTAAACTGGATATCTACAAGTCCATGGGCCCTGATGGGATGCACCCATGTGTGTCGAAAGAGCTGGCAGAAGTCATTGCTGGGCCACTCTCCAACCTCTTTGAAAGGTCCTGGAGAACAGGCAAGGTGCCTGAGGACTGGAGGAAAGCCAATGTCACTCCAGTCTTCAAATAGGGCAAGAAGGAAAACCCAGGAAACTACAGGCCAGTCAGCCTCACCTCCATCCTGGAAAGACAATGGAACAGCTTGTTCTGTGTGTCATCTCAAAGCCTGTGCAGGAAAAGAAGGTTGTCCAAAGTAGTCAGCATGGATTCACCAAGGTGAAGTCATGTCTGACTAATCTGATAGCCTTCTACAATGGCATGACTGGATGGACAGATGAGGGGAGGGCAGTGGATGTTGTCTACTTTGACTTCAGCAAGGCTTTCTACACTGCCTCCCACAGCATCCTCGTAGGCAAGCTCAGGAAGCGTGTGTAGATGAATGGACAGCAGGGTGGATTGAAAACTGGCTGAAAGATAAGAGCTCATAGGGTTCTGATTAGTGGCACAGAGCCTAGTTGGAGGCCTGTAGCTAGCAGTGTTGCCCAGGGGTCAGTACTGGGTCAATATATTCATGAACAACCTGGATGAAGGGACAGAGTGTACCCTCAGCAAGTTTGCTTATGACACAAAACTGGAATGGGTGGCTGACACACCAGAGGGCTGTGCTGCCATCCAGCATGACCTGGACAGGCTGGAGAGCTGGGCAGAGAGTAACCTTACGAAATTCAACAAGGGCAAGTGTAGAGTACTGCACCTGGGCAGTAATAATCCCAAGTATCAGTACAGGCTGGGGGCTGACCTGCTGGAAAACAGCTCTGTGGAAAAAGACCTGGGAGTCCTGGTAGACAACAGGCTGACCTTGACCCAGCCCTCGTGGCCAAGAAAGCCAATGGCATCCAGGGATGCATCAAGAATGTGACCAGCAGGTCAAGGGAGGTTCTCCTCCCCCTCTACTCTGCCCTGGTGAGGCTTCATCTGGAGCATTGTGTCCAGTTCTGGGCTCCATGGTTCAAGAAGGAAAAGGAAGGGCTATGAAGATGATCATGGGACCAGTACATCTCTCTTATGAAGAAAGGCTGAGGGATTTTTGGCTTTTTCGTCTGGAGAAGAGAAGGCTGAGGGAGGATCTTATCAATGCATAAGGGTGGGTGTCAGGAGGATGGAGACATTCTTTTTTTCAGTGGTGCCCAGTGACAGGACAAAAGGCAACGAGCACAATCTTGAACATAGGAAGTTCCATCTAAACATGAGGAGGATCTACTTTACTTTGAGGGTGTCAGAGCACTGGAAAAGGCTGCCAGAGAGGTGGTGGAGTGTCTGTCTCTGGAAACATTCAAAACTCACCTGGACACCATCCTGTGCAACCTGCTGTAGGTGAACCTGCTCTGGCAGGGTGGTTGGACTGAATGATCTGCAGAGGTCCCTTCCAACCCCCAACATTCTGTGATTCCATGAAGTTGTCATCAGGCGATAAAGCCAACAAGCCTGTTCAAGCTTGATTAGAACAAATGCCTGGAAAGTCCTTAACTCCAGATTACTCCCATGGTTAAACTGGGCTATCTTGATTTAGGCTGAAACTGATTTTAAAACTATTTTCAACATTGCTGCAGTGCACAGTTTTGCAAATCCAAGTGCTTTATTCCAGATGCTCCATTTAAGTTTTTTGCTGGCTTCTTTTCCCACATCTGTATCTGTTTTCTAAACCTTTGCATGTTCTCTCAAGTGGAACTTGCAGCAAACAAAGCACTCCTAGCCAGGAGATGAAACTTATATTTGTAATTCTTTCCTGGCTCTGTTAGTAAGGCTGGTGTTGCTGTCACTTTGTGGCATTTTAACACAATTCCTTGGATTCCAGACAGTTTCATTTTCAAGCTGTTCCAGCGCACACACACAAAAAGTCAACAGGCAGCTATGTAATTTCTGCCATCTGCCTTGTCTGGTCTGCAGAGGTTGTCGTGTTCCATCACTTCAAGCAAAAAGCCCACGCAAATACATACCTGCTGTAAGTTTTCCACCAAAATGCTGACTCGATCTTTCAATGAGTGCACACAACCCACGTCAGGTGGTGTGGCAGCCAGCATCCTGACAGAGACAAGACACGTGCAGTGGGGCTGTGATGGAGAGAATGCACACATGGCTACAGCTGTCTGCCTGGCTTCTGAAGTGTCTCTGCTACCTGGCAGCATCCCACAGGAGAATTTCTCTGATATTTATTAAATTAATGGTCCTGAAAATTAATACTCTAAGCAGGCAACTATGCAGCTATAGCCATTCCTGAGGGAGGCAGCAAGGCTTTGGGCTGGTTACATAGCCAATGAGAAACATTTTTCTGTCTTCATTTGCTTGACGGGTAAAACTTAACTTGGGCCAAGAATCATAAGCAAATTATCTTCCCACACACATATTTTCCAAGAAAAAAAAAGGCAGGACTGCACGTTGGCTCACCTAACTCAGCACGAGCTGCTGGGAGAACATAATTGCAAATCCATGCACTGCTCTGACACACTCTGAGTTAGATCTTGCACTGAACAGCTGCCAGCAGATGAAACAAACAGCATATTACAGCTGCCAATATGATGGTATTTGGATGCCATGTTGTCATCGCACATTATGCCACATGAAAACTTTCTCCTCCCACTTCCCACTTTTGTGCAAGTGGCTGCCAGCTCCCCAACCAAAATCTTGGTCAGTGCAGGACAGAAAGGATGGGAACGGAATAGCAGAGCCAAACAGTCCTTCTTTCTTCCTGTTCTTAGTTGACATCCTAGCTGCTCTCACTACTGCTATTTGGCTCCCAAGGTCTTCCTTTACGTCCAAGAGACCAACAAGCCTCTCTCTCCTCTTCCTTTCCCAGCCCCTCACACCTGACTCTGCTTTCCCACAGCTGGGTTCCTTGCTTTTTATCACTCTCCACCTGATGTGGGTTGCTGTAGCACCCCTAGGTCAGCTGCCCATAGTCCATCTCACCTAACTACCACCAAAGATCTAAAGCTCCATGCTCCTCCAAGGGCCAGCCCCTCTGCTCCACACACACTCTTTTCCTGCTTGCAACACCTGCATGCACACGCACTTTGGCTTTCTGACTAAGCCCATTTCACCTTGGCACCAACGCTGCTGAGTCACGCCAACACCTCCTCCACAGGAACCTATCGGGGGGGCGGGAGGGGAAAAACAAAAGCTGATGCTGCTCTGTGAAGCCCATGGTGACAGAAACACTCAGCACAGCCCTGCTGGAGCCCTTAGCCCTCGCCACAGCCTCAGAGCCAGGTGCTGCTATCTGTAAACCCTTGGTGTCAGGCTGAGTCTCATCCGTGCTGCCGATTCACATCCACTGATGACTAGTTTTTAGGAGATTAGTTACTGCCCTTAAAGTTTTCCTCACTCAAAGAAGGCCAAAGCTGTCAGACAAAACGAACCAGTAAAACAGATGTCTAATTTGGTCTTCTTTTTCATGTTGTCAACCAAAAGACAGGGGCAGCAGCAGACTACTATGCATGCAGTCATTAGGAGAGAGGTAAAAAGAAAAATACATACGTACCAGGTATCCAGAGCTCCCAAGGATGCTTGGCCCAGTAAAACATAATCCAGTCTCCGGCAAAATAAATGGGATTTGGAAACATGCTTGAACATTTTGCCAAAGCAGTACTTACAAATGAATCCCAGCATTGCAGTCTTATCAGGATGGACCTGAATTTCAAACTTCAAAGTTAAAAAACGTGAAACACTATTTTGGTATCTTCCCTCCAAAGAGGGCAGTGAGGTGAAGACAGCAGCAAGTTCATGCTGTTGAGTATTTCAAGAAATTCAGCCACATACCAAGGAAGATGCGGGGCACAATCAGACATGGCATGGCCACATCAGCCCTCACCTCTGAGCAAAGCTGCACCCAGGGCCTGTGCTTGTGCGACTGAGTGCGAGCAGAGCACGGGGCAGGCTGAGACACCTCAGCTTCAGATTAACAAACCAAGAAAGTCCTCCCCCTCCCCAGACAGCTTGATTTTCATTTCATCTTCACAATTTTGACCAATATCTCTTTCATCTGAAGAACTTTAAGACAAGCAAGTCAAAAATTCATATTTTAATTCTTTTATATATATGTATACACACACATACACATGCAGCAATGCATCCTCAGTAGAGGAGACAAACAAAAGATCTGTGGCACAATTTCTTTTGAGACTTTTTTTTTAACCTTTTAATTTTTTGAAGATGTATCACAGACTTGATTTTTGTCTTTTTCAAGGACTATAAAAAAGCAGCTACTTCTTATTCACAGAAGCCACAGAGTGCAGATTCAGAGCTGAAGTCAAACATATCAGTCTCCTCTCCTCACTTATTTGTACATCTTTTCCCACTGGAGACTCCATTTTGCAAGAGGTTTGGCACTCTCAGGTCTCCGTGGGGCTCTAAGGCATCACACCTTTCCCATACCCAGGCCACTGCTGTGTCCCAGCACGTGAAAAACTGATGTGAAAGGGAGGACTGGTGTGTCACACACCACAGGATGAAAGCCATTTAACAGATTTAAGACCAATGTTCATGTTCAGGAAACCTGACAATTACTTTTTAAGGATGTTTTCACTGAGAAGTGCAGATTTTATTTATGCTCTAAGATGATGAGTAAAGTGGGGTGAAAAAAAAGGGGAAAAACTTAACCCCGTATGAAAACAGTTGAAATAGAAATCCCACAAAGGTGACCCAGAAATGCAAGGAGAGGGTGGGTGGCAGCTAAGCAGGTGGGTGGCAGCTTGACCAGCGTGCCACAATTCAGTGCTGCCTGGAGACCCAGAGAGCCCTGCTGGTGCCCACAGCACTACCATACACATTCATGTTGCAAAGAAAACACCACTCATGAAACCTTCAGCTCCTGCCCTGCTTTGCACATTGCATCTCACTCATGCACATTTCCCAGGGCCCTCTGGAAAAACAAAACAAAGCAAAATCTTGACCACAAATTCTAATTAGCTCTTCTAGCAAGGAGAGCTCACAAGCAAGTTCGGAGCTTGCTGCACCTCATGTGTAACAAGCAAAAAGGTGGACAGCTTGGAGCAACTTTCAGAAATACTTTTCAGCTGCCACAGACCACATACAGGCTGACACATGCCTTCAAATATCAAAAGAGAACAGAAAAAAACCTATTTGTTGGGATGCAGTTTTGCTGGCTCAACACAAGCGGACAACACTGCCGTATTGCTATGATATGAAACGCTGGACCCAAAGAAAACTTTAACCTCAGCAATACTGAGTAGGAGAGGAGAAAAACCCAGCAGGAATTCCAGGAACTCTGTATCTTGACAAAACACATCTCAAAACAGCGGTGAGCACACGCTGCCATTGTAACACACAAGTCCTTGTTTCAGGAACACAAAGTTTACGGAAACACATTCAGAAATGCTGACGATGGCCCAGGAACACTGCTGGTTTCAGGTAGTGACAGGGGTTACCGAAAGTGCAATTAATATAAAGAAAGCACAGGCTGCCAACTGGCTGTTTCAGTGTTTGGAGAGCAGCTTAGGGCTGAAAAACTGCAGTCAACTTTAATGCAGTTGTTTTGCCAAAAATAACATTTGTCTTTGAAAAGAGTAAGCCAAATCAAAGACAGCAAGCAAGCTAATCTATAATGTATAACTAATCTCAAAATAAATGAAACACAGCAGCAAAATCAAGTTTGGTCAATAAAGGCTCAATAAATAAACAACAACAAAATATTATTGGAAAACAACTCCCAAAAATTTTTGGCTGTTTTAGCCCAGGGGGGCCACTGTCCCAGGCACAAAGCCAAGTGGGGCAGTGGATGCCTGCTGCAGCTCCATGGCCTCCTGCTCCCCCTTCTCCCTCCCTGGCTTTTAGATGACGACCCTGCTGGCATGTCACACCTTCCTCCTCTGCATCCCTATCTCCATCCCACCTTCAAAACCAATGTCCTCCTTGCTTTTGTCCCAAGCAAGGTACATGGGAAACATATCTTCAGGGTGCAAGGGAGAAGGAAATGGTGGGAGCAACTGAAACAGAGACTTCGTGTACCGAAATTCATACTTAAACCTCATTCAGAAGGGAAATACTAAGACCATTCAGAGAGAAAAGGCAAATTGCAATTTCTCTACAAGACGTTGACAGCATGAGGACTCTTGCAATAACTCATAACAAACAGGTGACTTCTTTTATTGTTTATTTCCCCATATAAATGAATCAAATATCTCTGAAACTCCATCACACACAGGGCAGAAAAAGTTGTTTACAAGAGGGACATACATCCCCAAAATAAGTTTAATATGTACAGAACTATAAAGGGAACCAAGAGGGAAGGGAGAGGACAAAACCAAAACCAAGGACACTGCAGTCAGACTTTGACTTTCAGTTACAGAAGAGATCTCTATCTCCATGTAAGTGGGGTTTTCAACTATTAAATAATGGCATCTTAAAAATAGAACATTTGACAATTTCAACACATGTATTATTTCTTCTAAATAAATATTGCATGGAAATGATGCTGCTTTGCCACCGTAGCTGCCTCCTTTCCTTCTGGGACTCAACCATGACCTCTGTTTTTCCTTGGGTTCACAGTTTTGTTTCCTAATGGCA
This sequence comes from Podargus strigoides, assembly GCA_028020825.1. Taxonomy (NCBI): domain Eukaryota; kingdom Metazoa; phylum Chordata; class Aves; order Caprimulgiformes; family Podargidae; genus Podargus; species Podargus strigoides. Next base: position 60,830,295 of record CM051621.1, on the reverse strand, counting down.
AATGCTATTTCCTCCATTAATGTTTTGCTTTGGGTTTTTTTTTTTTGGTTTTTTGGTTTTTGTTTTTTGGTTTTTTTTTTGTTTGTTTGGTTTTTTTTTTTGTTTTTTTTTTTTTTTTTTGTTTTTTGTTTTTTGTTTGTTTTAAAGGCCTGAACAGGCCCAAGTAAAAACGAGCATCTTTCCTAACCCTTTGCAGGCCTCTGACCTGGTGCAAGGTTGAAATATGATGGCTTTTAAAAAATTACCTATTATTTAAACAGTCTTTTCCATAACCTGAAATATAACATAGCTTCCTGCTATGTAAGTTGCTACTGACGCTTCCACAGATCACTTTTGAAATGAGTGCCCCCAGAGAGCCCCCCACATGCCTGTGAGACAAACTGCCCATGATCTCATATCCTCAGAAGCCTGAGGGAGTTAGCCCTGGGAGAGGGAGCAAACCCTTGCACATCTGCCTCCCCACAGCAGCAGAGCACATGCTGCCTTTTCCCCAGCTGTAAAGGAGAAAACTTCATCTGCCTTCACTGGATGTTGTCTTAATGACTTTGCTTGCCCAACACTCTTGCATGAGCTTTCCTAGGAGCAGGGCAAGAGATTATCACTATGTGGGTAGCAAAGCACCCAAAAGGCAGGTGAGAACATGACCCGGTGCATGTGCAGACTGCAGGACTGGGCAGCCGCATGGCCTGCCCCGTGGGCTGCAGCAGGGGGTCAGTCGCCTCAGGGTGGGCAAGCTGTGAGCAAGGGGTTCTCTTGACAGGTACCTGGCCTCGCAGCTGGGAAGGGGATGGGTTTATACAAAATGAAAGTACCGGGGGAACTCATGTCCCTGCTGCACCTTATGCTTACCCCCAACACTCTCCTATGGTACTCGCAGACTCCCCCAGTGGTTTTCAGGTTCAAAAAAGCTTTCTTCCTTCCTTCCTCCTTGTCAGCTCGTGATCCTAAAACTAGCTTTGTTTGAAGACAAAGTCAGAAGGCAGCATTGACCCCACCAGTCTGGAATCAAGCTCCAAAGTGCACATCAAGCCTTCAGGCTGGCTGGCTGTCCCCACACTTCCTGAGAACAAAACAGTTAATGCTGAGCCTCTCCCTGTCCCTGTCTTACTCAGAGCAGCCACTTCTCCAGGGAGGAGGAGTGGAAGTGAAGTTTCACAGGTAAAACAGGGAGGGGGGACGTGGACCTTCCTTCCACTGGTTAGGACAGCTTATCCCTGAAATGCACTAAGGCTTTTAATAAAGTGAACATAAAAGGACAGTCCCTTGAAGGTACGGGAAGACCCAGACAGGATCCTGACAAACCTGTGCTGCCAGGCTAGGCGAGAGGAGAGCTCCTTTGTGCTTGGCACTAGGGCAGAGTCACAGCAGTCTCCTGTCAGCTCCTCCCAGAGGCAAGATGACTCCAGGCTTCCCCACGGCAGGGGCCACTTCTACAGAAACTACTTCTGGAAATGCAGACCTTCTGCTGATATTTATTTACTGTCCATTGTCATGAGCCTCAAAACCACCAGCAGGTATTTTACAAATGGGGTACCACTGCACATGTGCAGACCTGTTCCTCCATCCTGAAATTACGTGGAAAAGGGAACTAATTCTTTCCTGTAAGCACAATTATTCTGAGATACCATCCTCCTCTTTGCCACTCCCATGGGTCTGTCAGAATTAGGGCGAGGGATGCTAAAGGGGACCAGAGGGCTAAGGCACAATATTAGATACAAGGATGGCAGGATGCTGCTGTCACACAACAGGAAATCTTTGGGTAGAGAAGGGTGTCATTTTACTGAATGCATGAATGTCATAGATGCTGCCTTCACCTTTATTGTCACCTGCAAAATGCAATGTCAAAAAAGCAGCTCCTGACAAGGAAAAAAAGCTTGCAAACAGCTAATTACTCCCTTTTGTGTTCCCTTGACAAGATTTCTAAGTCTTTTGGCCCATCCTGTAGTTTGGTTGAGAAAGAGCATGAGTTATCTCCCACATGAAGGATGCCCTACTTTGCTACCAAATCTTGCTCTTAGATATTCACCAAGACCAGCAACAGTTGCAGGCAAACATCCAAACACAAAATTTGTCTTATGTTCCACAGAAGTTCAGCCACTTACTCCCTTCTTAAACAAAAGTGACTCCCCCCATGTAAGCTCGCGAACTCGGACCAATGTCCAAGCAATCGCACTGACCCAGCACAGCTATACACCCCCACCCATTGAAATGACAAAAAGCAAGTGGACAGGGCCTCCTCAATGTGAGCAACATCCCTCCACCACAGAAAAGAAGCAGAGCTGTTTCCAACCTCACCTTGTCATTTTGCCACCCCAACTGTGCCTGGCTTACAATACCCTAGGTAACGTAAGTCGAATGCTCAGGGCATGTGTGTGCGTGAGTGCATAGCAAGGAGGAGGACCAAAGCAGCTTTGACTTTAAAAGTGAACTTGCAGCACTGAAGGCAGTGGCTTGCCCCGATTCTCAGGACAGCAGCTGGCTGACAAATGCAAGATGGTGAGGTTGAAAGCAGGCAAGGCAAACTGCTTTGCTGTTTTTGTTGTAACGTATTGCTGTGCGGTGCCAACGAGGTTGCTGATTGCCATCTGAGGAACAAAGACAAAGACTGCATTTTGCTTGCAAAAACACTTCTCTGGCATGTTTTGTGGGTGCACAACTGTTGCAGACCATGGGATGTTGCATAACCACCTCTGGAGGCAGATTTCTTCCTTGTCGGCACTTCTTCATGTGTGATTATTGTCCTGCTGGTTATTTGTAGTAGAAATGTTTATAGACCATCAATACATTGAGCCATCCAGACAATTCATTGCACTTTGTCGTTTTAAAGGAAGGTGCCATCAAACATTGAGGCTTTCCTCCATCTCTTCTTTTTCAAGGCAGCAAAGTGCTACCCTAAAAACACAGTTCAAAGTTATTCCAGTGTAACCAGATTCCTTCCACCTTCGTTTGTTATCCCTTGGAGGTGCTTTGTATCTAAAAATTTAACAAGTCACTGTTTCTGAGGCTTCAAAAGTGCAAAAAAGTTCAAGGTACTTAATCACCTTCAGCACCAGTTAAGGCATATTTGTTTCCAGTCTCAGCCATTGTAAACCCTGTCTAACGTAGTGTACCAGTTCGGTCACGCTGCTGTTCAGTGCCAGAGGGCATGTCGCTATGCTGAGTTCAGCAAAAAACTCTGCAAAAAGGGAAGGGAGAGAGAAAACACTTGGTGAGTTTCACACAACAGGCATGTCTGATAGGGAGGGGGCAGTGAGGAGGAACAACAGCAGCAAGTCCCATTAAACACATTGTAAATGCAGAGAGCGCAGCAATAGTAGAAGGCTGGGAAGCATAAGCACATGAGGCAGGGCACACAGGAGGAAAACACACACACACACATAGAGACACCGAACCACTTCCCCAAGTGCTGCCCTTAGAAGGACATTGATTGAGACTCTGCAATAGATGGGCAAAAGTTTGGGTGTTCACACCCCAGTCCTTGCCAAGTGCCTCCCCCAGATTTTAAAGAGGCCAAATTTGAGTGTCTTTCTGAGTCTTCTTCCAGAAGCACACACAGCTGTCATTGGGCTGGTCCCTTTCCTTCACCCATCCTCAAACCTTGGAGACATCATGATTTCTCAACTGAACAGCTTGAAAAAATTTGTACAGCTTGCCAGGCTATACAGCTGATTTGGGTCGTTAATAGCTGGGCACATCAGGCAGATTCAACAGACTCCTTCTATTCTGCCACCGACTTCAGGCACCGTGCTCCTCTGCCTGCACGGGCAGGAGATGGCTCTCGCAGCATTATCTGAACCGGCTGGGAGGTGCCGGCAGGCTGAGCGCCCTGCTCTGTGCTGGCAATCATCTGTGCTGGTGACAGCAAGTTATGCCAAGTTATCACACCTATTCCTTTCTAGTCACCTTTCTGAGACATTCCTGCACGACATGGGCTCATCCCAGTGTCTCCATCCCTCCAGCCTCAATCATGTTGCCAGGTGCCTTTTCACAAACTGGCCATTCTCAGCTCTCCTTTTTTACACAGAAAGATTGAACCTGGAGGCTGAAAATTTCTGCTTGGCTGTGCAAGGAACTCTTCAGAAGCAGAGAGCACATCACTGTCATTCTAATACCTTACAATTTAGAAGCAGAGAGCACATTTCCCCTGATTTTCCTGGTTTTGCTTACAAAATGGGTAACCATTCCCTCCATGGGGAACAGAAGAGCTGTAAACAGAGACAAGGAGTCCGAACCCCCTGCCCGAGCAAACAGAAGAGAACCTGATCTGTGACCACAGCACCATGTGAAAGGAGAGTGACCGTACATGCCCGTATGCAACCTCAGCTTGTCCTTGCTGTGGGACATCAGAGGCCAGAAGACAACCTGTTACAATCTCATGATCTGTGGTGGTGTTCTGAATTACCGTGAGGAGCTCGGTCCTGCACTGGTCATCGACCTGACAAAGTACTCCAGCTCCACAGAAGTGACTCAGACATCAGTTACAACTGACTGATTTCCACTAACTTATGACTTCCCTGTTTAAAGGAATGCAATAGCTGAAAGCCACTGCTCTTTCTTCCTCTTAGGCCTTATGAATTGCATACAAGAATCAAGAATTGGCCTTTTTTTTCTTAGTTTTATGGACTCACTCTCTGTACTTTACACTGAATATCAACAAGTTCCAGTTCTGAAACTCTTCCACTGTCCTCAACAGTGACAACTGCCGCCAAGCCTATGTGAGTATTTACTGTTCTCCTGCACACATCCCCTCCCTTGGGAGTATTTACTTACTACCCCAGTCATCATTCTACATTAAAATGGCAACACAGGGCAGGTTTTGAATTTAGCCTTGATTGATGCAAGACTGTGCTCAGGATGCCCTCCCATGGGTTTTTCTCCATAACTCATTCCTCTGCCTTACCAGCAGCATCCACCGCTCCTTCTATGTGACAGTCTTCTGCCAGCCTTTTGAGGATATAATCCAAAATGCTACATGTGAATTGCTGCCGTGAGCACAGATTTGCTCAGAGGACAGGCAACAAAGGGAGTTACTTTATTCAAAGGTGACTTGCAAAGTTTTTTGAATTTTGGCAACTGCCTCATTAGTGTGAGAATTTTTACAGCCTTCCAACAACTCGGCCAGGCACATCGTGCTTATTTTCTTTTGCAAGTGCACCAACAGATTGTGGTGATACATCTCTTCAGCCACAGTAGCTCACAAAACTTTTTGTTTTACGAAAAATGACACTGCAAATGCCACATGGGATGGTAGGTTACAAACTGAGCTGCACCCACTCTAGGGCTTTTGCTTATTCACCACTGCTTGTACCACAGGACAACACAACATTTTTAACAAGATGACTGTAAAATAAAAAACCAGCAGCAGCAATTTTAGGAAATGCTACCAGCAAATACTGGTCATGTGCCCAGCAAGGACTCCAACTCAAGTGCTGCTCAGCTTCTCTGTTACAGAGAGAAGCCAGCTTCAACGTCTTCAGGACAAAAATACCTCGAGTTTGACAAACAGAAGCTGTTTTTAAAGAAAGTGAACCAACTCAGAAAAACTAAGCCCCGCAAAGGGAAAAACAAACAGCAAAAATCTCTTATGCTTCTTGTGTTACCATGAAGCAAGTTGGCCGGTTTCCTGCACTTGATACCCTCATCCCTTAGCTCTTAAGACATTTGAGGATGCCAAGACAACCTTTTGGTTTGGTTAGTTAGGAACACTCATCAATATATCAACATCACGTATCTCTGCCAATAACCTGCCAATACATCATAGCTGTCTATTTCAACATATTTTAATGCTTTGATCTTTAGGTATGGTGTTTGCTACCTTGAATGTTAGTATTTAAGCAAGTACATACACATAAGCACAACACACAAGACAGAAAAGCTAGAGGGTAAAAACTTACCCTTATTCTTCCTGGCCAGTGCATCAGCATGTTCCCAAATATCTTGCGCATAGAGGATATGAGAAGTGATGTTGACGTAGGAAGCGGTGATACTTGGGATATTATAGGGGACAGTGACTGAAGAGGCAATGCTGTTGCCACTAGAGTTGCTTGCATTCGATCCCGGCTGAGAACTCACAGAGCTGGCAGGAGAGGGCGTTGAAGAAAGAGGAGAAGGCATGCCTGTGCTTCTGTGGGAGAAAGAAATGCCATCATGAACATTTAACTTCAGCCAGGGGCTATCCAGTATCATCCAGGCCTGCAGTATAGAGTGCAGTGTTGAAAATGGAGATGTGTTCAGCTACATAACAAGTAATTGTTCTTCGAGTGCAAGGCCAAGGTTTTTGAAGTTATTTGCAACTCTAAGGACTCCTCTTGACAAAAGAAAATGTGGGACCAGACATCAGAAAGGGCCACCCAGCCACCTTCCAAAATATACACCTACCTGTGGAAGCCTTCACCAGATTATCTAACTGTTTTTTCCTAATGACTTCCATTTCAGGCATGCTGAAGCTCCCCAGCTCTGGAGGCTGGAGCTTTCTGACAGTAAGTCAGAGCAGCCAGGTCTGCCTACACACACTTATTATAGACCTAGGGAAGCTAAATGCGGTCAGCTGCCCACCTTCCAGACACAGGCTGGCTTCATCACATTGCTTCACCCAACCTCATTTTAGTCACTGGTAAGAGAGGGCTTCCACCACTTGGGAGATTGTTTACTTTCCAATAAACTATACTGTGCAAGGTGGTAGAAAAATAACTGGAATTTCAGCACCACTACTAAAGACCAAACAAACCCCTCTCAACCGCAGAGTTTGAAAGGGACAGACGTGGAGCCCAGTAGCTATCTGCCAAATGCAATTACCACAGCACACAGAAAAACTCCTTCTTACTGACTGTTATTAAAACACAGCCCAGTCTGGTGGGCATTAGGTCAAATACTTTTGTGTGACAGCTTGCCTTTTACTTTTCCTGCCACATACACAGCAACACTACTGCAGATACACAGAAAGGACAAAATGCTCAGTAACTCACAAAGGAGAAAATGTATTTCTTTTTCTTAACTGGTGATTGAGCTAAAAAGAAAAATACTATATGCTACCAGAGGGTGAAGGCATAACCCAGGGAGATGGGGATGGTATCCCATTAAGTCTCAAAAGATCTCTAACAGAACAAAGATGACAACAGGAGCTCTGAAACAGCATAGTGACGATACCTTCCTTGCTCCTCTGACCTACTTCCCTGGTGGAGAACTGCTCTGCTTGATAGACAGCAACTCTGGACGTCATATCAAGAAAAAAACCCTTTTCCAATGTAAAAAAGACCAGAAAGAGAGAGCAGAAACATACTCATGCCCCCTAACAGTATGACTTCAGTTGGTAAGAAAGAGCAAGTGGTGAGGCACTCTGTAATGCAGCTGGCAACTCAAATACTCTGGCTACTGTTTTCACTCATACCCTTATAGACACAATACAACATATGTATTTTTAAGTCTTACCTTGCAACACACGGAGAAGGTGCTTGTGTTACTCTGGAAGAACTCTGCAGCAAGGAACACAAGTCTTGTTAGGCTTGGGCTATTCAGCCAACATCAGTAACTACTGCAGCCATCCATCTGGCAGCTTAGTAATACCCGAGCCCTACCTTGAAGGTGTCATTCAGAATCCTGGAATACTTCATTGCAGTGTCTTTTTTGTAATGAAACGTTGCCATGTGCAGAACGGATTGGCAGCGCATGCTGTGAACAGAAACACACCCAAGCATCAGTGTTCATGCTTGCTGATGCCTGCTCAGCAGTCACCACCTTTGTGGGACGGAGGCAGGCACACATCAGCTGTACTGCAAAGTCAAGAAAACTCAGAATTTCTCCTCCTTTTGCTCACCTTAAAAAAAGACTCTGGAAAAATCACAAGGGGGAAAAAAAAAAAACAACCAAAAAATGAAGAGCCATGTCTGGTCTTTTATATAGACAGGCACCCAGCCTCTTATAGGTGCCACAGGCTGCGTAAGCTCCCGATCAGAAGTGCCTCGCTATGTTCAGCTACAGCTTCAGTTACACAGCTCAAACACGGGCAGCCAAATTGCATTCTTTCTCCTCAGGTGAAAGCCCTTATGTGGTCTCAAGTGACCAGCAGATCAAATTTTAGAGCCTGTGCCTTCCATGTGTGGTCCCTCTTGTGATATCCCAGCTCACTTTAGAAATGTTCCAGTTCATTCTAGTTTTTATACTGTGGGTTTTTTTCTTGAAGAACTCTGATTCCCATTTAACTCATTCCTTTATCCCTGAAAGCAACGGGTCTTTCACTCTATCAAGTCTAAAAACAGAATATGAAGGCACAGAAAAACAGTTACGCACCATAACACGGCAAAGATTTTTTCATGTGAGGATGCCGAGGAGTCCACAAAGGATTTTAGTGTCATGGTGAATCTAAGGAAGCAAAATAAACAGAATCTTGTCAGCCGTCAGTGCTCTGAAGTCCATGTTATGAAAAACTGTGCATGCCGTTATCTCAAATGCTGGTCCAAAAGTCAAGAAACCTGCCCTGAGTTCCTAGTCTTGGCACCAAATGCTTTGTACGACCTTGAGCAGAAGACTGCACCTCAAAGTGCCTTGTTTTCCACACAGAGGGAACAGACGGGGCCCCTTCTGCGACTCCCTCTTACACTGATTAATGGGCAACACCCCTACAAGTAGATGCCCTCCATGGGCCACCTATAGGCCTGGGGCTCAGAAGAGGTGCTCTTGTTACTAAAGGTGGAATATTAATTCAAGTCTTTCTGGACAGGACACACATCTTAGTGGAAAAGTGTCTTTTGGCAAAAAAAATCCAAGCAAACCTTTTCAAAAACAACACAACAGCAGCATCCTGGAAATACAGTCCATCAAGACCAGAAAGCAAACAATGTAATTTTAAAAGTCTGAAGTCTACCACAAAAAAAACCCAAACCTGACTGCTATTTCAGCTCTAAGGCAAGAAGTCAAATCAGCTCTCAAGAACACTCACGTAACCTGTAGTATCAAGATGAATAAACTGTTACCTGTCTCTCTTCTATCTAATATGTGGTTCCTTGGGTTGTGCTGCCTATCTCATACTGTCTGCTATCTATATATACCTACAATGGCTGTGAAACTAAATGGGGAAGGCTGCTAAAAAAAACCAAACCCAATAAAGTGTTCTGGTAGAAAGACACATGGGAGAGAACAGCAAAATCTGCCTTCAATCAAGCTACAAGATCTTTGTGGCACAAACTGTTCTTCCATGCCTGTATTGTTACTTTGCCTTTTTTAACTGGAATACTACCGAGCTCACATGTAAAAGCAACTTCACATCTGGATAAAGTAAAAACTCGTCCTTGACTCTCAGAACCAGTGTCCTCTGGTGTACCTCAGCTGCAAGGCTCAGATGCTGAGGAGGACACAGTGCCTACTTCTTCTGATAAGCAATGCTGAAACGTTTCAAAGCATTTGCCTCTGGTGCCTCTGGATGGTCTGTCTCCTCCTTGTACACCAACCTGAACTCTGCTCCACGGTGGGAATCCAGAGCTGCCACCATTGCAAACAAGCAATGCCACTAACCCTTCCTGTCCAAACATGCTGCCCAACCACCACGCTTTGAAAACCGCTTACTTGATGAGATCTATGGTGTCGCTGAATATGCTGTAAGCTGATTTTGGTGATGTTGTATCCGACTCCAAGGCAATGCCATATTCAATGAAGGAAAGGACAGCATCTAGGTACTGAAAGGCCCTTCCAGTCTTGTCAGTCTATTGGGAAGAAAATTCTCATTTTTAGACTAAGACAAAAATGGCTTCAACTCAAGTGTACCTGAATTCCTTTTTGCTCCCTAATTAGGTAGGATTTGAAGAAAGAAAAAGAGGCAAGACAGGCCCCTGGGTGACAACAGATTCTCAGTAGAACCCCTAATGTGGTCCCAGTCATCAGCTTTGTGTGCTCTGGCTATTTGTATCTCTTCCTCTTGCTCAGTATTTTCTCAAGTAATTTATTATCTTTACATTTTTCAGATACTGTTGCCTGGTCTTGGAGGCCTGCCTCATGAGAGAGAGATGGGGCTTTCCCACTTGCAGTACTCCCTCACTTCATTTTCACAGGTAAATGGCAAGTAGCAAATGTATGTTATCTAACTGAACTGTAAGTAGCAAAAAAATAGGTTCAGTCACGCACGCTGTTCAAGTGCTCGTAGCAGAGAAATCCAATTTCATCTGCAAAGGGCACTTCCAAGTCTTGTTCACCAGCAACACAGTCAGGATCCTGATGTTTCAGGGTAAACTGTCTTAAAACTCACTGTTCCTTCTGTCTTCCAAAGACTTTGTGATAGCTCTGCAAGGCAAACAAGCCTGCTAACCCCAGGCAACGTCAGTTCTGAATCCTGTTCTCTGGGCATATTCTCTAGATGCATTTATAACAAAGGGAAATAATGTCTGAACATCTGGCAACTAAAGACAGCCTCCTGACATGACTTGGACATACTCCAGTATGGAGCATGGATGCAATGTGAGCAGTGAATCTTATCCATGTGCACTCAGTATGACGCCCACATGCAAGAGCTGGTTAACATTTCCAGCACAGGGCCAAGACTTACCATTGCATCAGCTTTGTGCTTCAGCCTCTTGGCCTCTTCCATGTAGTATTCTATCGGATGCTGTCTGAATTGGGGAAAGGGAGAGGAAAAACAGAAGAAGAGTAGGATAATTATCAATTTTACCTTCATATCTAGAGGACGCTATGAGTCCAAATGATCTGCTTTGGTAAGCCTGTTACAGCCTTATCAAACACTCATCATAATTACAACAGCTACTAAATGAATGTTATCTGCATGTTCAGAAACACACAGCAGCTGAATGCACAGTGAAAGTGAGTTGATTTCTTAAAAAATGTATGTTAGAGTAACATTAAAAACTCACATTTCAAAATAAGAAATCAGCAGAGGTCAGCCTACTGTAAAGCCAAGTTTACTGTGCTCCCATTGAAAGATAGTAGTTATGTGATCTCCTATCATTCCTCAAGTACAATACCACTAATACATTTTGATTGAAACATAGTATACATTTTGCAGTACCACACACCTCAGACCAAAAGAGCTTGCATTCAAGTTACCTGCTTACAAGAGAGATGGCCACCAAAACTACTACAGGTCTTGGTCTCAATCAACACATGAACAATGATAAAATTGGACCACGCACATTTCTGTGCATGTGGATAATCAATCTATTCACGGTGCAAATGGCACACAGCCATCTCTGCCCTCTAAAACCAAGCAAGGAAAGAGTCATGTCCTCTCAGGAAAAGTCAGTTGCCTGCCCAGCATCTTGTCACAGAGGAGTTTGCCACTTGTCAAGAATCAGACAAATCAAAACCTATCACTTGGAGGCAGGCACAAGAGACACCTCCTCTCAGAGTTAAAAAGTACCTAATTTCTAGAGTAGCTTCCCTCAAACCAAGAACTATTGTAATGAGACCTTTGCTTTGTGGTGGGTGGGGTAAATGCCAGACACGAGAAGGCAGTCCAGGGCAGGTGCCAGACATCTCTCCCTTCCTCTTTCCTCCCCAAAGAAGTGCTCATTAAGAAGCAGAAGGCAGGGTAGCTGCACAGCCAGCCCTGTCTGGTGTCTTCAGAAAGTACAGACAAGGGCTGTAAAACAAAAACTTACTTTTCAAACTTGAGTTGAGGTCTCCTTGGCTTGGAGGTACCATTTGGCAAAGAAGGCACTGGAAATGGATTCATGGCATACCCTGCAGATCCCTGTAAAATCACAGAGTAGAAAGAAAGCTGGTTAGAGAGATATGTCTAAATGCATTCCAAAAGCCTGGCTTTTCCAAATTTCAAGAGAAAATGTTAATTTGTCTCAGGAATGGTCTATTCTCCAGGCTCTCCCCCTCTTCTTACCAATCACGGAAATGGAAACTTGCCATCTTACCTGACTGCTAGTAAGGCTTAAAACCATTCAAACTTTTCCCAAGCATGCAGAAATTAAGTACCAGCTTTCCTTGCACAATGGCTCAGATAGCAGTAAGGCCACAAGCAGCACATTTTTCACAGCCACTGGCCAAGGCAGGAACAGGTAATATCCATACACACTTATTTCCTGCTTAATCACATGGCAATTGCTGATTCTGCATTACTAGCTACATTACCTGGAAAAAGCAAGCAGTAAGAAGCCAGGTAATACAGTGTACAGTCTGGCTTAACACACAGACATATACAACAACCTCCTAGACCACGCACACCCAGCCACTAGTAAACTGCAATATAATTGAATGGTATAGCCCAAAAATGTAAGGATCAGCTGCGAGGATTATTAACAATTCTGTAAGCAAGCTATAAAGCTTACCCAGGTTGCAGTCAAGAACACAGGCTGCTTCTTTCTTATTTTTAAGCAGTCCACTCATTTCATAAACACACTTATTTTTATACCAGTATGGAACTTGCAATTGCATACAATCAGAAAGGGTTACTACACCACAAACGTGATTCTCTTGCCTTTGGTTTTTACACGGACACCCCTTCTCACTGTGTTTCACTGGTGAGATGAAAACAGATGATGGAAAGTCAGCAGTGAAGCTACAACACAGGCTTTTGGGCTAGCAACATACAGTCACAGATAGCCACTGAAGGGGCAACAATGCTTCAAAAAGCTTTCTCTAGTGGCTGGTTTATCTCCCTTTTTAATACCCTCAGACCATGTTTATCACACAGCACCCATGGGTCGCAGGAAACATCCCATTAGTTATAATGGATACCTACTTTGATGTCCTTCAACAGTTCTGTGTCATTTTTCTCCACTTTCTTGTGCTTGGAGAACAAAGGATCCTTGTGGTTGCTCTTGTTCCTGGCAGCGTTATCCATGGCAGGCAGCTCATTGCTCTCACTCCTTGGTCTCTTTTGGGCCTTCTTCATTGACTTTGGTGAAGGATGTGCAGGAGACATGGGTGGCAGTGGTGGGGGTAGGAGGAGTTTCTTCAGGAACATTTCAAATGAAGCTTCTGATGCTCTGAAAATGGGAAGCAGATTCAGCACCTGGGCTGAGTATGGCATACATATAATACAGGGATTTTTTTAAAGACTTAAGTTACATCCTGTACCAATTCTGTTTACATTTCTCTGAAAGTGTGAGATGACTTGTTAACATAAAGTATCCAACAAAAGCAAAATGAAACTTCAGGGACTTAATCATGCATTAGATACTACATATCTTCAGCTGCCAACAACATACAAGCAAGTTGCTTTTCGTGCAGGAGTAAGCCTCAGGATCTGTCCTTGGAGTAAAGACTTGCAACCAGAATATCAGGATGTTGCAAAAAAAGGCATCCCTCCAACACAGCCCCTTTCCACTGAAAGGGGGAAAGAGGTAATTGCAGTGACTAAAATCCCTGGGACAAATCACCCAACAAGGCAAATCAACAGCAGCACTGCCTCTCTCGATACTTACCCTGACACTTGTTCCTGTATATGCTTTGACAGAATTCAACTGAGTTATTCCTTTAAGACTTACAAAGTTGAGAAGATTCAAGTGAGAGAGACTTGAAACGCTGTGCTTTTAAATGGCAGAGACTATCACATTTACTAATATGGTGGCACATCAGATTTCTGATCATCTGAAGTTAGAACTACCAGGGAACTCTGGCAACTCTAAAAACCTTGTTTCACTACTGCTCATTTACACCTTTTTTATTCAGCTTCTCAAAGTCTCCAAGAAAACACTGAGCAGTGAATCCTAACTCATGGATTGCAACATCAGTAAAGGAGGAAATTAAGTTAAACACATTGAGAAGATTGAAGCATGACAGTGCATGTCCTGCTTTGTTCTGCTGTGCATGGGATAGTCCTCTCCCCTCTTCCACAATCCACTTTTCTCATGGTATAGTCCCTACTCGCTGCACACATACTCCCCACCTTCACTACCTTGGGTACAGGAGACACTCCACAAAGCACTATTTCACATAGAGCACAGCAGCATCCCCTGACCTGATCCAGAGCCCTCTCTTCTCCCCAAAAATGCATCCTATCATTCCCACTCCGAAAGCCAGAAAATGGCTAAAAGGGGAGCTTGTTTTCACTGAGAAAAAGGGGGGGAATGAACCCCAGAATTAAAACCTTTCTGTTATTACCACAGCTGAAATATTTCTTTACCCAAATAAATGCCCCAACGTCTCAATGCTTTAGGAGTACGTAAGTGCTTTCTCGGCAGAAAAGCACTTTACACATATTGTTAGGACACAAATCTCAACGCTACATACCAGTCCAAGTCAATAACTCAAATTCATGCCACAAGCAAGCAGGAGTTGAATGCAGTAGCCCATGACTGATGCACAAGCCTCCCCTCTCAGGAACACTGCCTATTTGAAGACATGCTCCTCGAAGCATTCTCTCTAGCAAAGACCTAGCCAAAATGCTGCCAGTACAATGGTATGTAAATTACAGGGTAAGTTTCAGCAGATCTACCAGAAACACTGCAAATGCTATGCTAGAATAACTGAGAAATTCCTGGCCATAAGGGCCACCTGAAATTCCAGACAGAGTTGCAATTCAAAAGGCATGCTGGTTGTGTGCTCATTAGGTCACATACAAAAAAGACAAAGATGATTTTAGTGGAGAAGGGAAATGCTCCCTACCCACCTATATGTATAAATCTTTCTTCTGGACTGGGCTTTGCACATTTCACCCCTATACAAATTTAGGCCAGTCACAGTGAAAAGCCGATTGGCCCTCTGGCATCTTAGTTTGGTTAGATAAAGGGGGAGCTGCATATCCACATGCATATGGAGCACCCCAGTTCAGCAGCCTTGCACAACAGCAAGGTGAGAAAGCAAAGCTCTGCAATATCAATCACATGCACCTCTGTGTTATCAGGTGGGACAGGTCCCACCTAGCACAGACACTGTGTGCACCATCAGCCAGCCAGTAAGTGCTATTCAAAGCCTGTAACTCATGACAGAAAAGCTGAGGGAGCAGACATATCAGCATTAACACCTGACTTTTTTCCTTCACCAGGATCTGTCCAACTAAGAAAACAGCAATGATCACCAAGTCAAAATTTATGGACATACAGTTACACCTAACACAATGTTCTTTCCCGAGAGGCTGCCAGAACTCACTCTGCTGTGGACATGATTGCTGAGTCACAGAAACAAAATCACAAGTTCCGGGCTACACTTCCAGCTATTTCACCTGTTTGCAGTGGGAGTCTGAGCAAGCAACTTGATTTGTCTGCACCTGTTTCTCTGTGTGCGAAACATGTTCACATCATCTTCTCACCTCACAAAGATTAAGAGCTTTAAACATATATGAAGTATCATGAATCTGATAAAAAGCTTTCTGCTGCTTCTCATGCAGTGAAAGCACAAACTTCCCCAAAATAAGTATGACAGAACCCTGAATGAGGAAGACACAGGCAAAGAAAAAAAAGTTCAGAGAATCACAGAATGGTTTGGGTAGGAAGGGACCTTTAAAGGTCACCTAGTCCAACCCCCCTGCAATTGCCAGGGACATCTTCAACTAGATGGGAAGTTCTCTTTCCATCCCCTGAAACAACTAAATTATCTTGCAGAACACATAAATGCCACTCCCCACAGAACAGCTGCCACCTCCCAGATCATCTAGGGCAATCATCTGCTGACAGATTACCACCACTATAGTTTGCAGAAGGGGAAACAACTCCCAGCAGGCAGGCAGTCTACCACACTGTTTGCAACTCAAATAACAAATTTTTTTTTGGCACAAATTAGTTTCCTGCATCTGGTCTGAAAGACGGCAGTGCAAGTGGCTGCCTACCAGCTTGGAAGGAAAAGTAGTATGGGCACAACTGGAAACTAAATTTCTTGCAGCATAAACAGATTTTTTGAGCTATGTGTAATGTATAGATGCAGCAACGTAAGCTGCAGGATGGACAAGTTCATGTTTCATATGCTGAAGTCTTCACTCCCATCTCAATTGTTAGAAATCAGGACAAGTGCCACAACATTCAATGCTTTTGCAGCAATGTAAACCAAGTATGGGAGGATGACCAGCCACTGAAACATCAGTTTATGCTTGAGTGATTAGAACCATAATCCTCAGCATTAAGAAGGGAGAGGAAGATAGGTGACACCCAATTATCACTTCACATCTGTATGAAATAAAAAGGCAAATTAATTACATTCCCATAGCCACGTGGTTAGTTCCAGGATATGAAGACAAATCTGCAGCAGATTAAGTTTCAGAAGGCACATTAGGTTAAAAGCAAATTCATGAGTATAAGGACAGGAGATAAAATTCCCCTCCTTAACCTTTTCAAGAAAGACTCAGTTTTATGCATCTTTCTACCATCCCACCACTGTATACTCACTTCAAGTTACTGGAGTCTTTGTTAGCTGAAGACTGCAATGATTTTGTTTCTTTTTCTGATTTCACTTTCTTGCTATCAATCTCCTCCTCCTTCACTTCCCTCTAACAGGAAGAAAAAAAGAAAAAAAAAAAAACAAAACAGAAAAAACCATTCAGGTTTTGAAAGTTCATGTAAAGTACAGACCAGCACAGTTAAGTTTGATCAATTCTGGTTAAAAAAAGAAAAGATAATACATTGGAACTGACAAAGTGGAAGCCCAGAGCACAGCAGATGTAGCTTTCCTGCTAAAATGACATTCTATCTACATTTGCTTGGACAGATTAATTATTTTGTAGTGGCAGAGGTGCTAAACCTCTTGTTGCTGCTAGTAATCAAAATTAAGGCACTACCCTCACAGTAAAGAGTTTATTCGTAGTATCTAATTTAAAATCTATCCTCTTTCAGTTTAAAACCACTACCTTCCATCCTATCACTACAAGCCCTTGTAAAAAGTCCCTCTCCAGCTTTCTTGTAGGTCCAATTCAGGTACTGTTTCTCAGGTTGAGCTCCACACTGCTGCAAAAGATGTCTGACAGCTGTCCCTGACCTAGCTGACTGCAATGAAGCCTGAGCCTCCAAGGACACTGATACACACTGGCATAACACAGAGAGGCTCTGAGGTGGGTTTTCCTGCAATCAGATGCTCCGACTGCAAGAGAAGACATGTCTAACATCAAACAACTCCTCTCTTGGGTCTTTGAGAGACAAAAAGAGAAGCAACAGATTTACTGCTTGGTTACCTTTCTCCCACTGCCTTGTAAGAGGGGGACTGCCAGAGTCTCTCAAGTTTCTTCACCATTTCCCTGCTCTTCTCAATTCTCCCCCACAACTATGGGAAGTTCAGAAGACGACAAGTCTAACTGAAACCCACACAGGAACCAAGGTCATTCACCCACACATGCTAGGCCATCTACTCTGTGAGGACCACCAAAAAGGTATACAGGCACTGAAATATCCACAGTGATTACCCATCCACCATAAGTCCCGCGCCTGACTCTGTGCAGCTGAACCAGCTGGCTGGAAGTGTATTCACAGTCCCCTTGGGGCACTTTCCAAAAAACACTTGCGAGCAACTACCTTCTCAGTTAACTAAAGGGCTGTCTTGTAATTCAAGGGAAAGCAGCTATTATAGCTGCATAGTAGAACCATAGAATCATTTAGGTTGGAAAATACCTTTAAGATCATCAAGTGCCATCATAAATCTAACCTACTGCCAAGTTCACCGCTAAACCATGTCCCTAAGCACCACTGAAGGACTCTGCAAAGGGACCTCTGGAAAACCCCTTATGGGACACATGCATCTTTTAAGCATTAGCATTGCTGTTAGCACCACAGTGGCTCCAGAGAAAACCAAAGAAATTTTCTACGTATTTATCCAGCTGCTGAGATCCAAAGCAGGGCTTAGTGATGGTTGATCCCATCAGTGAACCTGGTTCAGTTAAAAGTCTGCATTTATGGAAAACCAAAAGGCACAGGGCTGGTGCCATCACCCGAAGCAGTAACACAGTTCACACCTGCAGGATTTGTTCCTCTTTACGTAAGCAAGCAATCACAGCTCTTTCATGTAAATAAATGAAGGACAGGAAAAGACTACACTACTCAGACTGGAGTTGCATGGCTAAAGGCAGCAGAAGGTGCATACACAGACAAATCCAAAACCCACAGACCCAGGTGGCCTGGGTCAGTTCTCCCTCTGGGCACCCCCATAAACTGCAGGCAATGTGCTCTCCCACAACAGACATTAACTGGATAGCACAGATGACTGCACAATCTGGGAGGTGCTTCACATACCGTGCTGCTTTTACAGGGGTTGCAGGGGGAGGGGGCACTGCAACCCTACAAAACTCTGCTTGGGTTGAAAGCTGGAGAAACCCACAAAGGCTACCAGCGTGCTGGCCAGACGCATGCTGGCACAGCCTGCTGCCAAAAGCTCCTCTGACATAGGAGCGCTGGGGTTTTCTTGTCTGAGAAAATGAGTACTTCAAGAGAACAGAGCAAAAAATGTTTTAAAACGCCAAAGCATTCATTAGCTTACAGGGCTTTTCATTTGCTCAGCAGGGGATTTGTGACTAACAAGAAACATCTGTGGGCAGTTTTGATTCAGATTCCCTTTAGAAGTTTGATAACACCTTTACAGGAGGAGTGTAATGGGTCCACTCCCAACCTATGAAGCAGAAATGAACTCTGCATTGGTTTTTCACGTACCACCTTGGTCCTTGTACAAACCCAGCTCCACCTCTTACCTTCCTCTTTCGAAGGGACTTGTCAGAAGTCTTCATGGTTTTCCCCGCCACGTCCTGCTTCCTTGCACCAGAGTGTTCCTTGGCCTTTTCTCTCTTCTGGTGACCATCTTTCCCAGGGGGCTGGGGGACTCTTGACAGGAGACCGAGATCTATTTTCACAATGAGGGATTGAGGGGCAGGGGAGTCCTTCACTGGTGAAAGCAACTTCTTCTCCCCAGTAGGCACGGGAAGTTTCTCCTTGTGAAAAACCTCTCCAGCCACAATGGCAGGCCTGTCGGTGCTCCTGCTGGTGGGGGTTGTGCCCTGGCCTTGAGCAAGGGGACTGAGAGTGAGATGCTCGTGGGCACTGCCAAGCAAAACGTCTCTCGTGGGCTTGGGGTCCAAGAGGGGTTTGGTGTTGGCCTGGTGGGAGCTCTTGTGCTTTCTCTTCTTAGGGGGCTCTTGCAATGCCTGCTTCAGGTCTTCTCTGTCACTGGCTTTCGGCTTCAGTTTTATTTTGATTTTCAGCCCCTCTCCGGAAGACTGGTCTCTGACCACAAAAGGACCAGGCTCACTCTCCACCTTCAGGCCTCCCTTGGGTCCCTTGTGCACTCGGGCTTTTCTGGGCCTTTTGATACCCACGGTCTGCCTGGGTGAGGGCTCCTCAGCGTGCACAGGAGACTTCTGGCAGTTATGTTTGGTCGGATGATGAGCATCCTGAGGAGCCCTGGCCACTCGGCTGGAGCTCTTGCGATGAGGTTCCCTTGGCTCGGCATGCTGGTGAGAGGAATTGCTGCCAACACCCTGCCCCTTGCCCTCCTCATGTCCATCCCCATGGGCGATTTTGCTGACACTGTCTGTTGGTGCTGCTGGTGGGTTCACCTTGGTTAGCCAGTTGTCGAGCTGCCACTTATTAGAAGTTGGTGGGTCAGGCTGCAGACAAAAAGAGAAAGGAAAGATGCAAGACTGGTGCCTTTATGGGCTATTTCCACCCTAGCACAGCTTACCAGAGCCCAGTAAAATTTCCCTTTACTGTTAAAAGAGCTTGAAAGTGATAGAGCATGAGACAGTGGGGATGCTCTAGTGTGTGCACATCAACACTTACTGCAGAAACACAGACCTCATTTTCACACAGGATCAGTCAAATGTGTTGCACAGCACTTCTGGATCTTCACCAGCCCTACCTGTCACTCAGTAAAAGACAAGTCTACATGAAAGATTTGTCTTGATTGCCACTAAGCAATATCATTGCACAATCAGACAACGCATTAAGAAAAGCAGCAATTGTAAAAATGGATTAGGTGTTTTCCTCGCAATGCTTTTGGAAAGTTATTTGCACACAGCACCACTTTCAAAATGGACATATCTCATTGAAGTCTAACAGGTACGCTGTCAGGCTCCTGTGGTTTAACTCAAAGAAAACCATTTACCAAAAGAAATTGTATGGCTAGCACATCAAGTCCAGGCTTTTCCAAGCCCTCTACCTATTCAACCCAACACTCGCTTCCCTCTAGGTCAAGCAAGTCATTGGCAACGATGGAGGTCTGAAGGCCTCTGGAATCACAGTCAGACAACATAACACGGTTACTACAAACCCTGCCTAATCTAACAGTAGTCTGGCAAATTATGAGAAAAGCAGTCCTAACTAACCCTAAAACTGACAACAAAAGCTGCAAATCACTGGCATGTTTCTCTGGGGCCTGTTCTGCAAACACCACGTATGTCTAAGCATCACTCATCTGAGTAGCTCAATATCTGGGCACCATCAGAGCACAGCTGCACTCCTGCCCTCACCAATTCTCCCCAGTCACAACTCTCACTTCTGAGAAGAGCCACAACTTTTCCTCTAAAAGAGAAAGCCTAGTACATAAAAGGTTTTCCAAGGCCAATGAATCCCTTCTGCCGTGATTCTTCTTTTCTATCCAGACTCAGCTCACTGTAGAGCACATGAATAAACAAGACATGTCTGCAAACATGTTTGAGTGAATCAATCTAGAAACCTGGTTTAAAAAACAGAGTTTGGTTTTACCACAGGTTCATAAGTAAAATTAAACCACAGATTCCATTATACTTTTTAGATAACACAAATCTGCTTTTTCATTAGAATTTTAACTTTTTAGCCACCAAAGGGCATGTTTTTTTTAATCAAACAGTATAAAAACATGGCCAAAAGAATTAGTAAACTTTGGTTTATATTGGAGGTACCTATTAGACAGTGGCATACTCTGATCCTTTTCTAGCACTTCTACCATTTGTTATCTTGTTTGCAATCACCGCCATACGTGTTTTCATTACATTTTCCAAACCCAAAGGACAGTAAGAGACTTTTTAAGAAAAAAAGAAAAGGAAGGAACTATTGCCTATAGATCTTAAAGTTTGTGCTTATGCATGTGAAGAGCTGACTATAAACAAGCAGGTCACATGTACTAACTTGTGCCTTGAGCACCATGGATAAACGGTTTGCAGAATAAAAAAAAAGGATAAAATGGTCAATGGCACATACCTACGACTTCACTAGAGTGACAAGGATCTTACAAGCTATTATTTTCAGCACAAACCATGCAAGATTTGGTAAAACAGAAATATAACATGTTTCCTTCCAAAGACACCCACATTGCAGAGAGCAAAGTCTGTAACTGAACTGCTGGAAGGTAAAGGGTATTAGATGTGAGATGAAAAGATATACCTTCTCAAAGCTTGTTTTCTGCACATAAAATGAACACCCTATTCACATGCTGCTGAGCTTTGTGAGAAAACCTCAAAAATGTCAGCAGATTGGTTTCTATCAGCTGTAGTCTGTAGGATATAACCATGCACTTCCCACTGGCCTGAGAATGTTTTGCAAGCTGGAGGAACTGTTTGAAACCATGGTACATGAGCATTTCTGCAGCAGATTTTTTTAAAAAATGCATATTCGCAATTATGAAACTTTAAGGCACCAAGTTCTGTTTGTCTACTTTTCCCAATAAAAGCCTTAGAAATGCCAGTGCAGCACTATCCAAGCCAAATTCAACAGAAGCAAGTCTAAGCACATTCCAGCCCTTCCTGCAAGTCTGATCACTTCAGCTGCAATCTGTGAGAAGCTGAATCTGTCACACACACAGGAGCTGCAAGGAGGCAGCGGCTTCTCTTAACATACCAGGGTCTCCCCCTGAAGCAGCCCACAGCCTCAGCACCCAGAAGAGCTCCACAGCCAGAGGTGGGCCCCAAACACGTCAGACAAGCTGTGCTTGTCACCTGTGCCTTGCTCGTGTCTCAGCACTAATTCCTCCATGAGCACTAAACAGTGATGCCAAAGGAAAAGGAATAACACTTCAAGGTTAGGCACATAAAAGTCTAATTATGCTGTTACTGAGGGTTATTTAATTGAGAAACTCTAGAAGGGAAGCAAAGGGCAAGAAAAGTTTGATGATGCAGCAAAGGTGTCAAGGGGACAACCCGAACAATGACCTTATTTCAGGCCTCCTGTCCTGACTGCATTCAGACAGCAGAGAGTCTGAGGCAGGAGGCTGTATTAAGCAGCCTCTACATTTTATTTGCATTCACCTCAGGTGCTGACACTCTTGGAGGGTTGTTTGCTTCACTGTCACTGGAGGTGCTCTCTGTCTCGGAGTCTGAAGAGCTGTCTGAGTCACTGGTGTTCCCTGACTCCGAGCTGCTGGAATGTGCTGATGCCACGCTCTTGGGCTGAGACTGCAGGGCACTGCAAGGCCACCATAAGATAAAATTAGAAAGCAGCATGGCTGAAGGTTACTTACTTCTTATATTGACATGGCAGGATTCAAAAATAAAACTGAAACCCCATGTTTTGGCACTGAGAGTAGAGGTGAGAAGGACAAAGGAATACACTGCCATACTCAAAAGATAAAGCACCAGAATAAAAACCCTCTAGAAATAATAAAAGCTTCAACTCAAACCCAGTCAGACAAATATGTAAGCATGGCATCATGGCTACAATATTAAGCTGCATTTAGTCAACCAAAGTTTAAAAAACAACCCAAACAGACAAGTGCTTTTCTGAAAGCCCCAGTGCTCAAAAGAAAAATTTCCAATAATGGCTAACTAGACAGAAACATACATTCCAGGATGGTTTTTTTTGTATTCTTGCCCTTAAGTTTTCACTTCATCTGTGTTACTTGGTTGAGGTGCTGTAACTGTTTCATTAATGGCTGTATCAAGCAGCAGCATTTTTTGAAACTCCCTGCCCTACTCAAAAGTGTTTTCCTCCAGCACTGACAATGGGAGTGGATAGAACAGAGGGAGAGCCATGACTTTTATGCAGTTTCTTTTTGTTTTGAAATGGGCTTACAAAATCAAAGTGTTGACTTTTTCTCTTTGAAAACTGTTTCCCACATCAGTATCAACACATTTTTCTGACTTGGAGGCAAGCTCCCTGCTAATTCAGCCTGATATCATGAGAACACACTATTTCAAGAGCTTGCAGAGATGCAGATCATGCCAAGAACTGTTGTGCCCTTCTGCAAGTCTGACTTCATAGACTATTACCCTGTGCTTGAAGAATATAGATATCAAGCCAAAAATGTAGGTCAGTGCTCTCCTATAGCAAAAATTCTGGGCTTGTGCACCTTTCTTCTTCTAATGCTGGCATGTGGCTGTTTAATCTACCTTGAATATTGCTTCTGACTAACAATACACGGCAGGAACTGCTTACAATCAGCTGCCTTGTCAGTAGGAGCTCAACCAGCCTCATTGAGTCTACCTAACCCTTTTCTGATCTTCACCCGCTCAGCTCTTTCGGGCTTCCTTCTGAACTAAAACTGGACTCACACCTCACCCATCACTACTACAATTGAAAATCCCATTAGCTCCAGTACAATCTACGTATACACTGGTGGAAGGGAAGGGGAGAAAAGAAGGGAACAATTGGGGAAATACAATTCTGGTTCATAGGCAAAATCCAGCATGCCTGAATTATTCATTTCTAATAGGAGCTTTCTGCAAAACCCCACATAACTAAAGTCAATTTTCAACAGCAGCTTCAGGCAGCTAGAAACCAAAGCCTGTACCCACCAGAGAAACCAGGAACCCTTACCTATCTACCCCATATATAAAAAGTAGTTTTGTTTTTTTTCCTTATTTGGTCTAGCTAGGAGTTTTGGAACAAACCTGTACCTTGGAGGAGCAAGTGAAGACGGTGGCTTTCCAACAACCTGGTTTGTTCACAAAAACAAAGAGGAGAGGGGGAGGACAGGTTAGCTTAAGGAACTCAGAACAACGCAACAAGTCATGATGATTTAAAGGGATGTCTGTGTGCCTAGTGTATAAAACATCTAAAACTGACTTGGTCGTCACCACTCTCTTCACTATCACTGAGATGCAGATCCTCCTGGAGCACTCTGAAAGACAACCAGAAGATAAATATCAGCCAAGGCAAACACATTTTCAAGCAGTAGACACTCAAAAAGACTTGGTTTGTGCTTGCCAAAACAAACCAACCTCCCACATCCTTTTTGAAGATTCGGCATGCTCAATCTGCTAACCCTTGTCATTACCTGAGTGAATGATAAAGTGGTAACACACAACCTAGGCATTTTACTGGGCTTTCCAACTGATCTCAGGACATTTTGCAATGGAGGTCAGTATCATTGGCTGCCATCTACAGACTACAAAGATGAAGTTCTGTGAAGGGAATGCTCCTCAGCAAAGGTTATCTTGCATACTAACACAGCCAACAAAGGTTACCTGGCACACTAACACAGCAGGGTTACTTTGCTTTACTATTGCTAGCGTAGAGAGCAGGCTGTCTGCAAATGTTTCCAAAAGCATAATTTAGTCCTCTGCCTGCAGGTGGTTAACAACTGCTTGCAACTTCAATTTATTACCAAGGTCCTCAAAAGGCTGGTGGGGAAGGATTTGTGGGGAGGGACTTAAAAAGTTCTCCCAGATTGTTATCTCTCTCTTTGCCAATCATGCAGGCATCCCCAAAAGGAGTTGGAAAACAGACTGACAAAACTCTTGCTATTCAAAAGTATAGTGATTCAAATCTTTAAACTAGCTGGAGACCAACTCCACAACGCAGAGGATCACACAAAATTTCAAAAATGGGATAAAAAGCTTGGCAATTGAGATGGGGATTTCAATCAAGCAAGTCAAACCCCTATTTATTTCAACCTAATTTCAAACTAAGGGCTCTGTGAGAAATTTTTCTCATGCTCAAATACGAAATATAAGCCTCCAACCTCTCAAGAACACACTTTACAACAAGAAAACAAATATAAAAGATCCCCAGTGAATCACTTCACCTTTGAAAAGTGGGGAGAGAGTTCATGTTTCTGACACTTGTTAGGAAAAGAAAACTACACAAACCTTTACAGTCTTTCAAGCCTTCATGTCAAATTATGAACAAAGCGAAAAAGATTTATGGCTCTGTGGGTTACCTCTAATGACCCTGAGCAGTTTGCTTTTATGATTCTGTGACAACAGAGGAGTAAAAACCTTGAATAAACAAGTGATTCTCTTATTTAAACACTATCCACACTAAGTAGACAAATTACTTGACTCATACGAAAGCAGTTGACATGCATGGAGATACTTTCATTGAAATAGGACCATGTTTACTGCTGAAGCTGGCCGTGGTCTCACAACGAACAACAATTCCACAAACCAGAAGTGACAAATCTGGTCTTGTCCACAGAGCAGCACAGCATGAAGAAACCACAAAGGTCTCCTGTGCCTACCAGTACACAGCCAACTCCTACACAGGTTATACCTCCTGCAAAGGTACTGACCTCACAGTCCCTGAGTACCTTCTCACTGATGCAGAAGCAGCTCTCAATGCCACAAGGGCTCTGTCTGATTACACTTGTGAAAACCTATGTGCTTTCTTTGTTCCAGCATTTTGACTTTGACAATCCCCTGTGACAATCCTCCTCTATCTCCCAGCCTCCACTGCCTCATTTCCTCACACATTTCCTCCTTGGTGGAAATTACCTCTTGCCTCTTCCTTTAGAGTAAACACTGAAGGGAAGTGCTATGAGACACCACCTTGGAAAACGAGGCCCCTGAATTTCCTACAGAAGGCAAATGGCACACAGTATGTAGCAATCCTGCATGTGCCAACTTTGCATGTGGGCTAGAGCCAAAGCTCACTGCCAGTTAGCTGGACACAAAAAAAAAAAAAAAAAAAGCAAGCAACAACACAGCCACTCTCCACACTTCTGGGCAGTTTGGCCCAATGTCTACTGGCATTTCAATGAATTCTTTTTATTTTTTTTTCCAACCCATTAAGGGAAGTAATCCTTCAAAGGTGATAGTGAAAAAACTTTCCGGGATGCTAAAAAGTTCTGAAAGTGTTTTCATTTTTTTGTTTTGCTTTAAGAATTCGGACTGCAGATGCATTTCCTTTAGAGGTAAGAGGATAATGCAAGAAAACACTATCTAGACCTTCTTTTAAATCTGATTTAAACATTTGTAATAAAAAGGACTGCCTTTTTCACCTGAGCTGCTGGTAAATAAAATGCATCAGCATAAAAGAACATTGCAACTAAAGTTCTATTTAGGATTGAGGAAGAATAGTAAAACTTCAAATGAGTCAGGCTCATGCAAGGATAGACAAAGCCAGTTTCCCCAAAACAAGGTTTCAACAAGTTGTTAAATAGCCTAGCTAAAGAAAATAAATCTGCTTCAATAATTTTAATGCTTTAATTAGCTCAGGAGTTAATAGATGCCAAGCTTTCATTTGCAGGACCTGCTTATTTGCAGCTTATATACACACCATCAATCTCCCTGTAAAGCTATTTAAAAAGAGCTCTTTTAGCAAGAGAACCAGCACTAAAATTAACATTGCTTGCCAAACAACCCCACTGAAAGCACAGGCTGATCCCTCTCTGCCAGCAGTTAAAGATGCATCACTAAGAATGAGCTTGGCACCTCCCCTTATAAAAGAAGGGCTACTCCCATTCCAGTGCAGCCAGGTGCTAACTTCAGGGCTGTATTCAAGAATGAAAGCCATCTGGGAAACCCTTGCATGTTCTGTAAAGCTGAATGCCTAATTTGGGCACATAGATGCACTGGGATTTCAACCTCTAATTAACCAGAACAAACACTGTTTGTTTTCAGCCAGCAACACTTTGTAACACAGCTACTCTAGGCAGCTGAATTTTCAGAGTCAGGTGTGCTTTGAACAGCAAAGAAAGCAAGCCCTGTTGTGCAAATGAAAACAAAAAAACAAAACAAAAAAAAAAAAGAAGGGATGCATCAGTTCAAGGGAAAGATGTAGAGAAGTCCATGGGCAAATCTCGCTTGACTCATTTTGGACATAAATCTAAGCCCACCCTGTTCCTCCTGCTTCAACTGCCTTCATCAAATGTGGGTACACATGTCCCTGGAGAATGAGAGCTGGCTCGGAACTGCCCAGAAGGACGCTGAGCAGAGAGGGAAAGCTGGCTAAGGACAGAGCTACTTAATGTGCCAAATTTACAATTCTGGACCTTTGGGCTAAGAAAGGAGTATTTTCAGATTCTTGTCTACAGTAAAATTCTCTTCTCTCTCTGCCGCCTGGACAACTGACTGACGTGCTAGAGACATTTTTACAAGCAGCTGAGAGGAGCTGAAATAAAGATGATGGTTGTAGGGCAGCTGAGGAGGAAGGCAGAACCTAGAACAGTTGAAACTAGTATTGTTAAAAGTGCAATGAAAATTTCCAGAAATCATTAGGGAGCAGCAAGCTTGGGGGGGGGAGGAGACGATGAACAAGCAAAATAAAGAATGGATTAAAGGAGTAGTTGACTGCTCAGCAATACACTATCCCACACTCCCAGCCAGCAAGGGCTCCTCTGCATGATGCTGGAACAATACAAAAAGGGTTGTTTTACAAATCTTACAGAGCTTAAGTGCTAAATGCTATAAACTCAACCAAGATGAAGAGATGCTCTTGGCTCTTACTTGTGACTAGCCTAGTTTTGTTTTTCAATTAAATTGTTCATGGTAAGGAAAAGGAAAACAAATGGAACAATGAACTCTGTAGTCTGTAGCTTGCAGCATTCCATGGAATGAGATCTTTATCTATCACATGAACTGACAGGCATTTAATGGTTCAGCAACTGCCTTGCACACAGACTCCTTAGCCTTCCAGACATGGAAAGATTTCTGCTTGTTACTTGGGGCTCAGAACCTAGCAATTCTGCCATCTGGCCAGGTTAATCCTGAAAGATTAATGTCAGCCCACACAAAAGTACTTTCAAGCAATTTCTAATAAATAGATAACCACATTCACCTGCAGGGACAGTACCAACTTAAAATTTTCTATTGGAGCAATTAATTTATTAGTTGGTACTCCTTCCTAGCCCTGTAAAACTTCTGTAGCAATTATGCATAAACATCTTACACTGAGACTCAAATTCTAAGAAGCTTTCTGAGAGAAAACATAACATGATGGGGAAAAGAAGAAATCTATAAAGAAAAGTAGAAATATATAAATACTATTTAAATATGCTATAGAAATTTCATCTTTACCCCACTTTGCAACTAGAGTTATCAGAATATAAATTGATGTTTTTAGAAAGTCCACAAGAAAGGTTTTTTTGCTTATTTGTTTTTTTTAAATAAAAAAAAAATTAAGACAACACTTTTTAGAGAACTTTTCCAGCGCAATTGCAGAAAGTTATACCATATGACTGCTTTAAAACTTCATGCCTAGTTGTCAGTTTTCGTATCTGTACTAGCCCTCACAGGCTTCAAAATATGCAGAATAGATCAGATTCAGTCTGTACCCCTTATAATTTATATCAATTGAATGCATTATTAGCCATTTGAATAGCACTAAGTGTGACAAGATGTTAAGTAGCCACAGATTAAAAGAACAAAAAACTTCAATCTGGTACATTAATAGTTGAGGGGTTTTTCTTCAGTTTTGTTTTGTTTTGAACACAGTCATCATAATAATGAAACAGCAATAATTCTGTGGGTGAAAACTCCCTGCACTCAGACTTTCTGGGCAAAATCAGACTGATAAAACCTTAAAGTTTGGAATCATCAAGTAAACCAAATTTCAATTCATTCCATTTTTTTTAAAGTAACTGCATAGTAGAGATGAGAACTGAGTGTTTACTTACGATATTCTTGGTTCAGAACTAGACAGCGTTTCTGAAGGTGCATCATGCTGTTCTGTAAATCAAAAATTAATCAGTTGGTTTTATTTGCCTCACTTGTAGCACATTTTACCTTATGGTATCTGAGCATCAGATTAGAAAGTCATTTTCTTCCAGGACGTAATTGTTTGCCATTGAAATTATTCATCACTCCAAATGGGGTTTCCTAACAAAATATTGTTTGTTCTCTGCTCAACTGCTGCCTTAATTTCTAGGTAATGAATGTATACAATGTCTTAAGCATTTTCTAAATTCATCACTATTCAACAAAGCATAGGAAATCATGCTCCTTAATTTAAACATTTGATGTTCTCCTCAACTTCTAATGCATAACACACAAAACTATCTGTCAATACACACATAACTGTGTGATTTCTTTGGATTTCTACTTACTCTGATTCTGTGCTACAGATCCAACATGTTGTGATTCCTAGAAAGAAAGGATAAAGTGCAAATTGAGAACAAAATAAATCATCTCTCTCAAGAGCAGCATATCAATGATTTGTTTTCTGTGTGTTACTTCCTGTTATAAATACTTTGAGTAACTTGTCAAAGTATGACTTTGACGTGTCCAGTCGTCTAAGTTGGCCTGACATAGCTTAGCACGGACAGAAATGATACATGCTACTGCCACCAAAAATGTGTTGCTAACACATAAGTAGTATGTGTATTTTTGAAGAAATATTAAAAATTATAAGAGCTGCCAAGCACTTAGCCAGCAAATATTTTTGTTGACAATAAAGATAAAATGGTTTTTGTGCTGCAACAAGATGAGATGCTTAAAATGCTTCTGAAAAGCAGTCACATTTGAAGCCCACAATTACAACAAATGTGTAAGTTGTTGAAATGTTAGTCATTCATCCCTAAACTCTAAAAATATAAAGCTTGCTTAAAAAATAAAAAAAGAGGAAAAATAATTACACTACTATATAGCCCACTCGATAGCAATCACTTAGAAGCACAATCTGATCTAATTCTCAATAAAACAATGTGTTGCAAGCAGTCATTATACAACTCAAGATCCACTGTGCTTTAATTTATCAGACTTCTAAAGATAATCTCTCCTAGCAGCCTTTATCTACGAAAGGGGGACAAAATCAGATGAAAACACATGCAAGAGCCAGAAAACTATCTTCTAATTTGTCCAAAGCCCCAGCAAAAAGAGGGTGTTTTACCTTTGTTGGGAATGGAAATTTGGAAGGCTCTGCTGTACTAGGTGTCTGAATAGCTGTCAGGGCAGGTGGCCATGACTGGGTCATTTCCTGTAAAGAGATTGAGAGAACAGCTCACAGTATTTTTGCTGATATGAGCAGGTGAAGTTTTATGCTTAAGAGATTCATATGGATCTACCAAAAGAGTTGTGGCTGACCCAATCATAAACCCGAGAGACAGTACCACAGTGAGAAGCCCTCCTTTGAGCACAGCAGTCAGACCATGGTAAGGACGTGCTCCTTTTCTGCAAACACACTTGGGTTATCCAAGTGACAGCAATCTCAGTGAGCAATCTTGTGGAGAGTTAAGTACTTACTGTGTTTGCAGGTTTCGGCCTTGGCAATCACAGTTAATAAAGGGAAAAGTAAATAAAACTTGTATATGAGTAGCTCTGGGCTTTTTTGAAGTGCAGGACTTTCCTATTGCAGAAGTTATTATATCTCCTTACAGCAACAACACTCCGAAAGGCTTTTCATAACTTGAGGAGATCAGCCAGAGAGCTCTGAATGCCAGCCTTTCCCCATGCTATTCTGCCTGAAACACTGGCTTTTCCTTTGACTAAGATGACTTTGATGCACAGCTCCAGGATGTGGTTTCAAACCAAAGAAAGAGACTGCCTGATGTCCTGTGTCTTTAGGAATCCTTCAGCCCTGTTCCACTGCCCTTACTCTCACTCACCATCTCTACAAGCTACCGGCTTCTTGGGCTCAGCTATGGTCCAGGTGAAAGCAGAGAACAAACACCAAGGCCACGGGACAGGGCTTGGCAAGCAAGATCAACCTCAAACCTGCCTCTTCTGGCACCACAGCTGGGCCCAGACAAGCGTGCTAAAGCCTTGGCTTGCACTGCAGTGAACATATGTGAAAGGCCTAGCACAGACAATGATCTTTGTCTTAAACATACACTAATATACTTTAATGACGGTTAATCTAAACTAGGCTTTGGGGGAAGCTGGGGCTCAGAAATTCAGAACCACCTTGTTGAAATCACACAAGACAGACTTTTCATGGCTCCTGATCCTCAAATTTTAAATCCTGAAAAGCATAATAGTCGCTCCAAGAAGTAACTGGAATTCATATGGCCTGCCACCCTCACTGCCTTTCCAGGAATAGTTATCTCAGGACTTCCTCCCCCAGTCCAACATCACCTCAGTGCTCAAGGTGTGCACCCACCATCCCGATCCAGACTGGCTGTCATCACAACTGTTCCCTGACAAATTCCTGAAAAAAGCAGCATGCACAGTAACACAATACTGGCACTTTGCTCAGCTCAGAAAAGTTAGGAATTATGTTCATGCTGAATGCATCTCATGACAAGAATTCAACACATGCAGTTTGCTCAGGGGCTTAAAAGAAGTTAAGGAGGAAAGTGCCAGTGCAAAGTACATTTTTGTACTCTTGGGACCAGATATACTGAAGTGTGAAAACCTCTACTGTGTTTTTACAAGTTCCATTTTTTCATCAAGGCACAAATACAAAATTTCAGAAGCATCCCTAGTTTCTTCATCTGTTAGGAATAACATGAAATGCAAAGATTTACAGAGAATGAAATCATATTGCTACCTTCAGCTCTACAAGCAGGGATCAGAGCAATTTACAGGGCTTTCTGTGCAAGAACTAGAAGCAACCTACAATTAACCTGGGTAACTACTTGATTGCATTGCTATCACCCTTGCCTTCTCCTTTCTCCCCTCCTGCCGTTCAGCTCATTGCTCACTTCACTCACTAGCTGTGCAGTGTTTCAATAGATGATAAACTCCTCAATATACTGCACTACACCTCTTCATGTATTTGTACATGCTTCCCTGTGGTTGCTACGAAAATAGTGCATTAGCAACAGGTCAGAAAACAGGGTGTCTTGTGAAACATGAAAGGATGCAGTACTTCCAAGGCAGAATACTTGTGCTGCAACACCAACCATCACACAGCAGTTAGCGAGCACCTGTGCACTACCTTTCAGCAAAAACACTGCCACAACAACAGCTTCTTGAGAGCAATAAAGACACCAGGATTTCTTAATCTGAAGCAACAGTGAGGGACATGAATCACAGAAACCAAACATCTCTGTTAGGACTTCAGTGTCTCAGGATAGTATCTGACATCAAGGAACTGTCTTCTCAGTACCAGCATGACCAGCTTGCAGATCACAGTGCATTTTCACACTGTACACAGTACATGGGTGACATGTACTCAGATCCAGGTACTGGAAGCCTGTCCACTGCTCACAGAACCAGCACTGACACAAGGTTACAGAGACAGTTTTGCATCAGAGCTATCTTTGCATGAATGGCCTAGAATTACAGTGAAGGGGAAGCAGCCCAGCAGCAGTACTGTGCAAAGGCAGGTGGGAAGGACATGAATGCATGCTCCCGTTCAGTGCCATGCTGCTGGGGCTAGCAGCACAGACAGGAGATAGCATGTCCAGCACCTTTGGAGGAAGTGCACTCAGTAATGGCAACCTCCTAACTTGACGAAGGAGCAGCTCTGGCTGTTTCAGATTACTTGTCAGTCTTGCTCTTGGACTGCACCACATTGTATTACATACCGACAGAAAGACTGGTCTTACAACTCCAGCTGTATCCAAAGCTAACTTATCTTTACTTCTCCACAGTGTACCCCAAAACACACTTTTAGCAACTGCAACATCTCCTGACAGAAGCAGAGTGGTATTTTTGCCCCACACACTGTAATGCATGCAAAATATAAGCAAACACAGATATCTATTACTTAAGAGCACCTACCTTCAAAATTTCTTCAATGGAGTGGACATCACAGGGGAAGGTTTGCTACAACAAAAAAGAGTGGAGCAGCATTAATTTGTTTTGTTTTTACCAACTGAGACAATCAATCATTTGCTTATCAACAGTTCTATAAATTTCATGGAAGTCCATTAATAATAAAATGGTAATAAGAATTAAAAGCCCCATCAGAAAGGCAGTTAATAACGCACTTCTACAAAGCCTGTTGTTTTCAAGTCTTCAGTAGAAGATACATTCTAAGAAAGATGACAAAGGAAAGTGTCTCCTAACACCATCTCTTGAGGAAATTCTATAAAGAGAAACAGAGCTCATTAAACAATGGTGCTCGTTCAGCTGAAAGGATTCCTTTTGTTTCATGACTTGTATTCTTCTATGTACCCATGGACTCAGCAGAAAAAGAAACCAGCATAAAGCCCTAAACTTGGAAAAGGCAAAGTAGAGGTGGTTTTAAGTGGAGGAATCATGAACCAAGTCCTTGAACGCCAGCTCTTGGACTCATTGTAATATCAACTGCCATGAAAAAAATAGAAAAGCATACAGTTGTAACTTGTGCAGTTCAGAATAAAACTTTGAATGTACTGCTGGGTAGGAGCAACATAGTGATCTCTGGAAAAGTGTGTAGATAATCTGGATTGAGGGATTGCCCCTGTACCTCCCCCATCTGTTTTGCTGGAGACCAGGCAGTGACCACCACATGCCCACCCAGCAAGGTCTGGGGCTCCCCAGTGCAAGCACGGTGAGGATCTCTGAAGGGAGGCCAGCTCCCTGGTGTCCTGGCACTCCACCAATGCCACCTGAACAGGACCAGGAAACAGCTGCAGCAGCACCTACAGCTGCCTTCAACCAGGCTCACGAGCCCAGGCATGACAAAGTTCTGGGGAAGATAGAGTACAAACCAAAAGCAATGCTAATATTTTCCAGTTATATAACGAACAGCAGACATTGCAGCTTGTGCAAACATAAAAATCTGCTTTTAATGTGTCAGCAAAATCACTTAGTGGCTCCTGGCAGGACACCCCCCTGCACACGTGACAACCATGCGTCAGCAGCACAGGTACTGCTTGACAAGGCAGGGGCTGGAACAAGTGCAGTGAATGCCTCTGGCACCCCAGGCACATGGGGACACGGGTAACCACACAGCCAGGGTGAGCAGCAATGCCCCCTGACAGAACCCACCTGCCCCATGCTCAGGCTGTGGCAGGAGAAGATGCAGCAGCAGTGCTTTCCTTCCAGTGCCACCAGTAGCACTAAGTGCTGGGGATGCTCCACAGCAGGACCCATGCTGCTTCCACACACTGACCTGCCAGCTGGCCAGAGGGAACACCACTTCACTTGGACCGTCTGGCTCCTCATCTACTAGCAAGGCATGTGTTTTGAAAGTACCTGTCATTACACATCCTTTCCTATTTGATATCATAAAAAGAAATTGTAATGAAAAACACCAAAGAACTGAGTTGTCATAACGAGCAAAGTGCATCCAAGATCAGCTGCTTGCCTTTAAACAAGAGATTCAATGGAATTACGCCACCAATCGGCGTAATTCATGAAAGGGAAAGGCCAGGAAGATGTTCCTGCTGTTAAAGGAAGAGGACAGTGAGCTACAGTGGATCTTCCCCAGAACAAGGTAAACAGCAAAGCAAGCAAACACTTTAATAAAGTGAAAAAGCATCATCCTTAGTACTCTCACAGAAAGGTCACTCATTTGTTTCCCATATGCTGCACTATTTACATCAGAGGGAGGAGATGAGGAGTCTCTTTTCCCTGCATCCTAATTTGTCTGTGTCTACATAAAGCTCTCATCGAATCAGTACTCATTCAACAAAGATTTGACTTTTCTTCAGAAAATCACACATAGATAGATGCTTCTGACCTTACTTACCCAGAGACAAATGGAAGTTGAAGTATGGCCAGATGAGTCACACAAATGAAAGCAAGGGGCTGGGATCTAGCAAGGCCTGCAGAAGCACTCCACAGCAGGCAGGAGGAGGGGAGAGGGAAGGAAACAGCAGGGAACTTCTACCATGTGGCAAGAGATCGGGATGCTTCACAACTCATGGTACCAAAAATGGATCCCTCTTCCAGGGTTTTTGTTTTGACTTCGCTTTTTTTTCTCTCTTCCCAGCAGGCTTAACCTGGTAACTCAATCACTTAATTACTTCCTAATTTAATAAGTGGTAAACAGTAGACACAGAAACTTGCATCTTGCTGGACAGAAAAGCAGCATTCAACTAGCAGATTGCTTCTGAAAGCTTCTGAGATATCTCATGAGAACACTACAGTAAAAACTCTTCCCACAAAACAGATAAGGAATCAAGATCCTGCCTGCACGAAGTATTTAAAAACTCTCGCTACAATGGATCAATTGCAACAAATCAAAATCAGTTTCTATCTCCCATTCCAGAAACAAGTTTTAGGAGATAATGACTGATGAAAAAAGTGGAATTCAATTAACCTGATACTCAGAGAACATCTGCAACAGCCAGTCTGGACCTCCCTTATCCTTGCCAAACTCCTCACACTCCTTCCTCAAGTTCTTTCAGATAAGCCTGAAGAGGCTTTGAAATTGCAAATAGAGGGTATTTATAGTGCAATTGTCGGGAGGATTTATGGTAATCCCGAAGGGCACTGTTCACTGACTGTCTGCTGTTCTTCACAGGTCTGGTGGCTTAGCAGAAACCATTTCCTCTTTTGTGGCACAAAATTGAAAGGAAAGCAAACACATGACACTGAACAAGTACTGCAGAAGTCTACATCAGCAGCACAAGGACCTCTGTTTTTATTTTTTTAAGACACAAGGTTTAAGTACACGTCCCCAAAATATGTGCAGCTCTGGAGATACAGAACATAAGGTATCAGGGATGTTCAGGATTGCTTTCATCTTTGGCTAGCAGCTTACTCCCAGAGCCACTAAGCTAGGACACGGTAGGAAGCCCATGCCCCTGTTGGACAGCACGGGTTTTCAGGCATCTCTGATCTGTTCTGCTATCCTGCTGCACCCTAAGACTGAAAAACTGAACACTTTCACCAGCAGTAAAATGTGCAATGGGCAAACAAAACTGCTGCCTGCAAATGGACTTGCAACACCCTTATCAAATACATGGTGAAATGTTTGCTCTAGAGATTAAAATCACAGACTGTTCAGGACATGCACAGAAAATTTGTTTTCAGTGTCAAAACCACAACAAAACTGGTCAGAGCCATTTGACTGCACCTGGGAACCTGTCTCTCAGGTAAGACTGATCGCAAGGAGGCTGCAGCCCGCCACAGTCCCTGTGCCCAGAACCTGCTAGCCCCGGAGAGGGTGGGCACAAATGCCTTTCACTCCATCCCAGCTGCAGTGTCTGCAGACTCCTCGTCTTTTACAACGCTACGCATCCAGTGCCTCCAGGACCTGGGCTTCAGCCTCTAAACTACCATTAAACCACAACTGCCACCCAGCAGCAAAGGCTGTCCTTGCCAGTTTTAAGAGAAGAGTTTAGGGGAAAGGAGAAATACAACGTTGCTCAAAGAAGAGTTAAAAAGCCCTAAAGCCAAAGAAATCACTGAAATGAGATCAGCTCCACTGAGGACTGCGTGAGTAGAAGACAAAAATATTACATGTTGCTGTCTATTCCTTTACAGGGAACACTGCAGCATACTCCCCAGAGACAATTCGATTTAAGCCCTGTGCATATTTGCTGGCTGACACTGACATCTGCACAACTTCCAGCTAGGGTTTTCTCATGCCATATTCAAACTCACTGTCAGTTTGGGAATGATGCCTCAGTGCCATTCACAAAATGATGACTGAAGTCAAGCACAATCACAGGACATCCAGAACCTGGGTCGCTGGGTTTTTGTTTATGTTTTGCTTTTTAATGCCAACGTTCCCACCCAAACTGATGCTGTGCCTCAATAACAGCCATCCCCCTCAGGAATAATACTAATTTACATGCCAAAAGAGGTACCATGTATTTTCAGGGTGTGTGTTTTGATTTGATTTGTTGTTTGTTGTGGGGTGTTTTTTTGGTTTTGTTTTGTTGGTTTGTTTTTTTTTTCCCAGAAGTTGTGCACTTTCATTTAGCATCTACACTTTGGAAACCTCCAGTAATATTCAAGTGCATTGCTGAGATAATGATGTGGTCAAGGACGTGCAATTCAGAGTCGTTTCAGACAGCCCAGATATACTTGTTTTCCATCTAGGAAAAGGCAGTTGAGAAAGTTACCTCGGAGAGATTAATTGATGAATTCCTACCAGTTCCAGCAACTCCCTTTCTGCTTACTCACACAGACCACAACATAATAATGTATCCAGAAGGCCAATGTACGGTTAACAGAAAGCAAAAGTGCATATAAATACCACATGCTTGGGCGATAAATTTTAATGCAGTTTTTTTTTTATCACAGTAATAAAAGACATTAATGCTTTCATTTTAGCAGATCATGAACAACTCAAAGGCTAGAGACCTGCAGGATTTACCATCTACATGATAACCTACTGCAGCTGACCACATAAAGAGCATCATGCTTCTCCTGAGGAAGTTACATGTTTGTCTCCTGTACCATAATACATTCAGTCACACAAAAAGTAGCTTTCCTTATGCTAAAAGAGGTAAAAAGAAGTGGAATTAACAGTTAAAACATCCTTTAGAAATTTGGCTGTGAAAGATTTTGTGTGAATCCCTCCCCATATGTACTAGCTTAGCGCATGATCCACTGATT
Source organism: Podargus strigoides (assembly GCA_028020825.1). Taxonomy (NCBI): domain Eukaryota; kingdom Metazoa; phylum Chordata; class Aves; order Caprimulgiformes; family Podargidae; genus Podargus; species Podargus strigoides. The sequence continues at coordinate 60,792,980 of CM051621.1, read as the reverse complement.
TGAATATGTGATGAAATTTACCCTTGCCCATTAAAAATCAAAAAATACAGCCACTGAAGGATTCAGTACTACTCCAATCCTGAGCTGAAAAGGACTTGAGGGTTGGGGCCAATATAATTTCAAGCATCTACACAAACATAAGAAGCCGTAGAAGTTATGTGAGGAACTAGTCTGCCTTCACTACACCAGGCTTGCAAAAATGCACAGGTGCAGTCACCCACAAAAGGAGAGAGCTCTTAATTTAGAAAACAATTTAAAATCTGCACAGGCACTCAAGCTGCACTCAATTCAAGCTGCATAGCAAGCGTGTGACAAAACTCAGAAATACCTCCAAGCCCTCTCTTCATGAGCAATTCCAAAAAACACACACTTTCATGAGCACAAAGCTCTGCTCATGCCCCTAACCTTGCACAGCTCTGTTAAAAACAATAAAGATTGATGAATGAAGAAATCAGGATAATAACAATCACCCAAAACCAAACTAAACTGCTTCAGGAACCACCTGTGATGCCCCACTGGCCATAAAAATATATGGGCCAGACACCCAACTATCAACCAGAAACAGTGCAGTGCCCCAACCAGGGAGTAACACAAGAAAGGGACAGCACTGCACTCTTTTCCTGCTGACACAATTACACCTGCTAGACTGTGACAGCAGGAGGGACCAGCAGCCTGCTCCTTTCTCTCAGCCTCATGGCTAGAGGGGGAAGGGGAAAACCATTGAAAGGATCCTTGCAAAAGCCTAGCTTTCTCTTCTCTGGCACAACGCAGTCAACACTGGCCAAAGCTGGGAAACTCAAAACCTGAGCACCTTTTTAAAAATAAGGTTGTGCCATATAGATACTAAGGCACTAAGGAATAAGCAGTGCCTTGTTTGCTAATGAAAATGGGGTTGAAGAGCTTCTAAAGTTGCTTCTTTTTTTAAAAGCTATTCCATTAAAAATTACAGCACACATTTTTATCCCACTCTGCCACATGTGCCAAGTGGAGTTGAAGGAACATACGCACCATATATGGCTCTCATGCGTGGAAGCGATGGGCTGAACTTTCTCACTGGTTTTTTTAAATAGCTTGCCTCATCAGGAGGCAGTGGCTGAATAGTTTCAAGCAGGCTGTCAAAAAAATCGTTTCAGAGAGTTGGCCATGCGTTATTTCAGAAGTCACCAAGTGGCACCGCTGAGATGCGTGGGCTCAAACAAGGCCAGTGGCGGTAACAGCGTACAGATTGTGCAAAGATGAGGACAGGAGGTCTGGAAGCAGATATTAACTGGAGTGGATACGAGCTGCCTTTCAGGCAAGCATTAAGGTGTTTCAGACCTTTCTGTTCCCTCTCATCTCAGTAATTTCCACCCGACTGCTTATTTCTGCTTATTTGCAAGCCTCTGCTGTCATGGCCCATTTCGAGCTGCCCATCTGACATCCTGTGCACAAACAAGCCCTGGGCTTCTCTGTCTCCTTCATCTCAGGTGAAACCACTGCCTGTAGATACCTAGGTGCCAGAGGTGAAGAACAGCTACAGCATGCATGTATTTCATATGCTGCCTGGTATCTCCTCCTAATCAAAATGGATTTGCAGTATGTGTAATGCAAGTATGCCAGCTATTGCTCTTTGCCCGATTTCAGACTAAACTATTAGCTCCAAGACAAGACAAGCGAGCAGCACAGCAAGGATGAGAAAAGCCAATTAGGCATTCCATGCCTTTCACTGTATTGTTAGTTTTCCATGTTTCCTAATGAGAGATTTCCCACTGTAACTATCAGCAGAGAAGGCATCTGTTTATGCTAAAAAAAAAAAGTCACATTTACAGTAGCATCCCATTCAATACTGTATTTGAATATAAATATTTAGCTTTAAATTTATTTTTTTCATGTCAACTGCACAGGCTTTTGCCATTTGAATGCAATGAAGATCACAAAATTGCATATGCATGAAGAGTTAGTTTGAAAACAACAGGCAGGACAAAATCAGACCAAAATCTACCATCACGTCTTCACTTCACCCACATGTGCCTAACCATATTAGATGGGCTCTTCTGCTCGCACACAAGTCAGGCTAGGAATAGTATACTAACTTACTCTTCAAAGCAACTTTCCACCTGCCTTTTTTTACAGTTAAAAATCCCCCCTCTCCATAGTATAGACAGACATGAGATATACACACACAGAGCATGTTTCCAAAATGATCCAGCCAACAGAGACAATACGTATTTTAAACTAGCCTCTGCTAATCTTGATTACGGATGCCATGATGTTCTGCCACGTACTGAAAAAGGATGCCAAAATTTGAAGCTTGAAATACCTTGTTGATCAAAACAAAAACATAAACACACCGATTCATAAAGGTTTTTGCACACTATCTTGAGGAACAGGAGACATCATGCATATTCTCTGCCAAGGACATTTAAATGTTCTGTATCACAAAACAGATTAAAATACACTTATGATACAAAGAGAGGTCCAGTGACCTGAAACCTGGCTTACTCGATTCACCTTTTTTTTAGAGGATGTGGAGACAAAGCTGCTTTCAGGGAAAGGTGAAGCAGCAATTCCTAGTTATCTATTCAGGAGAGTGTTTATCAGAACAAACAGGAAGACTGTATGAACACATTTGTGATTAAAATGATTTCTAGTCAGACAAGCACCATCCTGCAAGCAAACCATCAGCATGGGTGGTATATATTAAGTATATTTTTAAAAGCTGTTTATATTTTGCTGCAGACATAGTGCACTTGTTAAATAGATCTCTTTCTTTCACACACTTAGTGATTCCCAGAAGTGTCTGATGCATGAGGAACCCTTTCTTAGGAGGGCAAACAAAATGTTTTTCCAACTCAACCAGCTAAAAGTTTATTTTGGAGACAGACAGGTTCCCTAACAATCACTCAAATAGTATCCACTCAATTTGGCAAAATTTTCTTACCATGAATAGCAATTGTTAAAATATGCTTAAAAACACCAAAGGGGACACACACACACAGAGAGAAATGCACAGCAAGACTAATTAGATAGCAATGCTAACATTGTCATGCCTATGAGCTTTGACTCACTTTGATTTCAATTTGACTCACATGATCTCAGCCAGTATTAAGCATGAACCTTACAGTAAAAAATATTTGTTTTGGCAGTAATGAATCTCAGATAGAAGACACAAAAGGAACTGCTATAAAGTAATCCCAACTAAAACAGCAGCCTTAAGACAAAAATCAGCCCCTCAAGTCTTTCCCACAGGAGATCGAGTCAGCTGCCAGCAATCACCAGAAGCAGGACTCTGCTTTTGAGATTTTTGCCTCAAGTGGGAGCCAAAGAGGAGAAGGCAGGATAAAGCAAAAATAATTTTGAAGCAGAAACAGCTTTGAGGCCCAAGGGTGAGGTTTGATGGCACAGGGAAGGTGTCACAGCCCTCAGTAGCTGCCAGGACAAGTGACTGCATGGTCCCTGGCCATGTGCACCCCTCTGCCACCCTTCCCTTCCCCTGGCACTGGCCTGAGTCTCTAGTGAGACAGTCCAGGACTTAACCTGGCAGACAACCATTCCCCTTCTGTTGATTCAGCTCCTTTGATCACCTGGCCACAGCACCAGAGGAATACCAAAAATGATGCAGCTGAGTGGTAAGGAGAGCACATTCCCACTAACACTGGGAGGGAGCACAGGTCTTAATTTTACACAGCTTCCGATGTTTGGTGAACCCCTTAGATCCAGAGCCAACCACCTACAGTCAAAATTATCTTAGGAAGCACATAGTTCACAGATTAATCCTGCTACTATAGTGGTAACATGCCCATGAACTGCAGTGGGAAAAGTGTTACAATTCTTCAGATTTTACAAATCTGAAGTGCCTCTTACATTGCACCCGATGCTACATAACTCAAAAATAATAATTTTAAAGACTTAATAATAATAAAGACTTAATAATAAATTTAAAGACTTAATGAACCTGATAGGATTTTCATAAAGACAAAGAGAACCTCTGATGCAATCAACATGTGTTTTGCTACCTGCAAATTTCCTTTTCCCTAGAAAGCACACAAATAGGTAAGATTGTGTCACGACACCCCATTTTCTCACACGCACTAACCTAGTCCAAGGCACTGGTTTTGTACTCCAAAACACATATCAAGGGGGGTTTTTAAAGTGCTTGTAGCCAGATTGGAATCAAAAGAAAGTGATGACTTGGTTTCGAAGTCCAGGACATGCTGGTGAAACTTACTAACCTCAACATCTTTCTGAGCATAAACACACTCTTTCTTCTCCATCCCACGGGTTTTATCAGCATCCATTCCTTTTAATGCAATGCAACTTGTTCAGACACGGCATGACCAACCACTTGGGCCAACGACTCCACGTAGCGGTGGAGAAACAAAACAGCAACTGCCCGTTACCATGGCAGCTTGTCCCGCCCACAGGTGACAGTCTCCTCAGTGAGAGCAACATGAAGCCTCAGCAAATCTTGCACCAGTGTCACTAGTGGAGGACTGAGATGAGTAAAGAGCCCACACACAAAGAGCAGAGGTTTTTAAGCTAGCTGGCTTCTCTTTACAGCACTGGGAACAGTACGGGACAAGCCCCAGGCTCTGCAGGCCTCCATCAATCACAGCTGAGTGACAGCACCGCAGCACGCACAGCGGCTCTGCCAAGAGGGCAGCACAACGCTCTGCAGGGAAGGCACAGCCAGCACTTGGGAGAGCAGGGGAGTTTCTTTACCACATTCCTGCACCATCTGCAGTGCTGCAGGGATTTGGGAGCAGTGGGAGAAGCTGATTCAAAGGTCATGTGGTTAAACCAAAACACGCATACACGAAAGCCAAAACGATTCAAATATGTCACCTGCATTTGTAAACGTGCAGTTTTGCAAGAAAACATCACTATCACAGCTGCTGAAGTAAAAAAGACCCCTACAAACCACAAAAAACATTACTACATAGGGGAAACAGCAACATGGATGAATAGCAAATGAAAACAGCAAAATTGCACAAATAAGAGAGCTGCACGCAGGTAGTTAATATAAGTTAATATAAGATTTTCTTCCAATTTCTTTCAAGTTCGGGAATTTGTTTCTTTTTTAAAGTTCATACAAAAAAGTATTAGCATTTTTTAAAGGAAAAATATGGAATTTGAACTAAAACTTACTGAGATGGGTAAGTCTTTGCACTCTTGCCTGTGAGCTTTGGATTAAGTCAATAACAAATCAGGTTAAGAGTGTGCAAAGACTTCAAGCCATATTTTAAGGATGAGAACATCCCTTCCCTGACTTCCCATATACCTGCATAGATTTAGGTTTTCCTTGGTGCTATTTTTGTATTAAGTTCAAAAATGTTTTATTTCAGAAATTTACAATAAAAAGCATCTTGTTATCTAGCGTAAAATCTTTGTTGATAGCACTTGTTTAAAATCTGAAATTGTACAGAGCTCAATATGTCCTTAATGACTGGCTTTATAAGTTAAAGGGACAGATTTTAAAGGCCATTTTGTTATGTGGACTATTGCCTGTGGTTTCATTGCTAATGCAGAATAATGTACAGATACCATGTGGCCGCAGAGCCCTTGTAACTGCAGCTTGAGCTGTTTGAGGAACTTCAGGAAGCTGCTGTCAGAGAACAACCAACCTGCGAGAAGGAAAAGCAATTTTCTCAGCAGGTTGCCTAAGACTAGGATTCATTTTTAAAGGATGTTAAAAACTACCGCAAGATGCATAATTTTTCACACAGAAGAAGAAAGCACTTCAACAAAACTATGACAACCACAACAAAACAGACAAGGAGGTAGAGAGGGACAAAAAGAGGAACTGAAAGACACAGAAAACTGAAAAAGCAATTTTACACCTTGTTAGCAGACTATCTTTGTGGAAAGAGAAGAAACTTGGTTCTAGTACAGTACTACCAAGGCAGTGCACACCACTGCAGCTGTAAAAAAATACATGTTTGGGGATACACTTGTTTCAGCTTTGTTCTAGCTGGGTGGGTTTGGTGATGAAGGATGAGCAAAACCAAGCAACACATCCTATGTCTCCCCTCTCCCCGACTTAGTTCCTTAACATAATGGAGCGTGACTGAAGTAATTCCAGCAAATCAAAGCAAAGCTAAATTAGATTTGCTTGCCATTGCTTACAGCATTAAATTTTACTTCTATATTTCATGAAAGACAAAAAACAAGTTACATTTTTTGCTTTATGCACACTAAAACAATGCTGGGGCACCATAGAAATGTACAGCAGAGCCCTCTCTCATCCAACAAGATAAAATCTTCAGAATTACATTATAAATACATTTGTTTTCACATTTGTGTTTACGCTGCTTGCTTGTTTTTGACACACAAGACTTCATTGTACACTACAAATCCAATCCACCAGTCTCAAAGTCCACAGGAGCCTTCTAAAATAATTTCTCTGGGTGCTATTTCAGGTCCTCTGTGGGTACCAGCATTTAACCAGCAGTTTGCATGTAGCCAAGTCCCCTGTGGATGATTTCACAAGCACACTTAACCCATTTGAGTCCACTCCTTTCCAAGTTACCACTGAAGTTATTCGACCAAAACAATGCGACACCACCAGGCACTCTCCTGCTTTTGCCCCAGTGTCAACCCAGCGGCCCAGCTCACAAGAGAATGCAGCAGCTTTGGCCTGCCACTACCCTCATTGCAAGTTTGAAATCAAACCAAACCATTTCCATGAACTTCTTCTCTTGCTTTCTTCAGCTGACACTGAATGATCCTGGCAATTTAAGTATTTTACATTAAAATGCTCAGTAAACAATGGCTGTACTATCATGTTCCTGTATAGGTACCTGGAGGAAATAAAACATTCTTTAAACATTTTATATACTTTTCTAACTCTGAAATGGATTCTTTTGGTCAGTCTAAAAATAAATGCACGGGCCTCCTTCTTGTGGTCAAACAGCACAAGAAAAAAAACCAAATTGCTGTTTTGTCTTCCTTTGAAGGAGCAAAGGGTTTTGTGTTCTGGGGAACGGACTGTTGATATGTTTTAATAAAGGATTATTTAAAAAACTTAAGATGCTGAAAGCAATTCATGCATCCCTTGTTAGCCTTCATCTAATAATAATTGAAATCCAAACAAACAGAACATCAAAATGAAGTGCAGCATCACCTGCATATAGCCATGTAGACCAGAACTCCAGTCAAGGCTGATTATTTCACTAGTAAATTGCTCTGCATAAAGAATGCTTGCACAAAAGCACCTCCCCATTTTAACTGTATAGTAGCTCTCAATAATTTAATTTTGACCCCTTGATCCTGCAAAACTTTCTTACCTACTGTCCCTTTAAAGTCTCTCCAGTAAATAATTTAATAGTGCTTAACATGAACCTACAAGTATTGTGTCCATAACAGGCTGAGTCTGTCCTTCAGAATAAGCAAAAGGTGTCTTTCAGCATAAGTGCTGAAGGTGTGAAAAGCATTTGAGTAAGAATCTGATCACAATTTACGCTATTAGATATACTCTATGGTATTTTGAGTAGCCTGACTCCTAGCCTACTCCAGAAAAAAGCTGGTCACTGCAGCTGATACAGATGAAGCTGTACAAGTAGCAGAAATAAACAGAACTCATGTCACAGGAAATTTTTGATGATAATATCTGTCAGATGAACAAATAAACCAAATCTGTACTCTGCTGACATAACCAAATTTACATATGAATTTTTGCTAATATAAAATAGCCACAGGAAAGGAGCACGGCAGGAGGAGAAATCATAGCTTTGGTATTGGTATTCTGGGGGATGTAGGGGCAAACAGCTCAGACCTGATTGAAAGATAATTTTTAACATTTTTCTAAAGAAAAATAGCATGAAATATGAGTAAGTGATATATCAACTATAGCAAAACTATTAGAAAACCACAAAGTGCTATAATTAAATAAATATGCAGCACAAGTTAGGAAATTCAAATGAGGAGGTATATTTCAAAGGTTTCAAGTTTCTCAGAAGCTGTAGCTTTATTTCCTGAAGTAATTTAACCATTTAAGGGTCCATGTTTTGCTAGAGGTCAGCAGAAATTAGGCCCTTAAAAGCAAATAGTATTTTGAAAATAAATTCTATTCACTTAGATCCCAGCTGAGAATAGCTACTTTTTGGTTCTTTTTTAAAAAAAAAAAACAAAACAAAACCAAATCAAAAAACCCTGTGCATTAAGATACTTGTTAACAATGCAAGTGATGATCTTAGAGGTCTCTTCCAACCAAAGCTATTCTCTGATTCTGTGACTATAAAGTATGCACTTCGGTTCTCAAATCAACTGCTTTAACAAAAAAAAAATAAAAATCTAGCAACACCTGAAAACCTACACATGCTTCCCAAACTTCCACTCTTCCCATCTCATTCTTAACCACTACTGTATATCTTACGGACACCCAGTGCCAGTATCACAAAACCCTGGGTATTCATACTGGAAGTAACTTTGAACCACTTCGTACTGCAGTCTTCAAGTAGGCTGACTTCTGATGTCAACCATCATTTTGGCACTAGTATGGTTTCCCTTTCATGGAAACAGTAATGTAGTCATTATTTTATTACAGCTACCATACTTCATTTCCAAATCCCCTAATGTAAGCTTAAGAAATTATATGATAATAAATCCTGATCTGCATTTGAGTTCAACAAAAAGGTAAGAAAACAGTAACTACATTTGTTAAGACCATCAAGGAAATTGGGGTTTTTAGTGGTAAGAGGCATCCTGTGGTTCTGGGGATCACCTCAGATAATTAACTGCTGCCATCTCTCAGAAGTTTTATCCCTTTCCAAACACCACTTTCCCCTTGGAAAATGAGCAGAGTTAGATTTACGACAGCAGTGTTGACACTTGATGAACTTCCCCTTAATGACTGAGTAAACAAGAGGAAGATGCAGACTTTCGAGCTGTTTTAATACTTAACAGGGCTACTTTTCTGAACCAAGACCTTTTATTTGTCAAAATGTTTTGAAGAACAGTACCCCATGGCACCTCTCTGCATTGCCAACACTGCAAACAAAATTTTGGAAAACAAAGGAGGAAAAACAAACAAACAAAAAACCAAAAAAAAAAAAAAAAAAAAAGAGAGAGGCTGCAGCCTGGAGCAGCATCACCAGCCCAGGGCCAGCAATGAGCACAGCTCTGTGCTGCTGCCTGGGACAGACCACACAACTTGGAGGGGGGCTGGAAGGCATCAGCCACCAGCATGGGTGCAGCAACAGACAAGGCAAGCGAGAGGGAAGTAATTAAAGGGATGTTTGTTAGTGGGCTCAAGGATAGTATTCCCAAAGGCAAAAAAAAAGAAGATTCAAAATGTAAACTTCTTTAAAGGACATTTTTATCATCCCCTAAACTTTGCACATAAAGACTGCAGACGGTGTTTCCCAGGTCCCAGAAATTCTTTACAGCCAGGCTTATGCGCTGCAGGGCTGTCACATACAATTTTTATCTGCAGCTAAGTGAAGCGGGAGGGGTTGAGCTTAGGTACCTGCCTAGCATTTGAGAAGTGACCCCTCTAAGTCAGGTGTATCAGGAAGGCTATGGGCCATCAGCCTCCCAGGCTCACAGCTGTCAGAAAACAAAGCGATGCTGAGAGGACAGGAGAGGGAAAGTTCACTGTTTCTTTCCTTGTCTGTCTAATCTAGAAGGAACAAGCAGCTTTTTTGCTTATTTAACATACCATCTGAATGGCTTATAGCTAAAATCCAACCAAGGGAACATGGTTACAAGAATTACCAAGATACCAGCCAGCCTCTGCCTAAAGAAAAGCTTTCTGCATCTTTCACTGAAGCAGCTTTTGGAAACAGCGAACTGGAAGAAGACTTAATTACTTGTGGTTCTTGTCCACTACACTCATTTTCAGATTTTCTATATTATTATTCCACTGCCTATACTTTCCTTCATACATAATTGCTCATACATATGATAGCAACATTTGCGTGAAAAGTTCCCACGAACCAGTGGCAAAATACGTAAGCCATTTGAAATAGTTCAAGGATTTGAGCAGGCAAGTTAACGATTTGTAGTCGTACATGGGGTTCAACATCTTTGTGTGCTGCAGTTTGTTCTTTATGTCCTCTCAGGCAAAGTCTCTACATTGGGATAGTTTCACATGCCTTCCCCAAACCATCTCCTGCAAGCTGGACAACAAGCACATCCCTACATGCGCACCATAGGCTGTGGGCTATAGGACTCAGAGGAAATGTGTAAGGAAAGGGCAGGAGATACCCAAGGGGTTACTGCTACCATAGCAAACAGAAAAATAAACACCACACCGCTTCTCTTCTTGCTTTCATTATGGAAACCTGTAGTATTACTGTAGTAACATGAATGCTGTATTAGCAGAGAGGGGAAGGAATGGAGCTGACGCTGCTCTGCAGTACAGCAAACCAAGGAGGCAAGGGAAGTCAGTCTGTCCTCTGCATTGGTAAAGCACAGATGGCATTCTTTCAGCACATCCAGCCACGGATTAACAAAGCAAATCTGCGAATAGACAAGCAACATGACAGCCAAGGGCACCTTTAGCAAAGTGCTTGCTTCAAGTGAAAACATACAGGCTGAAAATACTGCACCTTTCACCTTCAGCAAACAGATGGCATCCAACCAAGTCTGAATTACAACTTAGTCCGAACAGCAATGAGCTGACAAGCTGATGAAAGAAACCAAAATATTCCTTGTATAAGGAGGCATAGGTTGCCAGGATCCAAATCTAACATGACTTTGTCTCCTGTTACGTGAATTCACCCTCCATCTTCCAAAACCTGTAGCATTCTTCATAAGCCACTGCTATTCAAAATGCAATGTGTGTAAGGCACATTTTAAAAAACTAGTGTTCTTAGGCCATGCTTTAAAAAAAATACTACAAGCTTTAAAAGAAATATATACCACAGTGTTAATAAGGAATCATTCCACACGTTGTTCATTTTACAACAGACTTTTAAACCATTCATCCTGCCAGTGTGTTCATTCTAGAGACAGAAAAATACTTGCAAATACATACAGCAGTTACCCTTAAAAATTGTGGGGAAGTGCTCATTCCCCACTTTCTGCATTTCTGTGGGTTTGATCTCTAAACTTTAGGAATTTCTCCCTTTGGGGGTGCTTTGTTTATCGAATTCAATAGTGCATTAAAATAAATATTTGAACATAGGCTCCAGTTCAAGAGGAATAATTTCTCTCAAAAGTCTGCTAATACAGAAACAATGTTCTCAACATCTTGCAAGAAAAGGAAAAAGTAAGTATTGCTGTGTTGCTGCTGTTATTTCTAAATTCAAGCAGTGAAAGAAGAAAAGAGATCTGAAAACTTTCTGGTTTTGGTTGTTTTTTTTTTTTTAAATGGGCACATATTTCTTTTTACTTAAGAAAGCTTAATAAGCCAATCAAGATAATGTTTCTGATGGTGGCATAATCTAAGCTATACAGCAATGTATTGAATAGCAATAGTTACTATTTATCTTGAAAGGAAAAATGTACATGTGGATAAGTCCTGCAAACTAGAGTTTCTGCAAGTAATGGGAGTTTAGGTGAATTTTCATTTTTTCACTAATATCAAAGGTGACTAATTGGTTGAAAATTAGTCCATGAGTCCAGTGCTATTGAGCTCTATTTCCTCAGCAGCCAAGGCAAACCTTCCTCCCTTGATTCAATAAAAGCTCCATCTTAAGAATAGGCAGAAAGGCCAAATGAATTAAATTCAGTATCCTGGAGAAGCACTACTCATAGAAAGCAGTAATGCCTTTTATTAGGTAGAGGCAGCTGTGGGGAAGGGAGGGGGCAGAGGACACTTCCCAGCATCAAGTCCTTACCGGGTCTGAAACAAACACTAAGTCATGTCCATGGGCAGCTGCAGTTTGTTTTCCGTGTGGCTGGGTATATGCAAAGGCAAGCTGGGTTGACAGCAGAGCCTCTCTGGGAAATGCACCCAGACCTTTTGCTTGGAGCAGGATGGACTGCCAAGATCATGTCTCACACTATTTGCTACACCTGACTGCATGCGAAAAGAGCACCTCAATACCTAATGACATTTATGAACCGTTTGACCAATTGAACAATTTGGCAAGAAAATGTAAGACTGCTAAGGCAGTTTAGAAAGAGAAATTAGTGTATTGAAAAGCAGGAGATTGAAAAGGTAGGAATATCATGTTTTCCAACTGGGAATTAAAATATTCTGCTGCTTAAAACAATTAAGCACTAAGTTATTGTCTAAGTAATAAATGTTCATCATTATGATGATGAAAACTGGCAGCTAAAGCTTGGGAGGGAGGGGGATATTAAAGATAATTCAGATCAGACAATGACATCATTAGACAACAGTGAAAATGAAAAATGAGACCTGAAATTTTGAAGCACACAATAACCGCACAAGGAAACCAATAAGAAGGTGTAACTTACAGAAAACAGACTATGCTGAGTGGTATGCCAGGACAAGAATACCACTGCTTTCTGAATGTCATTTAAAAATTAACATATCGGTATAGTCAAGCTTTGGAAACAATACAGCATGTCAGCCAGAGATGCTGAAATTCGGGATTGGTGTATCAGTGGTCTAGCATGAGCCATCAGCTTCAGATGCAGCCATGCTAGAGACTGCAGAGGTCAGATTCCCACACACAGGGCTGCTTGCAGAGAGCTGGACCCCACTCTGAGCCCATCCCTGCCAAGGATGCTAGCTGTGCTCTAGCCAACATTGCTGCCCCTACGGCAGCAGTGGTTACATGCTGCCTTCTTCAGAGAGCTCTAGCAATCTCATGCCCTGCCAAGTAACACTGGGAATCACTCTGTGACACAGGACTATACCAGCTCCCCTCTCAAGTTACTTATCATGAAAACAGCAGAAAAAAAACTTTTCCCCCCTTAATACTCATGCTCATTGAAAACCACAGAGCTGACAGTACTTCAGTGTAGCAACTTGCTGCTGCAGCACCTGTACTGGGAAAGAGCACTACAACCACAACAGAGCCCAAGAAGCAAGAGCAGTACCACCAGACTTGTCATAATATAACCACAAAGTGCCTAAATCCCATGAAGTAAGAAATAGAACACAAAGCACGTGCTAACCATTTCCCTTCACTCAAACAATGCAAAGAATCAGATCAAAGACCAGAAGTTGCTCAAAAAAACACTAGGAGAGCATTAATGTAATGTTCATTGTAGGAAGACAAATCTGTGCTTTATTCCTGAAAATACATCTCTTGAACAAGACACCAGATGTATATTGCCAGAATAATTCAAAGGCTTGAAACAAGCAAATTTTCTCTCTGAGGAAACGTCCCCAGTGGCATTCAGGACCACCAGAAGAATGTCCCCCCCAGCCTGGCACTTAGCTATGAAGCGCTGCTTGGCTGAGGAGGAGCATAATTATACACAGATGTTTTAAGACTTGCCTTGTTTATACACTCTTTCATCCTTCAATAACTAGATTTACATGAAGCAGCCTTCAATTACAAGATTCACTGAAAACAGCCCCCTCTCCCTGACAGCCCATCCTTCAGCAACCTGCTCCCAGCCAGACACAAAAGCTGGATGCAGGCAAGATCACCCCTGGAATTCACAGGGCTCAGCTGCTTGCCCAGGTTGTACCTCCTCCCGCTGAAGCCAACACCTGACATCGCCCTGGCAGAGGCGGCTTAGTGCCAAGCCACATCTGTGTGGTGCACTTACCTCCGTGAACATGTCTTACTGCCTTCCTACATGGCAGGGGAGATTTCCTGTTTTCATACATTCCCCTGTCAGCCCTAATCAGTGTCAATAGGTTATGGTGTCTTTTGTGCTGGTGGCGTCAGCCCTGACAGGAAAGAACTTTTAATCTCTTCCCTCGCACCGAGCCATGAGAAGCTGTGAGCACATAACTCCCTTGGCTCCTCTCCGAAAAACGCTCTCTCAAGCACACGGTTGCTTAGCAATATTTGCCTTCCCCCTGTACAGTTCAACTGGCAACATCTGTCCCTTTGGCACTTTCCACTCGTGCAAGAAATGGTGTGGAGTTTCAAAAATCTACAAACAGGTTGGCAGAGGATGTTTTGCATGAGCTACTAGAGCTGCTTTGGCATTTTATTGCTGGTTTATTTCCATCCTGGATAAAACGTGTGGCTTCTTCTAAAGAAGAGGCACACAAGGGAAAAAAGTCTTTTGCATCCAGTGGGACACACCTATTAAGTCAAATACAACAAGTAGCTTTTCTTGTTTACATAATTACACCTGCATGCTATGGCTTGGTTTAGGGGGGATGTGGGAAAAATACAACACAGCACTGCCATATAATTCTCCAGTCCACTGGGATTGACTTCAATTTCTCCTATGACACTGCATGCACATCAGGTGAGAGAAAACAAGATAATCTAAAATCTGTTTATGTATTTAAAAATGCAAAACCTGTATGCAATCCTGACCCCCTAAACTAGTAGGGCTCTGTCAAACCCCCAAACTGCTTTTGTCCATGAAACCAACCCAAGGAGCAGTGATCAGGGTCAGTGCCTCTGGATGTACCTGCAATACAGCTGCTACAGCAAATGAGGGGAAAAAGAAATGAAATTACTGTAAGAGCATAGAAGGTACCAACTGCTTCCACTTCTGGGAGCCAAAAAGGGCCATGGAAAAGTCTCCAGTAAAAGGATGCATCTCTGGGCACTTGGTATAACAGAGAATCCTGTAGTTAGAATTTCTCTGGCTGCAGTCTCATTTCAGCTCACGCCTACCACAATGCCTAAGGGCTATGAGAAAGGCCTTGGACCACACAGCTATTGATATTTACATACAAGTTATTGTGGATGTTTACTGGGAATGATGTATCTCAGATTCAGTCCTTACAGTGAAGTTGAGGTTGTTTGGGTTTTGGTTCTTTTGGCTTTTTAAAAATTTTTCTTAAAATAGAATCAGAAAAATGAACTGGAGTTTATCAGACTAAGTGCTATTACAACAGCCCTGAGTATTAAAGCATCATTATAAAGACACATGAAAAAATTATAAAAATAAATTGTTTTCTGAAGTGATTTTTTTTAAAAAAAAAAAAAAAGTCATTAAAACTCCCAATCTGCCTGGAGACACATACAATCCATTCTCTCACAAAGATGCAGGTGAACACCACTCACGTCTTCCAAGGTGCCATATGCTCAGTAAGGGGATAGCAGTGGAACCAAAGTTCAGTTTCTTCTAAGCAAATGACTCGTGTTTAAAAGTACCATCCCAGATTTAGGCATTTTATGCTACAAGATAAACCCCAATGACAAACTCTACCCTGGTTGTTAAGAGATGCTTATAACTGTTAGGCTGATGAACAGCTAGCTAACTGTGTATTTTAAAAAGCTGATGTATACATTAATCTACAGAAAAATCACCTCAGGAACAACCCTCATGTTCAATCCCCCTCACCTTGCACACTGTGCCCCTCCCACTGCTCCCTGGCTTGGTCTAGCAGGAAAAGGGGTAGGAGAGAAAACACTGGGAAAATGCAGTGCAACATAAAGTGCAGGAGGAGAGGAGGGAAAGAGGTGAAGGAATTGTGATTTGCAGTCTCCAGTGAGCTGTTTATCTTTTTTTTTGCCTGTTTCATTCTACTGTAACAGAGGGTAAGATACTGCAGCTTTGAGGCTCCATTGAAGCATGCAGTTTTTTCCCATAAAGGTTTCCAAAATACACCCCAACCAATGCAGTCTGGGTTGCCGAAGACTGATGTACTAAGCATAAGCTGTGTCTAGGACAGACAAACTTTCTACTTTAAACTCCAAAGGAATTCTTAAATAAATGTTAAATCATTTTTAAATAAACCTTAGTCATATCTCACATTTAAACAGATATCAGAAATAAAGCTACTCCTCAGCTTTTCATTTTAACAAGCTTATCTCCCTAGGCTAAAAGAAAAATAAAAAAATAATTGTCTGTCAGTGCTGCCGAACATCAAGTGTTACACGGATTTTCAAAAGACCATTGGTTTGTGTTCTGTTTTTTTATTCTTTCCAGAATTACATCTAAAATTTAAGAAACAAAACCAAACAAACCAAAAACTTTTTATACCTCTAACAATCAAAGACCTTATAACTGCAGGACAATGGACTCTGGAGACCAGGCAGAGGAACAGTTGAGGCCACCACAGTCCCCTCCTCCTCCAAGATAAATGTCTGGCTTCACTTTTGAAACTGGCAGTGATAAGCTGTCAGTGGCTGTGTTTTGTTTTGAGCTTATTAGCATGCGTGTCACCTGCCACCTCTCCCTGCCTTCAGTGCTTGCTTTGAAGTTGCCTTGTTGGAAGGTTTGGCTGTCATCTGCTCTTAGCCTTCTCCTCAGGCTTTCCAGATCACTTCTCTCTTTTGTTAGTCTGAATACTGGGCAGTAACGATCATTATATTTGCAGTATGAAATGCCTCTTGTCATGTTTCTGCTGCTACTCACAACCTCCTTGAATTTTGTTTATGATGTGCACCCACGAGTACGGAACCCAAGTTCTATTTTTGTTTGCAGTTTCTTCCCTACGACAACTCCCTCTTTGAGATCCCACTACATAAGTGCATATTAACTCCGTTCAGACAACAGTTTTGCATACCAGCAGTCACCACTGGAGACCCATATGAACAACAACCAAAGATAAGGCTGAAACAAAGTTTTCTGGTTTCCACAGAGAATTTCAGCAGGAGTGGCAGTCAATTGCTACAAACTGTTACTATCCACACAAGTTTGAAAACAACCACTTCAGCTTAACAAAACAGTTCAACCAAACAACACAACCTCCCTAACACAGCACCCCAGCAGCTGGTAGTTCACTTCCTCCCTTGCAAGCTCTACTGTCCCCAACAAGCTGCTTCGCAAACCAGTGATACTGATGCAACTGCAGTGCCCATCTGACAGTCAGGGAATGTTGTTTCCATTCCCAAACTACCTTTAAAATTTTTTTTAAGAATATTTTTTCTGCAGTCTGCTCCATTCATTGAATTTTGCTTTCCTTAAGTTGCTATCAAAGCAGTTAAGCTTTGTCTGCAAAGGCACAGTCTGTATCTGTGTTTAGAAGATTCATGCAGAAAACTTCATTAGTTTAAAAAAAAGTTACAAATAATAGCTCCCAATTCTTCTAAGCAGTGACATTAGTCATTCACCCAACTAGTTACACTCCTTGCTGTTCAGAAGTAAATAAAACTGGTTATAATGCACTGCAAGGTGCAGTTTGATGCTTGGCTTCAAATTCAGAATACTGTACAGGATCTGGTAATTCATGCTGGACTCGAGTCTGGGTCCTTTTGCCAAAATTTAACTTTCGCTAAGCAGCTCTGGCAAAGGACTTTACCATGATCGCTGGGATGGGGGCAGTACAGGTTTGAGAAATGACAGCAATGGTTAAACCTTCAAGACAGAAAATGGGACTCTCCTGGAAGAGCCAAAAAAAATCCTTCAGAGGAAGGAAAATACCCAGCACACATCTCATAGCATTATGGTTTTACTCTTAAGTTCTGTCAATATAACTGTTACAATCTGCTACTTATCAAAGTGCTTTAGCAGAAAAAAAACAAGTCAGGCCTTCAGGCACACAAGATTTTCTGAAGGACTAAAATAGAGACCACAAACTTCAAACAAACCATGGCTAGCAGACATGCTCTACAAGTTCAATTTGATTTTGTTTAGCAATAATAGCATAAGAAAAGCATCCTCATATGAAACTCTTGCAATTTAGAGCAGACTCTTAACCTGTTTTCAGCCGCCTTCAAATGATGCTTCCTTCCTGCCTTCCCAGGGACTCACAGGCAGCATCAGCAAAGTCCACAGACTCTGTGCTGCCCCTCAAACCACAGTTACCCTAACGTAACTTTGGCCTCAGTGGCACATGCCCTCACTTCCCCTCACTCTCACTAGCATGTTCAAACTCACACAGCTAGCATTAGGTAATCATGGCTTGAAAGAGTTAGGAAACCTGAAGGATCCAGCAAATTCACCTCACTGACATTTTCCATACTCATTCACAAGCCAGCCACTCACTCATGCTGCCCTGCATTTCAAGAATATTAACCTGACAATATCAAGCACTCAGCAGAAATACAAGAATTTGTGTCATATAAACATTTTGCCATTTGCTGTGTTAGATGGAGCTTTACAGAGCAGCTTATAGCACTTGCTAGTTTTCCCCTCACTTCCAGACTGTTGCTTCTTGCTTCACTTACCAGAGCTCACTGCTATAACACCATGCTTCGAAGACAACAGGCACTGACACAAAATGGGTCACTACAAAAAAAAAGTAGTTGCTTACATACACAACATTTAACCAGCACTGATTTTGTTGGGCACAGCAATGGTAGCTAACTTCAGAGGTGCTCTTAAGTTCTTCTTAAATTTAGCTTGTTGGCTCCTGACTTTGCAAACTGCAGAGGACCACAGGTTTTCTTTCCTTGGTTGTTTGGGTTTTTTGGCCCTCCTTTTTAAACACAGCACTCTCTACAGTTGCCAATGAGAAAGGCAACCATCTAAATGCTGTGCTGGAATCATAACTGATTCCAGTAAGGATGGCTGATCACAAGCTCTGCATAGAAAGAACAACAACCTAAAAAACCTCAACCAAAAAACTTCCCAGTGATTAATATGCTATGGCAGCTCATTTAAAGCCTGAGTTTCTCACAGCAGCCTGGACAAGACTCTGACTTCTGAGTCATCTGGAAAGATGCAATGCAGTTTATGGAAATTCTTTTGCTTGACCTTATGTACCCTGCTCTTGCTCTCTGCAGGATTCGCAAATCTAACTACTCTTTTTCAGTCTCCCATTGCTTTGCAAAGCAATGGATTTAGCAAACAAATTTGGACAAGTGTTCTGCAATGGTGCCCAAAGACACTGTATGGCAAGAAGTTGGGTTTGGTGTAAGCCAGAGTGAAGTCCATCTATACCTGATGGAAGAAACTGGCAAGGACTCAACTGGTCTCTCAGGAACACTGTTTCTTGGCACACTCTCCTTCCCCTTCTCACCACACACTCCAGGCAGATGCAGAATCCCTGTTCCTTTCTTTACACTGATACTCTCTTGCTGGGCTTCCAAGCAGCAAGAACAAATACTACCTGTTTCTGGTGGCCTGATGGCTGAATGCAGCACTATGCATATTTATTTATTTTAAACAATTCCCCTATTATTCGGTATTTTGCATAAAAGCCAAACCCAGACCCTGGAGCCAAGTGAATAAGCGAGGATCTCAAACTTGAAAAACCTTGCAGCTGAGAGTTGGTGGTTGAACACCGGACCTGAGTGCTTCTCCAAGCATCAAAGAGGAAGACAAACAAGACTACTTCTAATTTTGACTTCTGCAGTGTAATACATGAACTTAGAACATCAGAGTCTGGTTAACCTGAAGTAACAATACAAGATGTCCTTTTGGCTTTTGAACCAGCCACCTGCTTCTTGTCCCACATGTCCTCACCCTCCAGCTCTTCCAGAACGCTCTTTTTTCCTGGAGACCGTAAGCAAATGTTAAAAATCTAGTAGTAACAACTGTCTTTCATGTTTGATCTGCTTCTTTAGCAGTCAAACACCAGCAAGAAGAAATTTACACAATGCTTGTGTAAACCCTTCTCCAACTACATATGGCTCTCCTAACTCTAAAGGGAGACACAGGGGAAACACGGAAGTAAGATCTTGTTACCTCTCTTGGTGCAAAGCAGGGAAAAAGAAAGAAGAATCAAAAAAGGAATACAATGGGGAAAGGGGGGAAAAAAGACCAATCTCCCTTCTATTCAGTAAATGAAAAATAAGTATAAGGTTGGTAGACAACAAGAGTAGCTTAATGGTAAATACTCTGTATTCATTAGGTAAGACCAAATGACAGTGCTATGTGTATGTAAGATTTTCATTTTAAAAGTATGCAGGATTAAGCAATGCATTTATTTTTAGTTTACAGGGTTCACCTGTCTGACCACTCCTGCCAGCAGAAAAGCTCAGTTGCCATGGAGAGAAGTCAGTGAAAAATGATTAATCTAGAATAGACTTCTTATTTTTGCCTTCCCAACTTTTTTCTAGGTATTTAGTCATTACTATAGTCATTACTATATACTGTGCAACTATCATGTTTTAGCTGGTGACCATTCATAAATGGTAATTTTTTTAACCTGGAGAAGAGAAGACTTAGAGGGGATCTCCTCAATGCTTATAAATATCTGAAGGGTGGGTGTCAAGAGGGTGAGGGCAGACTCTTTTCAGTGGTGCCCAGTGACAGGACAAGGGGCAATGGGCACAAACTGGAACACAGGAAGTTCCACCTGAACATGAGGAAAACTTCTTCACAGTGAGGGTGACAGAGCACTGGAACAGGCTGCCCAGAGAGGCTGCCGAGTCCCCTTCTCTGGAGACATTCAAAACCCACTTGGATTGATCCTGTGCAACCTGCTGTAGGTGAATCTGCTCTGGCAGAGAGGGGTTGGACTAGATGATGTCCAGAGGTCCCTTCCAACCCTGACCATTCTGCGATTCTGTGAAACATTTATTGAGGTGAACAGAGCTTGATGACAGCAATCCTACTTTGAACACAGAGATCTCTGTGTGTACCCTGTGCTTCAAGGATAATACAGTGTTACCAAAAAGACTTAACATGTCTGGACTCCTTCATTGTTTGTTGTTGTTGTTTTGCATTTTTAAATTGGCTGCTTCCCTATTTGCTTCCCACTTTTTAGTGAAAGAGGAGAGTCTGATGAGATCTCATTGCATGAGATAAAAGGAGCTATTCCCTAACGTTTACAAAACTGCCAGTTAAATCTTCAGTGAGCATCAAGTGCTATACCTTCCTCCAGACACTATGCCCTTAATAATTGCTTGAGGATTTACAAACACTCTCAAACCAGCCTCACTGCTTCTTGGACCTGCTGTCAAGTCCCTTTAAGGTATCACAGTCTGTGTGAATGGAAGCAACACAAGGATCTCTGTTGGTGCTGCAGTTCTCCTAAAGACATGAAGAGGAAAAATTACTTTAAAAGCATCTCTGTATAGGTGCTGTGGGGGGGAGAGGAAAAACTTAGCACATCAAGAGAAGGGATACATCTAAGCTTCATGTATGCTATATTTTTAAGTATTCTCACATTGAATTTAGAAAGATGCTGTAAAGAGACGTGGATGATGTTTGAAAGCAAAGATTTTTATTTGGGGAAGAGGGAAAGAGATGTTCATTTTTTTTATGTGAATACAAAGTGAGTCACTGCACAGTTATCCACTGTGGATTAATTCACTCTACAGTGAATCTGCTTGTCTATTCAGACTGGAAGGCTTAACTTGTCAGTGTTGCCAGGAACAGAAGCTGTCAATAATGAATTCACAGCTGCAGGTGACACACGCCTTAGAAATTCAATTAGCCAAAAAACATGTAGTAGAAGAAATGGCTTTCCTAAATGATGTCAAGGGAGATCATGGGAAAAATTGTATTTGGCATGTGGCTGTTCAGTATAACCACGGCCAAACAGTTTAAATAAAATTTATAAAACCATGTTCCCAGTTGCTGGGAGGAAGAGTGAAGAACAGCAGAGTTTCTGCTAGCCTAGACCTATTTGCTGTCAGGGTCATGGGAGGGCAGGAGCTTCCCTGTAGCTCCTGTGTCACCAAAAGCAAAAGAGAGGGCCAACCTTTCAGCCGAAGGACCCCCTGATTAGCCTTCCCAAGATCCTTTCTTTGGCGAATCTTTCACCTACACACAACATACCTCACTGGATGTTTCCTAAAAACAAACCAGCCCAGCCCTGTTCCCCAGTCACCTCTCTTGTACTGTACATCCAGCATACAGGGAATCCATTCAGGTGTGCAACCACACTGTTTATTCCTCTTCACTCTCCAGGCTTTAGCACTAGAAAGACTATGTCATCAAATATATGTTAATCACTGAAACCAAACATAAGTAAATATGACAATGACAAGCCTGAAACAAGCAGAAAATGAATTCATTAATTTTTCACTAGACCTTAGAGAGTCATTATTCAAAATGCCTGTTCACAGAAAACAGAGGTCACGGCCTGAAGACACCTACCCCAAATGAGGATCATTCAGCATATTCACAAAAGGTTTCATCTATCAACTTCAAAATGAACTAAGCATATAATTAAAACCAGAGGTTTGGTTTGTGCAAAAACATTGCTTTCATTATCTTCAGTTCCATTTTTGTTATGTTCTTACTCTGCCACAGATCTAATAGCACTCCTGCACCAGCATGGGTAACACTACTCATGCTCTGGCAGCTGCAGAATTTTTATGGGCATTTGGATTCAAGGTCCCGTGCTCAGTGGAAAGTGAGAAAGAAGCTGCATTCAGCATACAGCATCATAGCTAACGTTGCCCTAACTAAAATCATATTGAACCAGAGATACATAAGATAACATAAAAAGCACAAGGATGGGAAAAGAGATAATATGAAAATAGAAATGGGACTAGGAGAGATAGGGGAACAAGGAAGCCTCATTTTTTGGGGAAAAAAAAACCCAAACATGCCCTCTTAAAAAAAAATAAATTAAATACCCTACACCAAACCCCCAGGAACTGCAGAGTTTTAAACCCAGAAATGCCCTTTATCTTTTTGGCAATGAGTAAAGAAGAATGGCTAATGCAGAATGTAAGGCCCTGCACTGCTTTATTTCTCCCCCAGGACTAAAATATCCAGTCAAGCAAAAAATGAAATGCAAACCACAGTGCATTTCCTATTCTGCAGTATGATGTGCCATGCCAAACCTAGTTTGAAACAAAGTCTCTCAACATAAAAGTATTTTCACAACTTGTCAACCATTTCATTTTGCCAGTTTCATTTTCCACAAGAAACTGCCTACAGCCATTTGCAGCTGATGAACAAACACCCTTTTCCATGAAAAGCTGACCACACCCACACTCTTACTTTTTATTTACAAAGGCAAAATACCATTTGAAAACTATCTCCATAGCTTTCCTGGCCTAGCTGCCTTCGGTCAGCAGTGTGGGATCCTACATCCCACGGGGCAGAGCAATATTCACAGTGCTGAAAGATGAGCGCAGTAAAACTGCCAAATGCACCTGGCAGCCAAGTGCCTTTGAACTTACAGGAGGCTGAGCCACAAGGCAGGTAGAGAATCAGTGTGCTGGTTCCTTAGCAAAGTTGAAACAACGGGCTTCAAAAGGCACAACGAAAAAGAGCATGCATTTGCTGAGCAACACATATACAACAACATTCCCCTCTCACCGCTTTTACCAGTGTGAGCTTCAAGCTGCTTTAATAACCTACAGCACATATCTGAGAAATCCAAGGCTTCTGCCTCCATCACACATGGCAAATTAGATAGGTGGTCTTGGGGTAAGCAAAACCAGACTGAGTACAACAAGGGATCTTGCTGTATCGAAATAATCATAAAAGGAAAGAACCACTCCTTTAACCACCTGTTTAAGAAGCAATTATAATTCCAGCCATTTCCTCCTCTTAAAGTTTCCTAAGACTCTCCTACACAAAACACCACTTCCTTGTGAAGCCACTGGACTTCACAGCAGGGCCCAAACACAGGTGAGAAACTACTTCCGAAATCTTCAGAAAAGCATTCCCAAACACTCTGACTGCTTCCCTTCCCTTTTTCTCTCAAGTGAAAGCTAGAACAGACTAATCCAACCCAGCTCAACTGCACCAGTCTCTACCACACACTGTATATGATCTCTAACCAACTCAAGATGCAGAGAGAACCATACAAAAAAAAAAAATAAATAAAAATCCATATTCTTATAAGTTTTCTTCCCTCTGGGAAGAGGGCCGCGTAAGTACTACAAGAGCAACAACATTATGTTCTGAATTGCACCTGCTAATCTGAAATACTCTGCGCTCAACCTTGCTGCAAACAATTGAAATGTCTTAGCCTGGAAAAAGAATAATCCGTTAAAATGACCAAAAGATTCTGCAGATCCTAACTGAAGAGTGAAATCTAAGCCCCAAAATATTATTCATTTTTAAAGGGTGGACAAATGAAGAAGCGGGTGTTTTGCTCTCGGGAAAATAATACATATTAGGAAGAAGCTGTTCTCAGATGAGCAGGAATAACAAAAGGTTTACATGCAACACATTTTGGTCTTTGGCCCAACTGTCACCTCTTCACTGCAACAACTGTAGCTTCCCATGCCAGGTCTTTTGCAATATCCTTCTCAGTCCCTGGCAGAGAAAGGACAAATGTAGTGACTACAATGAAGGTATGATCGAGCTTGCTGCCTAGGCTGCTGTCCGCTCATGAGAACAGACAGAGTTCCGCTCATTTTGCTCATAGTTGGGACAAGAAAGGGGGTATCTTCTTTGCTCAAACGCAAAATTTTACAGAACTTTTAGGATCTTGCTTATCATTGAGTATTCCAGCTCTGCACTAAATTCACTTAAACCTTCAGAACATCCTCAAAAGGCATTTGATGAAGCAGGAGACAGAATGGTGTGATGCTTCCCAAGGAAGCTAGGCTAAATCCACCTGGCAAAAATCTACAGGATGTTTTTTGTTCACATTAATACTTTCCTGAAGGTCTACAGTGAGACCTGATAAAATAACAGGAGAACTCTGCAGTGTTTGCAGTCACTCATCACAAAGCCCCAAAGTCTTCAACCTAGCAGGTGACCACAGAACTCACTGGACAGTCAGCTGTCCCAATATTCAGTGAGGATTCGAGGACTCTATCCACCAGCACTCAGACTGAGTACTGACACTCTGTGTGTACTAACTGCATGTGCATCACCGCTTGACTTTCTCAGTATATCATTTCCCCCTTTTCCTTTTCAAAATCTTTACAGGCAAAACAAAAATCATAGCAAGTCTCTCTAACCATAAAACCTGCTGCAGTCTTACTGAGAAAAACACAGAATCACGGCAAGCGTTGCATGTTCACCATCCAAATGGCTATCTCACCCAGGACAGCAAAAGCCAACCTCAAAACACACCTTCTAAACACAGTAAGGCGTGCACAGCCATCATGGCTTCCAGTAGTCTCTGCCCTTCAATGACCTGTTCTCCCACAGCTGAACTTACCCTGCCAGCAACAAAGCCTCCCAATAATTGCACTTACCTCTAAGGGCTCAGAAGGGATTTCCAATTTGGATAGTTTGGCTTTGGCGTTTGCCTTCAAATCTGAGATTTTTTCATAGGGTTCTCCATGATATTCCTCCAGGAGAGGTTTGAGCTCTGGTGATTCAACTGGTGCCTGATCTTGGCCATCCATTGGTCTGACATAGGCAGTTGGTTTCTGCTGCATTGCACTGTTTTTTGATGGCAAAGGTGGGGGAAAGGTCTGGGAGGAAGGCTGAGTAGTGCTGGTCACGTTAACGGCTGAGTTGTCATGACTTTCTTTCTCCTGTGATCCAGTCACTAGGTCCTGAGATGACTTTCTTTGACTGTAGGCCGCCCCATGACTTTTACTGCTGTTCTGTGACCTGGAATTGATATGCTGGCTGGAATGTACAGGTGACAGGGGTGCCACTGGAGAAGACAAAGATGCCATCAATGGGGAAAGCACTAAACGGGAGGCCTGCAGTTCATTAGCATGACCTTCACCAACCACACGCCTGTCATTTCTCTTGTGGTGAAAACCCGTGTGACCTTCTTGGCCACCACCACAATTGTGTTCTTGACCTTGGCTCCGAACATTGGATAAGCTGCGACTCTTGGCATGCAAACCTGAAGCTGGTTCTGTTCTTGATTGTGCCTTTTGGTAGTGGATGGAGTGGCTTGGAGGTGGAAGAGGTACAACCATAGGTCCCATGGGTGGATGGTGGGTTGTGCGGTGGAATGAAGGTAGTAATGTGTAGCTGGTCTTTTGAGGGAAGTATGGGCGATCAGGCTTTCCTTGTGGGATCAGAGGAGCAACACTTTTTAGAATCCCTATGAAATTCTGATGGGATGGGTTGTTGATGAGCTCCTTGACCTCCTCATAATTGCCCAGGATGTTCTGAATTCGGCTTGACAGCTCATCTCGTTTTTTAGTCTGCAACAGAAAAGCAGAGAAAGGGAAATTTTAAAAGCACAGACTCTCCATCCCAAGAATATTCTTCAGGATCTTATTTTAATCACCACAAGTGAACTTATGCAAGCTCATCTTGGTCCTGCATGCAGTCCCTCCAAAGCAAGTGGAACTGCTCTAGTCAGTAATAGCTCTTCTGAGCCAAATTGCAGGTGTGCAAACATCAGAGCAGTTTGTTTCAAACATAGCTGCAGACAGACAGGCAAGCCAAGCTGCTCTTGAGAGCTCATCCTCAAACTCCCAGACTACAGGAGGCTCTCAAATGGATTTGCCCAACCCAAAGTCCATTACTGTGCTTGCACCATCTACAGAGCTTTAGGCACATACTTTGATGAATTTAAGTTAAGCAGATGGGAAGATGCTGTGTTTGCAAGATGCTCAAGTCTACTGGCCACAGCTCTCCCTCTTGCACCCCAACCCACTTTCCTCCTCTCCACTACACACCCCCTTATCACTACCTTGTAGGGTTCTGGAAAGACAGGAGTCTTGGGGAACTTGTCTTTCCCCTGCAGAGCCTCCTGATTCCGCCTCTCTTTCTCTCGAATACGCAGCAAGTTTCTGTCCTCATTGTACAAGCTTTAGGAAAAAAAATAAAGGATGGTTAACCCTTCACACCACTGTTCTGCACAAAGTAGATACTTCTTGATAAACCGTGGTTTTCAAACAATGGTATATGTCCAACATGAAAGCAATTTTGAAATCCACAGGGTGGTTATACATGACAAATCAGTTGTATCAAGTACTTGCGATACCACACAGTAATGCAACATACACAGTACAGCAGGCATCCGTCTCCATGATTTCTAGTCCTGATACCATGCATCAAGGGTGGAAAAAGAAAAACTAGCCATCCATTTAATTGTGAAACACAAATTGAGAAGTTAACGTGAGTGATAGGTGCATAGGCGGGCAAATCCAGTTGCAATGATCAATATGAAAACTACCACTCTTGTTCTCTTCTAGACTTCTGCCCCAACTCTTCCCCTGAGAGTAAAAAAGGATCCTCTGTTTTGAAGGTGTTGCCGCTTTCAGAGATCGAACTTTGCCTACTTTATAAACAGGCTTGAAGATTTACTCTCTACTTAAAGGGATATTTGGAAAGCTGCTTAACTGGCAAACCATGTAGTTATATTTAAAGCAATCACATAAATACATTTAAAGAGAAGGTCTCAGAAATTTGAAGGACACCAGGTTGAATCCCCCTATTCCTCCTCAACCACATACGCACACACTCAATTCTACCAGCCCCACATCAAAACAGCAATAAAGCTGTGTCATGTGCACAGCAGGATGACTTAATGGAAAACCAGATCCTTTAAACTACACCACCTCTGTGTAATACTACTGCAAAATAAGGGAATCTATTGCTCTAATATTTATGGACATTTGGGGAAAAAAAGCATGCAGGCATAGTATGTGGATGAAGGTATTTCTCTCCTCTCCTATTTCTACTCTATTGCACACATACAATTCCTCTATTCTTCTTAGTACACTCAACTTCTCAAGTGGCCCAGTTTGGAAGGGAAGAGCCTTGTCTTCTCCACCAATGACATTTTCTCAAATACCACACACAATCATCTATTGAAAGTTGAATCATTCCCAAAGTGAAGGTAGAGTATTGGCTTTATTCCAACAGTTAACCAAGAGGTCTGACTACTGCAAAGGGGTTTCCTGACTCAAAGTCAGCTATGGAAAGCAATGCTGTCTGATGGCAAATTTCCATATATGGAACTGCAGCAAGGATGTACTTGTGCCACTAAGACAGAAAAACATATTCAGGGGTTAGACTGTGCACATTTAAAATAGTTTCCAACTTTGTTAGTGCTGTTTCCAAACACAGGAAACCAGAAGTTTCCAGTAAGCATTATGTGCTCCATTTCTGCAAACAATGCAATTTAAAAAAAAAATTTTAAAAAAGGGAATCACAAATCACTGATTCAATAAATATACACAATCCTTCTGTTACAAACAATATATAATAGAAGCATTTACTCTGAGCATCTGATGTCACTTTGCATGTGAGCGATTTCATATCTATAATCAGTTAGTTGGCAAGTTGCCCTGTGTGTGCCAGGAAAGCTTTGTGCAGCCAGACTTGGGAGATAACTGCAGAAGACAAAAAATTAGGAGTAATAAGGCAGACTAGAAGCAACCTTAGCTACATCTACTACTTGAAATTGTATGCGTGAACATGATTTTTTAAGTGAATGCATTTCAAGTTGCCAACATTTTTTAAACATATCTGTTCAAGTTATCTGGAAAAATTTTACTGAATGAAACATCACTTTCCAAACATTCCAGGAAGTAAAAAATGATTCTGTAAATATCCCTTACATAAACTTCAAAAAGATTCCCCTAACAGCTGAACAGCAAGCATGAAAACACCCCACAAAACCTGGTTTTAACAGCTAAGACACTAGTTTTTAGCATGAAGAAAACCTCTGAAACCTCTTCTTCACCAACTTGTGACAACATGGCCCAGCATCAGAAACACCAATGCCAACTGTAGAACAAGCTTTTTTTTTTTTACTGGGCATGATTTAACATGGTTCAATCGGCTCCTCTTCTCCCACCGGTCCTCATCGATTTGCCTCATAGCTGCACAAAGACTCAAGCCAACACAGTGTGGAGGGCATAAGAACAAAACCACTGCCCTTGGTGGAAGTCCTCATTTCTTGCCATTTCTCAGCCTCTTTGCCCTTAACAAATTATACACCTCTCTTGCAAAGAGCTCTTCTGCAACCAGGTGCTCAGCTCTAGCTCTCTCCCACCCACCTTGACTTTTTCTTTTGAAGCTACCACCAAGTATGTTTTCGAGCTTAACTATAGTATTCAGTGCAATTGCTGAAGGTACAAATGGACAATTTTAAGTTAGCTTTAACTACTTGTCTTTGAGCATCAGCTGTTTTCCTGGTCATGTTTTCCCTGACAGTTCTTCAGCCATAAATTTTATCATTCAATAGCCAGAGGGACATACAGAAAATTAAAAGACACAAAGGTGAGCTGTTTTTTACAAGTGTGACAACTGTGTTAAAGAGAGCAAAGCTCCTTCTCCTACTTCGTGTCTTTTGATACACATACACATTTTGGTCTGCACAACACTGCTGACATCTTAGCCTGCCCTGTTACTATTTCTGTCTTGACCTACACCATGAATGCCAAGCACTCAGACCTCCACACTACTACTTAATGCAACTGCAACATTAAATATACATACTTGGTTTTGTTTGTTTTCTCCCTAGTACTTATTAAATTACTCATGGCATTGGGTGGAATAACACAACACACAGATACTGTGCTAGCTTTCCCCAAATTAGATTTTGCTACAACAATTCTCAGATTGTTGTGGTACACTTCACATCCAGGCCTCCTGGAAACAACCTGTTGAGCTGGCATAGCTCTCTGCTGAAGCTCAAGATAGGAAATGAAAACAGTTTAAAATGCTTATCTAAACAATATGTAAGGACAAAAGCCACAGCCAATCTCTCCTTAAAACTTTGTTTTAAAACAGATTGTTTTAAAATGAGCCAATCTCACTTTATCTTCCCAGGTAGGATTGTTTGCCTCTTTCAGAAGCAAGAGAAAAAGACATAAAAGCCACAAGGTTGAACACAAGTCTCTTGGGGAACACTATCAAGACTAAAAGAATAACCTCTCTTCCAACAGACTCATTCCCAACCTCCCTAACAACCTCAATTACCTTTCAAAAACTCAAACATCACTACTAGAGCATAACACATCACTTTATGATCTGCATTTTTATTTAGTAAGGCACATGCAATAGTATTTGTATACTTGAGATCTTTCAAGGTGCACTACTATAGTAGTGGCCATTCCTATAAAGCACTGAGGACTTTGACTAACAGCTTCTGCACACTACTAGAGTCAAGCATCCTGTCTTGTAATGACTTCACTACCCCCTGCTTGTCTAGCTTTCAGCAGTAATCTAAAATTTGCTCTCCCGACCAGCTTCTTCAGATAATCTAATCTCCTTGCTAATAAATGTAGAACAACTTTCTTAAACAAAAACCACAATACTTCAGATGGATCCAGTTAACAAGCTGGGTATCATTTCCGCATACCAGATGGCTGATGTGGGGAGTCAGTGGGTATCCACATGTTCACCCATGTTCTCCCTTTGTGTGATAAACCTATACAGAATGTGACTTGGTATTAACAGGGCTTTTTTTCCTATGACTGATAGGTAAAAAAGGTAGGAGCCACAAACTCCTCAGCTTACTATTCTTGCAGGAAAACACAAAACAGCACACCACTATCAGCAGTAAACCAAGACTGAAAAGCATTAGTGATGATCCACAAATATCAGCATAACCACATGTCTAACTCTCTGGCTGGAAGAGCACCAAGAGGTTCAATCACTCCACAGTGAGATTCCGCTGCAAAACAAACAAGTGGAAATTCTGACCTAGAGGTTTTGTGTTTTATTCGGTTGTTTCAACTTGCAGAGCAGGAAGGTGAGCCAAAGCCCACTGAAATAGGCAAAAAAAAATCCTATTGGTTTCAACTGACTTCATGTTGGGCAATAAGAGTGCATTCTTCACTCATGCAAAACAGGCCTGACCTTGGGCACACATGAGCAAACCTCAGGCAAAATGAAGGAGAGTCATCATTTGGACACATCAGCTCACAAGGTTCAGCTTCTGCACTTTTCAAAAAAACCAAACCAAACCAAAACCAAAATAAAACCACAAAAACATCCCCCCCACCCCAAACCCCTCACATATTAAAAGTTTATTTAAGTTCATAAATATTAAATCATAAACTAAAGCATTAGCACAATATTACTGCTTAGTGATAAAGAAGGTGAAATACACAAGTCTCTTAACATCAAGTCTTAATTATTAAGACAAAACAGAACATGTACATGCACATACGTGCACGAGCAACTATTTACTGGGAAGGAGGCAAGCAGAACATTATTCTGACATGTTGGAAGAACTGGGGAAAACCTCATGGACTATTTTTATTTCTTCTCCCAGGATAAAAATCTACTGTCAGTGCTGGTTGATCAGGGTTCTTGTTTTGCATTATTCCTTGCAGTAAACGTCTCACTAGATCTCAATTTAGAGCAAGAGAAGCCCATAACTTGCAAGTAGTTTAAAAACTAACTGCAACAATTTTAAAAAAAAATAATTAAAAAACCCCAAACAAACAAAAACCCACAAAAAACAAAGGCACATTATGACCCTGCAAATCGTTTTCTACTAAAACACTGTGCTACATCCATGTCAATTACGGATATCCTTCTATTTCTAGGCTGGCAAGCATCCAAATTCACAGCAATCAAGCTGTTTTGCTCCGAGGCTTTGATTACACTCAAACAAAAGGAAAACCTTAAACAACTGTAACTTGTGTCTCTTGCAATGAAAATATTTACAATGAGAAGTAGCTATCTTTCCTATATGTATCCCAACACTAAACGTAAAACATCTTACATGCCGCCTGCTGCAAAACCCGCAGCTGTAATACCTCTACAACCCTTTTCTTTCCCTGAACCTTCCTTGACCCCAAGCTCTTTTCCCATCAATAAATTCTTTTCAAGGAGTGTAAAGAGAAAGAGAGGAGAGACTGAGGGAAGGGAGAGGGACACCACCTTTTTGCCATAATGCCAGTTCCTGCAGGTTTAAAAGACAACTAAGGTGCCTGCTCCAGTACAGCCCAGTAGACACATGTGCTCTCACATGTAGAGTTCTACCGGGCACTGCTCAGCCAGGTCAGTCCCATGTTGTTACTGCTGCAGACCTCTTCGCGCTGCTATGGTGTCTAGTGGCCCAGGCTGCTGGCCATGCATAGCTGACTATCCATTCAGCCAGGCGAGGGGCCATTCCCCTCCATTTTGCTGTTCAGGATCGCCATCCACCCTCTGCCTCCCTTTCTGAAACGGATCAAACCAAGTTTCATTCTGAGTTTTCCTCCAGCTTCAGCACACAGAAAGTGGTACAGTTTTAAAAGCAGAAGAATATAGGAATAAACACTGAGTAGCTACTTATTTGGTCATGCAGTTGAGAACACCCCCTTCTAAAGGTTACAGACAAAAGCCCTTAAACTACCTGAAGACAACAGCTAAAACTAATTCATATATTTTATCATGTAAGTGTCAACTTTCCATGCACGCTGCCTCATCTAATACTGGGGGGCTTTTATTCAAAAACAAGTTGTATTGCACTAGATGGCATTCCTAATTCAGAGCAGAAGCATCTGCTGTCTACTGAAATGTCCACTTTTTTAATATAAGCCTGTTGTTATCCCACTTCCAACATCTGTGGAGACACTGTTTATGTCCACCATTAACCTGGCCAGTTAGGGTATTTAGCAAGTTACTTTTTAAAGCTTTTGAAAACCTGGCCGATGCTGTAACTCATAACACTGCAGAGTTTCCCCGAAGCCAGTGTTAGGAAGCCAGGCAGAAGGCATCAGAGAACCACAGTCAGCTCAAGCGCTGCATGGACCCGTGCCAAGAGGAGACGTCTCCATGGCCTGCCAGGCGCCATCAGAGGAAACCCCTGCAGCAAAGCCGTCTGCCAGGCTCCAGCAAGCTGCCCCTCGCACATGCATGGACCGAGCCCTAACCTCACTATTGCCGAAGCCTAAGAGTGAACCCCAGCTCTTGTTCTTCAGGCACCTCTCCAGATTAGTAGCTTTGATATTTAGGTTTTCCTAGAACAGGAACTCAAAAAAAAAAAAAGTAGAAACAAAATCACTCCCAAGCTCTTCCTTACTGATTTGTGGAAGTGCTTTGGGAAACTGGACCTCCAGGCTTGGCACCAACATGCCAAGCACATGGGAGCTTGAGAGCTGGGGACTCCATAGCCCCACCCTGTCCATCTTCACAGGGGAAACTGCTCCAAATTTGAGAGTTAAAAATAGCGCTGCACTCTCTGCAGCTGGGCTACACTTGACATGTAACCAGGAAACCCCAAATTTCCCATATGTTCAAACAGGGAGATGAGACTGAATGTCCATCCTGAAATATTAGTTCAGTCTTGATTGTCTTCAAACATGCCCCACAAGAAGTAAATATAAGCACAAATCCCCACTGCACCACCCCCCAAAAAACCCCAAATCATGCTTTGCTACACACCAAAACAGTAAAACACTCCTAGGCTCAAAGCAGCCCATGCTGGAGAAGGTAGTCTGCTGGCTCCAGTAATAAGAGATTTGGTTCAGAAAGTTCAGCAAAGCATACACCCTGACCCACATCAGCAGCCAGGCTTGGGTCTGTAACAGAAACCATGAAAATACCAAAGTGCTCAGTGACATGACAATCCTTACTACAGAATTTCAAATGCTGATATGTGACAACCCAGCCCATTACAACATTTTCAAAAAATAGACTGGTGCAGGAAGAAATTCTGCCTCTCCTCCTGTCCTGTGTGTCCTCCAAATGAAAGTGAAATGAACATAAAAATCTGCTTTAGTTTTAATTGTAATAAGATCTGTTGCTGGCTCCTAAAAGGAATTATTCCAGCAGCAGAGAAAGGGGTAGAGAAAGGCTAAAAAGCAAACACAAACGATGCTCACTTCCTTCTGAACACACAGAACCTCTTCCTCTGAAACATTAAGAGAGAACATTTCCTTTTAGTACAAGTGCAGGAAATCACAAATTTATAAAAGCTTTTTTGTCATTAAAATAGACTATCATGAGAAGCTGCTGATCAACATTTCTCAAGATTGAGACACATTCTTGTTTAATTTCAAAGCAAGACACATCACGCCCCAAAAAAAGATTAAACAGAAATCACATGGATGCACTCTAACAGCCTCACTACGGCGCACTGACTCTCTGCTGCTCTAAAAGTCCTCATAGAAGAATCGCCACTAATTTATACAGCCAGGATTGCATCTACAAAGATGAAATACGCAGTTTCATTCATCAGCCCATCAGCTTGAAAAGAAACGTGGATAAACGCATGGCACAGAAAGTTACTGAGCATCACAGATGCGTTTGGCTCTCACACTGTCACCTAAGCAGTTTTCCTGACAGTGACTGTAAGACAAGCAGATGAAAGGATGACATTAAAGTTCATACCAACCATCATCAAAAATGCCTCGTCCCACCCTTTGTTTCCTGTCCTTTACAGAAGCATCATCAAGTTGTGACTTGCTGGATATTTTTAACTTCTGTTTCACATCAAACACTATTTCACAGAACACAGTTTGAACAGAAACAAATGATAAGAGGAAAACATATGGCAGAAGCGCAACAGATGGTACAGTTAGTCAATTATTTTCTGCATCATCAACCATCTTTGGTACATGCTTTCCAGAAATATGTATCTTCACATTGGAGAAATATGAGTTGGAATTTGTTTTTCAAGTTTTTGCTTCCTCTAGCTCCTTCAACTTATCAAGTCTATCCAGGTCTGTTTACTGACTGTACGATAGCAGCATTAGACTGCTGAGCAGCAGATCAAGGCCTCACAGCCCAGCTGTACTTCTATCACGATTTTAAGAAACCTCTTGGCAAATATTTTTTAACAAAAATAATAGTTCCAAGAAAATCGAGTACTGCTGCAAGCTTTCCTTCAAACCATATGGAAAAATGATGCCGAACACATCTCCTTCTATGTTTTAAATATACAGCACTCTAGATTACACCAAAAAACTGAAGTGGAGAATGGCTGGGATGTTTTAACAGGCAGCAGGGAACTGCCAGTTTGCTTCAGTAGAGGCTAAGTTGGCTTCCGCCAGAAAAGAAAAAAAAAAAAAAAAAAAAAAATATCAACTCTATGTATAGAATCATAGAATAGCCTTGGTTGGAAAAGACCTCTGAGGTCATCAAGTCCAACCATTAACCCAGTACTGCCAAGTCACCACTACACCATGTTCTTCAGCATCGCATCTACACACCTCTTCAATACCTCCAGGGATGGGGATAATACCACACTGCCCTGGGCAGCCTGTTCCAATGCCTAATAACCCTTTCAGTGAAGAAATTTTTCCTAATATCCAATCTAAATCTCCCCTGGCACAACTTGAGGCCATTACCCCTCGTTCTATCACTGTTACCTGGGAGAAGAGGCCAACCCCCACCTCACTACAGCCTCCTTTCAGGCAGTTGTAGAGGGCAATGAGGTCTCCCCTCAGCCTCCTCTTCTCCAAAGTAAACAACCCCAGTTCCCTCAGCAGCTCCTCGTCATACTTGTGCTCCAGACCCTTCACCAACTTCTTTGCTCTTCTTTAAACACGCTCCAGCAGCTCAGTGTCCTTCTTGTAGTGAGGGGCCCAAAACTGAACACAGTATTTGAGGTGCGGCCTCACCAGTGCCGAGTACAATGGGACAATCACCTCCCTAGTCCTGCTGGTCACACCATTTCTGACACAAGCCAGGATGCTGTTGGCCTTCTTGGCCACCTGGGCACACTGCTGGCTCATATTCAGCTGGCTGTCCACCAGCACCCCCAGGTCCCTTTCTGTCAGGCAGCTTTCCAGCCACTCTTCCCCAAGCCTGTAGCGTTGCACGGGGTTGTGACCGAAGTGCAGGATCTAGCATTTGGTCTTGCTGAACTTCATACAATTGGCCTCAGCCTGTCCAAATGTATGTAACATTGCACATCTTTTCATTTTGCCTCTTTCACAGTAATCTTTGGGTTCAAATTCTTACTTGTTCATTTTCTATTGCTGTTGCCAAGTTTAAAAATATATTCATTACTCAGCCATTAAAAGGTTTTTGCTTCCTTTCAGCATCATTAGGCCTTTCTTTGTCAAGCAGTTCCCCAGAGTAAGCCTGAACATTTCCTGAGAAGAGCTGAACCCCTACAGTGCCCAATGACTTTGGCAGGAACTGGGAACTCTCAGATGTCCTTCAAACATGACAAACCCTTTACAGAACTGAGCCTAACTCCTCAAACAGCTATACGCTGAAAAACACACCCCAGAATTCAGAGCAGTATTTCACAGCCTATGGTCTACAAACAACTGAAAGCTCAAAAGAGGAAAAAGATCTGCAAAAAGGTGAAAATAATTGATGGTAACTTCTTCTTTGCTGACTCAAAAAAGGCAAACAAAGGTTTATAACTTGGCTATTCTCTCACGCACTGAAATGTTTTAAATCTATCCTTTATTTAGTTGTAAATGAAAGCAATTACAGCAATATTGCACTAGACAGGCCATGGATACTTTCAAAAAAAGTGTGGCACTCTCCAGACAAAAACACTTCTGATAGAGGTGCTCCAAGCTGCTCCCCTAAGCAGCAGAGCATCCTGTTCCTCCTCCCCTCCACAGTGACAGGAACTCCCATACCCAAGTCAACCATTCGTCAGTCTCCACAAACAATTTACCCTACGAGCAGAAAATTTTTGATGGCAAGAGGCAAGCAAGCCTCACAAAATCCTCGTAACACAAACGACCCTCTCCCAAAGTGGTGAACCCCCAAGAGCCAGAATACAGCATACAAACAGTCAGCCTGTTAGCAGAAAGATGCTCCCAAGAAAACAGGAGCTCATGCTGAGGGTCAGCCTCACTTAACAGCTGCATACAGCAGTGACTCAGAAAATTTGGAGAAATGTGACAATTACTCCAGTTTATACATCTTCATTTAGTTATCTTCAATAACAGCACTTAACTACATTGCCATAGTTGAAGCACCTGAACAAAGCAAGAAGTAGTCTCTCCACTCGTGAAATTGCAGAAATTAAGTCTCTAAGTAAACCCAGGCTTTTGACCTCACCCCATGTACACTGATGTTAATAGAATGCTGTCAGAAAAGGCGTTAATTAAGTTACACAGGGAACATGAAAGTTGTCATTCTCCATCTAAATGCAAATATACTAGGCGGGCTTCTAAGAAGCTGTGGATGTGTGAAGTGTAATTACAAGGAGAGCAGACAAGGCGTTGGAACAATGATGAATTTACAGCGTCGTTTGATCTGGATGTGGCAGGTAAAGGAGGAAATGTGAAAAATTTAAATCATCAGGTATGTACAATGAAAAATCCTGACCACTTTGCCTCTTAGAGACAAGGTGTTCTCTGTATACAGCAGTCTAATTCATCAGGTGCACATCTCAGCATTTCCCCAAGCCAAGTAAGTGGTCCAACTGCCTTTCAGCCCTGAAGGCACATATGTCTTTTTGGGTAGGTGAGTAAATATCTGCAACTCGAGTGCTATTTCAGTAATTGAGTGTGCATAAAAAGAGTCAAACAAAGGCTCTTGGTGCCTTGGCTGCAGCACTAATGGAGCAGCTCTAGATGTGCAGCCTAGGATGGGACCTGAGTGCACAACTACTCCCCAGGTGCCGAGAGTTCCCTCACAGCTGCACACCAAGTAGTCTTGGTTGTGGTGACCCAACTGTGACAAGACTGAGCTTACATGAGTAGCTCTTGCAGGCAAGAGGAGCCCATCCATCTCTCTTCTCACTTCATCAGTAAGAATCAAAAACCCTGGTCAGGATGCAGATAGACACATGCCCAGATGACTGGGGTTACTTTGCAAAGGTGACAGTGAAGAATGAGTTATTCTAAACTTCACTCTGTAGCAAAGTGGGAGACTTCACAGTTACACTCCTCTGTTACACAGCTGAGCAAACATTTTTACATAGACCCAAGTGCCTCCAGAGGTGCTCCCACAGTGCACTCTCTTAAGCTCAGCTGGCACTTTGAGAAATGCACACCCAGGTCCCTCTGACAGCGTGTTACATCCTGGCTTTGTCTGAGAATCAGCCTGTTTGGAGAAATGGCATTCCCCGCTGAGCAGATCCTGCTCTTAACAGGGAGCAGACTGAGTCACCGACAATCACCCCAAGACCTGTCTGCAAAATGGCTTGAGGAAACCATCGCACAAACAGAAAAGACATTTACCCTTCAAAGGTACTTATACCATGCCCTGCTAGATCAAAGACTGCTGGAAGTAAATACAAGGCCTTAGCACTATCAACAAACATATGGGGTGTAGCCTTTCTACCAGAATGTAAACTTTGGGTCTGCTTGGAAGTTTAGCTCAGAGAGAAAACATCTACCGTCAAAGCACAGGAAAACCAGATTTCAAAGGCCAGCCACTCTGTTTCTCTTGCTGTCCCTACAGTGGTCATGCAGCTAATTCACATTCTTATCCCACTGTCTTGTTTCAAGTGGTCCCACACTTATACCATTTCTAAGCACTTCCTGCTCCCCCCCCCCCCCCCCAAAAAAAAAATACCTGCTTCAGCATGCAAGTTCATAAGCTATTTAGAAAGGACTTCTTAGAAGACTCCTCGCTTAGCCTTCACTAAGTGCCATCCACCATCACTGTGACTGCAGGATCACATTTGAGTTTTCACCTATCATTTTTTTCTTCTGGATTTGTCTTGGTGTCATCCTGCATTAGCTTAGGCCCTATTCTGACAAGCCTTGGATGTTATCTTCCTGACGGTTCATCTGTGCTGAGGTAAACTCCTTCATGTTAGCTTATATGCAGCCATGCTGCATAACACAGCCTAGAGCATCTGCATTCACACCACCACCATCTCAAGTGCCTCTACATGACACAGCAAGCATCCACAACCATTTCATCTTCCTTTAAGCCCCAGCAAATCCACCAAGTGACCAAAAGACATGAGCTGCCTGGTTGAATCAAGCTAAGGGCAGCTGAGTTGAACCAATTAGGAAATATTGTTGGTTCAAGGTCACAAAATGATTTTCACGTAAGCAGAACAGAACACTGATATACCTGATGGCTGTAAGCATCTTGGAAGTTGCTATCCACAGACTTACTGTAGTAACTCACCACTCTCTGCATATACTATGTTGCTTAGAAATTCATTTGGAGTATATAAGAAAGAGCTAGGAAAAGGCAGATTCTGATGTTAAGTGGACAAGCAGGTAAAAGACATCACTAAATAGGTTTGTTTAATTTACAGAGGAGGATATACTTCGTGGATGGCTTTATATCCTTCCATTCTTTTGCTTTGCCTTCTCTGATCCTGAAAAGCATGTTCCTGAGCTGTCATTGTCTTTTTTTCTTTTTTTAAAGAATTGCTAATATGTGCTCATTATTCTAAGGTAACAAACATAAAACAAAGCAATATTTTTTTCAGTAGAGCATAGCATGACAATCAACACAAGAATTCCATTTACTTTTTCTTCCTTCAAGAGAGTTCTATGAAAAATGAGTACAGAAAAAGGACTTTTATACAGAAGCTGCAGTCAATTTTGCATTTAAAATACTGTCCACAGAGGGTCATTAATGATCAAATATTTCATATGCACATATAATGATGTCTCATATAACGCTATGCCCCAGAAGCAAGCTTTCTTCAGTTAAGAACAACATTATCAATAGCTATGGAAAGAAATACCTAAAAGCCTACGAGTCACCTTTACCACAGAAAACGGCTATTCCTTTTTTGTGGTTTTACCTACCAAGTGCCATGCATGCTAGCACAGCAACATTACTAGCACTTAAACCCAGGAAGATGAACGTATTTTTACCTGCCTACCTAAAGCCAGCAGAGCTCAGTATGCAAGAACTGTGACATGTTTCCAGATCAAAGCCTAGACTTCTAGCAAATATTACACATGAAATATTACACAAAGCTCTCACTGAGTATCACACATGTCTCTAAAGAATTAATGCAAAAATGACGTGAGGAAATAAGAAACAAGAGAAGAAAAAGACAGGGAGAAATAAGTCAGAATTTTCTCCAGAGTTTCTTCTTTCAGAAGAATGCCAGACATTGAGAAACCTGCCAAAAAAAAAGTGTCAATGGGCAAGTGAAAAATTATCTCTAATGATGTACTCTCATTTTGATTTCCTCAGATAAGGAAGAGGAAGACAGAGACAGTTGAAAAACACATTCAGGCCAAGTCACAGTCACTTTCCAGGGCTGAGCAGGGCTGATCTTGCTCCACCCAGTCTAAACATTTTGGTACAACGTAGATGCAAAATAACTTTAAAAGGAAGTGACCTAGTATCAAATCTCACTAGGGAAAGTGTGTACTACAGATGTACTGTAGTAACCCAGGGTTGCAAAACAACTGTTGTCATCGTACACAGCCTCCTGAAAAAGTAACCAGTTTTCTGCTGAAGTGTGATACCTACAATCTGATTTTGTTAAAAACTTAGTGCAGCTAAGGTAAGTTTTTCTGTAGCCAGAATTCACGTTTTAAATCCTGAACAGAAGGTGAAGATCTGTTTCTCAGAAGTGACCTTTTCTCATTTTTATGACCGCCTTTGACTTAAATCCATACAGTCTCCCATCAACAAAAAGCAGCCTGGTATTATTCCTAACTTGCCACAGAGCAAGTGCAGGCATGCTGGCAGCAGGGAACAAGCTCCTGTGCATCAGCTGCTGTTTAAGTAACTGTTTCAGCTGTACTTACCCTGCCTCTGCATCACCAGGAGCTTGTGCAAGGCGGGTTTTTTTCCCCTTGATGAAACTAGAGGTAAAACACTTAGCCACTGTCGTGAACTAAGAATGTATAAATGAACTCAAATGTGGCCACGTTAGAGCAGCACAGTGGCAATTTGTTTGGATAAGTCAGTGTTCCGATAGTATGAGGGCTATAAGAAAAATTAAGGCGAGTACACTCAAGAGACCCAGCTCCACACCTTCTGTGCTCCACCAGGATTACAGCACGGGGAACAACGCTCACCACCCAGGAATGGACTGTCCTGCAGCATTATCCCCTCCCACAAGGTTTCTCCCTCTTGATTATCTCCACGTCACTCATAATAAAAGCAATCGTGCACTTCTCCCAGTTGTTTAAATCAGCCTGAGAAACATAAATAAAACTAACTCAAGTGTTAGCTTACAAACTCCAGCTCAGGAAAATGACGCGACTGAAGTAAAACCGGTGGAAGTATGCCAAACCCCAAGTCTTGTTAAACCCAGACAGATCCTTTGGCAATCTGCACTTCAGTGCACATCTTCATGCCAAATCTTTCTGTTAGGGCTGTAAGTCAGTTACATGAGCACAGGAACAGGGTAACTACTGCATAGTAAGCAGCAAGCCTTTCAGAGCAGGGATAGTCTTTCGCTGCATAAATGTGTGCACGCAACTGCTCGACACAGTGAGGAGGTTTTTCCCAAGGAAATGCAGAGGCCACGACTCTGGTGGTGCTTTATCAACTCACCCACCACTAGCAAAATATCACTGTTTCTAATGCTGACAAGGCATACTTCAATAGACAGGTGTGTTTATCGGCTGCTGTCCAATGAACCTGAAGCTTTCCTCAGTAAAGTGCTGCATGAAATCTCCCACTGTACCCATCTGCCTCTGAATTCTTCCTTTCAGCAGCAGAAATCCAGCACCTCGGATGAACTGTTCCAGGTTTGCCTGGGAAAATGCATAGGGTAAAACCTACATTCTACCCTATGTAAGACCTACCTTACCCATTCATTTGCTTTTGCCTTGAAATACCTTTTGTTGTACAATAAACTTATTTTTAACAGGTTTAAAAGCAGCAAGAGAACTGTGCACTTGCAGTAGCAGTCTACAAAAAATGGAATGTAAAAATTAAATCAGGTTTCTATTTCTTTAAAATAGGCTCCAAAAGAATGTCTTTTACTGGCAAATCTTGGAGATCTGAGAGATCAGGTAA
This sequence comes from Podargus strigoides, assembly GCA_028020825.1. NCBI lineage: Eukaryota > Metazoa > Chordata > Aves > Caprimulgiformes > Podargidae > Podargus > Podargus strigoides. The sequence goes on along the minus strand of CM051621.1, from coordinate 60,751,556 downwards.
AAAGTCTGTTGCAAACTAGTACTGCTTGAGAAACAGCCAAATAATCAAGTAAGGGATCAAGAAAAAAAAGTTTTTGCCTTTAACATTAACTTCCTAGACCTATTTTAATTCATTTTTTCACACAATTACAAGATTTTGATTCACACACGTATTTCCATCTTACTGATTATAGGAAATGAAACCGCAACTTCTTAGACCTACTGTGTCTTCACACTAACTGCGTCCAAACATTTTATTCCTGACCTAGCACAGAAGTACTCAATAAAGCAAAGTCCAATGGTCCCCCTCAACCCAGTTACTGTTTCCTCATGGACCTCATAGAAATAATAAGCCTTTCAATGAATGACCTCATTTAAAAGGTCTTAAAAAAAAGTAGGTTACAGCAAAGTAAAAAAAACCCCAAAATAACAAACAGCCACCAACAGAAAACTAGATATCAGCTATTACATTTCAGAAAAAACAATGTTTAATTTTTCATGTGAAATCATTTTGCAAGTTAAATCAAGGATTCAAGTCTTACAAGCTATTTTCTACCTCAGTTCTTCAAGTATACATAAATGCTTACTGCAGATGCAAGAAGTAGAAAATTTATTGCATTTGAAGACTACATTAAAATTATTCAAATGGAAGTGCCTTTTGTTCACTGACTTTATAGAACTGGTTTCCTAAATGCTATTAAAAAAAGAAACATTATTGTTTTCCACTACAGCAAAGAAGAATTTTAACAATATATATAGTAAGAAAGAAACGGAAATGTTTACTGAGCAGCTGCTTCATGTATCTGCATTTTAAATCTCTTCTCACGTAATACTCCAGCTCACATAGCTAACATCTCTGTACATCCAATCGAGTAACTACGGCACTCACTTTCTGTAGGAGCCTGCTTTCAGCTGACCTTGTCTATGCTCTGCCAAGCAGCTCCTAAGTCCATCAGCCACATTGCCATGCGATCCACAGCTGCCACATCATATACCCATTGCCACAGAGTGCACCACATCCTCATTTTACATTCAGCTCAACTTTAGCACTGTTTCTTGAAAAAGAGTCCCTGTGCACTCCCCACACTGTGTCATGTGGGTGGAGCACCAGTTTCAGCATTACTTCATCTTTGCATGACACAAATACATGCACATACATCACAACGTACCTTTTGTCAATTATCCTCGAAACAAGAGAACCATTCATATCACTGTAAAGCATGTAAGCCTGTTCCCTTAAACACTTCCAAAAAAACCCTGTGTTTTTCAAAAACCTGATTTCACCCAGCCTTTCCTAAATGCTGTCAGACAGTCTGCAAGGCTGGCAGCAAGATTGCTGGAGAGCCTAAGAAAGAGCCTTTCACCTTGTATTTCCTGCACAGTCAGAAGGGTCCTCATTTCTGCCCTCTGCTACTGTCCCAGCTGTGGGCTGACGTGTACTCCTGAAGCCCTACAGCTTAACACAAAAAGTACAATGTAAAAAGGAACGTAACATCAGCCTTCGCATTTGTTCCTTTTGTAACTGGAAACCTGAAATTGTTTAAAGAGTAAACTACATATCAAATGCTACCAGTGGTTTAATTTGCTAAGAAGCACAACAAAAGCAAAACCTACAATTATGAGCATTTGAAACTCTCTCAGAAATAATGATATGTGCAATTCTGCCTCCTGAATCTTTAACCCCCTGCATCTATAATACATTTTTGTGAAACATAGGCTGTGTAAAATCCTTCCCAAACAATTGGCTAAATCAGACCTAACATGCCATAAAAAGGAACAGGACAGTACTGTAACCAATTTGAAATGAAAAAAAAAAAAAAAGAATATTAAAGACCTAAGTTCTTTCATACTTCCACAGGAATTAGCAGGAAACAAATCATGCACAAATGAAATGGCTTCCTATTCTCTGGAGTTTTCCACTTAAATAACAGTATGTACAGAGTAACAGGTTGGACAAGTCTTATCTGCATAGCAAGGACTAAGCAGTAGAGATGGATTAGCAATGTTTGTAGAAAAGATGTGTTTATATGCTGAAAAGCCTATTTAAAAAAAGTCTTTCCTACAGTTTCTGACAGACTGCCATTATTTCATAAATATTTCCTAATTTTTCCACCTACACACACAAGCAACTGCTAATTTTCCTACAGTTTGCAACTGCTGTTCAATTTTATTAAGAGGTGCACATGCTCCGTGTCTGAGTACCTCTCTGTGCTGGAGTTTCAAACTGCATTCGAATCGTTAGCCTGATGTCTATGTAACAAAGCATCTCATTGTCATTCAAAAGCACTTGGAAAGCGTTCAAACTGTGCAAGAGCAATAATCCGACAGGGTGCATTAGGCAGGTACCGATGCATGCCTAATGCACGTTGGGAAGTACATGCTGTTCCAAAATACTCTGAAGTATCTTATCTTTCCTTTTTCCTGCTTTTTAAAGATATTTACATGCAGTTCATTTTACACAAGCTATTACTTTTTGAAACTACTCCTTTAAGAAAATAATAATTTAAAAAGCTACAAATACTTCCTCCCTTCAATTCAGAACACATTCAGTATCTTTCTGCTTTTCCAGTTTAAAAACAAAACAAACCTTCCCTCACATCATCTGAACCTCTATTTGAAAAGCTCCTATATTTCCATTGGTATTGGAAACTGGATGAGAAACAGCGAACTGCTCAGCTTTACCACAGTTAGCAACACTTGTGTGCAGGCAGTGGGAACATCACACCAGCTCAGATCAAAAGCAACAGCTAGCTCCAGTTCCCACGGGACAGCAGCATGGGTTTGGCAGCACTGAGACCCACTGCAAACACTGGAAATCTCCAGCTTGCTTGGTGCAGGCATGGCACTTGGTCTGCATCTGTGTGCACCAAAGAGAGAAAGTGAGTCTAACAGGCACATGGGATGCCCCAGATGTGCAAAGAAAGGCTTAAGCAACTGAGGGGCTCCTGCAAGCAGGTGAAGTCAGGTATCCTTGATCTTAGGCAGCACAGGGAAACCACACAGTAAATATCAGGAAAGGGGAGTGCTGGTGGGAACCCAGCAAGGCCACCCACTTTCAAAACACATACCTTGCCTCCCTGAGCAGCATATGCTCTCAGAGCACTTATTCCCCAGTAACCCTGCTCCATTCTGAAGAGCACACCGCTGTACACCAAATCAAGCACCAGCTCAGTACCGAGCTAATTTTTTTTACCTGCTGCTGCCTAACCTAGGTGAGATATCTGAAAGACATGCTTCTGTAAGGACTAATGTGTCTTGAAAGGCTTGCAGCTATACCAAAAAAAAATGATAAAGTCAGTGTGCCTTTGAGCATATCTCCTTTGCTGCTTAAAAACATGAGGTATTTTTTGTGAACCACATAACACAGCAAAAGCCATGATTTTTACATGGAGGCAGAGAGACAATGCATTTTCTAGCTGAAAAGGCAAACTACTACGTAGCAGGAGTTATCTGCCAATAATTGGGCAATGTGCTGATTAATACTTTTTCTGGGTTGCCTAAGGACAGTGCATGCATGAGTATCTCGCCACTATTAATTAATCGCTCTTTGTGCATTTATCCTAGTAGAATTTACGTGTCCCACACAGTGAATACCCTGAATGAGGCAATTTCTACCTCCAAAAGCACTTACTATTGTCAGTTTATTTGCCCTGCTTAGTCTGATGCTCAGATTGGCAATAAATCATCGTTCTTGGCAGCTGAAGTGTTTAGTGTCTTTCATTCAATATTCTTTCGTCCCCACTGTCCTCCCTGCAAGTACAGTAATCATGTGCTGAGTAGTCATTTACAGCACTGCAATTAACAGATTATTCCATTAGGCTTTGTATTTCTATCCGGTTTTACGTTTCCATTGAAAGCACTTTGTTAAACAATTGAGCAACCAAACGTAATGGAACCACAGGAGCCTCACGAGCAGATGCCTGTTAGGCAGAGCCCCTGTGAAGCAGTCCAGGAAGGGCAGGCAGTATTCATGGGTCAACAGAGACACTCCCCTCTCATGTGGGGTCCCAAAACCAGGGAGATGACAGGTAGCACAACTACAAATGGGCTAATGTGGATTAAGCAAGGAAGGAGCTGACTGCTTGCCAGGACTTTGGGTGAAACTGGGGAAGAGTCACTGGTAAGACATCTATATGTGGGATGAGCTCCTCTGTAAACAGAGCATCTGTTGCTCATACCTCTGAGAGCAAATGTCAAGGAAGTTCTACTTCTATCAAAAGTGACCACTCTTGTCCCTTACATTTCAATACGTGTACAGGGATCGGGAATTCAAGCATTCCAGACAACTCCAGCATTCATGCTGCCTCAGTCAATACACTTACCACCAAGAAAACCAGACAAGGAATATGTCTGCCCTTTCTGTGGGTGGTTCCCCTCCTTCGTTTTACAGTTTCTTGATTGGTTTTGGGTTCCCCCTCCTTCCATTTTCTGCAGCATACCTCTGTTCCAAGTCCTTTCCCTCACCTGATCCATTTTAAGCCCACGAAAACTGGAGTTTACTGGTGAATGCCCCCCTCGCTTTGTCACGTGCACAAAGTTTCAGCCCTTGGAAATGGTCAGTAACAGCGAAGCCCTCACAAAAATAAAAAGTCTGTGACAAATGAGGACAATGCTTTTCCTCAGACCTTGGCAGGAAGCACATGGATGTAATCCTGCAAATGGAAATCAGAGAAGAAGCTCAACTTTAGCTGTATTAAAAATTTGACTGTCTCAGCCATGAGAACATATGGCCACATCACAGCAACTTTTCTTTCCTTCTTCAAGGATCAAAACCTGACAGCCAACTGGTAAAAGGCAACTAGTCAAAGTACCTGTTAATTCATTACAGCTCTTCCATTTCACTGGCTTCCCGACTCTCTATCGTTTTGTTTCCAGTTTTAACCTTCTAAGAGATGGGTGTCTTTTCAAGACTGTTCTCAACCAGCTGTCCTTTTGCCTGAGGAAACCACCACTCTCAAAGGATGTCACATCTGCCCAGACAATAATGGTGGTAATTTCATGCCAAGCTTGTGACCAAGGCTGGAAAATTACACCAAAGTGCTGCAGGAATACATGGGAGGGGTTTCACCACGCATATGCAGCATTTTGTCCACTCAGCGGTGACTCAGAACATCTTCCAGGGATACATCACCTTCTGTGATAAAACCCATCAGAGCCTCTGCCCTTATGAGTATTTTCATAGTACCAAACGATGGCCTCTTGGAGTCCCTGTCCTCACTGCCACAGTGGCAGCAGACAGTTTGGAAGGAGACTGAATCAGCCCTGCCTCTCCCCGGGTGTCCTCATCCTCTGCCTTCCCATACGTGTTTGCAATGACACTTATTCATCACCTCCTGCACGAGACCAAACAGATGCCTTACAGTAACCATTGCATTAAAATTCTGAAGAAGGTTTTAAATTCTTCTTTGTGGGATGCTGCATTTTTCCTCACCCCCTGATTCTGTCTGTCTTGAGCTATATCCAGTATCAAGCACGGTAAGCCTCTTGAACAACCTGCTTCCAACCAGACAGCTTCCTGCATCATCACAGGGACGCACTTCCTCTGGATTGCTTCACCTCTCTGTAGTCTCTCACTGTCCCAGGGATTCATTAATGAAGCGACCACAAACACAATGAATAACAACTCCAACACCAGCTAACACCCCAAATAACCCAAGTAACATCCAGCCAAAGGATATTGGCTAGGTATTCTCAAGAAAATAAGTGCAAGTTGATCATAGGGATTTGGAATAAGTTTTTTTTAAGCCACAGGATAACTAAATCTCCCTAAAATCTCAGCACACACTTTCTAATACATTCTGTATCTTTTCCATCTTACTCAATTGCTTAGTTGTCTCATGTCCTACTAAACATGCAACCACAAAAGAGTAGGTGCTTTGCACAACAACCTTGTTATGCTTAAGTATTTCTGGAAGCCATTTGAATAATGGGAGGAAGGAAAGAACAGAGCGGCACTATTTCTGCATTTTCCTGTTCCACCTGAAACTTTCCTTTTATTCATCCTCAGAACAACTCTTAGAATCCTTCCCAGCCAGCACATTTTTTCACTTAGACCCACATTTTTTCACTTAACACAGCCCTGCTTAGAAATATGACCCTTGTAGCAATACAAACAACAGAGAAAGAGCAAATGATACTGTAAGGTTAATATCCCTCTCCTCTCCCATATTTCTTTTTCTTTCTCATGCACACATGTAGAAGTCACTCCTCAGTTTCAAGCTGTGAATCAGGAACCCATTTTCAGTACATGCTTATACACACACACATGCAAAAGACATCCTCCATGTAAAAGCTCCAGGTCAAGAATTCATTTTGAGCACAAGCTCAAGCACCACTCTAACAGGAACAATTTCCTGAACTGGACTTGAAAGCTTAAAGCCAAAGGAAACTAAAAAAAACAGATATTGGTCTAAATTCCTCCTTTCATAGTAGTTCATTGCCTTATAATGCTCAGTTAAAGCCTCTCAAAAGACCTGGAAGGAAGAGATCAGCTGGAACTGAGTGTACATGCTGAAGGCTACTATTTGGCCTGAAATGAGATCAACAGAGAAAAACTAATGAAATTCAGAGCAGCAGCTGTAACACCACCTTGCACGTACACCCTGCTAAGCCCTGGCAAATTGCCTCCTGCTGCTGCCTCAGCTTCCAGCACACCCTTGGCAGGCCAAACTTGCACAAACCATTTCAACCCTCCTCTGGTTTCCTACTTTCCATCGAAACTTTACTGCATGTCAGCAGGATCCAAGATCCAAAAAGTAAAGCCAGGACCATGAATTCCAGGAAAGGAAACTTGCGGCTGTTAAAGGAGGTAGGCAACAGGACCCCTGGGGAAACTGTCCTCAGGGAAAAGGGAACAAAACAGAGCTGGCACATCTTTAAGGATGAAATATTCAAGGTCAGACTGGATGGGGCTCTGAGAAACCTGTTCTAGTTGAAGATGTCCCTGCTCATTGCACACAGGTTGGACTAGATGACCTTTAAAGGTCCCTTCCAACCCAAACTATTTTATGATTTAAGATTTTATCTAGTCAGTGCCTGCATGTCACTTGTACTCCATGTTATTGTACTTACTCACCAAAGGGAAAGAGAAGACGAAGGGATGAAAGAAGGACTTTCTAAGAAAACTGCACGACTTAAAGACCTTTTAAATATATCATATTAACCCTAGTGACTGCTACTGTTTTTTCAGCTGTCATACTCTGGTTCTTGTGTGTTCAGGGACTTCTCTATGGGAAAGAAATAGATATTGAACAAACGAAAACAAATCATTATTTGCTTGGCAGATTACTGTACATAAACAGTCTTTAAAGTTGTTACACTCAAGTGAACAGAGCTTATATCAACATCATGTGTATGTTGCCATCATTAGGCTGAGAGGGAAGAGGAAGGCCCGTTTTCAAGGAAGCAATTTTTAAAAAAGGAAATCATTAACTTGATATTTAATCAATGTATAATGGAATAGGGAAGTAAAGAAGTAATTTTCCCAGTATTCCCCTGTCCATAAATTTCATTTTAAAAGTATGCAACTTTTTGCCCCATGCTTGACACTTCTTGTCCACCAAATAACAGCTAGAAAGCAATGGAGTGTACAAAAAAAAAAAAAAAAAAAAAGAAATTATGGCTAGTACAGCAATCCATCAAAAGAAAAGCAAAAGATGGAGCTGGGACACTGAAATAAAGTAGTTTTCATCACAGTACCTTCTTTTATATGGCATTTCTATGTGACTTTTTCAAGGGGAAGAGAATATTTTTAAACATGACTTTTGACTTTTTCTTTTGCTACAGATTTAAAAAAGGACATTTTCTCCAGCTCCTCCATTTTGGCTAGCACAAAAGATTACTGACAAATCAGAAAGCTATAGGAATAAGTACTCTTGAGGGAGCTGAGTGGAAACAGTACTACATGTGAGAACCTTGGACTGAGACATCACATGCTTCATACATGTCTCTTTATAATTAAGTACAGTACAGATACCAACTCAGTTCTTCAAGCAAGGACTGGAACAACTGTATTTGGCCACAAAACAAGACAAGGTTCAGCCCAAAGGACGGAATGTCAACTAAATGGTCATTAGATTTAAAAATCAACCCAGATCATATCTGGCTTTATAAGCATTACAGGATAGGGGTTTTGTGTGTATATATGTGTATGTGTGTGTGTGTGTGTGTGTGTATTTCTTTTTCTTTGCTTTGGTGTGTGTGTTGTTTTTTTTTAAATAGCACAGTACCTAAGTTTCCATGATAAATTCTCTCGCAAGTTGTTCAAATAGCGAAAAAACATCAACACACTTCATTAGAGCCACCAAAACAGAGCCCAAGAAGGTTTTGTTTGCAATTATCAGATTGTTATAATTACAAACTGCTTTCATTTATTTAAGAATTACAGAAAGATGGTTCTGGCTATAAAATGCAGTGCTAGACTACATCAGCTGTCTACATTATATGAGAAAGACACAGCAATAGGCTCCCTGCATGTAAATTCAGTCTGTCCCTCCAAAGACACATGAAAAAGGGATGTGTAATGAGAGAAACCCACCTACTGTAGGTCAGTTCATTTAACTGACCTGGAAAGAAGACACACTTTCCAAAGCATTAGCAACCAGACTGATTCACATATTTAAGTAACAGAAGAACCAGCTTGAGAGCCAAGTTTTAATGTTATCATTTCTGCAGACTGACAATTTCATCCATCCACTTTAATCCCCTGTGGTCCCACTTGTGCACAGTCTGTGCTCAGCAGCACCGAGCAACAGCACTATGGTATGCTTAGTAACACGCTAAAGTAGGCTTTCCAGTTTGTCTCATTTTGGCTCAATCGGAACCAAGGCTGAGGTCATCCCATTTATCCACCAAGAGTCTGAAGCTCGTCTGGAAGTTGGAGCATGTCAACAAAATGTTAAGGGCATCATCAGAGGGAAAGTCTTGGCATTGCTGAAAAGAAAGCTGTTAACATTTTTTCTTCTTCTTTCCCAAGTTAAATTCTTTAGCCCAAACCCTAGTGGCTGTCTTATAGGCACAATTCCGTGTATAGAAAGTTTTTGATTAAAAAAAAAAAAAAAAAAAAATTAGTTTCCAGCATGATTTATTCTTGCACTAAAGGCTGCAGTCTGTAAGTAAAATATATAGCTATTCACAAGCAAACCTTAAGCACACCTTTGTACTCAGCGATATTAAATTTTCTGAGAGTAATTTAAGCTAGTAACTTTCCCTTCAGCTATTATTAATGGTTCCCTAGTAAGCTACAAAACTGCTCAATACAAACATGGGTATCCTGCTATGAAAGGCTAGAAAATAAAGCTTTTTTCCCCTCCCAAATGAAACTTGCTGAATGATACGCTAAAAATAAGGGCTTCTTTTCACAAGTAACTCATGGGAAAAACTCTCTAATATCAGTTACAGCTAGATGGCACATCTTTACAGCATGTCATCCATGTTCTCTTATAGCTTTCTTACTTGCTATTTCTTGATTACATTGTATCACCTAACTTACAAACTCTGGGTTTTCCCAGCTGGGAAGAATTTCTGCCAACTCTTTCATATATCACGTCATTTTACCCCAATAGCTTGACAACATTAAAAATTCCCTATAACTAGAAGAACAAAAGCCATACAGGTACAGAGGACTGCAAGGGAAAGCTTTGTGGCATTTAATTCATTAAATCAGAGTCACAGAATGTTAGGGATTGGAAGGGACCCCAAAAGAGCATCCAGTCCAATCCCCCTGCCAGAGCAGGAATACCTAAATCAGGTCACACAGGAACATGTCCAGGTGGGTTCTGAATATCTCCAGAGAAGGAGACTCCACAACCTCTCTGGGCAGCCTGTTCCAGTGCTCTGTTACCCTCACTGTGAAGAAGTTCTTCCTCACATTTATGCAGAACCTCCTATGTTCCCAAAAGTCTTTTTTCAAAGATGAAACACTGAGTTACTGATTTTTTCCAAGTTAGCCAATTTAGGAAGTTTTTCTTGTCTATTATTTTTAATGCCTCAGTGTATGAGTCAACTGCTTTTCACCAGAATGCAATGGGAAAAATCCCCCATGTCTCCGAATACCACATTTCATTATTACAGTGTTTCTAAAAGCAGATTAGACTTTCTCAAAGAGCAGAGCACAATCCTACCCATTTTTCTGTCTCTCCCCGATCTGGGCAGTTACACAGAATTTTCTTAAGCTCTAGACTAGTAGGTTTTTTACTCCTGTAGTCCATTACACAGAACCAGGCATTTCCTCTTAGGAGGGTCACAAACACTAGCTAAGCAAAGAAAGCCTATTATTAGTTTGCTGAAGCCAGTCCATGTAAAATGGATAGGGGTTTGCAAACAGATAAACATCGTTAAAAGTGTTCCAAAACCTCAGCAAAGTGATCACATTCCCTTTAAATATTCAGGGACTTGTTCCTCTTGTGTCCAGAATGAAAGTTATAGAATATCATGTGTTAAATCAGAAACTCAAAATCAAAGCCAAAACTTCACATAGTTAAATATTTCTGAGACATAGAGCATCTAAACAAGTTGAAAATCATGAGCTTTTCAGAAAATGAATGTGCATAAGACATACCCACAGACATCATAAAAAAAAAAACCAAAACCCAAACAAATTCTACATGCTTGTGAAGTGAAATTCTTAAAGCTTTGAAACCAGGTAACTATTTTTAAAGGGAGAAGCACTGCCATAAGTACACAGAAGTACTGCCATAAGTTTCCTATCAGCCTACACCAGATACAACCAAGGGGAAAGCATCTTACAGCAAAGCTCCCTCTCCAGACCGGGATGTACCTCAAATCTGGGTGCCCATCAGTGAAATGATCCCGCAGCACAGACTGAGAATTAACTGCAAGCCAGGCTGCAACTGAAGACTTTACAAGTGGGCTTGGCCTTCTGGTAGCAAATACTAAAAAGAGGGACAAGTGAGAAAATGGCAAGTAGATCAGCAACAACTGGGTATGGCACTGGTGAAGGCAGGTTCCAAAACAGCCCTCTCCGAGAAGGGCGATGAGTTTTATTTCTTGTGTGCTATTTCAGGTGGTAATCACAGTTTAGCGCAAGAATCACAAGAGACAATGTGATACAAGTCTCAAGTATCATCAGGTCATTTATACTGACTGCTTTCCATTGTCCCCATTTCCCTGCCAAAACAAGATGCAACACAACAGTTTAAAAAATAAAATAAAATAAAAAAAGGAAAAGTAGCTGTACGAATTATTTTTTCCAAAGGACATCCGGCAGGAAGAGAGAAGTAACTGCATCCCTTGTGTCAGACTATATTGCACTAGTAATAGAAAAAAAGAAGTTTCTCCAGAAGAGGAACATACTATGAACCCAGTGATTTATGCACGAGGAATCTTTATTTTTCTGTCTATAAAAAACCAAGGGTGGGTTTAGTGCTTTTTACATGTATATAGATAGACTATTCTAGAAGTAACTTTAAAAACAACATTAAAAGTAGATGTAACATTTCAGTAAAATTGAAAAGTGACTTCCTGGCTGGACTACAGGAAACATCATGGCCCCACTGGACAGAGAAGGGTGTTTTGTTTCACCAATTAAGAGTTAACTATTGGACAAAGGAGACTTGCTACAAGGGGTCTGCAGGGTCTTGGCAAAGAAGGGAGACGTGGTCCAGAATAGCTCTTTAGCCAACACATCCACCATCCCATATCCATCCCCCCAGAAGCCATATGCCAGAAAAAGCAGCTTTATTCACAGATATCATGGAGTTTACGCTAGGCTTTGGCCAACATAGTTATCTTGTCTCTGCAGTATATTTGTTGCCTGTACTTTTAGCTATGCCAGCAAAACTTTTCATGATAAACAAGGCCTCAAAGCTGCAGTGACAGACAGATGGACATGGCAGCCATCATGGATGGGGGCCTCTAAGTAATGGCAATGCTAAGGGAGTCCGTAAAAAAATAAGTAAAACTCCTGGTACTACCACCCATGCTATCTTACTGTTAGCACACGTTATTTCAGCAAAGGTACAGGTTTCTTGACCTATTCTCAGCAGAACCACGGGCTTACTGGCACCAGGAAAACAACTTTTACTAGAACAGCTTGTTCTGCCGAGGGCTGTGGGGACAGGGAAAAGGGAGAAGCGTTTCAGAGCACTTCTGAACTGCCAGCATATTCCCTGTCTTCAAATCAGAATTTTTTTTTTCCAAAATAGCCTACTGGGGATCATTCAGAAAATAGCTGCAGATCAGTTACACAGGAGAGGTTCTAAGTTGTGCTTGCAAAGATGAATTACCTTGGTAATATCTTTTTAAGCACAACCTAACAAACTGCAGAAGTACAATAATACTGAAAGCAATTTCTTACTACATATCCACAACTCTCCAAAGATGTAAATATCCTTTTATGGCTACACACTTAAAAAATTCCTTTCAATTTCAAATGCTAGCAGATACCCATATTTCAAACTGCAATGTCCATAGCTCAGGGAAAGACACATGCACTCATGCTCTCTCACATAACTCACATACACACACAAGCTGCTAAACAGTACCGGTGCCACGAAGGAGCTGTTCATATACCAATGAATACATCATTTGCTGCTTATAGATTACACAATATAAGGTATTCTAAGCAAAAAAGTGTATAGAATAAAAATGCTACCATATGCTTGTGAGTTTGCTCTTTTGTTTCTTTTTAAAAAGGGCTTCTGCTGTACTCTTCCTGCTTAGGTTTTGGTGAACTGGTGGAAGGAACAGTTTTGTTGCTCTTTGTTACTTTTTTGTTGTGGGGTTTTTTTGTTGCTTTTTTTTGATTCCTTTTTTTTTTGTTTGTTTGTTTTTTACAAGCACAAAAATGAAACCCACTTTTTTACAGTTCTGAGAATGAGTTTTACTGTTGTCTCTGAGGTTAAACATTAACAGTTTGCTTGTTTAACTGTTAGTAAAAATTAAAGCAGGGACGTTATTTTCTCTTAACTTGACAGGTAGCATTGTAAAAACAACACTAAAGGAAAACTAGGTCACAGGTACAATAAACAATACAACTAAAAATTACAACTCTGCACACTAAACAATATCTAAGCTTTAACTAATCCAGAAGACAAACATTTTGCATAAAGCATATGGCACCTGTGATGAGGGCTGGCTATTCAAACCTGCCCAGACAGCTCAGCTTGACAATGCTGAAAACAGCATTGCACTAGCAGAGCACCTCCTCAAATGCAGTTTTATGTCCACACACCTGCTTTCTCTCCCTGCCTGCCACCTCTCCCTTCCTCTACAAGAATATGGCAGAAAGAAATGCACTTTTTAAAACCTCTGCAGTGAAATAAGGTTTACAGTGTAGAAGAGAGCTGGGTGCTAGCAGCACACAAACCAGCCACCATAGCCAAGAGGAAAGATGGGCAGGAAGCATTCTGCCTCTCACCACTTTCCACAGTTGCTTACAGAATCATAGAATTGTTTTGGTTGGAAAAGACCTTTAAGATCACAAAGTCATGATGATCTTATGTCAGAAGCTTCATTCTGTACAGAACTAGAATGCAACTTCTCTTCCCCGAATTGCCTGTGAATATGCAGTTGTGGAAAATCTGCTCATATCATGTGCAGTAGCTCTTTTCTGTTCCCTGTAAAAGCATACTGCTGGAGCAGTACAGCTCTATCTTAATACACCTACGATAACACTGCATTTTGAAGCAATATCTGCCCCAGCCAGTTGCTCCACCCTAGTCAGTGCTATGTGTGTCTTCTTGTTTCTATCATGGACACAACTGCAGCAGCCAAAACTGCAAAATATAACATAGTCAGTACTTTTTTTCACTAAAACATACCACTGGGGAAAAAAATCTCCACATTGTGACCAAGTCTGAAGAAGATGAGTACTTTCCCCCCCAACACCCCCGTTTTTTTTTTTTTTTAAGGCTCAGGCATCTCTACATTAAAGTAACTCTTTTGTCATACTGTTCACAAGCTGGGCTGTAAACCAGCCTCTGTGCTCCCAACCACCCTGTGCCTGCACCAGGCCTTAGGAAGACATCCTGCGCTGGATGGAGAACTCTTCCTCGCTTCATTGTAGTCCACCTCATGAAGAACAATGTCTTCATCGCATTCCTATGTACTTTACTGAAGCAGCTTTTCTATTATATTTTAAAAGGCATTTAAAAGCTTCATGCCATCATTCACTGTGATTATGCTCAGAAGAAAAGTGCTGAGGAGAATTTATGCAGTTCGTTAAAAGCTTGTTTCCTGCTATTCATGCTGCACCTTGCAGTTGAACTAGCAAATGATTTGCTCATAAAAAGCAGTGAGAAGATGCCTATCTCGACAATACAGACTCAGAGCCAGGAAAATGACATGATCTAAGGAAACTTTCCCTTCTATACCAGCTCAGGTATGCCATGACAATAGTATTTCAAAGTTTTCAAGGGCCTATTACAACTTGGAACCCCCATGGAAAAAAGAAAAAAACCCACAACAAACAACTGAACAAAAAAACCACAACAAAACAAAACAAAAAAGGAAAAAAAAAAAAAGAAAACCAAACCAAGCACAAAAAACCCCAAACAAACAGAAAAAAAAAAACCCAACACACCAAACCCAACCCAAACCCCAAACCTACTTGAAAAATCCACTTCCCTGTGAGCATCTTTTCTCTGTGGGGGAGTGTCAGCTTCAGGCCTGCCCCAAAGCAACAGACGCCAAGCTCAGCAAGTCCCAGCAATAAGGAACTGTGAACTGAAAACCCCCAGCAGCCCACAAAACAGGGATTTTGTTCTGGGGAAAACTGGGTTGTATTTCTACAGGCAGGGCTAGTAGCAGTGTATGAGCAAAACCAACAGGGGTTTACAGGATGTTTTATCTTTCAATAGACAGGTAAACTTCAACAAGACATTGTTTCAGCTTTTCTCCTACATCAGCTGACTGGAATGCAGCATCACCAATAATGGCATTTGCCTGCATCAACAGGACCCACAAAACAAACAAGTTATGAAACATGTCTTTAGATCTGGCCTGGAAAGCTATGAAGCTACACGGAATGAAATCAAGCTGCATCATTCAATGTGGCTTCCCCTCAGGGAAAATCCTCAGTGTTATTCCCTTTAGTAGAAACTGTTTTGCTGCTTTTACCATGTTTTAAATGCAGATATGGCCACGTTTTATTTCTGCACAGCATCACCTTTTTGTACTGAAATACATGGTACAGCCTTGTTTCAAGACTCTTCTGTGTTTAGCTGGTATGACTTGGCTCTACAGTGTGGAAACAGAGGGCTTCTCAGAGTGCTGTCCATCATTACCCTTCCCTGCAGGGCTGACTCAGGAGAAAGAACAAGGTGAGTCCAGCAGGGATGATAGCACAACACTCAGATTTCATGTTGCTCTGACTGTGCTACTGTATTCACCTATGTACAAAGATTAGGAAATTGCATTCATTCTGCATGCCTGCAATCATACTCATCATGGACACTTTGAAAGGCAAGCTATATGACAACTGGAAATTCTTAGCATCCATAACCAAGTTTTTTATTTATCCACCACTTCTAAATAAAGTAAGTGTAACTGACAGGACCTACAGATAATTTAAAATGATCCTAACCAGCTTGAGAAAAGCTGCCTACATCTGCAAAAAAAGCAGCTACTACTCAGCTTGTGATTGCTGCAGCAGAGCACACATCTTAATGAAGAAGGAAGCAGAAGAGAGGTGGGCTCTTCCATTCAGTTAAGGAGTGATATCCTCATGCCTCATTGATTGCCGGTAGTAGCTGGAAGAAATGGCACGTGTCAGCCTGTCCCACACACCTCCGAGGGGTCCTGCTGTATCTCAGAGCAGCTGAATGGCACATCATGAATATCACGCCGTATTTAACCAGAACATAAACTTGTCCTCATTTAGACTAATTCTGCTTCTGCTCAAATGTTCCTGAATATGCCATAAAAACCTGACACAAGCCCAATTGCCTGGGGACACTACAGGCATCAGATCATCCACACGTTCCAGAAGTGAGTGCATAGAAAGCCACAGCTGCAAACCTACGGCTCAGCTAGCAACTTCAAAAAGAAAGAAAATCTACGTTATACAAAAAAAATGATGCTTACTGGAAAATAGCTTCTCCACCTAATGGCTCTAGGTATAAGCTATTTACAACAGCCATTGTTAGAAGCTGATCATCCTCAAACAGCTGAAACAAAAACATACGCAACTCACCACTGACCATTTCTTAAGATTTACTATTTTTAAAAAAATGTTACAGCATCCATTAGCACATCAGTTTCTCAGTCATCCCTATTACAGCTTCTAAAATGCTGAAGAGCAGCAACAGGCATGTTTTATCACCTTGTTTTCCTTAGCTTTTCACCCTTCAAAACCATGAAACCCAAATGATAGGCAAGCTGCCTAGGATCGCAGCACTGAAGCTGAAGAAAGGATGTAGAACATTCTTGATACCAAACAGCATCATCCCCAATGTCACATCCCTTTCACTAGCTGAAACATACAGCATGTGAGAAATAGCAAACTCAAGCAGATGGAGAAGTGCCCAAAGGCCTCATACTGAGTGATACCCAAAATGCTACAGTGCTCTGTATCATACCACCTCATCAGTAATTTACTGAGCTTGCAGAAATTGTTTGTATTTTTTACAAAGAAGAAATGAACACAAAAAGCTCACTCACATCTTTTGTCAGCTATGTAGTAGAGTAAACCCTCTGACACGTTTTGGCAGATGAACTACGGAGACATTTGGCCTCTCAGTCCCACACAGTATAACTCCAAATATTTATCGTGAATGTGAATTCATACTTCACCAAATAAAAGCTTCTACACTCCCACAAAGCACAAATCTCTCGAACTGAGACAGATACCCCTGCTGACCTGTGCGACCAAAACAGAAATACCGCAAGCACCAGACTTTTTGGCAAACGTCACCTCTCTCCTGCAAGCCATTTGTTTCTGCTGCTCATATTTACTCCTGCTCTTTTAAGTGCCTTAAAATAAGCAATAAACAGGGACTTTAACATTGATTTTCCAAGCACACAGAGGTTACCTTCTTACGCACCATGCTGAAACACCCTGACATAAGCAAAAGCCAATGCACACAGTGGAGGAGAAGGGAGGGTTCAGAATAGCAGGTGCACATCTTGTCAACCATGCCTGTCTCAAACAGTAGTTGTGGGGCACAGTCCTTTTACTGACCCTGCAGTACTCAGCCCCATGGACCCAGCCCTTGGTCCGTTTTCCTCTCTTTCAGTTTGAAGCACTCAACATATAAAACCTTATTTGCTGCGCCATTCACCTTACAGGTCAGCGATGTGGTTTGCTGACCCCAGT
The DNA here is from genome assembly GCA_028020825.1 of Podargus strigoides. NCBI lineage: Eukaryota > Metazoa > Chordata > Aves > Caprimulgiformes > Podargidae > Podargus > Podargus strigoides. Next base: position 60,734,303 of record CM051621.1, on the reverse strand, counting down.
GCCAGCCTTGCTCCTTCTCGGCCTGTTTGCTGAGACTTGGGGTTACTGCTGGGACCTGGCCACCCAAGAAAATGGCTGTGCGACCTCTGAGACACTAAGCATGTCCCTGGCCTTGGAGCCAAGCCAAGCTTTAAGGCCAGCCAGCAGCACTTAGATTTATGCTGTATCCTCTCTTAGCATGCGGGCCTATTAAAGCAATGTGCTGATAATGCAGGCCAGTAAATCATGCGAATAAGTGATCATGCAAAGGAAAAAGAAGATGCTGAAAAATTAAACCTTTGCCTCTTTGTTAAGTACTCCCAGTCTCCCCACACGCAGAGAGACAAGGCAGGCAGAGCTAGAGAAGAGTTTAGCTGTTAATGAAGCAATCAATCTTCCCATCCTTCCTCCCCAAACCTCAGGGCTCTGTCATTTTGCAGTTTGTAATTTAAAGCCAAAAAGCACTGGTGTGAAAATACACTGCGAGCGCCCAACTTCTGTGTAGGATATGCCACCATTTTTTGTATTTATTTCTTTGGGTGGCTGTTTGGTAAGGGACTAAAGAGCAAAAAGAGGAGTTTCTCACTTAGGCATTTCTGAAATGCCCATTAAATAATCGTAAAAGCTAAAAGGCATTTAACAGGGACCTGAAATAGCACTGCTTCATCAAGTACTCCGACTTAAGAAAAGCTGCCTCCCTCATGCTGAGTGTGAAACCTACTTCAGACAGGATGCCACCCCCCACCCCAAGAGCAGGCAAGAAGCTGTTTCTTTAAAAAAACAGTTGAAAAGTATTTAACCAAGGTTGGTATATTTGCTTTAATTTTGCTCCCTGACAGCAACTACTTTAGATCATTCTTTTTCATAGGCTTCTCTGCAACCATTTTCTACCCCCCCCCACCTATCCAGCAGATACAACCTGCTTCTGTTTTACACAGCCAGCTCTCCAACCCAGCCAAATAGAAAACATTTACCTTTTAAATTATTGCTGTAAGCAATCACAAAAGCCTATTTACACTCGGCTGATTACGGAGGGGCGGAAAAAATAAACAAATAATAGACAAGTCCACAATGGAGAAGAAAATCAGTTTCAAAGAGCTGTTAACTTGTCGGATAGGCAGAGATTTGACAGGGAGCAATTATTTTTCTCCCTGTTAAAAGAAAGTTAATGCTGACAGGAGGTAGTGGACACTTCAGTGAATAAAATACACGAACAAAATCTATCCAGGACATGTCTTCAGACACATTTCGGTGAAACACGGTTTAAAAATCAAGAGCAAACCGTGCCTGAAAAGAAGCGAGGGCATCGCTAGCAACACTGGACTGCAGAAAGCCCTCGGTGAAACTTACCAACGCCGACACAAGTTATTTAATGCCGTACCTCGACTGGGCAGCCATCGCGAAGTTCATATTGCCAAGCGTCCTCCAGCCATGGGCTCCCTCTCCCCAGCTGTCCAGGCTCTACCCCCCTGCCAAAATCTCCTCTTCCATTTGCCGTCCGCCTTGTGCCCGGTCCCCGCGAACGTGCCCCTCCGAAATGTCACCGTGCCCCCGGCCGCCCGAGCCGCCGCTCCCCGCGCCCGGGCTGGCCGGCGCAGGGCTGGGTTACGCTCATTTTGATGGACATCCGGGCACCCGGGCCCTCCCCCGGCTCCGTGCGCTCCCGGCCCGCGGGGAGCGCGACGCGGCCCTCGCACTGCCACCGCGGGGCGGGGGGGGGCACACAGCGCCGCCCAAGAGCCACGGGGTGGCTCGCAGCTTGCGAACGCCAGCGCCGCACGCCGCCGGGCGCTGGGGGCTCCTCCCGCCCCTCCGCTGCTTTCTCTGCGAGCCAGCCTTGCAGCGGCTCGCACACCTCCGGTGCCCTGCTGGGCAGCACTACCCCTTTCCAGCTCAGCCTGCATGGTACGACCCGACCTCCTTACATGGCCATGTTGTTCTGCCAGGGCAGGAAAACCGAGGGACGGGGTTGGAAGAGTGCGGGCGGAGCGACAGGGTGGGTGGGTGGGTGTCCGCCGCTCGCCGGCCCCTGCCCGCCTCCCCCTCCAGAGGCGCTGCCTGGGTACACGGCCCCTTCCGCCCCAGTGTACCCCTGAACCTGCAGGTGACCATACCTGAACTTGCAGGCTGAGAAACTTTAAAACAAAAAACCACACACACACACACACAAAACCACCCAAAAAATGGTTGTGCAACTTCTGGGCTCTAGTCCTGACCGCGGTTTGTAGAGTCACCCAGAAAGCAGCAATACCTGTCCTTCGCTCTGGGTGTTCCTTGACACAATTATAAAAACCAACTACTCCTGCAGTTCCTTTCAACCGGTAATTAACCAAGCACTCTGCAGGCAAAAACATTTCTCCAAGATCCCCTCAACTTTTCTCAGCAGACTGCACAAGACTTCTACCCACACCGCAACAATTCCACCTCATTTTCTGTTTTAAAGCACAACTTCTGTCAAAGTACTCGGCAGATACCAGGAGAAGAGTTCATACCCCATCCATGGCAAATAATAAATTAAAATTTTAAAATTATATAAAGCTTCTACAAGCATATAATTTTAAAGTAAGTAGTTTAAAAATATAAAATTGGTGAGGAAATGTTTGGGTTTTTCTTATTCCTTGTCTTTGCCCCAAAAGGAAATATTGTAAATAGAAAACCCACAGAAGTACAAATGGCTCTGATTATTAAGTAAGCAGATAACACCATTGTTATATCAGATAATCATGGGCTCAACTGCTCGTAAGTGACTGGGGATTTAAGGTGTCACCTTTATAATGGACAATGTCTGTTATGAACTTCAAAAATAAACCCCGAAAAACCAACCCAAACAAACAAAAACACACCAAAAAAAACAAAACCCACACGCAGCGTTTTATGAAATTGTTTGAAGTCCTAAAAGTGCCGGTAAAACCACCATCATCTTTGAAGACATGACAATTTCACAGCAATTAATGAACAAGGAATTTCAGAGAGCTGGAGAAAATAGTAACAAGTTATCCAAACAATAAACACCCATAACTGGAACCAGTAACACGACCCCTGACTCCCAGCAAAGTATACATTCCACACGTTCTCAGACACACGTATACACATTTAACTTAAAACTATGGTTGCCGAAGTAGCTATTTAGTGCAAATTTCATATGTAAATGAGATAGTACAGAAGGCAGCAAGAGATAACTGTCTATGTCCTGTGGTGTGGAGGTAACAATATTAACATGAAACCCTCACGTAACACTTTTTAATCAGGTCATCTCCAAAGACACCAGTACCAATCTCATCAGGTTACGAACAGGGTACAGAAGGTGGGTGCCAAGCCTTGCCCAGCATCACCCAGTGGCCAACAGCAAACCCTAGAAAGGAAGACAAGCATCGCAGATCGCAGCAGGGGTCTTCAAAGAGCCAAACTAACTACCAGTATTAGAGTTGCTGACGTTGGTAGCTAATACTTCTTATTACACAGCATTTTATAAATTCAAAGCACTGTGGAAATATTAAGAGCTCTGTCAAGAAGGAATCAAAGCATCACTCTTTTCCCTAGAAGCCTAATTCCAGCTCTAACTCTGATAACTTCATACCGGTGACCTTCCAGCCAGGTTTGTAATATGGAGTTTACTCCACATGGTAAAAATGATAGTTTTGCCTTTTTTCCCCCCCCTTGGGTTTATTTGAAGAATGGCTCAAATCATCTCAACTCCAGGCCTGGCGTTCACCATTCTGCTGTTCACTGTATTGTAGGAATTAACACTCTTTTGTGAGGCACTACAGAAAAAACAAGCTAGAAAAATCCTGTCTACACCCTCTTGCTGTTGCCTCCAACTGTGTCATTACCTGGAGGGGGCTTTCTCCTTCTTTTAAATATTTTTATTTTGTTGAAGCTGAACTCATTGATTTTCTAATCAGGGGATTTTTACCGTTTTCAGATAAGACACAGCCCCAAGGAAACAACACCCTGACCTCAAGCCCTTTTTCTGCCAGGAAAGGGTGAAATGAACAAAGAAAGCAATAGCGAAGCAGGAATGCTGTGCAGATTCACGATGTGCAAGCCTTTGTCATTAGGAGATCAGCTTAAGACTGAGGGTTTCAGCACTTTAGAGTCAGAAAAAAAACCAAAACCCCACTGCTCCAGGAACTACCACTGCTAGAACTGGATTCACAAATGGCTAACTCTTTTTAGGTGAAACATCTCCCCTCTCCCCAATCTTAAAAAAAAAAGAAAAGTTTCAGATCGCAGATGAGTACCCCAGTCCTTGGACCATTGCTAGTCTCTCCTAATCAGCTGTCACATTTTGACAAGTTATTAAATACCGATGAGGGAAGGGAGACTGAGGAGAGTCAGGCTGGCACTTGAAGGCACAAGAAACTGAAGCTTCTTTAAATAAATATTTCAAAATGTTTAATTTAAACAAAATATAAATTGATAAAAGGTCTTTAAAAGTTTGTGGGGTTTTTTTTACCATCATTTTGGTTTTTATTTTGCAAGACAGAATCATTTAGGTGCCTAGGATATCCAGAAATCAGTTAATCCAACTTCTGCTCTCCAAGCACAACCAACTTAGATCAAATTGTACTGAGGCTGGAGCACCTACAACCTCTATGTGCCCCTGCTCTTACTGTCCATTGTAATTGCCTGTGTTGCAAAACGCATCTGTTGCCTCCCATCCTTTCACTGTTCACGTCTGAGAAGTCTGCTCCTGCCTTCTTGTCGTGGTTTGAGGTGCCTCTCTCTTCCCACTGGGTAGCTACAGACAGGAATAAACCCCCTCCTTGTCCTTCTCTTGCCCAGGAAAATAAATCCAGCACTCTCTGCCTCTCCTGCACTTTGTACACTCCAGTCCGGTTGTCCTGGTAGCTCTGCACTGCATTTCCTATAGCATCTCAGTGTCTTTCCTCTACTAGGGAGCGTGGTCTCCCCAGCATCAGACAGAGGGGAGGAATCCCTTCCCTCATCCTGCCAGCCCAGGCAGTGATTTGCTACAAGGGCACACTGATGACTCCTGTTCATCTTGTTCACCAGGACACTCAGCCTGCCCTACATGGCAAAATCTGGGATTCGGTTACCAAAAAGAAGCAAGAATAACAGCAGCTTTCAAAATGTGTGCTTCTTTTCTCCTTAGGACTTAATGACAGCATTTTAAATCATGACTTAAAAAAAAAATAGAATCCCTCTCAAGCTCATGTGTCACTCCAAGGAACTTGATTCTTCTCCCTACAAAAAGCTGTGGAAAATAATTATGCTAAGAGTCTGACAGCTTCAGAGAAGATATTTAACTGCTGCTGAAAAGCTACTACTAAGTATAACCAAAAGCAATGCTAATTAAACATACTAATGCCAGCACCAAAACTGCATACCCAGCCTACATTTTGGAGGGGTTTACCAAACAAAAGCAAAGATCCTATTTGCCCTGGAGAGTTATATATGTAATTATCTTCTGCAATCCCAGATTAGCAAACAGGGAAAAGGCAAAGCATTTAATTATTTAAGACTATCTACTTATTTTTAGGTTATTAAGAATTCCTTCAGTCTTCTTCATGTATATCTTTCATGCAAGCAACAACAAAACTCTCCTTTTTGAAAGAAGGGATATTACGCAAAGAAAGGAAACGAGTTGAAATCAGTGGCTCTATCTCAAAGTTTCATCATCAAGTTGTTGTGTCCCTCCCCCTCTATATCTATCTAGATGTTACAGTACTTTTTAAGATTTGTAAGCTATTGATAGGAAGAAAGCTCTTCCAAGTAGGTGAATTTAAGGCTCCTCCAACACACCATTCTGCTGCTTAAACAAAGAAACAAAACCACACTGCTATACTAAGTCTAACGCTATGCACATCCAGTACTGCAAATGCAGAATACCAACATGGGGAATGACGCTTCTGGCTACCCCACAGTTCCCACATCTTGCTAAGACACGTGAAATCCACACCTCCCTGAGAACCTGCTAACTGGTGCTTTCCAGGGCTACTCACACAGGCTCAATCTTCTCTGTTACAAGAGATTTTGCACTTGAATCAGAGCTGCTACAAAATATTGCTAATCATTGCAAAATATTCCCATTGTATAGAAGGGTAAGTATATGCACAAAGCAGGCAATGAAATTACTTCATGTCTACCCTGCAGAAATCCTGTGACAGAGATGATATTCACCATTACTCTCTCCAAGACCTACACTTGAGCAAATTTCACCCCACCTTCCTAGGCGAAGGGAATGCCAAGTACTCTAGGCTCCCAAAGCACTTAGATGAATATCAAGACTTTGCCCACATGTCAAAACTTCTGCTTGACTAGAAATTAATTTAGACGAGGGCCCAAAGTCCAGACTACATTTCCAGATGTGTAACCCCTGGAAACATCATTAAGGGTCAGCTTCCTTTCCATGAGATCAGTTTCAAACTTTCTGAAGACATGCCTAGATGCTTCAGTTCAGTATGAAGAGACTAACAGAGCAGTACAGGATATCTTCAACCCTTTGCCTGCACTTAATCAGGCTGGAACTTGCTCTCTATTCAAGAAAACTTTAAAAATTATATACTTCTAGACTTCACCTGCTTAGAAAATTTTAAGGAATGCGATTTGTCTTCTTCTGGCTGGCAGCAGGTTCCATTGCTAGATGTGGACATACATACACTATCTAATATGGCATTTAGAAGTTTATGCAGTGAAACACAGTAAGCCAACTTTACATATGTGTACACGCACTTGATGTATGCAGCAATCTTGCATTTGCTATGTGCTCTAAGGTTTAAACACATTCTCTTAACTCAAAGCTTTAATAAGATATTTCCCTCCATACACAATCACGCAGTCATGGGAGAAGCCAGCATTTTGAATATGATACTGAATGCAATTAAATTTTTGATAATTTCAGGATCAATAAGCAGTGAAAGATCACTGCTGTGCCTTCCCTAGGATGTGAGAAGGCGAGAACATAACGAAAACAACCAAGAAACTCCTAACATATGTGGATATACTTATGTAACACATGGAGGTTTTATTCTCTTTTAAGAATGCTTAAATTGGGCAGAAGGAGGTGGTTCTCTAGGTCATGTAAGTACTTATGCTGTTGGAAAGAATTTGCAAGGTAGAAAGAAAGGTAAGAAAAGAACAGAAAATACTGCCTGCTTCCCTTCCTTATGTCCTCCCATCTCTTCCATGACTCTATGGTATTCAAGCACTTTTGACCTCAAAATGCATTTTCCCCCCTCTTAAAGGATTAATCTGACCTATCGCTAACTTAATTTGTTAGTTATTATAGTACAGGAGTGCCTAAGATGACACCTACTACAAGTGTAGCTCCACTTGTCTCCACGTGTACTGACACATGGACATTGTTCTTGTCCAGTGGCAAAAAAGGCCAAGGAAATGACGGGCAGAGCTGCTTTCTGTTTTAAAACCCTCTCCAGCTGATCATGTAAGTTTTCTTAATCCAGACAGGTCAGACTGGAGATTTCCATACAGGTTATCTCTCTGAAGATTAAATGAAATTCACCTCAGTTCTTTCACGCAGAACAATAGATAATAGAAAAAATATATATAAGACTTGTCACAACAGCTAAGCTTTCTCCAGGAAAAAATGTCAAGAACACCAAGCTTTGTTTGCATCTGTCAAACCAGGACAGCATCAAATGTTTCTAGAAGGTTTCCATCCCCTCTCCTTGAAAAGCACTTGTTCAAGTCCTTCTTTATTCAAGTACTGTGCAAAGGGATTGATGTTTAACAGAGTTTTGGCTTCACAGCAAGGCCTTCTGCATTGATCCAAGGTACACAAGGCTGTGCCAAGGTGAGGCACCTGCACTGGAAGCACAGAGGCTTTCCAAGAGAACAAGGACTGTGAGGAAATGGGGCAGAAGGAGACAAACCTCCATGTCATTATTCAACTTCTGTATTTCAGCACTCATCTCACAAATGTCTATGAAACCCTCTGAGACAGTAAAAGGAAATCTAACCCTGCTTCACACTTCACACTGCCAGGTGAGGACTGCCCACCATCGATTTCTTCAAAGCACCCAGAGACCTCTGCTGAGGCTCTGAAGAGATTGCAAACCTAAAAGTAAATCAAAAGAATGAGCAAATAAAACCGTGGCATAGAAATAGCTGCCTGCAGTTTTGGTGATTTTTCCTGTTTGGGTTTGTGGGGGTTTTTTGATATGTTTTTTTTGTTTGTTTTTTTTACATATACTCCTCAAACGCAGATAGACTGTGATGAAAAGGATGCTATTATTTTTGCAAAGGCAAGCACTCAAAAATTAAGAAATGTTAGTACCACTGACACCCAGGCAATGATGATTCAGTCTTTCAAGACATGACCACAAACCACCTAGACCCCAGTGTTAGTCCTCAGGAAAAGCCTATTCTGGGAGTGAAACACCTGCTGACAGCAGAAGAAAGAAGTTAATGTTCAAACAAGCTCTTTGGGCCTTGTTACTGAAGCCCCTACCTCATTCCTCTCAATCCACAGCTCAGCTGGGCTTCTTTCAGGAGTAGTACTGCTATATCAAGTGGGTCCTAGGCACAGCCTTCCCAGAGCATCAGTGCCATGAAAAGCACCGTGCTGGTCCGACAGGCCTCTCCAGCGGGGCCACTGTGCTGTAGGTCCTGATATCTGGGGCTGTACCTGGCAGTAATGCTGTTTTATTTGTCAGTATCCAAGTAGCAAATGCAGCAGAAGTCATTACTTTCTACTCATCTCCTAATCTCTGTGCCTCATTGCTTGTGAACTCTTCTAGGGACCCTGCTGTAATTACATAACAGCACTTAGTGGCAAAGCTGGTTGAGAAACCAAAAGATGGCTGAAGACTAGCACCCTGAGAAATTGTGCCTTTGCCACTAAATTGTTACCAGAACCTTACTTAAATCATCTAAATCTTGATGTATGATATTCTTTACCCAATGGACTCCTCCCTTCCTCCAGTTTGTGTCATGGTGAGTTTGGTTAAACAATAAATTAAAAAAAAGTGGATGAATATCAACTGTTAAAAACAATGAACAAACTCACCATAATGTCATGCTATACATACCCTCTGAAAAGAGCTTATAAATAAAATAAATAAATAAAATCAACACTCAAATCGTTTGAAACGATTAGAGCAAAAAGTCACACAGCACAGGTGGGGAATACCAAAATCCTGCCAACTGCTAGAAGAGAGGAAAAACAGTATGAGGAACTGAACCAGGAAAGGACTGGGAGACAAGGACAGTAGGACTAGACTTCCCACAGTGCTGCTCACAGTGATACAACAACATACTACTGCTATACAGCAGGGCTTCTTTTGTTCTCCTTTCCTGGACAGGTATATACAGGGAAAGAAAAGGCAAAGAACACTGGAAGTGTCATGTGTGGAAAACAGCATCTCAAGTTTGCTGAAGATATAAAAGGAATTTTAAAATAAAACTGAGCCTTCTCTCTGTCAAAACTTTAACAAGGAAGGTAATGAACTGAACAAAAACATTGTTCAGGTTTTTGTTCAGGTTTTGTTTGTGAAGCAAACTTTCAGGTTCTCTATAACATCCCAGCAATCCCACTTTCTCACTGGGGTTTTCCCCAAGAGCCAAGGCAGGCAGGTGCTTCCTTTCTCCTAACAGATATAAGTAATAATCTCTGAGCTGTGCTGGCAGCCACTTTCTATTTTTAAGGGGGGGGGAGGTGAAGAGGATTACCAAAGTAATAAATCCTAAAAACCTAACAGGAAAAGCCTCCTACAGGTGATCATGATTCCAAACGTATTTAAACTATTTATAAGCATTCTAATTTTAGAAGATCCATTCTTATCTGCCTATGCATGGAATGAGAATGGAGTTCTTCAGAGATGAAACTTGTGATTTAAACACTGCACAGAAATGCAAATCCAACCGAAAACCAAACTTGTGCAGGCAACCTGGATGCCATTGTTTCCAAATTTGAATTCCTGAAAATGCTACACTGCTGACCTCGGGCATTAGTGCACAGGTGGGGATACATTATGTGCATTTTATGTACACAGCACCATCTCGCCCGGCCATATACCTACCCATATCTAGACAAACTGACCAGAAGGAAACTGAGATTTACAAGGAAGAGAAAAAAAGACTCACAAGTTTCAAGCATAAAGCAACATTTTCAGAGAAGGTGCAGATGTTGATACATTGCCAAAAACAGTACTGATAGCATCTACAACAGGGTCTCACACCTCTACAGAGGGAAGATCAGTATCTCTTTGCTCACCACTAACAATGTCTGCCATATCCGAGTTTAGTACTACTCAGTTCACACATACATGGGTTTTCAAAGTAATCACATGGTATTTTTTCTCCACTCTTGTTCATCTATTCAACTTAGCCCTCCTGAAGCTTTCCACATCTCCCCAGAGCTTGAGGAAGCCATTCTTTAAGTTAGTAATTTTTTACCTGCCACAAAATTTAGTTGCTCCTGAGCCTTTTCTGCTATGATGCTATTTAGGGGGTTGTGTGGACATGCATGAGAGTGGTATTATTAAAGAAATCTTTGCGCATCTTTGTTTTCAAGTGTTAAATAAAATAAACAACAAAAAAAGAGAAAAAAAAATGTTAATGACAGCAATCAGTACCTAGCTTTTATTGCAAGATTTCAGATTCAAAAACGAGAATACAGCATCCCTTAACTCAGGAAAAAATGCAATATGACAGTATACTAATAAACATATGATAATCCATTAAGTCTGTGGGACAAATCCCAGAAGTTTACAGTACTGCGAAACAATTAAGCATAAAGTATCAATGAAGAAGGAATAGCTACCAAGATACGTTAAAATCATTCAATTAAATACATGGCCAATAAGCTTTCCTGAAGTATTATATTTGTTGTAAAGTAAAACGTGTATTTATACCCAGAAATAGGTCAAATTCATGCCATTACCAAGCTTTTCAAAACATCTCATTGCACTGTACCACATCAGGTTTTTTAAATAGACACACACCCTTACTTTCAGTCTTCAATAGTCACTGCTGTCCTTTAATTAAAATGTATTCTCCCAGCTCTGTTGACAAGAAATCCATCTTACCACTGCCATTTATTGCCACTGATGAGTCCTTCTCATTTGGAGGTGAAAAGGGTCAAATGGATACTGCGATTCCTGGCTGGAAACAGCTGCGGGTAGCCTTTTCATTTGCAAAGGGAACTTCTGCACCAGGTCAGAAGGCAAGGACTGTGCTCCATAAAGACTCTAGTGCCCTGGACCGGCAGAACAATTCCTAACCTCTCAGCCCCACGAGCCTCCCCTGCTGTCAGCATCTTTCTTCTTGCATTGCCGCACTACCCCTACAGAAAACCAGAGGCTGCATGCCTGCAGAGAGGTTAATCCTTAAAGAGTTGCTTATGTTCTGGCAGTCCCAAACCCTACACAAACCTGTTAAGGACTTGATGCTCTTTTGTCTTTCTGCATCAGTAGTCAAGAAACTAGGTGTGCAACAAATACATACATTGCTACTGTAAAGCACAGGCTGCAATCATAAAACATAGAATTTCAAGGGCTACACATATTTGGAGGAAAGAAGGTACTTAATCTTCTCCTCAAACTCCTGTTTCCCAAGTACAGTTGGAAAGCAAGAAAAATTCAGAAACCCATACACGCAAGCACATACAAAAAAAACAGTTTAACAAGGAAAACTAAGCTGTGTGCTGTAAGCAATGTCAAGTCTGAAGAAAGCTGTCCTGGTTTTGCTGGGATAGAATTATAGAATCAATTTTCTGTTCAGGAAATCTGCGGTTTTGAGAACACCACAGCATCCGATTCTATGAGAACAAAGTTGATAGGACAAAGTTGTCTTAGTTTCTGGCCAGCCACTGGATGCAGGTTCTATAGTGATCAAGGTCTTCAGCAGTTTGGAATTAGCCAGGTGCTAAAGCCAAGAGGAGTGAAAGCCAGGGCAGCTGACCCAAGCTGGCCAACAGAAGTATTCCATACCATAAATGTCACTTTCACTATAAGTTAGAAAGTTTGCTGGGGACGGGTCTCTTCCCCAATGGCTGCTGTCCTTGGAGGGTCTCACCCGTCGCTCTGTTCTCAAGGCCAATTCTCCTGATTGCTGTGACTGTCCCACTCTTGCTGGAGCTGTGATGTTAGCAGTGTTTGACATCCAGCATCCATTGCTGGGAGTGCACAGCTCACGATCACTTTATGGGCCAAGTATAACCTTTTGTATTCCATATTAGTATTGGGATTACTATTAGCTCTTTATTACTATTTTGTTAAATCTGTTTCCATTTCAACCCACTGGTCTCCTCTCCGCCCGATTCCCTTTCTCTAGTAGGGAGGGGTCATTGGGTGATAGAACAACTGACTAAACCAAGACAAAGGCTGAAGCAGCAAAATTCTGCTGACCTTGATTCATCAAAGCACTTCTCCATAGGCTTGTTTTATAGCACTTTCTTAAGCTTTGCACTTTCCAGAACCAAAGCTGACTGCCAGCAGAACATCCTTGCTGGAAAAATCATGAGAAGGACTTAGATTTCACTGGATCTAACCCACACAGCACAGTTACAGTAAGGCCAGAAGAGTAGCAGGGCAAAGGAAAGAAACAGAGCTGAGCACACAACTGAAAAAAAGGGCAGGGAAGAATATAACCAAAGGATATTTGGACTTCAACAACAAAAGACTAAGTTAGATGCAGACTGTTATGAAAGAAATTGCCCTACAGATGTTAGGAATCAAACGTTTCTGAGAAAAGAAAGGAAAACAATCCTTTGTCCTTCAATACTTAAATTGAAGGAAATGGACTTAAAAAAGAAACCACCTTCTCCCAGGAACCAGACTGCACTAGACGCTGCACCCTACTAGCTTTTGGCACCCATCAGAGCAATTTCTATCATCTCCCTTGGCATCACTTATCACTCTGAATGCCTTAAAATGTTCCATAACCAGTATGAACTTTCACAAACAGTTAAAAACAACAGAAAGAAGTTTATAGTCCTTGTTGGCTTTGGCATTGGAGCCATCAGAAACCACACTGTGAAGAGTGTTAAATATCCTGATTTATATTCCAGTTGAATCAAGATAACATCTATGTACAGAACACAATGTACCCTTCAGATTCACTACAGCTGTCAGCTTCATTTTGTGGTGATATCCAATCCCTAGATGAGGCAGAGAGGTATGTAGGACACTGAGCAAGTAAATGTCCATGATTTTAGTTTGGTTTTTGATCAGACTGCTATACACAGTATTCCAACCAGAAGCCATCCAGAAAACAGATATTTTTTTTTTTTAAGGTCCATTCCTTGCAGATGTACTTAAAAAAAAAAAGGACTTTGGAGAGTGATAACAGAGGAGGCTGAGTAGAGAGTTCGGATGTCTTTGCAATATCTCTGTCCACCCACGCCTCCCCCCTTAAAGTGATTGTGCAGTGATCACTGACCTTTCATCCCTCAGGATAGCATGTATGTAATAGGGGAAAAGAACATTGACCTGTAGTATGAGGATAAAGCATACTGGCAGTTGTAAAGAGCTAAATGAGAAAGAAATAGGAACTGCACAAAAACGACCCCCTTGGAGGGGGGAAAGAAAATATCAATTTTGCAAGTTAGACACTTAAGTGTAAGACTTTCATTGCCCAAACTTCCAAAGAGTTCCTGCAAGACTCAGAGCCCTAAGTCAGGTCAGGATTGCCTTTCTCAATTCAAATACATTAAGAGTGCAGAAATGCTTGTTTTAAGGGCTGAGTTGCCTCACACAGATCACTGGGATAGCAATGTTGCCCACTGATACACTGAGGCTGTGAACAGGACAGGATAGGAAGCAAGAGGACTGGTGCACTAGAGATCAAGGCATGATGTGCTGTAAGTAAACACCTCAACTCCATGCGATAAGTAGAGTTTCCACAGGACAAGGGACCACTCTCACCAGTGAGAATCATAGAATCATTTAAGTTGTAAAAGACCCTTAAGATCATCAAGTCCAGCCATTAACCTAACACTACCAAGTCCACCACTAAACCATGTCCCTAAGTGTCACGTCTACGTGAGAGTCCCATTGAGACCCGGTGTCAAATACTGTTCATTTCACAACAGATTCAAATTACAAAAGGCATCAATTCTTTGGTATAAGACAGCATGTTAGATTTGAAACTCCTCCTCCACTCACTCATTACAACTCTTGCATTGAGAGGGGGATTATTATTTTTTTTTTGTTAAACAACCTCGAAACTTGTCACAGCACCTGGGAAGTTAGGATTACAAAGTAATTCCTACCCATTGTTGTTCTTCTGGTTGTCCATAGGTTCCATTATGATGTTTCCATTTGAGTCAGCTTATCTGGAAGAGAAGAAACAGATATTCAACATCTCTTTTGTAAAAGAACAGCGCATGTATTCAGTAGATGCCACCCAACCTTTGCTTCAACAGCCACAAAGACCAGCCCAGGAACATCCATTCTCATAGTCAGCAGAAGGAAAAAAGGAAGAGTCAAATAAGTAAACATGCAAAAATCTTCAGTTTCCAAAGTAGCAAGTCATTACAGTATAGTGATGTCTAGAATGTTTGTTACAGCAAACAAAACTGCAATCTGCATGTTTATTTCCTTTGTCCATGTGTTTGTGCACACACTCTGCAATTATATGTGTATGTGTGTTACATCTGAAATCTCCATTTTAAATCAACTCTCCAAAATAATTTTGCACTGCAAAATTAAAAGACACACAATACTCACCCCCAACACCCTGCCACAGATATTTTCAGAGTTGTGTGAACTCCTAAATTCTCCTTAGCAGACTGTAAGTCATCTTTCAATTACATTCAGGATGATGGCATGAAATACTACATAACAGGAAGGTTAGATGTAACCTAAAGAATAGATTGCTTACCCAAGGCAGTAAATCAATTGAATTTTTGCTGTTCACTAAGTTGACAGCTTTCTCCACCACCCTCAATACTGATAAACTGAGGCACAATCTCTGCATAAAACACACAGTTCAAGAAACTGAGTTCTGGAAAAGCTTGTAGATGCTGAGAATGCTCCTGTAAACACTTCTGTTGGTTTCAAAGAGACTTGTTAAGAGACACAAACACTCATTACTGTATCATAATGAGTGTTTGCAGATATTGGCCTTAACTGTCTAGGAACAACAAAATACATTTAGTAATCAACTGTCTGGAACAACAAGGCAGCAGGAGCCACCATGTGACATTGGCTCTCCTCACAGCAGGTTTTTCAAAGGACTAGCAGCAAGCTGAACTAGCATCTATGGCAATCTCTGCCAAGATCTTCAGCTTTCAAAACAGGGAGCTAAACTGCAGCTGGATGAGCACCTGCCTCAAGCAGGGAGACCGGGTCAACATCTTCAGGGACATGCTACACACAGAGCCTGGGATGACCGACCAGCAGTTGTTACAGTGCTCCTAAACATGCACAGTCCAAACACGTGGATCATATGTAGCTAAGAATGGGAAAACCAAGATATCCACTTTCCCCTTCCCCTAGCAGTGATGCTGCATTTCAGGTCGGCTTCTGAAGAGAACTACTGGCTTGGACAAGAGCATGGCAGACCAGCCTATTGCTACAGGCTCCAGGATATCAGGTACAATTTTAAGAATAAATATGCCATTAGGACACTCCCTTCAAACAACCAAACAGCCCTCTGATGAATGGAAACACTTGTGGAAAGGGGAAAGAAGAGAAAAAACAAGTATTAAAAATACATCTATAGAGTGAAAGGTAACGCTGGACAAAAATTTAAAGCAGCAGTGTTCAGGAAGCCATGAGGAAACAGAAGGAGAAGGATGTTGTAGCAATTACTGCAAGAGAGAGAGTGCCTCATGCCACTGTAACAGCAGTTCCACCAAGCAGGGGCCCTCTGAGACAGCTAAGTTTCAATCACTACTAGTGCCATTTTGGCTGATCACAAGAAAATAAAAATTAAATCCCCTTGCTTATGTCCACACAAAAGAGATGGACTCAGAGCATACTCTCACACAAAGCTTTTTGCTCACGCTATGTCCAGCAACTATTTCTCACCATCCCTTGTCTGCCCCAAACTTGTCCTTAGTTCACAGAAGTGCAGACAAAGCAAAGTGTGTGCAGAACTGATGGCATCAAAATAGTTTTCATGATGCCCGACATGTGGGTGTCCTGTGCAGCTAAGACATGGCCTACAAGGACTCGTGAAGAAAAGAAACATGCCTGGAAACACAAAGACATGGTAAGCAATTAAATTAATTAAAGTGCAAGATCACCTCAGCAAAATCAAAAAGTTTCCAACAGGAAGAAATATGATTGAAAACGTTTACATTTCAATTTGTGACATTCATTTGCTCCTGAGGGAGCAAAATGATTTATGGCTGGGTGGCAGGCTACAGTAGCATTATGTGAAGCCTTGTGAACCCACTTAGAGCAAGTGATATTAAACAGGAGCACAAATGCTTTGATGATTAGATGAAGCAGCTGACCTCTAGGTCATAGTTTTAATCGCAGGTAAGATACCATCAGATAACCATACTGCAAGCCACAGAAAGATACAGGCCACTAAACATGGGAGTCCTGTCAGACACCCACCTCAACCTGCAGCTAGGAAGACTAAGTAAAAGACATGCACGCTTAGAGTACAGATCTGAAAGCAAACAACCCTTAAGATTTGTTCCCTCCTAAGAATCATGAAACCCATAACCTTTGCTGGTAAATAAACAGCCTTAAAAGAACAAGGTGCCAACTTGAATTTAAAAATAAACAAAGGTAGGAGAAGTAGGAAGCACATACTGGAAGAAGTCATTCCAACTTTCTTTCAACTGTTGTTTATTTAATTCTACATTCCTGGTCTTCAAATGTTCAGAGGAGTTTCCTCAGCCAATGCACGCACCTCATATTGTAATAACACAGGCAGGTAGAGATGCATGTACACATTTGACTAAACAAGGTGGTGGGGAAGCCTGCTCTGTCACTAGCTTATCCTTAATGTGGCTATAAAGCCTGTGAGCATCCAGCAGTAAAATAAAATCTAGATTTCACTAAACAACCTACAAGTTTTGCAAATGCCTTTGACAGGGCTAGGTTTTCAGCCATACCGATGCAGCATGGATTTGAGGTTGGTGGGTATTAATCTGATATATTTCAACAAGTTACAAATGTTTTGCTTTTGTTTTCTGCTACCAAGCTATGTTGATAACCACAAACTTTCCTCTCTGACTTCAGTTATCCTAGCTCGCTAATTCAGTTAGGATGCCTTTTCTTGTTTTAAAAGCAACAATTCTGTTATTAGCAGTGCTTTTTTGCTCAAAAAGCTTAAAATAGTTTCTTCCTTCACTCATTCTCAGTGGCATATGTTGCTTCTTGCCCTGCAGCCCCACACACACCTCCCTGATGTTTCAGGGACTCTAGGATGCAGAAGTTTTCCTTCTGAGTCAGTCAGGAAGCACCCTATCTTGCAAAAAAACGGTAGAAATCACTTCGTAGGTACAAAAAATGCTAACCATTTTTGTAAAGCTTGTTTCTTTAGTGTATTTTTGTTGTTGTTGTTTCATTCGTCAAGATTTTCAGATTGAAAATAGAAATTAATGCCTGTGTGCATTTATACAATCTGCTAACTTGTCCTCCAAAAATGTTGCCACTAACAAGTCATGCAAAAATGAGGCAATGCAAAAGGAGACAAACTGGGTTTGCTGTATGGGAAAAGGTCACATTTTTACTATTTGCTTTACTGAAGCCTTAGAAATAGCAATTCTAAGGCCACTTATGATACATCATAACTCTTAAATGAGAAAGAGGAAAGATTAGCACTACACATCAGAGCATATGTAAAAATACTATAAATAAGTCCCTGATGGCACCTGGAGGATGAAACAAAAATCACCCTGCCTCTGTGGCCACACTGCATGAGGAGACAGTGCACTGCCTCCTGACCAAGAGGTGCAGTTCATAATCCACCTGTACTGCATCCCAGCGAGCCTAGCTCTGTTTTACACATTTGGGTACAGATTAACCAACAGATTAGCTAAAGTGGAGAGCTGCCAGGGGAAGAAACTGTCCAGATCTGCCCCTAACCCCAGGTGAGCCAACAATGCCTCCTAACCAATGGGGCTGAGGGCAATTGGAGGGCTACTTACTCAAATGCCCACACCCAAGCTGCATACCTCAGCAAAACAGCCATCAGAAACTCAAGACCAAACAGTTTCTGTTCCAAAGACTGTCCCCAAAGTCATGAAAAAAAGATATTCAGAAGCTTCTAGATTCTGCATCACAACCTAACCAAGATATAAGACTGCTTTGTGACTGGCTAGATCATTAGCATTAAACTCCACCTTTTAAAGAAAAAAACACATCAGCACTGCCTTTAAAAGAGAAGTCTGCCTAAATTAAAGATACAATCCAACAGGGAAATAGATCAAGTGTACCTTCAACAGGTAAGACAGACATAGCTTCAGGGATTTAGCCATGGAAGGTAAGTTTATGTACTGAGAGGCGACAGAAACGCTCATAAACTGACTCTGCAGGAGCTCAGACTTTTACAAAAGGAAGGCAATGTAGCTCTGCAAGCCACAAAATTTACAAATGCATTGCAAAGCTCGTGGACGCAGGTGGACTTCTTTGCTGAACATTGGCTTAAGTTTGCCACCAATAAGTAATTTTCTACCAATCTACCAGAAAACATACCCAAATTTAATGTTATTTTGTATTTCCCATGAAACTGTCTGAAAGCAAGTAAGACCATATATAATATAGTACCATGGCTTAAAATTTACTAATAATGAGAAGCCAGATGAGACACACATGCCTTACCATCCAAAATAGATTCAAACCTTGCAACTAGTATTCACAGAATACTATAACAGAATATAAGTATAACATAAGTATATAACAGTATAACAGAAAAAAACTCTTAAAGCTGAGTCTGGAAAGCTCCAGCTCCTTATCCCTGAACTGCAAAAAGTGTTGCCATGAACAGTAGTACAAGTCCTTTGTTTCACTGGGTTTACCAAGGGATAGGCTACTTACAGCTGTCAGTTTTCTACTGCTGCCAGTTATTCACCACTTCTTCACATCCATCCCAAAAGGAACTGCAAGGCTAGCTGCTGGTAAAGAAGCTGAACTCTTTATAATCACTGTTTCTCATTTTCAAAAAACTACTGTCAAAGACAGCTACACCATACAACAGTGATGAAAGCAGGCACCCAAGTGGCCCTTATCTGAATTTTTACAAGTTTCTCACAGCGCTGCACTTGGCAAAACTAATTACTGTATCCCTTAGCTGGACATACCTGTATTCCTCTTCTCTCTGCCTTTCTCCACCAAGCCACAGGCAAACAGATGCTCTGACGGAACATGGAAGCTGCTTGGAAAGTCAAACCTTATGTGCCCATCTCAAGAGTTTCCCTTCCCTCCAACACTGTCGTTACTAACACAGATATCATATTATTACGGGCAAAACTTAATGTATTAGCATACAACCGCCTGCCTTCCTCCCGCCGGCACCCACCGCTACTTCTCCGCGGGCACCAGGGCTGGCAAGGGAAGCCGCCCCCTCCCCTCCAGCGCAACTCAGCTCAGCTCACCTCCACCGCTGCCGCTCACGCTCCGCCTCCCTGACCCTGTTGCACGGAGCCACCCCCTGCCGCCGCAGCACGGCCAGCGCCGCAAGGTGAGCGGCACGGCACGGCCCCGCCCCGGGGTTCCGGAAGCACCCGAAGGCCGTAGGTTTGTAGGGTTGGGCAACAGGGGCTGCTGTGGGGTGCAAGGGCTGCTAGATGCCTAGATCCTCTTCTGCCTCAAGGACTACCTAATACTTAAATTAAAGGTTCAGGCACGCCAACTTTACTTAACAAACTCTTTCCAATTAGCTAGTAAATTTTCATACACACAAGGGAGATGCAATGAAGTTACTTTATCGACGATGTGCTTCCCTATCATCACACAAGTATGCCTGCAAGACTTCTAAGTTCTTGCCTTGTATTTCTGCTCAAACTCCAGAAGCAAACGAGGAGGATCTTATCTTGAAATATGTTGCACGTTCCTGAGGAGTTCCTAATATCTAGTCTAAATCTACCCTCTTCCAGTTTAAAGCCATTACCCCTTGTTCTATCACTAGAGAGCTGACCGATTGAGGAGTATCTTGGCCATAAAAATTGCTATCTTCCTTTTTTTTTTTTCTTAACAAGCAAATAAACATTTTCACCATGAGTCATATCAGACTATGAAAGAACTCCCTCAGTGTTCATACAAGCACACATACATATGCAGGCTGAGAGATGTTCACAAAAGCTGTGCCAGATCCTACAGATAGAGCTTCAGCCATATACACTTCTTGCACGCTGGAGAGAAACCTCACCAGATAAACCATTTCCACAATACTCTCTTCTTCACACAGCTTCCTGTAGGCCCTTTTGATTTACTGAACAGGTCAAGCCAGTAACTAAAGAGCATGCGAAATTTATCTCATCACAGACGCTGCAGTAAACCTACCTCAGGAAAACACTAGATGAGGGCACTGACCAGTGCCTAGGCACTTGGCTTCTACAGTCAAGTAATTACAAGCAAATAGAAACTTTCAGGAAATACAATAGCAAAACACTACCATGAGTTCTTACAGATAGCAAGAAAATACCTAACACAGCTGCTATTTTAGTAGAGAAGTATTTATTTAGCAGAAATTACTTCCTAGCAACTATTTTAGTGGCAATTATTAGTTTGGAATGTACAGAAGAGCAGGAAAATAAGTAATTCATTTAGTAACATCTGCGTATCCTAGGACATTTCAAATCTAAATTCAGACTAACTGGAGATAAAAATATGAATTTTGTGCTTGTCAGTGTCTCAAAGCTGCTTTTTTCCAACTTTATTTAAGTATTGATTGTGCAAAACTCTCTCCATTTTAAGTTCAAATTTTAAGTGTCAGCAAATTTTCTAGCAGTTTCTGCACCAGTAAGAAGCACTAGATGTCAGTTCTAGCTACCAAACTGCAGTGTGCAGTTGTCATTTTTTCCAGGGCAAATCTTGCTCTTACACAAAAAAACATCAGGGGGAGTAATGCTTGTCTCTGTAGTGCTTCTTTTCCCCTCCACTAGCAACATAAATACTATGAACTGCGTGCTGCTATGAACTGCTTGCCTCTTGTTTAATAATCACCATAGAAAACCCACCGGGTGTCAAGAAGCAGGTTTAATTGGCCAAAATAAATGCTGTGTTTGTGATCAGCAGATTTCTCTCTCTGTTTTAACTGAGCCAGACTCTCTAACTTACAACCTGCACTCAGCTTACTGAGTATGTTCAAAAAGGCTCATTTCTCCTAGCTGTGTGGGTTGGCAAAGATTTCATGCAATGACTTCAAGATATATACCCTTAATGCATCTCCAGTTCTGATCTGCATGCACTATGTTTCACACACTGGTTTGTAGCACAGCTACTTCTTGCCCACAATCTCTTCTGTGGTCCAAAAGATTCCAGTTACTCCCAAGGCACTATACTACCTAAATAATGAATCCTTTACAATCATTAAACTATCAGTATTTTTTAATTATTTCAAGTAAAAATTAAACAAAGACTTCTAATTTACCATAGCTATAGTTTCCAAGTGAAAAGGGACAGCAGGCATCTGGGGGGAAAAAACCTACATACAAGCGAGAAACATTTATTTTTTTCAGTTTCCAGGTAATAAAATGCATCTGAAATATTTCCATTTACAAACATTTCTCCAAATGCTCTAAAGAGGCCAATGCCAGGAAAGGATAGAGCAGGAAATGGATTTCAACTGAAGGAGCCTAAGAAAACTCACTCCTGGTCTCTTTCATGCAATTTTCCATTTTGTTCTGTTCTCCCTGCTGCAGCCTAAGCATTCTAGATCAAAAGAGCCTGATCCAAGCCCACTGGATTTAGGAGAAAAGATTTTCATTGACTCTTAGCCTTTCATCAAGCCTAAAAGTCAGTTTTTCTTTTACGTATACAGAAAATATATGAGCAAAATTGAGGATGAGATTAGAAAGTTTGTTCATTCTTCTCCCCATGGTGTGTTCAGAATTGGTAATAAAAAAAAAAAAGAGCTAAGTAGGATAGCAGGCAGAACGGGTTTTCAAAGCTAATAGGAACTCAGTTTGTCAGTGGGCACTGAAGAAAAGTGGCAGTTTACTTCAGTTTTTGCCACATCTACAGAAGTGAATTTCATTAGGTGCAGACTATGGAATACAATTTTATACAAGAAATAGGACATTCAAAGCAGCACAGCACTGTTCTTTATCCTGCTCTATTATATTAATCACTAGTTATTAAGAGACTGCGACTCAAAAGTGTTAAGCAGCATTCAAACACATCATAAAAGACAGCTCAAATAGCCTAAGACATACATAAAAATACTACACCAAAAACAGAAACACCAAAAATGCAGGGAGGTGATCTTCCCTTGCCTGGGCAGACAGACAGCAATACTACTAAGACAAGAACACTAACCATAGCAGCTTCTTGCTCATGTTTCCTGGTGACTCTTCACAGTCTTTGAGTGTCAGAATTTTGGCTTGCTAATGCCAGGAAGGTAGCTAGCTAAGAGTGCTAAAACAGACACTTATCGCAGCACATAAGAATTGCTGAATGCTTACAGTGATCCAGGCATTCAAAACAAACACAAAAAATTTGGGCTCTGCTGGGAAAAAAAAGCAGCTGTGCATGAAAAAAGCAGGTTACAGGATGGGGATGAATGCAGAATAATTACCATATGAATCGACAACCTTGCTTGTTTAACTGTATGCTTGGCTCACATAGCTCCTGTGTAAATCTAACCTTGCATGCTAATGCTTTATGATTCACTGAGAAAAGCTAAGCAGAGCTGATAGCTGTGCTTCGGCAATCATTTCCATTAGAGCACTGGGTAACATGATCAAATTGAGCTGATGGGAAGACTGGCAGTGCTCTAGGAACACTACCATTGAGGAAATGCCTCTTGATAACCACTCACTCCCATGTTATCTGTAGCATCAGCATAATAACCTTTTCCACAGTAGAACTGGGGATGATGCCTGTGTCATTATATGAACAGCCAGCTTTAGAAGCTACCAGGCAGTGTTACAGCTGCTTCAGAGCATTCAGCACTTATCAAAGATACTGAGATAAATGGACTTGATGTTACTTTATAATTTCATTTATCGTAAATTAAGATTTTTCTCATGGATACATCAAGGACATCCAGACCAGTTATTTTAATTATCGAGACAGAGGTCATTGGTCTTTGAGACATTATTATTCATTGTTACAGAACTAACTGCTAAAAAAAAAGCCTTGTCACATACTAAGACTACACTGAACAATGCTGAACATACCAGTAGCCTATGTGGCATCAAACTATAATGAGACAAACAAGGTAACAAGCAATCAGCTGCCTACGCTGTTTGGGACCAGCTCCAATAGGCTTGAAAGGTCCAGCTTCAGATGGTCCTGTGCTGGCCATACCCTCGTGGCAGACTTCATTATCCCAAAAAAGGCCACACACAGGAGCTGCAAGAAGATACAGTTGCTATAGTTCTGCTGCACTCCTGACTCTTGACAACTCAGGGCCAGGATATTTTTAAACCCATAACTGTTTGACATGAGAAATTTATTTGCTTGACAAGTGTCAAAGTAGCTGTGGAGAAAGTGATCTCATTCTACACTGCATAGCTTTTGCTTTATTCTCTAACCCAGTTCAGCATCCAAAAGACTCCTTTAGGCTTGCTCAGCACATCAAAGTTGGCTTACCTCAACGAGACAGAGAATTGTTATACAAAAAATGCTCAATGCACTTGGCTCCAATTTCAGTGGGTTTGGCCTGAATGCTTAACACACTTAGGGGTGGAACCAAAATCAGGCTCCTTTACTGAAGCTTTGAATTCCACCTCTGTCAAGACTTCAAGGCAAGAACAATAACTTGAAGTGTTGACTGCTCTTCAGGAATGATCTGCTCCTTGCAATGACAACTACACCATGCAAGCTGAAGGCAAATCTGCAGCTATGATTACAGCTAAACGCACCACTGGGGAAGCAGGAAAGCAGAACCCCAGAACTCCTTTGTATACTTTCTGAACCCCTTTGCATACCTTCTTTAACTAAACCTATATACTAAGGTGGGTTATTAACCATACATTCAGATTCACTTTTGCTGTTTGCAAAATAACCTTCCATTTCTGCTTCCAAAAAGCAGTGGCTGGAGCCAAGTCGTCCTCCTCCCCCAGCTTTTTTTCTTTTGTTTTAAAATCAAAGCAGCACTGTTCTGTATCCCCACCCCAGACTTCAAGGTAAGTCACTCCCTCACTATGGAAAATAGCGATGCCATCACAGCATGCAGCTGTTTTTCTCCTTACAGAGAGCTGGTTGAAGGTAGTGAGCACTGTTCTGCTCCTGGAAGAGGAAATACCCCAAATAATCTAATCTGTTTTCAAGACTCAGCCCCACCACTTTCCTCTCATGAGGCCACCAACCAGGATTTCTAAGCCACCTGCCTGCCATGCTGCTGTTCATGACCAGGTGCCAGGCCCTCTTTGAGCTCTGCACCACTTCTGCTCTGGGATTCTTAGAGGACCCAAACATGCTTCTAGGAGATCATCCATGAATCAAAAGGTGAATTTTTTTCCTACAGACCCTTTTATCTGACAGCATCAGATATACCTTTGGCTTTAGCCTCTGAGAGCCTATTGACAGGTGCCTTTAAGCTATGCCCAGCAGTCATCTAGGCCATTACGATGAAATCCCTTCCAACCAGAACACACGGGCTGATGCTTACAGTGCAACTGAAATCAAATGCAGACCTCTTCTCACTGTTGCTCGATTTATTTGCTTTCTTCTGCCTTGTATCAAGCTTGACTTTGAAACATTATAGGGGGGAATGCACTGATTTGCTATTTCAACTTCTGGACAAAAAGACAATCTAAATTCAGCAATGCAGGTGTATTGCATACATTGTATATGATTGTATATTTAGCATTTCTCTGTTTTACTGCTATGCTTTTTTCTTCCCATTACTGTATTCTTCTCCTCTTCAATCAACAGATACATAAGCTTTTTTCACACTTTATATGAAAACAACTGCTAGATTACATCAGACACAATTGTATCACAGGTAAAATGAAATAATATACCACAAACTCCACAGAACTCACTGTGCCTTTAGTATTCAGAGCACTTGCTACACTGTCCTCTCAAAGCTGCTTAAATGATGAGTAACATTTCCCTGACTTTACCCTTCAGTTGGCCAAGATCAACTGCAGTACGAACGCAGCACAGAACTGATTCTGCACTTCAGCTGTGCTAACAGCCACAAACCACTTGATGTATGCCACTAGCTTTGTTCTACCTTGACTAACAGTGGATGTCATAAATTCAGACTTGGATCCTGGTGACAGCTCACATTCTTGAATGTTAGCAAAGTGCCTTCTGCTCCATTAACAAAATTTGGCCCTTAGCTCATGTGTTTCTGTACCCCTAGGTACTGTAGCAAAGATATCACATATATCATATGTATTAAAAGCTGGTTAACTTACGTGAGAAATACTGAAAAGTACTGTCTTCCGAAGTCCCACCTCATGATACAGACAGAAGACTTTTTATAGCTTCAGACCCAAGAGAACGAGCCTCTGTTTGGGCTTACACCATCAGAGGATGATATACAACTGCTTTAACAGAAATACAGGCCACATCCCAGTTATGAGTCTGCTTCCACTTACTGAAAAGAGATATTAAAATATTTTCCTACCACCTTTGAGGATCCTCCTGCAAAACAGTGGACATGTGATAAGCATTCCTTACGTACAGCAAACTTTTCAATTGTTCTTAAGCACTCATTTCCACCAGATAGCTAGTTTTAGAAAGATCTAAAGTAGTAAAGGAAGAGGCTGCTTAGAAGCATTCAAGGAGCAACAGTAAGGAGCCCTCAAAATAGGAGCAAATGGAATTCCTCCTTTATAGGCTGTTGCCTTTCTCTTGCATAGGCAAAGAACAGGAAGAAAGGGAAAGGTACAATAAACTACTAATGGCACAGGGCTGCTTATGCAGCAAAGTGTATATGCTTCTGTCAGCTAATTCTGGTTGGAAGAATAAAAGCATCCTTTCTCTCTTAGGTTAACACACAAGGACAGAATTACAGAATAGGGAAGAGACCTCTAAGATCATCAAGTCCAACCATTAGCCCAGCACTGCCAATTCACCACTACACCATGTCCCTCAGCACCACATCTACATGTTTCTTAAATACCTCCAGGGATGGGGACTCCATCACTGCCCTGCGCAGCCTGTGTCAGTGCCTGACAGCCCTTTCAGTGAAGAAGTCTTTCCTAATATCCAATCTAAACCTCCTCTGGCACAACTTGAGGCCATTGCCCCTCGTCCTATCACTGTTACCTGTGAGAAGAGACTGACCCCTGCCTCGCTACAGCCTCCTTTCAGGGAGTTGTAGAGAGCAATGAGGTCTCCCCTCAGCCTCTTCTTCTCCAAACTAAACAACTCCAGATCCTTCAGCCGCTCCTTTTAAGCCTTGTGTGCTCCAGGCCCATTTTTATCCCCTCCCCCCTTCAAACCTAGTCTAAAGCCCTTTCACTGAGGCCAGCCAGCTCATTTGCCATGATTCTTTTTCCCCTCTGAGACAGATTAGCTCCCTCTGTCACCTGCAGACCCCACATAGCGTAAAGCTCCCCATGTGCAAAAACCCCAAAATTTTGTCTGTGGCACCAGTCTCTTAGCCACATGTTTATGAGGTGGGTCTTCCTTCCTTTAACAGTATTATTCTCTTCCACCAAGGGAATTGAGGAGAACACCACCTGGGCTCCCGATCCCTTAAGTGATCTCCCCATGGCCCTGAAGTCTTTTTAAATTGTCTTCAGGCTCCTCTCACAAGCATCATCACTACCAGCCTGGATAACTAGTAATCTGTTGGCCCTATCAGTCTGGGAAGTTTCTTAGTGACATCCCTGACCCTGGCCCCAGGGAGGCAGCAGACTTCCCTGTGGAGTGTATCTGGCCAGCATGTGGGGGCCTCTGTTCCTCTCAGAAGGGAGTCACCAACTACAATTACCCTTCTTTTCCCTTTGTTAGAGCTGGTCCTAACTCGTGGGGGACCCCTCTGATGGACCCTCATCTCCATTTTGATCTGTTTGCCCCTCCATTTCGAGAGCCCCATACCTGTTCTGTAAGGGTAGCCGGGAAGGGGAGGGAGGCCGGGAGGGGATTCGCCTGCCTCGTCGAGCAGGGACCTGTTTCCATTCCCCCTCACCATCGGGTACAGGAAGAGGGAGGGGATCCTCTCTCCCTAGGGGAGCCTCCACCCACCGCCCTGCCCTCAAGGATGGTAGGGCCCGACTCCACCGGACTACCTCCCTCTCCCACCCCCTCCTTTAGCTCCATCACCGGGCTGAGCAGGTCATTCACCTGCTCAGAGCGCGCACAGCCCCCCCGTTACCAAAATGCCGTGGCACTCCCTGCAGCCTGCACGGTTGCACCCTCCCCCGGGAGCTCTGTCTGGGGTTTGGTCTTCCTCCACCTGGCGGAGACCACTGCTCTTTCAGCGCCAGTTCCCCCAGGACCTGATCTCTGCGACAAGAAGTTGTAAGCACCTGAACTCCTCGCTCCTTTCTCTAGTTCACAGCTCCTCGTCTTCTCTGCGTCCTGCTCGTCCGAACTCCTCGGGCAAACTGCCGTGCCGCGGCCGTTTGCCTCGCTCCAGGTCGCTCTCGCTCCCCGGGGGCGTTTCCTGATTGGCTGCCGCAGATGCCGGGGCCGTTGGGGCTCGGCTCGCGGGTCCCCGTGCATAACCGACGCTCACAGCCGCGTAACGAACTCCAGGTCTGGTAGGGGCTGCTGGGACAGGAGTGTGGCTCAGGCCCTCAAACGGACCGCTGTGCTGGCTGGTGGCAGTTCTTCACCATCCAGTCTTCCCACACAGCATAAGATGAAGATTTACTTTCAGAACAGTTTTTTTACAGTATCACTAAAACACTGAATTACCTGGAACCTGATATCCCACCCCCCATCTCAAACCTGGTTGCTTTAAGCAGGGTAGATTACACTGCAGTCTCAGTCTGATCACTGCCCTAGCATCCAAGTGGAAGCACACCCCCAAAATGCGATACCCAGGTGTACTGAAAAACAAGGAGGGAGGGAAAACACCCTCTTCCTTTCACCATATGTAGAGAATCTCCAGAATGGAACCCATGGTTCTGCAGGTGTTTTCAAATGGACACTAAAGAACAGGACACTGCAAATGTAAAACATGCCCAGCCCTTTTGTTTCAGATTTCTTAAGTGCAGCAACCACAATGAAGGAATGCCATGTAAGGCCAAGAAAAATCACAGAATCACAGAATCACAGAATGTTAGGGATTGGAAGGGACCTTAAAAGATCATCTAGTCCAACCCCCCTGCCAGAGCAGGAATACCTAGATCAGGTCACACAGGAACATGTCCAGGCGGGTTTTGAATGTCTCCAGAGAAGGAGACTCCACAACCTCCCTGGGCAGCCTGTTCCAGTGCTCTGTCACCCTCACTGTGAAGAAATTCTTCCTCACATTTATGTGGAACCTCCTATGTTCCAGCTTACACCCATTGCCCCTTGTCCTATCATTGGATGTCACTGAGAAGAGCCTGGCTCCATCCTCATGACACTCACCCTTGACATATTTATAAACATTAATGAGGTCCCCCCTCAGTCTCCTCTTCTCCAAGCTAAAGAGACCCAGCTCCCTCAGCCTTTCCTCATAAGGGAGATGTTCCACTCCCTTAATCATCTTTGTGGCTCTACGCTGGACTCTCTCGAGCAGTTCCCTGTCCTTCTTGAACTGGGGGGCCCAGAACTGGACACAATACTCCAGGTGTGGCCTCACCAAGGCAGAATAGAGGGGAAGGAGAACCTCTCTCGACCTACTAACCACTCCCTTTCTAATACACCCCAGGATGCCATTGGCCTTCTTGGCCACAAGGGCACATTGCTGGCTCATGGTCATCCTGCTGTCCACCAGGACCCCCAGGTCCCTTTCCCCTACACTGCTCTCCAGCAGGTCAGCTCCCAACCTGTACTGGTACATGGGGTTGTTCTTCCCCAGATGCAAAACTCTACCCTCTGGTGTGTCAGCCATTCCTCCTAGTTTGGTGTCATCAGCAAACTTGCTGAGGATACATTCTGTACCCTCATCCGAGTCGTTGATGAACATCAGGCACAAGGACACAAAAATACCGAGACCCACTGATCAGTGTACTTTAAGTGTAATTTTTATTTACAGAGTGGAGATGCCTAATCAGTTATAAGGTTAGACACCTAATAATTCAGCTTTTTTTTTTTTTGTAAAAGTATATAAATATATACATGAAACTCTATGAAGTAAACATTATAAACTGTGATACTTACAGTAAACATTCATTACTATCCTTATGCTAACAGGCATCTCTTAAAGCTTAAATGCAGATTTCAAGATACCTTCTATAAAATAGCTGTAACTGTACTAAAAGGGCAAAATTTCTGTGCCATAAACAAGCTTTTAAAAGAGACAAGTAAAATGTCTTTGTAATAAAATTTGCCAGGATAAAAATACTGCTTCATCGCTCCCACTCCCTCACACCGTAAGAAACACATATCCAAAACAGTTCCAGAACGCAAGTATTATAAGATTACTTCTTTCTTTAGTTTTTTTTTAATTAAAATATTTTTATTTCAGTATTTTATCACACATTAAAGAACCTGCAAAAAATGCAGCTTTATTAAATATTATTTATTGTTATATAAAAATCTCATATATTTGTCCATGGGGCTGAAGACATTAATGGTATTGCATGAGCTATCCCTTTTCCTTAGAACTATAAACCTTATTTGGAATGATGGAGAGACTTCATAGAAAAGACATTTGACAGTAACCCAAGAAAGGGACTGCAAAACTATTGGTGGAACAAAGAAAACATGTGAGAGCCTCTAGGCTTCCTTGCTTCTTTATTTTAAAAGCACTTCTGCTTCAGCATTTTATTTGCCTCTCTGTTGTTCTTCATGTTGGAGATGGTTCAGGACATAAAGGACAACTTGATAGCAGAAAATGTACTGATCCTGCAAGGGAAAGGAAATGACAGAACATGTGAAAAATGCTTGCACCACCTAAGCAATTCACTCTCACGTGCACTTCACAGGTGCACAGCACTTGATTTCAATACAATTTCTACACTTAAATAAAAAACCCCACAAACAAAAAAACCCGTAGTAGAGAAATATGCAACCTCAACTGAAAACAATTACAAGCACTCCCCTGCCACTAAAGATGTATTTTTGTATGGGACACTTACCCTCCTTTCACACCAAAACCACCTCAAGCAGAGTATGTACTTTGCAGAAGAAGAAATGAAGACAGCAAGTGAATTTCAAGGTCTTGTATCAATGCCAACTAATACAGAACTCGTGACAGTGCAACTTCTTATCTTTATCTCAGCAATACAGGTGTGGGGGCTAATACATGTTTTGGAGTGTGAGGTGGGGCTGATAGCTTTGTGGTTTGGTGTTTTTTTGTTTCTGTTTTCTTGGTTGTTTTTTTTTTGTTTGTTTGTTTGTTTTTTGGTTTTGTTTGTTTTTTTTTTTTTTTTAACTATGATGCGACAATTCCTTCATGTTCAAAGAAAAAGTGCAGATTTTAACAAGACCTTGTAGTGTCCATCTAAGGTAATTAGCTCTTCATCCCAATTATTCCTAAACCATTAATTTAACTTCTGGTTGAATATGTCCTCAGAGGAGATTTCAAGACATCTCTGTTAGTATCAGTGATTCATAGCAGCTACAGTTAGGCCTTCTCTTCAGTTTATAATGCAATTTTTAGCCAAAAAAGCTCAGCTGATTTCTTCTATAACACATGCTTTTGAAGAAGAAAACTCCCAATTTTTTTTTTTTTCCTTTTTAAGAAAGCACAGATCAAACCAGCACACCATGTTAAAAATTGCATGCATTTGTATCTGCTAAATGCCGACTGCTACTGACTGATATGCATGTGATTTAGCTCTCATGACACAAATGTTGCATTAGAGGGCACAAAGACAATCATTGTGTGCATCACAGAAAGTTTCCTGGCATGCTGGAGTTAGAATTCCAGTGTCTTTCCTTTTGTATGTACCTGGGGAAGCCAGACTCACCTCTGTCTGAACCATCCCATGCCTCTGCAGACGCATTGTGCGCACCAGGTCTGAGATGTCAAACTACCAAAACAAACAGCAAGTTAAACATTGAAAAAAGACATACATGTATATAAAGGAAACATCCCCAGCATCAAGCCAAGCAATCCAACTAGGTACATTAAACATTTAGTAGTGAAACAAATAACAATTCACTATAGCCTATGCATGTCTGGTAGATAACCAGCACATGCTGTCTCCAAGCAATATGGATGTGGCCCTCCTACATAAGGACACTCTCCTTTTGTTTTCTTCCTCTGTGCACAGGCTCTCTTGCTTGCTCTTACTGGGAGCTGAGTGTGCAGAAAATAGAGCTCCTTGGTCCAACCTAACAAAACACTTATTTCTGCAGGTCTATAAAGTTCTAGAGAATTAGAGTGTGCTTAGAAACTCTGCTTAGCTAAGCATGACATAGTTCATCTTCTCTACAAATTCACAAGATTTGCTACACCAGGCCACTGAAGGACATAAAAATAAGGAAGCTAGCACCCTCCTGTGGATCACCCTTGAAAGCATATACCTAGTTGTGCTGTAAATTTACACACCCTCAGCTCCAGCTGAGCTGTTTGTACACTGAGTTTTTGATTCAGTTGCCTAAACAGATACTCTGGTTGGCTTCTAGTTGCCCTCCAACAGTTCACGGATCTCTGACTGACCAAGTGTCGCAACTCTCAGCCCTAATGCCATCTGACATGATCGTTCCGTTGAGTACATCCAGCCAGGGTAAGGCAGGCATTTTAACTTTTCCTTCAATTGCCCAAGTCATCATGGCAACACGCTGTTGTTCCCAAGTCATATGCCAGAAGTCTGCTACAGTAGATGTCCTTGCAACATACCCTAGAATGTCTCAATTGGCACCTAACAACGTTGGATTGCTGTGGTGTCACACAAGACATTTAACAAGATTCCCTGAGCTAACCCAGAACCAGTGGATGTTAGAGCTCTTCCCCACCCTGATCATCAACAAAGAAACATTTCACAGGTACTGCTGTTTTACACCCTGATTTATGTTACATTAGACATGGCCAGCATGCTACTCTGAAAAGCATGGCACATTCTTTAAACAATCAAATAGGTCCAATGGCACACATTTGCTGCAAGTCAAAAGCACAGCTTAGCCCATCCTCTTAGGTACTCACATCGAGGTCCCTGCTGATTAACCCTAGAACAACGTCTATACAAATAAGGGTCCCCGATCGTCCAATGCCTGCGCTGCAGTGAGTTATGATAGGGCCCGATTTGTGGATATGCCGCATGTAGGAGATAAAAGTAAGCAGGTCATCTGGTTGAGAAGGGGTGTCATGGTCAGGCCAGGCAATGAAGTTCAGATGGGAAATGTGCCGTACTTCACCTGTCTGAGGTTTAAAAACAACAATAACAACAAAATGTAACATATGGGAAGAAAAAAAAGACTAAAGGTAAGTTCCCAAAGGGAACTGTCTCAGAAGAGAGGGGTTTGCCCAATGAAGGTGTTCATTAAAATGAAAGTTGTTTCAATAAAACAAGAGAAACAATGAGCTAAACTGAAAATAACTAGCAAGTAATTGAATAGTATGAGGTTTGCTGTGCAGACTGAGCTGATCAGAGAGGAATGAACCAGACAGACTGAATTACTAGTGAATTTCATACCCCTATATATGTTTCTGTGGCCAAAGGCACCTAAGGAGCCAAAATTTAGTCTCATTAGCATAATGAAATCAACTCCTGGCCCAACTGCCTTCTCCTAAAAAGTTCATAGAGGAGCACAAGCTGCAACAAGGAAGAGTTGCCCAGTAATGATCACTGGGCAAAAAGGAGAAGTCCCAGGTTACCCCTTGATGTAGACAATGTGACTGAAAGCAAGCAAGCCAGAAGTACGAGGATAAAAATGCCAACTCAGAAAAAAAATCTCAGCATGCAGAATTCGATTCACTCACCTGAATGTCTTCTAGCTCCAGCACTCTAATGATAAAGCCCTTCAGCTGCTCGAGTCTTACAAGAGCAAGCCGTAATCTATCATTTATCATGGTGGTTTTATTGAGTACATCTGGCCAGTAACGCTGGCATTTTATCTTTTCTCCTTCAACCTCCTGAGTCATCATGGCAATCACAGTACAGTTTTGCTCCCAAACCATTTGCCAGAAATCTGCTACAGTAGTAGGTAGAGGTCCTTGACATGCAATGTAAACGAATTCTTCATTTCCCACTGGCATGCGAATAAAGCTGGCATTGATGTATCCACCTTCAATCCCAAGAGGTACTCTAGTGGTATCATCTGCAATCCCCACACAACAAAAAAGGCATGCACATAATTAGACCTTCACGCAATAGAGACGCTGAGCCTTACACACTCACATAGTACTTATCTCCACGGATGCTTCCAGATCTTATTTAATAACCCCCCCATATCACTACAATACTTGCTTTAGGATACTAATCAGTACTTCTCTTTGACTAAAGTAAAAGATGGCTAGGGGAGAAATATAAATCAGCAGACAGGCAGGATAAGCGATTTGAACTGCAGCACCTCTGAAACTGAGGCTGAACATTTCTCACTCAGAACTAACTTCTGTCCGTTCTCACTTCTCCTCTATACATCTCCCACCTAACAGAGAGAATTTTGTTGCAGGCAGTTTACTGACCATAGTATATATGTCTGTTTTTCCAATTTTACATGGGTAAGACTGAGAAAATCTTGTCTGGCTCCATATGTATACCTCATTTAAGACACAGGATCTGCTGAAACAACTAAAGAATCTGTGAACATCCGTCCCTACCTACTACAGTAGTCTATTGTTCACTGATCTTAAACTGGTTTAGAGATGCTTCCTTTAAATGTATAGAAAATGAGTGGCAGATTTTTATTTTTTTTTTTCTACTTAATAGCAGAACTAGGATTTGGAATCAAACCATACCTCTTCTGAACCAATTCATCTGACTGTACAGGTGGTGAAAAAGTAACAGTAAACTTCAGGTTAGTTAGTACTTACAAGGAAGTATATTTTTATATCTGTTCTTTTTCCTATTCTCCTTTGCTTGTCCAATCAAACACTGATCCAAAGGTTTTAACTCTTGAAGGTTCTGTAAAGAAGCAATTACACATGCATTAGAAAGTCCTGAATGGTAACAAGTGTTAAGGGCAGTTATATGGCTCTTTACTGAGAGGGTGGTTAGGCACTGGAATAGGCTGCCCAGGAAGGTGGTGGAGTCACCGTCCCTGGAGGAGTTCAAAAAATGAGTAGATGAAGCACTTGAGGCCATGGTCTAATGGTCTAGTGGTTAGGGAGATGTTGGGATAAAGGCTGGACTTGATGATCCTGGAGGTCCTTTCCAACCGTAGTGATTTTATGATTCTATGATAACCAAATCTTAAACAGATAGAATCATTAAAAACTAATCCTAATGTGGATATGCAAAACGATTCAGTCACAGGAAGGAATCTAATTTCACATAGCTAAGAAAATTAAACAAAACCAAAAAAAACGCCTATTACCCAGTAAATATTTTATCTCATTCTCCCAAAAAAGAGATCATGTAACACGGTTGACTTAAGACTTTGGAAAGGCTGTTTTCACGTTCTGCAGCTAGATTTCGAAGCCTTTATTTACCTTGTCTATGCCTGTTAACCTCATATTCACTTGGTAATTTACCGGGTAAGAATGATGCCAACACACTTTTGAATTGAATTCCCATTCAAACTAATCTTGTCTCTCAGCAGCTAGTGGGGGGAAGGGAGAGAAGTCTTTGGTAAAAGTCTTTAATTTGCAGCTCCCTTTAGAGCTGCAAATTAAAGAGCTGTGGCATTAAAGGGAGTAATGAACCAGCCATTCTATTTCTAACTGTGACATATTAGAAAAAAGGACTTTAAAGGACAAATAGTTACTCACTTCAACCTCTTTTGAAGGGACTCCCTGTTCCAGCAACCCTCGCAACATCCTGATCACTGACTTCAATTTGGCTCCCGAGTACTTGCCTCCAGGGAGCACATTCACAGTAGGGAGTGCAGAGATCTCTTCATTTGTCACTAAAGGGAAATCTAGCAGAAGAACAAAACGATGGATATAAATATAAGTAAATAAAAAAAACCTAGGGAAACATTAACTGTAGCGCAATGTTGGATTTCCTTGTTGCTGTTCACCACTGTACTACCTGTTTTCTAAAGAATGCCACCATACACCAAAGGTAATACACAGATGTCCTCTCAGTTTGACAGGCAAAACCAAATTAACTAAGAAAACCAGTATGATGCAAAATCAGCTTTGATGAATCCAGGAACCAAAGGGAGTATTTTCCTGAACTTCCAATAAATACACCAAAACAAACTTCAAATACACTTTAAAAGTTCTTCACACAATAACCTACAAAACTGATGAATGCACACAGGGATGAATTCAGAAGTCTCCACTTAAACATCACAGCCCTGTGCCTTCATTTTTAGCACTTACATTCAACATGTCTTTCAAGTGGTAGTTGTTAAGATGTGTTAAATACATCTCTTTTTTTTTTTTTCCCCAATAAAACTTGCTTTCTATCAGGCCTTCAGTTTTTCTCTGAAGCGCTACAAAATTAATAAATCAAGAGTCTCTCTGGTATCGCAATTAAGTGTCCCAAATCTACTGACTTAGTCTAAAGGTTTACATGGATTATCCTTTTTTCTTTTAATGAATAGACACAAGGCTGCTGCATATGAATTTCAGGAACTGACATTTCTAAAGCTATCTCAGAAAATAAAGACTAGATTCTGCCAAAAGCATCAAATTAAGTAGTGTTTCATTCTGTTATGTTCAGCAGAAGCTGAAGAATGAGCATCAAGATAAAGTATTGCCTGATTTCAGCATGGGGTAGCCAGTATGTGAAGCACATATAATATTGATCTGATCACAGTCAAACATCTATATTCTTACAGCTTTTGTCAGATAGATACTATGGAAGAAAGCACCTCAGATGGTTTCAACTCTACTACAACTACAGGCCCAATGTTGCCAATACTTGTTCCTATTAACTCTCACACATTTATTACACAAAGCTGTAATGATCTGTCTAGTGGGTTGCTGAGCTGTTACAGTTCTGATTATACCTGTCATTATACCCTCAAAATGTATCCAGGACATTTTAAAATTCACTTCTGACATTTTGTCTATTTAATGTGATTCTCAGTTTTCTGCTGATTATTTGTAAAAGTTCTTGCCTTTATTTACACATTCTTGGCTGACTGATTCAATTGGCAGTTCATCACTTCCCCACGTGATTTCATCTTCATCTGCTTGGCTCAAGGGAGGTTGTGGAGGCGATCTATAGGAGCATAAGGTATGGAAGTAAGAAAGAACACCTAGAAATAACCAGCACATTAAAAAAACTGACAGGAAGTAATTTATAGCTACAAGTATTTCTAGACTGGATCCATTCCAGTAATCTCAAAAAATCACTTTTAATTTTTTTTTTTTAAATCCCCAGCAGGAATTTGAAAAAGGTAACAGGAAAAGGAGCCAGGGAGACACAAATCTAGTAATAACTATCACCGCAATTCCTTTTCAAAGGCTAAGCAGTCAAACATCCATTAGCAGATTTGTACCATTCACATAATTCATACTAGAATATGTATTTCCAATTGTAAGGTTTCTAGCTTTGTTAAAGATGGTGATAAACGTATTAAGCATTTTAGGTCATAATGTTACTGCTTGTGCCAAATCTCAACCCAAAACTTCCCAGAAACTTAATTAAAACAAAAAGTATATGCACTTTGACTGAAGCTTCACTTAAGACTAAGAACTAAAATTATTTCACACAAAAAAACTATACTGGGAATTCCCAAGGTTCAAGGTGGCTCAAAGGGACAGCTAGTAACTGGGCCAGACATATCCTTAGTTCTCCCTGTAAACAAAAAAATAATCCTGAAGCACTCAAAAGGGAACAGATGGACCAGTGGAACTATACAGTTTAGTTTCTGTGCTCTAAAACCACAAGAAGTAACATTAATGAAGCTTGTAAAGATTCAAACTGAAAAAAAACATTTTTTGAATGTTTTCTTGACACACAAGAACCAAATTGTTAGTACAATGCAAATTAAGTTATTTGGAGCCATTTGAACACAGCCCAGTTACTTGTTATAACCACATATCAAAAGAATAAATAAAACTAGGGCATAGTAAATCACATAAACCTGACTAGTATTCAGACAAATTATAACCTTTTAAATAATAAGAATAGACAGAGAGCAATTCAACAAGACATTGTACTGATATTTTATTAGGTTTGTTTTGGTTTTTTTGTTGGTTTGTTTGATTTGGTTCCCCCCCCTTGCTTCCTCATTATAATATATCCCTCTTCAGAGTTTCAGACTTCACAGGTTTGCTTTCAAACAATACTAGAAAAGAAATCTTACCTTTCTGGCATTACTTTTACTTCACAATAGTCTTCACAACCATTTACACATGTTGGCTAGTGGAAGAAATATTTCAACACACATTAAAGGACTTAATTATAACACTCACCAACAGTAAATTTTAAACAATTAAGAGTTACATGGACTATTTCTGAAGAGTACTAAGTTCAAAGCACCACATAATGAAAGACTTTCCCCTTTTAGACATCTCATTGACTCAAAATAACAGAGGATGAGAACATTGAGCACTTGGAAAGAGGCTTTACTGTAAGAAGGCCAAAAGTCTATCTTAAAATCATTCCTGACTCATAGCAGCAGTAGAGGCATCTAAATTTTCTCCAGTTGACTCTTCTTTTGTTTCTAATACTTAAAAACCCTTTATAAATTCGACAGTGAAAACTTCTGCCTCCTGTCAAGCCACCATTCCTACACAGAACAGAACAAGGCTTTACCTCTAAGAGACAGGTACTCCTATATATGCCTTCCTTAACAAAGACTCAGCAGAGGAGGCATTTTGATCCTCTCCAGAAAAACTGTACAAAACCATTTATGCTTATTAGGCCAGCTTGCAAGTTTTCACTGCCATACTTGGCAAATTTTACTCGTGGATCTCCTAGAGCACAGTGACACAGAGCCAGATTCCTGATTTCACTCTCAGCTCTGCTAACTGGTCAGAAAGCTGCAACAGACAAGGTGTGCTGGACAAACAGACTACTGCTGACCTGAAATATGATACAAAACCTGGGCAATCTAGTGACTGATGTAAAACAGAACATGCAATAATGTAGGGTAAACTACACATAGATATTATTCAAGTTAATGAACATATCCTAGCAAAAAGTAGGAGGAAATATCAGATTTACATTTTGGACAGTTAAGTCCATAGAACATTCATTGTGACTGCTTTCCTTCTTTGAGCAGGAATCAAGGAAATCTTTTAGATTAAATGCCTGAAATAACATTAACAAGGTAGTTTATTATAGCCCTTTTTGGAAAACAGCTGTTGGTCTTTATATGAGAAACAGTGTAAAATAACTTTATGCTTTGTTCTCTTATATAGTTAATTTATGGTAAAATAATCATACACTATTTCAAAAATAAATGTTTGCACACCATTTACAGCTACTACTGACAAAGATGTTTTCATTTAAAAGACATGTAAAGTTATTTCCAGAAGTTCTATGCCATTAGGAAAATAAACTGAAAGAGCATCTGAGAAAGCAAAATCAGCAGACAAATCTCTGCCAGTTTCTTGCCATCCCACCTCTGAAAAATCTTCAGGTAAAGATGACCCATCACAGTCTGTGTCTTCAGACTTATCTTCTGTCAGCTTTCCATTCATTTCTACCAGAACAGGAAAATCAGGAGATACAGCATAAACACACCAAAAGATGCCCAGAAGTCACCTTCTCACACATGTGAATCCTGTTCACTTGTCTGGAACTACACAGGGAATACAGGTGTCCGAATAACCAAGAAACATCTTTTAAGTCCCTTTGCTACCAGGGTGTTGGAAAAGAGGTCTTACTGTATAGGATAATCGGACTTTAGGCTTTCTTTTTTTTAACTGGAACAGCTGTCATTACCTATGAGGTTGTTTACATAGCTAACATATCTGTGCCACAGCATAATGGATGGACAGACTAGTGCTAGTAACTATCATATTCCCATGTTAATAGTGTTTCTGCAATTCAGTCACATTTAGACCAGCAGTAGGTCTAAACCAGGATTCTACTTGCTCTTTGTAGTAACAAAACCTAATTAAGATGTGCCGGATAAAAATTTGACTTGTATCTGTCTGCTACAATAGTTTCCTGCTGCCATATCATATGGATTCAATTCACCTCCAGGTGCAAAGGACAGATCCTAGCTACAGGAAACTGGAAGCAGTGGAACTCCAATGACATTCCTCAGCTGATGTCCTGGCGCAGCCAGAACCTCAATGTTCCCTGATTTCTAATGGAATGGCCAATGACAATAGCCCAGTGAACTTAAAGAGCAGCAAAAGAGCTGAAATAATTATAATTTTGGAAGGTATATCTTAAGTTCTAGAAGGAACCTCTACAGGAGTAGCAAGCATCTTGTTTGAACTCTCGAAGCATACATACATAGTGTGACACCACAGAGGAACTACAAATCCTACTCCACACTAAATTTCAGATAATAACAGCTGGAGCTGAGGAGATGGAATGAAGGAAAAGTATGGTGTAACAGAAGCAGGTACTGAAAAAAAGGTAGTTTTTCTAAAAGAGACAAAGAAGGTTGGCAAATTGTTTGGGTTTGAGAGATCTTAACGCATTTCCAAGTTGTGCAATCTGCAATCAATAAAATGTTGAAAAGCTTCACCATTTCAAAGTGACTGTAGCTGCAGAACCACGTACCCAAACAACATGAATTCCACTCAAGACAATCCCAGAATGGGATTAATTTTCCCAGGTTACTTAAAGCAAGATCCAGATTTATCAAACCAGAAGTTGACTTATAAAATTGCATCTGAAGTTCACTGGAATCAGCAACCATTTGTCTGTGTTCTACTTGGGAAACTTTCAATTCACTTATCAATTAAATGTTAACTCTCCCTCTTGCCAAATCAACTGCTTACTTGGTACCTCATTTCAACACACATTTTGCTGTTAATTATATGCTTTTTTAATGGTTCATGTTACCTGGCAGGTAATCTGATGTGGTTTTCTTGAGATGTAGAAGACTCTGAGCCTCTGAAGTTGCATTATTACGATTCAAGAGGTTCTGGGCTTCCTCATCTACAACATCCAACAGATACTGAACAACTTCATTGTGATCATCCTCATCATAATACTCATCATCTGGAACCTCTGTTTCTAAAGAAAAACAGTATAGTATTTTAGGTTTTCCCAGTACAGGATTTTTTTTGGGGAAATATTAAAGGAGCAGACACCATGGCATTACTTCTAGCTGTTATCATGGCTTTCCTTCTTGTCTCTCTAACTAAGAACCCCATTTCCATAAATCTACTTCCAACATCAACTAATTCCTCTAAAGCAGAGCATGCAACTTGGAGATGATCTTTTAAAATTTACTGCCAGACTACCTTGACTTATTTCAGCCTATTCAACAGTGCCTTGATTTTCCTGTACTTGTGCACAAAAAAATGAACATTGCTGTCTCCCATCTCACCACCTCTTACCTGATTTGTCACTGTGTTTAGAAAAATCTGACATGTGATTGATAAAGCCAAGGGAAGATGTATCTCCAGATACTGAGAGATTCAGTAGACCTTTTTTGTGATGGATATTGCTTTCTGTATTTGCTTGAGAAGGTCCTAGGATGCCATTGCCATTTATCTAAGAAAAAGAAGAATGGTACAAATTAACTCTTAAAGATTCTGGTAGTTTGTTGAAGCAACAAGTAACCCTTAAAAAGTTCACCGCTCTACTTAGCAACAAATAAAAAAACCCCACTATTCATACTGTATTCTCATCTGAGATAGCTGGGTAATGGGTGGGCAGCTTTTAGGTGTGTTAGAAGGTTCACATGAAAAGGGCATATAAAAAATTTTGAAAGCAACTAAGAAAAAAACCCACACGGTGATGAAGAAGCAGCTACAAGAGAAGACAGAGTAGTATTTAAAATTATAAGTTCTATAAAACATATGCAGGGTTCAATACTTTCGGTTCCACAACACACAGTTACTCAGAAAAAACAAAAGGGGAAAGAAGAAAGAAAACCATCTAGTAAATGTAACATGCACACATCTGCAGAAATGGTGAACACAATGGACTTTTCTGGATCATAGCCTCGCATCCTTCTCATAAGACTGTTTGTCTTTCAATAAAGCAGTCCCAAAGAAAGAGAAGATCAATTAAGAAAACTTGCATATTATGATCACTGCCTATTCACATCAACTGATGACAGTAAGTTTGCATACTTCCATTAACAGATTGTTTTACTTATTTATTTATTTTTAAAAATGTGTGTAAAGTAGATCCTTTTCTTTAGTTAATGATAATAGGCACAAATGAGGAATATTTACCTTGGGCCCGTAAGCATCAGCTGTCTTTTCTGTTTTATCACAGGGATCATCAGAGGAACAGCCTGAACAAAAATGGGCAAAAAACAAACTTCACAGCAACTTTTTCACAGAAATTAAATTTGTTCCCATCAATTATTTTTATAAAAGAAACAAGGTATTTAACATTATGTTATGAAACGAATAACATTTCTGCCTGCCTGGTTACTGGGCACTGCCAAACTTTTGACTAAACTTTACAATGAACATACAGGGGAAACAGGGTATGATTCCTTTCCCTTGAAATGTACCAAATACAACCCCGCAAGCACCTGTCACTAACTTTTCTTTAAACATCACCTGACATCTGGATCTTCTTTCAAAGGTACCTCTCCCTTCTTGGTAAATACAAGAGTGATACTGTGATATCAGAGACCACTGCTTATCCTAGACATCCCATTACTAGTATAATAAATGAGACAAATTGGAACCAGTAGATGCTATATACCTAGCTACTAGTGAAGTTCTGGATTTTCACATACATTACACTTTCACAAACAAAGAAACTTGGCCCCTCACTGCAAAAAGGACATTGAGATACTTGACCATGTCCAAAGAAGAGCAATGAAGCTGGGGAAGGGTCTGGAGCACAAGACTTATGAGGAGTGGCTGAGGCATCTGGGGTTGTTTAGTCTGGAGAAGAGGAGGCTGAGGGGAGACTTCATTGCCCTCTACAACTACCTGAAAGGAGGGTCTAGAGAGGTGAGGATGAGTCTTTTTAACCAAGTGACAAGTGATAGGACAAGATGTAATGGCCTCAAGTTGTGCCAGGGGAGGTTTAGACTGGACATTAGGAAGAATTTCTCCACAGAATGGGTTGTCAGACATTGGAACAGGCTGCCCAGGGCAGTGGAGGAGTCCCCATCCCTAGAGGTGTTTAAGAGTCGGGTTGACATAGTGCCCAGGGATATGGTGTAGTTGAGGACTGTCAGTGTTGGGTTGATGGTTGGACTCGATGATCTTCAAGGTCTTTTCCAACCTAGATGATTCTGCGATTCTGTGAAATAACTGAAGGCTAAGTGTGACCTTATATCTTGTTGTGAACCTATGCGTGACAAGTCTACAGGAAGGGATTTTTAAGTGGGGTCTTCCAAGATTTGGTTACAGGGCTTGTTCCTACTGAATATCTTGACTAAGACTTTTGAAACAAAGTGTGTAGCATACTTGGAAAATATCTGAGCAACACTAAACTGTAAGAGTTGAAATAATTTCACAAGGCAGGATCAATACTCAAAGTTACGTAGATATAGTAAAGGAAGCATGAAAAACAAGACTATGATGAATTAAGACAAATGCAAAGTGCAACATTTCAAAGAAAAAGCAAATGCTTAAGATGGTAAGTCACTGCATAAGCAGTTGCTCTGCACAGATGCATGTGTGTGGTAAAGGACCCTGAATCTAAGTGAGTGAACAAGGAACTATTTAGCAAAAGGAAGTTAATCGTACTCAGGATATATTAACAGGAATGCTGTTTACACAACTCTTGAAATAATTCTCCTCTCTGCTTGGCACTGTTGAGCCTCAGCCAATGCTGTGTGTGTGATCAGAAGCACCACAGTTCAAGAAGAAAACAGTGAGATGTAAACAAACTGGAAGGGAGCAAGAAATAAATTTGGGCTCCTTTGGTCTTGAAAAAAAGAAGACTAACAGGAGACCTGAAGCCTGTTCAAATGTAACAATTTAGTATTTTTATGCCTGGTCAGAGGAAACAACAACAGCAACATTATTATTAATAACAATTATGATGATGATAATAAATTGTTTG
This sequence comes from Podargus strigoides, assembly GCA_028020825.1. NCBI lineage: Eukaryota > Metazoa > Chordata > Aves > Caprimulgiformes > Podargidae > Podargus > Podargus strigoides. The sequence continues at coordinate 60,691,081 of CM051621.1, read as the reverse complement.
AGTTTTTTTAACTCCTTGAAGTCTTAAGTTTGATATTAGAAAGAATTTCTAAACTACAAGATAAAAGGAATCATCAAGAAACTATTGTTGACTCTCTTTTTGTGGAGCTTTTAAAAGAAAGATCAAGCAAACCCCTGCTGGAGCTGATCTCAGTAAGTGGAGTTATAATGGACTAGGATAGTATCTTAAAGCTCATATCAGTTCTTTCATTTTTATAAACACATGCATTTCACTTACAATAAGTAACCAAGCAAATCTTACCATTAGCTTTTGTTGGCCGTGGATTTGAGCTATCAGGGCTTTTGGATTTTGGAAGGACTGCATGACCATCTCTAGGAAAAGAAAGTTTACAGAAATGTGTATTAAAAAAAATAAATCATGTTAAACATCAGATATTGATGTAAATATTTACTATCAGCAAAACTGCTAACTGTGCTTTCTATTTACAACAGTTTTGGAATACTTAACCTAACTACCAGTGCTTAATCTCTCTCACTGAATATTTTATTTCCTACTCCAGGGAGCACTGAAGAGCTTGTTAGAGTTGGATTTTCCTTCAAGATTCTGACAAAAGATTCAACCTTACAGCCTCAGGACTTTGCAACTCCTTCCCCTTCTGGGATAAAACAGAGTGGGCAGGAGAAAGAAAGAGAGGAAGCAAACAACAGCAAGCATGGCTGGAAGACTTCAAAAATGAAGTACATGTTTCAGTCCCAGGTAAATATTAAAACAGAGTAATCTGGAGAGTTTTTTAGACTGCTGTATTGCCATAAAAGCAGCAGCAAGAATCAGTGAAAATACAGTGGCACACTAGGGTCTGTGCCATAGGGTTTTGACATTCACCAGTGTGCAGGGACATTCATGTGACACGACTATATAAGCATGAAACAACACTTTATCTCCTTTTCATGATTATGACACCTTTAGTAGCAGTTTTAAGGAAAAGAAGCAATTGTATTTAAATAACCTGTGTCATATTTTGAAAATGATACTTTGAACACTTGCACTTCACAGCTGGACAATGCCTTGTCTTCCCAAGAAATACAAAGCACAGAAAGTACTAAGTACCCTTCTGCTCCACTGAAGCACAAAACCTGTAAATATACAGACCCTTTTCATGGCATCAGTCCTCAATAACACGCTACCTAGTACCACTCTGGGGAATTAGTTGTCACACCAGCAACATATTTTACCCATACAATGGGTAAAAATTTACCCATACAATTTTACTCATACAATGATGTGAGAAAAAGTACAGGGAAGCATTTGCTTCCAAAACATACCTGGTCACTTTAAGCACCACTTTTGGAAGGCATGTTTCCAGCATTCTTTTGGCTTCTTTCAGAGTCATTCCCTGTGTGCTTACTCCATTAATGTAATGGATAATATCTAGTGCACGGAGACTCTCCTGTCTGGCAGCAGCCGATTTGGGCAGAATGTCACTAATATACACAACTTGGTAAAGGCTGTCATGACCTCCTGATAACAACAAACCTTTGCATGAAAAAGGGAAAAAAAAGGATAAATAATCAAGTTTGTTATTTGAAACTGAAGGGAAAAATTTTGCTTTAGAGCAAAAAGCAGTATACTTCTGTGTTACCTAGCTCCTCCTTATGGCACATTAGTGTAATATCAGGCAGTAAATGAGGCAACACTGGCATTTTAGGCAACTCCAAAACACGTCCTAGCACTAACGTGACAGTCTTTGGGGCAGCGCGCAGAAAGTTTACTGCATCGGTATGACTCATGTTAGTGACATCAATGTCATTAACCTGCAAAAATAAAAGGAACAGAGATCTTGTTAGGTTCCAAGTAAAACAGTTGGCATTACTTTGGAAACACTACAGTTCCTATGGTTGATGTTTGACATTGAAGAACAAAACAATAGATGCTTTATTGACAATAGCTGCAGTTCATCGTACTTACCCAAGGAGACAGAACACATAAATGTAACTGAACTTTCACAGGTGAAGAAACAAGTTTACAGTCCAAATATCAAAACATTAAACAATCTGAAGAGGTATATTATTTTACTGTTTCTATTTTAAAAATTGCAATGCTACAACAGCATAGACCTGAAAGTCTGACTCACAACCTAATCCAGTTTGATTTGTATTTGTCTAACTCTATTAAGGTTTACTAGTATTCAGCAGTGCTTCAGTGTCCTGATCTAGCAATTGACTCAACACACATGCTCCATGTTATGCATTTTGTCCCCATTGCTCACAGTCCCTGTAAGACTAAATGCAAGTTTTCAGTTTACCAGAAACAAACCCTCAGTACCAATACAGGCTGAGGGATAAAGAGATTGAGAGCAGCCCTGCAGACAAGGACGTGGGGATACTGGTGGGTGAAAAACTGGACATGAGCTGGCAATGTGCGCTTGCAGCCCAGAAAGCCAACTGTATCCTGGGCTGCATGAAAAAAAGAGAGGCCAGCAGGTCGAGGGAGGTGATTCTGCCCCTCTACTTTGCTCTGGTGAGACCCTACCTGGAGTACTGTGTCCAGCTCTGGAGTCCTCAGCACAAGAAGGACATGGATCTGTTCGAGTGCGTCCAGAGGAGGGCCACAAAAATGATCAGGCGGGGGGAACACCTCTCCTATGAAGAGGCTGAGAGAGTTGGCATTGTTCAGCCTGGAGAAGGCAACTCTGAGAAGACCTTATTGTGGCCTTTCAATACTTAAAGGAGGCTTGTAAGAAAGATGGGGAAGGACTTTTTAGCAGATCCTGCTGTATGAGGACAAGGGGTTGTGGAGAGGTGGTGGAGTCTCCATCTCTGGAGACGTTCAAAACCTGCCTGGATGCCATTCTGTGCGACCTGCTGCAGGTGAACCTGCTCTGGCAAGGTGGTTGGACTAGACGATCTCCAGAGTCCTTTCCAACCTTGACCATTCTGTGATTCTGTGATAACTCTCTCTAGCAATGTTCTCACATCTTTTCATACTTGTAATTCTTTTGTCTAAGTGCTACCAAATTATGCCTCTCAGAAGGTGCAACACCTTTGTTCCTTGACCCACAACAGAGTTCACTTTTTTTTGGACTCAAATTTGTCCATTTCTTGCAATCTCTGTATCTGAAAACATTAATTCTCTCACTTTTATCAGTCGGTCTCCAGGTCGTAGTCTCCCATCACTTTTGGCAGGATCCTGAACAATGTCATGAATGTAGCAGCCAATGTTATCATTGCCTTTGGTCACTGTAAAACCCAGACTACCCTTTTCTGACTTTGTCATAGTAACTCGGAGCTCTGCTTCCTAGGGGAAGAAAACAGCACTTTACAACACAGACAAACAGAAGCAGTTTGAACACTACTGAATTCCAGACAGTTAGAAATAGACAACTGATTTACCTTTTGGTTTAAGTGGAACACAAGCCTGGACAGCACCAAGACGTGTCTTATCAGGCTCAGCTTGGATTCAGATGGACTACTGTTTTGCATGCAACTAACCTTGGGCCAAAGGCCTATGATCTAAACAAAACTGTGAAGGCACACGCCAAAACCAACATTTTGCCCTCAACTAGCTGCCATATATAAAATGCCTGCAGACATTTGCATGAGCAGCTGCAGTTCACTGGCTACAAATGGCTCATGTGTGTGCCTTAAATGGCCACATTTAAGTTACACTTCCAGATTAGTGGAAGTGTAACTTACAACTATCCCATTTGTAAATTAATATGCCTAACTTCCATCCAGTCAGTCCTAATACCATGGCTGAAACAACTTCCACTTGGCCACAGCAGTAGGTACAGTTATGCTACTGAAAGATAAAATGGTAAATTACTGGCTCATATTCTTCGGCATTTTTTTCCAACTGGCTGAGTAATGAATCCATTCCTCCCACGTGTGGAGTCAGCTCAGAAGCAGGAGCAGCATAGCAGTCATTTATTAAAACAGATGTGGTAACATCAGGAACAGTTCTACAGGTTGGGATCAATGGCAAATCCAATGGTAGATTACTACAGACAAACAAGCAAAAAACAAGGTTCAGCTTGTACAATATGGCTGTCACTCATGAATGAACATATGGACCAATATTGACTTGCAAAACAAAAAAAAGTATTTCTGTGACTAGGACCAATAAACTACTTTTGTAAACAACTTCTGCAATATTATGAGGATCATTATAAAGACCATACCTGTCCTCAAGTGCTGACTTGCTAGGAGCTTCTTCATCAGAATATAAGATGGTGCGAATGGCCTCCTCTTGACCAGCGTGTGCCTCATACTGACTATGTGCCTGTGTCATAGATTCATCAGAAGTTTGGTATAGTGCAGAACTCCACCCAAGGCCCACCTGTGTTGGCAAGTCTATCACCTCCTCATCACCACTCCTGCTGCTGTCACTGTAGCTGTCTCTTCTAGAGGAAGATTTTAGCCTTTTCTTGCTCAGATCAGTAGTTTCATTTTCATCTGAGCTGTCACTTTGTTCTCCATTTGATAGACCAGAAAATTCTCTGCTGACATCTGGAAATACTTGTTGGGGTGAATGGATGGGAGTCTGCAGAGAGCAAGGACATTTAATTCATCAAACTCTGGTTTTGAAGACAAAAGAAAGTTGCAAAGACTTCATAGAATTAGCAAAAGCAATTAGGCAGTGGCTTCTTCCATGTAGATGTTGTCTGAACTGTGGAAACATTATATCACAGTTTCACTGAGTTCAATGCAACCTGGCAAGGACAAAGTCTGCAAAACTTTGAAACAGATACTGCTGAAGAGCTGCAAATTCATTTAAGGAAAACAAATATACTCTTGGCTTCAGCCTCTGAGAGCCTACTGATAGATGCCTTTAAGCTATGCCCAGCAGTCATCTAGGCAATTACAATGAAATCCCTTCCAACTAGAACACAGGGGCTGATGCAGTGCAAGTGATGTCAAAGTAATCTCACACAGGAGGGAAACAGGGAAGCTTTCAAGCAAAAAGCTATATAACAGACTACAAAACCTATGATAATTTCTGCCAAATGGACACTGTTCAGCTGAGTTATTAACTCCCATGAGAATGAAGAACAGTCTTGTCAATAATCACATATTCCCAAGAATTATGCCAACTAGGAGACACGAAGTTTAAAAGCTTCATTTATGCTTTTATGGTCAAATTCTTGTGTTCATGAACACACTTATCTGTGATCATGTTAAAAACAAAAATGTCATTTGTTTATTGTTTTTTTCTCTTCTTTTAATATATGCACTGTTGTATTAAAGTTATTTGATACTACAAACAGGTTCATTACAGGACTTTTTCGATTTACTTGTTGGAGCTTTTTGAAAACACTCTTTGGGATATCTCTAATTTCCACTAAGTAAATATGGCAATCTTTTTCCCTGGTTTTACATGCATAAAAAACACACAAATCAGTCTCACAGAACATTCTTCAAATTCGTTACAGAAATACCCCAATTCTATTTGGGATCAACTTCAAATCATTGGGCTGCAAAGAAACTCCTGCCACAGAAACAGTGTACTAAGCCCATTTCCAATGTCTTAAGCCACAAAAAGGAGGGGGGAAAAAAAAACACAATTGAGGTCCTGCATCCTTTTCACATTTCCACAAACTCCTTAGTATGCTCCTGAGAGATTTACTTTAAGGACCATGTTTCTGTGAGCATCCTCTCCATCTTTATATCTGCATCTTGCATTTAACTAACCCACCCACCAGACTGAATAAATGAACTTTCAAATAGCATTTTAAAAAACCAAAATCATGTGCCATACACCTTACCAACAAAGAAGGATCGATGTCTGGTAGTACACCAGAAGGTGGCCGACAAAGGAGAAGACAGACTTCTGGAGATGTTCCTCTCAGAGCAGAGATGACTTCCTATGGCCACAGTGGGATTCATTATTAGATGCAGACCCCCAAGACTTGCAGGACTACCACAGCATGAATTTCAGTACTAAGATACAAACCTGCTGGGATAAACCCTTTAGTGATGCTCCATTCACTTTCAGAATGACGTCTCCAATTTCTATCTGCCCACTTTCTGCAGCGGGCTGCCCAGGGAAGAGCTTTTTCACCCTCACAATAGTTGAGCCCAGTTGCTCTGGGGTAAGGTTATCTTCACGGCAGAAACTGAAGCCAAGGCCTGAGCTATTCTTCAACAGCTTTACCTCAAATGTGTTCTCTGCAAAAGAAGCATTAACAACTCATGACAGCACGCTGGTCATGAAGTGGCTGGTGCTCTTACTACAGACATGACAATGTGTACTCTCCCCCTTACAGGGTTCTTCCACTTTACTGAACACAAGCATTATCTAAAAGATTCCTCCAAGTTAAAGGGGACAAAAGCTGATCATGACTTCTCAGTCTGCTGGCTTACCCTGACAACATCCACACTATTCAGAAAGCCAGGATGCCTGCAAAATGCTGTTCCTGCGGAAGTCCATTAAAGAACCTGCTGAAGCACAGTGACACAACCTTTCTGGCCACTGATCACACATTAGTGAGAGCAGCAACTAGAGTGCCTGGCAGACAGGATAAAGGAAGACCAAAAGGTATCTGCAATGCTTTCCCTATCTGGGTAGGTTTCCCTACACTTTCACAGATCTCCAGCAAGAGAAGCTGAAATATGCTAACTTCTAGTCAGCTACACAAATCCCTATTCTCTCTTCATGCACCTCAATGTCTTCTCTCACCCAGACAGGAACAGCAGGACTCACAGAAGCTCTCATTTATATATGAGTATCTTAATCTCCCCTTAGCACTCCTTAGCTGCACCATAGATAGCAGCACCCCTTTTACTGCAACCCTGCTACAGCCCTGGCCTGCAGGAGTGGTCAAATTGGGAAACGGCAAGGAACAGTGAGAGAACAAACAGTCAACAGTAACTAAACAAAGTTACCAAGATGTGAGAGGATATCTTAAAAATAAACACTACAGCACTAAAAGGAAGAGACCTCATTATGTGCAGTGGCTTCATACAGATTCCTACCAGCTCTTTCTCTTGTCATTCTATTCTACAGAAGAGTTGAAAAAAATACTATAAAAACCTGCAGTGACAAAGCTGTAATCTTTGGCATTTGTAGTTTTGGTCGCTGGTTTCTCCTGTGGCTCACATTGCCCCACTTGATTTGGAGGTGTGCATTGTGGTGTTACTGGAGCATGAACCTTGGCCACTGAAAGCTGACCTTTTTCCAACAGTAGATGCACCACCTAAAGACATGAAATATCCTTCAGTTAACTGGCAATGGTCATGGAGATAGCACAGTCTAGAGTATGTGATTCTTTCCAATTTGTCAGGGTCCTAAGTTTTACAGCAGCAAACTTCATAGACACCTTCCTCCCCATACATCCTCCATTTGTTCCTTATTTTAAGGGCTGTAAGTGACAACTGCCAAAATACACTAATGGAATTGCAAGATACTTGCCAACACAGAGTAAGAAAGGGCTCTTTTCCAGTAAGGCGGTGAGGGGGTTAGGAAGTGTGAAAGACACTGTCATTTTCACATGCATACAGGGAATAGAGCTAAAAGGGTTCTATAAAACGTGCACAAAATGTAGTCCTTAGCAGCTCTGAATACATACATTCAGTGGCTATTTTCAGGTGTGCATGTACTTCCACATATGAAGCAGCTGCCATAAACAGCACTACTAAACGAGGAGACATCATTGACAGAATCAAGTGCTATCCAAAAAGGTCAAGACTCAAGTAAAGTTACTGACATAGCACGCAAACACAGCTGCATACATGGAGGCCCTTTTCTCCTCAGTCGTTCAGATTCAGGACCCATCTGTAGCACGCTGCTACAGCTACTTCCCAACCTGTGCACCTGGGCTTCCTTTCTATGGAGCTCAGGGACAAGGAGAAACCAATTCCATACAGACTTCTCATTCACACATAGAGCCAGAATTTCACTAGGGTGGGCAGCAAGACTTGAGGCCCAGGAAGCCAAGGAGCCTAAGAAAGCACACCTAAAGCAACCAGAACACTGGGGAGAACTCCAGTCTTCAGGTTCCTTTACCTCTTTTCACTCATGAAGATCTGGTTCACTACAGATAGGAGCAGAACCAGTAGCTGCTTACCTGCCCAGTGTTTCTCAGTGTTTCAACAGCTTGCTTATGGGTAGCACCTTCCAAACTAATCCCATTGACAGAGAGCACACGGTCACCTGCAAATGATTAATAAGAAAAAGTAGGCAGAACATCATCAATAAAATGTATATGATGCACAGAAACCTTCAGGTCTCGGCTAACAAGAACGGTTACCGAAGTAAATTCTCTCTCCCCTCCACATTTTAAGTCAATAAGAGAACTTTGCAACTAAACTATACAATTGGACTCAATGATCTTAAAGGTCCAACTTAAATGATTCTGTGGTATAACCCCATGTCTAAGCTAGTGTTAGCCATCAGAATGATAGCCTGCCACAAAGCTCAGACTCTTTATTAATAAAAAATAATCTTAGTCTACAGTGGGAATTCTCACTTCAGTAAAGAATGTGGCCTGGCTTACAAACAAGAAGAGTCTTAACAATTACTGTGATTTTCTGTATTGAGCTGCCCAGCATGCCAAGCAAGAAGGCCACAAATAATACAAAGCCCTCTCTCTCCATGGCTGAAACAGAGAAGTGTTCTCCATTAACACAGGCTGCATTAGAAAAAAAAATAACAAATCCTGCAGCCTATCTCCTACTTTCCCCCTCTACAGTCTCAGCAGTTTTCTGTTGGTTCTGCTGTTGTTCTACATTCTTTTTTAATCTTCACCTGCAGAATTAGTTATCAAGGCAATATTTAAAATGACAACTGCAAATGCAGTAGCTCGGAAAAACAGCTTTTCTTCCACGTGAAAGAAGTACAATGAAAGGAGTCAAACAGACTTCATAGCTTCTAGGCCACAGTGAATTGTCAAGTCCACCACAGACAGTTACCTGCCCTTTTTTCATATTAAGAGTCCCAATTGATAGAACTGAAATACTACCTTTTTCTATTCTGCCATCTGCTTCAGCTGCTCCCTTAGGAATAATCGCTTTCACATAAATACCACCATGCCTTATGCTAGTATTTACACCACCCTAAATGGAAAGCAAAACCAGGATTTGTTAGTCTTTTTGCAGTTAGAATATTTAGTAATTAAACACACTGTCACACAATGAAAACTATACTCAGGAAGCACTTGGGATACTGGCATGTATAAAGAACAGCCAAACTATCAAAACCAAAATGTTACATAATGCATGTTTTTGCAGTCATGTGATTTAATATGAATGAAGTTGGGGTGGGAAGATTGTAAAACCATGATGCATCACAATACAAATGCAACCAAACCAAACAAATGTTTTTCAGCAGAAACATGTCTGAACTTCACATGCTTGCATGGCGTGAGAACACAGCATGCCAAAGCAGAAGATGCATACTCATGCAGTGTCCTACTCCAATACACTCTCTCTGATGTAACAGGAAACTAAGGAGTACTGCTTTCTCTCAGCTTATACAAGTTTGAAGGTTTAAGCTGAAAAATCTGCTCAAGCTGAAACGGCATTGTTTTTTGAGGGCCTTAGCCTTTTGGCTCATTGCAGGTAGGGTCGGACTATGTAATCTTTAAAGGTCCTTTCCAACCCAAATCATTCTATAATTCTGGCTCACTATTGCACTATCAGTGCTTCTCCACAAACTTGGAGGGAAGAGGGAGACCAACCATGTATTAATGTTCACTCCCAAAGCACACAGTATCACATGTAAAAACTTAAAGCACAGAGCTAATTGTATACCTCTTCACCACTGTACAGGATAGCAATGCAAAGGGTACAATGGAGGGTGAAAAAGGAAAGGTCAGTGAAGACACCATTTGGTCATCCTTTAAGGGAAATCTGCGTCAGTTGGCATCTGCTAACATTTTCTACAAAGCCAATGCATGCATACAGCAGGCTTGATGCTGTTCAATAACCAACTCCTGCTGAACCTTGGTTCCTTCAGCTGACAAAGCAATATAACTTTGAATAGACAGGGATGATAAAATAATATAATTTCATTCTGTTCCTTTCAATACTAGGCATATATATGAAAACAGTGCTAGGCTTGTGAATTGGCACTGCACCTACATGCCTATCCTTATGGCCACATTTGGGAAAAGGTCAACTTAGTTTTAGGTATAAACAGCCACTGAAAGCCACCGGTTTTGAACTACAGCTAAAAATTGCTCCCTGTTGTTATAATTTAAGTAACTTCTTTTCGAATTACTGTGTAGTCCAGCAATAAATCAACCAAAGATAATATTTGAATATTACAATACCGAAAATATATGTTTGAACACAATACAAGAACAGAAGCAGTGAAAAATGTGTGCATCCCAGTTATAAAACATTCTTTTCTTCCCTCAAGTGCCATTTTGCAGTATGGCAGGCCCTAAATATAAAATACCTTCAAAGTTTTATAGCCTGAAATTAGTCCATTTTAAATACTTTTTTGTCTTGTTTTACAAGAAAGCAGTGTCAGCCAGGTCTTACTTGGATTTAAGTAGTTTTTTGCTTTCTGCCTTTTATCCAGCAGAGGGAGAACACTGAACATGGTATGTGTGTGCTTAGATACTCTCAAGTAACACTATCGTTTCCACTGTCTGTGATGTCAGTCAGGGAAAGTCTTACTTCTCTCCCTTGTAAATTTGCCAAGTTATTAGGTAGCAAGGGACAAAGACCATCTTGCTTTTTGTACTCATAAAGAGCACCTGTGATTAAGACTCTATTAGGACCTTGGGGCTCTATCATAAAACAAAAAATAAGAGTTACTTACAGGACAGATGACAAGAAAACGGATATAAAATAGTATTAATTTTCAGCTTTGGTAAGATTAATCACACATCAGTTAGACTATATACTTAACATGACTCCAGAAAATCTTTTGCTTCCTGGTAATTTACCAATTTAATGGGGTGCTGGGAGTAGAGAAAAAGAGAAAACATCTAAAAACCTTGTCAAACAGTACCGTGACACTTATTCCCAAGCCGTTATCTTTTTTGGCTAGTTCAACCTCAAAGATATCTCCAGGTTTAAGAAGTGTTGCAGTAACATTTTTAGAATTCATTTTGTTTGCTGTATTCATTGAGGAAGATTCCTTTATTTGAAAAAGAGAAGAAACAAACAAAAAAAAGAGAATGGTTGCCATTAGAACAGAAGTTTACAGTTAAGACCCTAAAGGTTTAGTACAAATTAGCAAGACTTATAAGGCTCACTGCTTTAACTCTTCCATTGCTGCCGTTGAACGGGTTTAGCACAGAAATATTCTTGGCCTTCAGCAGCCAAGTCTTTATTGTAAAGTGAGCTGGTCACAGAACATAGAAACTATAGTACTTCAGTATTACAGCAGCCTAGGGTCTGTTGGATTAATTTGCAGGAGCTGCCACAACTTGATTGAACGACCTCCATCAGATGAAAAGCGGAATTACTGCAATTTAGGAATTAATTTGTAGTACTTGCCCTTGTGTACTTTCAGAAAGGTGAAGCAGCAAGCTGTCTCTGTCAGAGCATAGCTCACTGCTGAACTACACTACAGTACACTACACTACAGTTTTCCATGGATTAGGTCAAACCCAAAAGACAGAGTTCTGCTGCTACCCATTCCAGATGCATCACTACTACTCTAATGTAGAAAAAACTTAATTTATCTGACAGGTAAATAAACTTACCTCTATGGGTGGTTACTAGACTGTGATCATAGTGGACAAGCACAGAATAGAAAGAAGGTTTTCTACAGAATAGTGCACTATACATTCACCCCAAAGCACAATCTGCTTCTACTAAGACATGCCCATCTCATGACACTGGAAATCTGGGAAGTTATTTCAAGTTACAGGAGTGATTTTCTCCATTTATTTTGAACAAAATCACCAAACTATTAGAAATTAGCTATTAGCATTTGCCATTAGAAGGATGAGCTGCAGGCTAGGGTGTCCTTGCTCCACACACTTTAACCTTATTCACGCCCACAGTCAGCTATTTCACTACTGCTTATTTTATCGATGGGAAATATTCATATGAAATACACTATGCCTTTTTAGCTGGCTGTTGCTCCTGACTGCTGGAATAAGTTGCTTCATCCATGTCAGAATCCCCTCGGTCAGAATACTCCACAGACTCCACTACCCCAGGCCTTTTATTTTTCTCTCGAGTACTGTCACACGAGGATCTTCTCTTCTTGTTCATTTTAGAAAGCCCAGACTGGGAATCATTGTAATTATGAGAATCCTGCTGGGCTCTACCACTTGCACGTTTGCCAAAGAAGCTGGTTGCCTGGCTCTGAGACAGGCTGGTGCTCTCTGTTCTGGAATCCTGAGAGCTCACACTTCCATCCCGCTTGCCTCCTGACAAACCAGACAAACTCCCCAAAACAGGCCTCTGGTGACCACGGGACTGGTTGTGTTCTTCTGAAGAGGACTCCGCCTCATTGTCCTGCACTGACGATGGCCTCCTTAAATAACCCACGGTTCCATTACTGATGTGTGCAGCGTCAGACGATGCTGAAAACCAGGAGACAGGATGTTACCAGCTGATGACTGTCTTATCTGCAGCATGACACAAATTTCTCAGCTTACAATTACATAAGGTTTTACCCATTCACATTATGCAGAACACTTTCTGTTTACGATGCAACCAGGGTGTCCTCACCAAAGGTTACCATAACACATTTTTTCATTCAGTCTCAGAACACAATTTCAAGCATATACTAGCTGGGGTTGCTTAGAGAAGTGACTGCAGTTAGGGTGATGTTTTATAGCTATCTCAGTTGATTAGATTAGTAATTTTAAAGAAACACAGAAAGGATTTTACAGAAGGTGTAAGAGACAGCAGTATCCTTAAACTCAAAGAACAACTCCGTAATAATAAGGAGTATTTCTCTCTGTACCTTTGGATAGCTTGTCCTTGGGCTGAGAAATAACAAGTGTCACGTCTTCAGGTGCATTCTCCAAAATTTCTAATGCTGCATGGTGGCTGACGCCTTCTAAACTTGTGCTATTTACGGATATTAGTCGGTGTCCTGTACAAAAGGGTTTGCTCAGATACAATCTAATATCTACATTTTTATTCATCAGTGAGAACGTGGAGTACAGATCTGAAAATCTCTACACAATGCATGGATTAAAAAAAAGTAATAATAAAAAAATCACAAAAATTCAAGTGATGCTGGAATAGGGAACCATAATCATTAAAAAAAACAACCAACCCAAAACAAACCACACGAACTGGTTATGAATATTTCCTCTTTTTAAACCTGTCAAACCTTTCCATATTATGATTTCTACCTCATCTTCTACTATAAGAAAAATGGATGCAAAAGAAAAAAATCAAATGAAATAAGCAATATGCAGTTCAGTTCAAGGCACAGAACAAAATGAAAAAAAAAAGTAGGTATTGAATAAAATAAATCTTCTTCCCCCCTCCCTGCTATAGTAGCCATATGGTTACATTCACTTTTTCCAAAATCAAAGTATGGACTTGGTGTTTTAAAAAAACAAAATTACAAAGCATCTACAGAGAGATAATAGCAAATAAAGCCCTTCACTTTATATGCAATTTTACTTTTCTTCAAGCTTTATAATTTTTGCTTTCATTCAAACAATCACCAGTTTTCAAAAATTATACAGTAGGTGACTGAAGGTCAGTGTTTGTAAGGGACTGATGCCTGCCACGATAGATGGAAATGGTACTACGTATGTGTTTAGCCTTTTCTTTCATGTATACACCTCTTCAAATTTACACTATTCACCTGGTTTTAGAGATCCTTCCAAATCAGCTGGCCCTCCGGGAATAACTGAATGAATAAAAATTCCCAGATCAAGTTTCCCCGTTTTCTCTCCACCGACTATTTGAAAGCCTAGAAAAAAAAAAAAGCCCAAAGCAGGCAAAAATGTCAGTGATGACCATGTAACTTAACACAAGTCTGTATTTCAGAACAGGCAAAAACTTAGTCATTCTAATAAATGTAACATAACATAAAAGAAAACTATACATCTCAATGCAGTCTATGTGAAAGTAAACAGTAAAGCTTTTTTGATTAAGTTTTATTGCATTCTCTGGTTTTGAGCAAGCAATTCAGACACTGTCTAGCTGGCTTCCCAGAAAACTCCAGCAAATCTACAAAGGACAACTATGGCAAGAGAAACACAAGCACAAAAGAAAGACATTAAACGTACATTTGCTGACCAGATGAAATGTGTTTTTTCTTACTTAATGCTTCTAATCTATTTCTGCTAATTCTACCAGATAAACCTGGGCAGGATGTTGGAAGATGGAAAAAACGCCCCAAACCAACCAGAAGATATCAGTCTTCTCTAGTCTAGCTAAAACAGCAAAGTAGCACAGATTGCATGGGGAAGAAAGAGAAGAAACGGTGCATTTCATATCAATTTCTTTCCATTTTGGTCAACTCTTAAGTTACTGTGCAGGGTAAACATTAAATATTGTTTTGTAGACGTTTTCCCCCCCCTCTTTAAATTTACACAACAGTCCTATTCTGAGTGACAGACAGAACAATGTCCTTAAGGACGTTTCAGAGAGCCTCCCTAAAGCACAATACCAACACCAGATTATTCATTACTCATACAGGGAAAAATTTTGTGGGTTTATGAAAAAAATCAGTGGTAGAAGGGGGAATGGAATGCAAATATCTCATCTTCAAGGCTCCTTAAATCTCAAATTAGTGTTCCATCTGATGATATTATAAGAGTAAGAAAAACACAGTTAGCTCATAATGGCTTTATAATGTCTTTTTTGTTTGTTTGTTTAAATCCTTCAAGCTGTCACAGATGTAAGGTGTCCACATAGACAAAAATTGTGTACCTGAACACGGAGACAAACTTTAAAGGCCAACTTTTACCATGACTAGTTCACAATATAAATATAATCCTACACTTAGAATATGGAAAAACTGAGAAACAGACTTGTTTAACATAAATCAGTAGCAAGCGCTATCAAGTCAGTCCAGGCTTCAGCAACTTAAATGCCTTTGAAATCCAGCTAGTGTTTAAATACTTAAATACAGACCAGAAAACTTTTATTTTGTTTTTAGCTTCTAGGAACACATGACAACAACAATTTTAAAGCCACTTACCTAAGCCCAATTTTTCATCCTTTTTCAAGTTCACCAAAGTTATCTCTCTTTCTGGTGAGGCAACTCTGTTCTGTGTTGTTTGCAGAGAGTCAACTGAAAAGCCAACATTTTATGATCAGACACCACCTGAATGCTTCCCTTCAGGTTTTCTTTGAAATTCTATTCCATTAAAAAAGATTACTTAACTGATAACTGGAAAAGCTGTTCTGAACTCGGGGGGTCCAACTTTCATCTTCCAAGCCATGTCCAAACAAAAAAGAACCCCAACCCACTACCATTATAACTCACTCCCATCTCCAGCAGTTAAAGTATCTTATTCCTCCTAAGAAAACCACCTAGCATAATCTCTTGGAATCACAACAAAATTGAGCCCTAGAATTTTCAAATTTATTACTCTCAGTTCAGTAAGTTATTTAGATCTATGTTTACGTGCCCTGCTCAGGTAGGCAGGATGTACGCACATTGTTAAAAGTGAAACTGAGGCTTATTATATGAAGTTACTGAAAAGGTTACTCAGCGAGTTCTCTTAAGGGTGGTCCTTCACTAAAAAACAACCAACATTAGAACCATCTACTAAAACCTATCTTTTTTCAAATTTATTTCCTCATTTGCAACTCCACAGGCTGCTGATTCTGCCTCTTCCAAAATTTGAACACCTTCACAATAGATTTATGTGACTCCTGAGGGTTCCCAACAGGCTGAAGTAGACAAAGGCACTCAAGAGACAGAAGGAGCACGATTTAGAAGAAAAGAAGCAATCTCCTGAAACTTCAGGAAATGCCAACATACTTTAAGTCTGAACTAATGAATATGCTACCTAGAAAAGATAGGTTTGGCCTGGAGTGCCTGGCATACTTTTGCTCTAAGTGAAACATGCAATTCCACAACTGCAGAAGCCTACTGATACACGGGTACAAGCAAAAAACCAGTGGTGCAAGAGAGTGCAACAGACTGCCTCACCTGGAGAAGGAGTTTTTCTCCCATGAAACCAAGTCAAATCTAAAGAGTAAAAGAACTGAAAAGAAAATACAGTCTTCTTGGGCTCTACAGAACCAGTAACCCAACAAGTACGGGAAATGAGCTTTGCAGAGCAATGTATGCTAGGTAATAGCATCCTTCAAGTCTCAAAAATATTTGAAAGATGTTACACACATGTTAAAATCTCCCCCAAGAAGCAACCCAAAAGAAATATTAGGAGTTGTATTTAGGAAAAGGTCCTATCCAACTAACTGGAAAAGGTATTTGATTTAGGAATAGTGAAGTAAAAGAACAGGTGGAACAGTGAAACACTTGACAAGTGCTTCACAGACTGACTGAACTAATTCTAAAGGTATATTATTCAGCAACTTACCACTCTCTTTTAACAGTGTTGATGATGGAAGATTTTCTGAAATATTCATGCTAACACCTGCAACATGAATGGAAATTTTAGACATTGTTATAAATTTTTTTTTTTAATATGAAAGCTACCAAGAGGTATTTCAGATTTACAGACTACACATGAGCTCATTCACAATATCAGATTACTTACTAATTTTAAAAATGAATAAACATGAAAGTAGGTTTGGATTAGCAAACCCAAACTACTCATGTACTTTGGTTGTGGTTCAAGGTTCAGCTAGATAGCTAGGTAGCTCATGCAAAGGCAAAGAATTAAAGAGAGGACAGTGATTTGGCCTTTGGATCTTTAAGGAACTACGTCAAAGACTAAATTTTCTAACAGGACTGGATGAATATGCCTAACCTAATAAACCAACAGGAGTCTTGGAAGCCTTTGTACAGTAACAAATAAGTTGCTAGCATAACAATCAATCTGAACAAAGTATTTCTATTTATATTGGTTTGCATATAGAATCAAATATGGCCATACTTTGAAGAGGATAAAATAATAAATGTACTAAGTTATGAAATTAAATGAGGTAAGATAATTCAGGCTTCTTAGCAAAGCAGCCCTGGCCTTTTTCAAACCTCTGAACCCTAAAAGTTTCAGCTGATGAGTTTTATCATGCAAAGAATGCGTGTCCCCCAGCACAGACAATGCCATTCAGCAGGACTTTCTGACATGAAGCAACGATCCTTAACAGAACTGCTACTCAGAAGATTATGGGTAAGCACATGATAACACTAACTGTAAAACTAAAAGCACAGGATAAATGGCTGCAACCAGTCACTTCAGAAACTGCATGGCTCATCTCATACTTCAGTAGCATATGCTCTTGGTACTGAAAAAGCATGGTTCCCAAGTCAGTCCTGGTTTCAGGTGCAATGGTGGCAGATACAGTAAGTGTTTGTATGCCACATTCTGTTGTGGGGTTTTTTGGGGTTTTTTTTTAATACCAGCCTCCATAAACATAACCTTCTTCCACTTTTTCTGATGTTCTGTAACTAATCAATATTTTAATATTAAGCAAAAACAAAGCAACAAAAGCTACAGCTGCAAATGTTTCAGTCATTGTAGTTTCTATTATTATAACAAGGAACATCCTATAACCAGAACCTGATCATACACAGATATTAAAAATTAATGTACAATATCCGAATGTGCGAGTTAAAGTCTATTTAGCTGCTCTGATTTTTTTTTTTTTTTTAATGTGAACTCTATATTTTTACTGCCTGGTAAGACTATTTGTGTGCAATCCAATCCTTGCCAAGAAAATGGAGTAAGCACATCTGGCTTAGTGCATTACAAGAGTGTTTTAGTGAAACACCTAACGTACTGCAAAAAAACGATACCTAATTCATTATAACCAAATGAGACCAAACAAAAAAGAACTGTGCAGTTACTGCTCAGAGGTACTAGTCAATAGCCAGCTTACACCAAACTGAGTCCACTTCCAAAAAATCGCTCCCTGCACCCTTTCCACAGAAAACACTAAAAAAGTTCAAGCTTGACAAGGACAAGGGGCAATGGATGCAAGCTGGAACATAGGAGGTTCCACATAAATGTGAGGAAGAATTTCTTCACAGTGAGGGTGACAGAACACTGGAACAGGCTGCCCAGAGAGGTTGTGGAGTCTCCTTCTCTGGAGACATTCAAAACCCACCTGGACATGTTCCTGTGTGACCTGACCTAGGTGTTCCTGCTCTGGCAGGGGAATTGGACTAGATGGTCTTTTGAGGTCCCTTCCAATCCCTAACATTCTGTGATTCTGTGACAAACAGACTAGGAAGACTAGCAAATAACTAAAAGATTCACACAATAAAATGGCACTCTGATGTGACTAAAAGGAAGATGTTTTCTGGAACAGCTTTTTACTTTGCACACCTGTGTACAGAGTGGTGTCATCCAAAGGAGGGTTTTTGTGATTCGTTGCAACAATTATTCCAGAACAACAGGCAATTGGCCTGGATGACTTTAACATATTATACTCCACTCACTTTTTCAAATCGAAATATTACCGTCAGCTAATAAATATATCAAAGCATTACACCCAAAGTAATTTTAGAGGTTAGTTAGTAAGTACAGTAATATTTTTTGCATGCTGACCTACAACATAGGCTTGACCGGTATCTTCAATGGATGATGAGTCTGATTCAATTTTCTTTCTTTCAGGGCTTCTACTTATACCTGCATGAGATTTTGAACTTAAAGAGAAGAAGGAGAGAAGGGGAACCAGACAGAGGGAAAAGGAAGTTGGGAGAGGGAAGGATCAATGTAATAAAATAATGGTATGAATAATAAATCAAAACTGATGCAAAATGTACATTGACTGTACACAAAGATATTGCAGGGTGGTCAGAGAGGCTCTTACTTGCTCAGTTTTAACGCTCCTGCTGCTGATCCAGTATCAAATTTTGGCATTTGCTGGAAGACTCTTCCCACTATGTCTTCTATTTTTTTGGGGGAAGAGTCCAAAGCAGCAGTAATAATATTTTTCCTTGGGGGGTGAACTGAGATATGGCTCTGACTCAGATCATGAAATGACTTGCTCATAACCCTGGGTCTTTCTTCCCACGGAGTCTTCTCGTTCTTGTCCTTTGAAGAGCCAGGAAGCGGCTGAAAGAGTGAGAGCTCAGAGCAGGACAGCCTCTTCAGAATCTCTGCTTGAACAGACAGAGGTCGAACGGCAAGTCGGTTCAAAGTGCTGCTGGCCAGGCTACCAGTACTGATTGCTCGTCCCATGTTCAAACCTTTGACAGAGTCCGCATGAAGATTTAGGCTCCTAAATGAAGCCCTTTCTGTGGATTTTTTTAAACAAAAAACAAATAAATTCTAGTTATACAGCAGAGCCAGTGTGACCTCCCTGTGTAAAGTATGCATTTTAAACAACCAGCTCACACAAAGAATATTTTCTCTAGATGCTCAGAAGTATATACGATCATCAGGTACATATAAACAACCACCACGTAGTTTTTTCAGGACGCAAAGTTTGGAATTCATGACATTACACTAACCTGACTATCTACTACACTGAAGTCCAAAACCACAGAACAGCAGCATATTTATCCCCTCATTAGTATGAAGACTCATATTCCCTGTTAAACTGCTATGCCTCATATACAAGCACGTCATCTCTTTCTGCAAAGCAAATAATATCCTCAAGCCAAGTGACCTGGAAGACTACACTTCCTTTAAACCTGCTCATACGAGCATTTTCTAGAATTTGAACAAATAGGTCTCCCCAACCTCTACACTATCAGGTCCTACTAAACTTCCATCCATCCGTTGCTTAGTTTCCTTCTCATGAGTCCCTGACACACAGTACAGTTGCAAAGTCGTGGGGGCTTGGCAGCATCTTGACCTGGTAAAAGAGTATCAGTTCACTCAGGTGCACTTGGGGACTTCTGCTGCCAGAAACATCCTAAATGTCTTAGCACAGAGCAGAAAGCGTTGACTGGGATTTGCCAGACTTTTTGACTCATAAACTAGGATTCCCTTAAGCAGCAGAGAGAATCAGATTTTGAATTGTAATTAAATTACTGTCAGCTGAGTCGTGGGAACTGTCTGGGTGGATGTTCTTCGCTGAAAGCAAATGCAAGATAATACAACTTAGCCTAACTCCCTCTTAATTCAGGACAAAGACAAGCAGGGCTCACTTCTATTAGCCTAACTGCCTCCTAAGGCTAGCAGTTAAGTTCCTGTGGCTTGGCTCTTACACAGAAACTTGATAAGCTGTGGCAACATGTTTACTGGTTAGAGTCTAAAGGAAATCAGGCCATCTGAACCCTTCATAAACTTCACTGATGTCTTGGAGTCAGTTCACAGGGAAGTCTGAGGAAAAGTAATCCCCAACTCTGTATATATTTCTGATTTAGGGTTAACTAGTGTTTTTTTGAACTCTACATAGATCTAGGAAATAAGCTGCTTTAGGAAGCTGTACTGTAACTCAAAAGGAAAATGCTGCTTTTTGGTAGACATCATCCATTAGATTTACTAAATGCCGAACTATTCACCATTAAAGCATGTATTTGGCAAAGGCAACTTCAGGACTGCCATTCCAAAAGACATTTCTTCCGCCAGTATCTAGGGCAGGAATTAACTGCAGCAGTAACTCAAGCATTCTCTATAATAGGCATACAGACTGAGAAAATTTAGTTGTGGAAGGTATTTTTTTGTCCTTTTTAAGGTGAATTAGTACACAACTACTACTTCCTTCCCCACATCAAATACTTTCTCTAGCCATAATCACCAGACAGATGAGATGAGCTACATAAAAGAATGGTTTTGTTCGATCAGACCAGAGATCCACAAGTCTGTTTCCTGCCTCTGACAAAAGTTATAAATGACACTTGCTCTTGTGTTCCCATTCTAGGGAAGAGTACTTCAATAAAATATTCTAAGATCTCTTTTCTTGATGCTGTACTTACCCTCTGCCAACACCAAATAGGATTTCCCTATGGATTTCAGATGAATACTTGCACATCATTATCTATATAGACTATAGGCCCTTCACACCTTCTGCCAACCCCTTAATCGAAAAATCTCACATGCTCAAAACTTTTCCTTTGTAAGCCTGACTTAATGCTCACTTCATCTTTGTGGTTTTCTATATGCCCTTCCAGGAATGCAAACATCCATCTTAAACTCAGTCCTTGGTTCTGTCTACTGCTTGGCCACAGAAGCTGTGCAAAAACGAAGCTATAGCATGAGGAATGATGGTTTAACTCTTTTGTTATACACCATAAAATTGCAAGTATTTTTTTTTTTTTAAACAATGTTATTTAAGAGGCGTTTTCCTTTTATTTTCCAAGCCTATTTCAAGCCTGCATGTTGTGTAAGAAGTGAAAAACTATTGTGCAACAAGTGAAAAACATGTCATGGTACATCACATAGTGTAATAGTGTTTTCCCTTATGTCTCTATCCTCTGTTGCTACGTTCCATGAAAATTTGTTTGTTGTCATTATCCATGTCAGGCCTTCTCCCTTCTCTCAAAATACTTTTTCCATTCATTGGCTGAAATCGAGGTGAGTCTCGCAAGACACTGTAATACTGTATTGTTAAAGAATCCTCCAAAGCATACTAATGTTCTGAAGTCTGCTACTGCATCCCACAAACACTGCCTGTGGTGATCAGCCTTGAGTTAATAATATTGTCACATGCCCTTTTCTTTACTGTTTTGCTGGGTGCTTCCAACCACCAGTTTTTACTGACATTTTAAGTGCTCTGGAAAAAAAATAAAATAAAAATACTTGGTGCTTCTTCAGGCCAAGAATAGTGCTTCCCAAATACTGCCTGGGATTTCACTGCTTTAACAAAAAAAAAAAAAAGCAGTACAGCTAATTAATATGCTATTTTGACTAGCTGCTGCATCATTGTTTTCTCTTACCTGTATTACAATACTTAGTCTTTTTTTAGTGTTATTCTAGTAACTCTATTGCTATATGTGTATATGTGTGTGTGTATATATATATATATATATAAATGCAGGAAAGAGAAAGACAGCTAAGAAATTTAGATCAGTGAAGTTATGACAAAAGCAAATGTTTTGTTTGAATTATTTTCACTCTTAATAACCAAGTGTAATTGAATTAACCATAATACTGATTTATATGCTTGTGATTACAAATGATTGATAAATTTTGAGACCTCTGAATTCCAAGTGATCTGCACTGCACAGAAGCAAACTATTCTTTTCTAAGACTTCCAAAGCACAACACATACTGCATCGGTAAGAGCAACCAAGTTTGCCTAGCCAAGAAAGCCTTTAATGTACTGGTTCTTCTTTCTAATTGAGGATAAGCAAGCACTAAGTTAGAGAATGGTACAAAGGCTTTAAGTGACTTGGTCCTATTTCTTCACATTAAGTTGGTTGAGCCCAACAGAATAGAGAAACGGCTGCATAGTTGCCACATGCCTCCCCTCCCCCCTTTTTAAAAACTGAGATCACAATCTCCACAGCAATGGGGTCAAACTCCATCCCAGCTACAATGGTGGAAGTCTGGATTAACAGCAACTGGAATGCAGACAGATAAAAACACGGAACAAAGAAAGAATGAGCAGGCAGACTGACCAAAATAGCACTTAGAGGCTGCACTGAAAGCCAGCCAACCAAGTGAGCTCTGCTCCAAAGAGCGCAGAAGTTAGTACAGAGGGTTTTTTCAATGATTGCATGCTCCAATTAATATTTTCTATCTAAAAAGAACACCTTTACATTTTCTATTATATACACAAAGTAGATGGCAAATCTGAAGAAAATTGACTAGCATCAGTGTTGTTCCTTACCACATCCACCAAACATTAAGTAGATTAAAGACAGCTACACCCACAGCTTACAGACACAGACACATTAAATGCTCCCTGTTGTATTTGCCCTCACACGATCACACCATTTTATCTGTAATTCCACATTATCAAACCAATTCATTTCACATTAAGTAAAGGTAGAAATCCTACTTTTGAAATATCTTCAAGTTCTTTCTGAAGAAAGCCAAAAGCCATTAAACAAATGGGAAACTACTATTAGTGACCTATTTTTAGATTCCTTTTATTTTAGAGCAGCTGCTGTGTGCCAGCTCTGTGATCTGCCAACTTTTTTTTACCTCTCTTAAACAAAACCTAAACAAACAGAATTAATAGATTCTCTTTATAGTATAAACCCTTCAAATGTACAGTTACAAATATGTAGCACTCAGAAGGATTACTCAAGCTCAAGTTCAGTTTTTCTCCATACAAAATTATATAGATTCCTATTAAAAACCAACACAGCATCACAGTCCTTACCAATGTCCTGAGTGTCTTGGTTGTTCTGCCTGGTTCTCATCTGTAGTTGGAACTTATGCTGGCAAGAGCAGAGATGCAAAAGGTACTGGCAAGTCTTACTGTTGTCAGTCTGAAATGCATGCTTGATACCATCTGACGTGTTCTGCAAAGTTATTTTCTTCTTCTACACAATGGAGAAAGAAAAAAAGTTGAAGACACTGTTTTCTTTTAGCCTACAAAGAATTTTGTATTTGCTTTTGCACAGTTACAGCATTCAAACTTTCCTGGAGCAAAATGCACTGATGGAAGAGATTTCTGTTAAAATAGGGGTTGAAAGTAATTTGAGATTTACAAAGCAGCACTTTAAAGCTACTTCTGGGCTATCTTAGATGGTACTTTATTATTATTATTATTATTATTATTTAATGTCTCTCTCTTATACTGTTAGTGCTGACTAGTGACAACCAGTACCACTGCATTTTGCAGGATAGGGATTTCAAAAGCCTTCAAGGAAGTCACAAGAGGTGCTGCCACTCAAGAGAAAAAGAACTAGATGCCCACCTAATTATGAAATCAGTTAATTTTCCAGGTCTTAAATTCACCTATTTAGCAACTTTTAAACTTCAATTTACCAATTCTAGTTAAAATTATACCACAGATGAAACAGGTTATAGCTTTTCAATAAGGTACCAGACAGACTTATAAGTGCTGTTATCAACACATGTATAAAGGCAAGCACTTGAAGCTCAATACCTCATTAAAAACTAACACATGACTGCAGATTATGGTGTATGTCAGCCCCCATCATGCATTGTTATTTAACTACTCTTGGAAATATAACAACTTAAAAGCTACATAGGTGTATCTCCTACTCAGTACAGAGTACTGGCAATTGCTAGTACCCAGCCCTCTAATGGAGGATTCTCACTATGGTGTTCCTTCACCATCTGTGTCCCACACAGCAGCATGGGCAGATTGCCCAGAAATGCAGTAAATGGGCAGAAATCTCCCCATGCTGAGAGTAGCCCTTGATCTATCTTGGTAATAGCTCTTTTCTTAGAAGGCAGTGAAGCCATGTTTCACATCAATACAGATTTGCCAAAACACAGGCGCTAAACTCTCTTCTGAGGCTGGAACCTCAGCAGCATAGAATGCTAACTAATAAAAAGAAAAAAAAACCCACCACAACCTTCAAACATCAAAACTGTTTCAATCCCATAATACAACCCAGCTCAGCAACACAAAACGTAGTCAGATTATGTTGTAAAACAGCAGTTTAATTTTCAAAAATAACAAACATGCAAAACCAGTATCTTGAGATACAAATATAGACATGTACACACAGATAGAGGAAAAGAGACCAACTTACATTAAAGGATATTTTCTTTGTTTCTCTCCAAGGGAAGCGTAGTACAGGTGTGCGGGCACCATTGTGAACTTCAAAAATAACAACTCCTTTGGAGCACACTCCCAGAAGGATACCTGTTTGAGATCTCTTCTCAGGCAACACATGGTGAAGATGAACCCCATATTCTGTGAGCCTCTGACACAACTGTACAGATCAATGCAATGAAACTTCTAAGAATATGAAGTTAGGGCTATTACAAGTTTTGTATACCTCTATATAAGTATTTTAATATATGCATGTATATATATGTATGTATCTTAGGAAAAAAGATTCATCTCTGTCTGGTGATGCCACTTACACATTTTACAGATGTTGCAACAGAGACACATCAGCTGCTCTAGAGGGTTCTAAGTCTTGGTAGTACCTCTTGACCTGCCAAACACTACAGCAAATGAATCTAGCATTTATTAAAATCAAACAATGAAAGCATGAATCAAGAATGCCTGTGAGTAAATCAAACTTGCACAAACTAATTGTTGGCAACAAACTGTAATGCACTTACTATTGACACATTTCTTAAACACAAAATTAATCTAACACTGCAATTCCATGATCACATTAGTAGGCATCATAACTGCCAAAAGATGCCGTTTCACTCACTTTGCACTCCCACTCATTCATTCCTGCTGTCTCTTCAGTACTGGTATACGGGACTGATGTAATAAATTAAACGAGAGAATCTAACTGCTCTCTTCATCCCACCTCCAGTCAGATTAGGTTTAGTCCCTACTCTTGTTCTCTGTGTTTGAGTTATAAGAACAGTTCTGTCAAATGAGCAACAGGCTCAGAAGGGACAAAGTCAGCTGAGTGCCTCTTCCATCAACTTATTAAAGAGATTGTGGAACTACAGTGAGAGTGGGGAATTACAGTGTAATGGTTATCCAGTGTCTCAGCAGCAAACTGTCATCCACTCAACTCATTTGCAGCCATTGTATCAAGGCAGGACCTGATCATTATCTCATGAGCAACAGCAGCAAAACCCATAATTACATTTTTTAATGGGTCCTTTTAGAATAAACCAAATATATCTGTGATTATAGTTTTCCTATCACCTTACATATACCTGCACAAGGAAGTCTGGTAATGCTTCTGGCTTGCTTCATACCAAGCACCATAAACCATATTAGCTGTAATATTCGAAATTATTTAAATACACTATTTTTTTTTCCCCTCAAGAGAAAGAACAAAGGACATAGGGAATGCAGGGTGTGCTGCCTCATAATCAAATCATAATCATAAACTTCCTTTAGAGTAAGCACAATGATCAATAGTAGCTTTTAACTAGTTTGAGCTAAACCAGGAAGGCTACTGATTGGAAAAAAAAGTGAAAGTACATCCCATCTAATGTAATTTCTTTCCACTTGTAATGATGTGTCTTTTAAGAACATCTTTTCAGCTTTCTTCCTTTCAGTGTTATTCAGAACCTGAGCTGTTTTCCCATGCTTTCGCTTGAAGTCTATGCACCCATATTCCCACAAGGAATTTCTGAAGTCACAGATTAAGAAAGCAAAATGCTGCCCACTTACCTTCAAAAATTCTAACTCTGTCTCTTTTTCAGATGCACCCACGTAAGTGCTATGCAATTTTGACAGTTCTTCCTTGATGTAGGACATATCTAGTTTCTCCATCACTCTAGCCGGGACATAGTGTTCTAGTCTGAAATATGACATGCCATGCACCTACAACACAAAACATTTTTGTGATGGCATCTCCATATACTACTGTATGAAAACAAATGAAGCATAAACATTCATTTTACAGAGAATCTTACATTACAGCTGAGAAAGGGGAAGGAATCAGCATCTCTGACACAGAGCTTAATTGGTTTTGTCCTGCGGGTTTTGTCCTTTGTTCCCCAGGCAGAGACCCATGGGCCAGCCATGCAGGCAGGCCATGAGTAGCCCTGAGTCAGCTGGGAGATCCAATCAAGGCAGCTGACTCACAGGTGTATCCCATACCACTTCATCATGCTCATTATAAAAGGAGGGAGAGCCCACTGAGGGTGGAGTTCCTCTTCCTGGGGCTCCTCCCTCCTGGCCTTCTGCTCCTGCTGCTGACCTCAAGGACCAGGCTGAGTAGAATCTTGTATACCTTATGTCGGCTGTTATATTTGTTTTGTTATTTCATTAAATCTGTTTCTACTCCAAACCACGGGTTCTCCCTTTTTTCCCCCGATTCCTCTTCTCAGCTGGGGAGGGGTCATTGGGTGGTAGAACAACAGCTACAGTTTAGCCCTGGGTACTGGCTAAACACAGACAGGTTTCTTCTTATTAAAGTTTGACTCTACTTTCACTGAAGAGAAAAGAGTTCAACACCCAGATCTTGAACTAGATTCTGCAATAGCCCTATGTTAGACTAAAAGAAAACGTGGCCACAGTAAAAATTGCCAACTGTGTATCAGCTGAGCTTTCAGTCCAGGGCAGAGCTGTGAAGCATGTATGGCAGCTCACAGTCCATTCTTTAATTAAGCAGCAAGAACACAGTTTCTCAAGGGTAAAATTGATGGTGTACCTCTGTCTGGTAATCTCCATACTCAGCTTGAAGAGCTAGGGATGCTAATAATAAGGCTGTCTCATCATCACAGTGCATCCTGTCTTCCAGGATGTCCTTCCGCAACTGTAGATAATACTGGTGACAGGTCAGCGTATGCCTAGAACAAGAAAACAAAACAAAAACCACAAAAAAAACCCCACACCATCTTTGGTACTCTTCCTGTTATAGCAAATTTCCAGTATTTGATTAATATCCAATTTCTGTGCATAAATTTAGGGCTTAAGGGGTTAAAAAAAATTCATACACTCACTGTATAAGACTGACATCATCCACAAAAAACTTTATGCGAAAAAACAGAGTGAAGTTGACAGGGAGCTTGTTCTTTTTCTTTGGTTCTTCTTTCCATCCTTCTGGAGCTACTTTACTTAGCTTTATGTCAGGATCAACGAAGAAAAATTCATTGTCTGCCATGAATGTTAAAGGAAAGCATATGGGTACAAACATTAAAAAAAAGTATTTTCTCCAGCTGTGAATCAAGACCAGATTTACAATTCTGAAATTTGGTTTTGAATAGTAAAGTTTTCTGTTGACTAACAATGGCTTATAAGCACAATAGCTCTCAAAAGAAACACTGAATAAGGGCAGAATAATTTTATAGTTATTATGAAGACATCAGGGAAAAATCAAAGTTAAAAAGTTACCTTCAGTGATATCTACAACATAGGAGCTATGGTTTCTTCAACATTTCCAGTTTCTTATTCCATAGGAAAACCAACATCTATCATTCCTTCCCTCCCTTACTACTTCTGTCCCATTTACATTTCTGCAAAAGGGTTTCAAGGCTTCCTAAATTGCCAAGAGCACCAGGAGTCTGCCATAGATAGAGTAAGCTCTTGGGCTGCTAAGGGCTTCTGTCTCATGTCAATATTCTGAGCGCTACAGTTCTGCAATAGCCTGTGAGACATGCTGACAAGAAACGGGTCTGAACACATTAGTTCTGCCACAATGACCTTCTACTCAGTGGGAAAAAAAAAAATAATTCAATTTCTGGTCTGTTCTAATAGCGAAAAATTAACAGTTCAGGAGCAAATTCTTTTTTTTCTTAAGGCAACTGCCTCTACAGAAGGGATATGCATCCTATGCATCCCAAGGGGTCTGCCTCCACAAGAGGCTGCAACATAGCCTATGGCATATTAACAGAACCGAAAGCCCTTTGGGGGTACTAGTCAGGATGAAGACAACAGCAGGGAAGAAAACTCAGAAACCAAAGGGAAAAGGCTGCCCAAGATGAAACTGCCATTACTCAGGCAAATGTAGAATTTTATTGTGCAAAGTGATCATCATTGGAGGAATATATTTTGCCTCAGTACAAGAGAACGTAACTTAAAGTAAATACTTAGTAGATGCCAGGCAGTCTCTGCTTATCTTTTCTCAGCACCATGTAAGCTAATTCTTCTTATTCTGTACTTATCAACTATATCAAATCATTAGTCTTACCTCTTAAAGTAGCCAATCCGAACAAGTGATGCTCCACCAAGCCAATGTGGGCAACAACCATATCAAAGACATCTTTACATATTGTTTTGGTATCACAGGTCAGCTCAAGCTTTTGTCCACTTAGAAGCATCACATTTACTTTTCGCCTCGTGTCATCATTCTTCCCTTTCTTAGTCTGCGTTTTGTGAAATAAAATATCCCAATAATCACACTTGTGCTAAAAGCGCATTTATTGGTTTAACATACTTCCCCTGCCACTGACTGCTGAACAGCCCCTTCCTTACCCAGATAGACTTTGGTAGATCCAAGGAGATGAATGGCTCAATCGTCATTTTCACAAACTCAGGGCCAAAGAAATTCTGCAAATCACAAGAGCATGAATGAGCACTGCTGCTGGAACAACCGACTGAGGCACAGTTAACTCCTGCCCTGCAAATGCCAAAGAGGAACCAAATGCCGAAACCAGAAAATTGTACTGAATGTGTGCCAGATACCACTGGCAAGCTACAGTGTTGGTGACATTATTACTCTGCATATTTTTCTTCCTTTGCTGGGCAAACAGACAACACTGTAATATTATTTGTCTTTCTTTAAAATACAGGGTGTGAGTTGCATATTGTGACCACATGGACTTATATCAGCATGCAACTGCCTGACATTACTCAGGTGGCAATTCCACCTTGACAAATCTCTGCCTGTGACACGTGAGTCTCATCTCCTGAAGACTGAAATGTTTCAGCCTAATTCTGTCTGCTGGGTTCAAGTAGCGATCGTGGCCAATTTCTGTCTGCCTGTAGACAAATAAATGTGCTACTAATTCACCCTGTAAATTAGTGTCCAAACTGTTACAGGAAGTCCTCTGCACAACACCCACTTCAACACCACATTAAAAAAGTGGCCCAAGATTCACCTGTTGAGGGAAAACCTTCATTGGCTACTGCCTACTACCTACTGTGTACTGTATATGAAAACATCTGCATGTAAACCTCTTAAGGAGCAGGAGGGAACAAACCGGGTTAGTTAAAGCCTCCATGAACTAACTGGCCACAGTGCTATGGACTGGAGACAGATACAGGAACTATTACCCTAAATTAGGACCATAAATTCACTTAAGTCTTGTTTCAAGTTTTCCCATCCCTAAAAAAATAATAACAATAAATAAATCCAGTTCACGGAAAGCAGCAGCAGAGGGCATCAAGCCATCATCTCTTCTAAACATCAGCCACTCTATTTACCTATACCTCTGTCTCCCTCTTTCTCTGTAATCTTCTATTTCATCCACATACCAAGACAGCTGGGAAAGGAAAGGAAAGGGGAGTTTGCAGTGATTCACAGTGAACCCAAGGACCAAATGAAACCTCTCCACCTTTCTTTACCTTCAAAACTTGTTTATTTAATAACCTTTGATGCTGGTGGGACACATCCACATTCCACTACGAGAAATAAATGCAAATGGAAGTGGTTGAAAATATCACAGAATACAGGAGAAAACTACACCTTACCTTTGTCAGGATGCTATATTGTTTAATCAATGCAATCTTTAGTCAAGGCTTGCTGTCTGTTTTAGCATCTCTCTTGATACTGCTTTAGGCTATGTGCCACTAATGCCACAAAACCTCAGCAGTTTATCTTGTGAGAGTAGGTCTTTCCTATTAGGGCAACACCAAACACCCAGTATTTAATCTGTGGATGACTGTTTATTACAGGACCCAGTTTATGAATCCCACATATTAGAGTTTCAGTCAAGACACTGCTCTGATTCAATGAAAATAAGAGTTCATCTGAGATCAGGGAATTACCCTCAGTTTTCTTTGTGTCATGGCTGTTTCCAGGGCTATTTCTCTCAGGGGATCTCTGGTGATGTCAAGCATTGAGGACCTAATTGCGTCTCCTGAGTAGAGGTTAGGTCGGGACTGCCTGAGAGCCATTCTAGCTTGCAGTTGCATCATTTCTTCTTCCTGACGCTTTAGCATCACTTCTTGACTTATTAGATTGCCTTCAAATGGTGCTTCATGTTGCCTACGGTATAGTCAGAGGGGATGAAAGACATTAGTAGGTATGCCTAAGATATTCTGCTGCTTTAAGCACTTACTTAAGTGGAAAGTCAGAACACAAAAACTAGTTATTAAATACTACATTAAACACACCATTTATTTAGCACTCAGGAGGTTAGCACTCTACAGCAATCCATCAACATAGAAAATGAGCAAACATGCCAAGTTTCTACAGCTGCCTGTCATCTACCCATATGAAAATAAAGGCTCAGATGCCGTCTAAAAAATACTTGGCACTACAAACCCTGTGAATCAGTACAAAACCAGTGAACACACAGGAGGAAGAAATATATTAATGCTTTGAAAATATTTTGATTTCTCTGTTCAAGCAGGAATTGTGAAAAAGGCATGCTTGAAAACATGTTAAAGAAAAAACTAAAATAATAGTGTACTTTATAGAAGCAAATATTGCTCCAAACACTTTCTCTGATCAGTGTTTCTGAAAACCACAGCAACCTATCCTCCAGTTCTCTTCTCAGCAGGTATGGATCCCAAATGCCCTACCAATTTTATTCTCTGTGGAAGGAAATACATGTCTCCTTTTGGGTGAACAGAAGCCATTTTTTATTTGGAAATGAAGAGGTTAGGAAATGTGAAAGAAGAAGAAAAAAAAAAAAAAAAAATCAACTTCCACTCCTCTTCCTCTGTCCCATGCTTACAAAAAAACACCTTTAAACCCCAAACTAAATATAAACCCTTCAAGGTGTCTTTAGAAATCCTAAACCAAGAAAAAAAATGTTAACCCTCCATTAACATAACTATACAGAGGCAATTTTTAAACACAAATGCTGTCTTAATTTTTTTAACGCTAGTTTCATTGGTTAGCCTACAAAACCAGCATTAAAATAAGAAGAGTTATGTTATCATGAGAATCCAAATAATTAAACACCACAAACATGCCACAAACTGAGCAAAACAATGCTGAAGTTCCTCAAATGGAATTTCAGGGAAGATTAAGAGTAGTTAACAGAAAAATGCATTAATGTAAGCCCATTATCCTTTCAACTGTGCAGGGCTCTCCCTTCTCCCTCCTCTGTTCCTATCTCCAACAGACTTCATAATGTGCACCAAAAGAGACAAATAATGAGAAAAGGTCTCAGACCTGCAAAGACTTGTGCATACTCTTAGCTTATCACCAAGAGAAAGCTTATTAAGATCAACATATGCGGGAATATTCACAATGAACTAAGTTAAATACACCCACGAGCACCCTTCAAATCAAGGTCTAAGGATGGGCTCTGAAATAAAACAAAACCAAACACTTTCTGAACATTAATATCTATGAACTATCAAAGATGATATGAAAAAGATAGACATGTTGCAACTGGCTGTATCTGAGAACACTTGCTACTGTGAAAACCTCTACTGCAGAGAAAAATTTTTCCTTTTTAATAACAAAGCTCTGTGCAATAGAAGCAATCACAAGTTACTATGTAAAGTATTATAATTAAGGCAGTTTATCATCTTCGTTGATATGTATTAGTTTCTCTGAAAATTGAGGTGGGTGTAGGGTATATGGGAAGGAAGCTCAAAAACCTAATGGTTTAAAATTTTCCTAACTTAGTATATAAGAAATATCAACCAGAACTCAGCACACTTCAACATCCTGGGTAAGTAAAATTAACTCTGGCTTGGTCAGACTGGTAATTTTCTATGGAGGTTACCAGCATGATTTACTCTCTAGGTTCCAAGAGAAGGGATGCATCTCTCATTCTACAGAAGAGGAGATACTGTTGACAGATATAGGTAGAGCTCTTCTGTGAAGTTCAGAATATGCAAGCATTACTACTTCACCAAAAAAACCCAAAACCAACCCAACAAAACATTCCTAACAGATAACATCATAGAAATGTGTTTCCTATGGTACTTCATCAGACAAGTACTTGGTTGCTACTCTGTATTTTCATCAATGTCTGACTGCAAACCAGAATCTCACAGTTGGTTATTAACCTGAAGACGATAGGTGAGCAGTCACCTGGAAGGCTGACTCCTATAAAAGAGGGAAGCGAATTAACTCCTCACCTACTGTACTTACCAAGAAATTAGCAGATACTGCATCAGAGAAGGAAGCTGGAAGAAGGGAAGCAGGTAGGCATTCTCTAATGATTATTGCACTGAAAAGGTCAGGAATAGATTGAGAAAGATGGATGTCTTTTGGTAAGGTAGGAAGGATATGGAAATGAAATCTAGTGGAATGAAAAGGCAACAGAAGAAAGAGATCCGTGTCAGCTGCTGCTCCTAGAGAGAGAAAGGAAGAAATAAAAAAAAAGCGGGGGGGGGGGAAGAGGAAGACAAAGATAAGGAATAAAGGAATACAAGAAGCAAAGAGGAAACACAGACACAAGTACCCATTGCCATGAGGAAAGCATTCTAAAAAGTTTAAAGGATAACAACAGTCACAGACCATGAGAAGGACTTGAGTGTACTCTGAGTGTACTACTGAAAAATCTATGGCTTCTGCTAGTTTAAGAGCAGGCCAGCCCACCCAAACAGCACAAGTCACACACTGGCTGATACCTCTGAACAGCTTCACTGTTTTTTGGGTTTTTTTTTTAAATATTGGCAGAAGACCCCTGCAAATCCAAATCCCACTACTGGATTTACAACTCAGTTTTACAAGGATAATTCCATGGACAATTAAGCAGACTGACTCTAAGGACATGCCACAGCAGAAGTGAATTTATTATGTACTGAAGTACAGACAGTATCTCTGAACACTGCAACGTGCTCCCAAGTGCTGATGGAATTCAAGTAATAGATTAAGTTGCATATACTTCCCCAAACCCTGAAATCAAACAGCCAATCAAAAAATGTAAACTCTCAGAATCTGCTCCTTGGAACTACTAGCAACTATCAAAAGTTTTGCTTTGAGAGCTTATGTTTCTGAAGATATAAAAGCCATGGTCGTCTGCAACACAGGATGTTTTAAAGCAGCAACACACAATGTTCTGGATAAAAATATTAAGTTACTTTCTTAGAGATCTCCCTGCTTAACTACCTACCATCTTTGATGGTGTTCCTTTTTACACTTCTTAGCACTAGAAAGTTTCAGCAGCTGCTGGGGGGGCGGGGAGAGAGGAGGGGGAGAGAGAGAGAGAGAGAGGGAAAAGGGCAGGGAGAGGGAGGGAGAGACAAGGCGGGGGAGAGAGAATGAGCACACTATTTTCTATTCAGCTCACATAATTACAGAGATATTATCTAAATATTATTTTAGGACCAAATTCTGCTCGTGGCTGCTTTCCTGTTTCTCAATAAAAGCTAGTAAAACTAGCTTTCAGGAGTTCAGTCTAATTTTTCCATCTTGGATGTACTTACTAGTCTGGTACTTCGATTTTTTACCTTATGAAAATGGAGTAAAAATTACGAAAATCAGTAAAGAACTATCTGTGGTACCTTACCATGACATTTTTGTGCAAGTTGAGAGTGGTATCTTCTAGGAAAGGTACAGAAAGTAGGCCAGGCAAGCACAACAGTTAAGTCTATGCTGCAGTTACAAAACAGTGGTTTCCTTCTAGATTCACATATACAAATGATGTCCATTAAAGGTACGAGTCTTAACAGAGCAATATGAAGTAAAATAATGTAAAACAAACCATGAGAAAGTATGTGCTGTTTTACCACGGCATTTTCACTTGCATAATAGGCCTGATTAATTTTCAACAATGTGACTCATTTACATACCACATACTACTTTCCGTTTCTGAAGTATTTTGTAAATAGAAACAAAAGTTCTCTATCAGCATCCACAAATTACTGCTGTTGTATTTCAAGGCATAACTACAGTGTTGAATTAGCAACTTTCCTGGGTTTAAGTCAAAGAAGAATGAAGGCTGACTTAGCAGAGTTCACAAAAAAAAAAAAAGAGAATGGCAAGTAAGTTAAAAAAGCTGTATACTTATTCTGTACACACAGTACAAACAGTCTACTTTGCCATTTTAGTGTGGTGCTAAAACAGCATAAAATGCAAAGCAGAAATTCATAGACCTTTAATAGGGTTACATGGAACATAAACGTGTAACCCAAGTCCTTGAAAACTTGTCCTAAAAGCTCACATACTAGCCAAAAATCCTCTTACGTCAAGACGGGCCTGGGCTTCTGAGCCTGCTTGGACACTGCAGTTTAACACATACACTCTTAAACAAATAGATACCATATTCCTGCCAATAAA
The DNA here is from genome assembly GCA_028020825.1 of Podargus strigoides. Taxonomy (NCBI): domain Eukaryota; kingdom Metazoa; phylum Chordata; class Aves; order Caprimulgiformes; family Podargidae; genus Podargus; species Podargus strigoides. The sequence continues at coordinate 60,656,281 of CM051621.1, read as the reverse complement.
GCAGTGTTGACCTAGCTAAGCAATGCTTAAATACTTCTCCCCTGCAAGCAATGCCAATACATACATTTCTAAATGACCTTGCATTTTTTAGGCAAAATGCAAGTAGTAAGACCACCAATGCAGCTGCTCAGCAGATCAACGAACGCCGTAATATTTCCAAGTAACTGTTCTCTTGTTCATCTGCACTCAGATACAGCTCAACTGAGCCCATGCCTTACTCCGATCCATTTAAGGCACACAATATAGTGCAAAAAGCAGATGTTCATTTATTTTCATCTCCATATTCAAAACATGCCCTACTCGCTGCACATGACCTTATATGTTACATGAACACAGAGGACACATTTGACAGCCTTGTCACATCACCTGAACCAGTTCCAATTTTCAGACAACCCTTAAGTTTCTTTAATAGGATAGAGCAGGATTCCCATCCAACTTATGTCAAAAACATATAAATATCCTAAAATATTGAGCACAACAACAACTTTACTCCTGTTCTACCCCAAACAAAGCAAAAAGCTGCCAGGCGGAAGCTTTGTTGTTGTAATGTGGTGAGGGATGAGGAGGAAAGCACGTCTATTCTTTTCCTTTTTCCCTTACTACAAAAATTATTTGAATCATGTTGATAAAATATGCCAAGGTGATTCAGCATCTTGCAGAAACTAGAAGAAAAATTTCTATCCATAAGGTCAATGTCAATAAAACTCGAACATTTAGAATGGAACCACTCAAAATCTAACAGGTATGGGAAGATACGCTCCTTCTGTATAAAGACGCTATATTAAGGTGATATACAAAGCAGAACCTACTTTTTAAAGCAATACTGATGAGCAGCACCTGAAAAAATAAAACCCAAACAGCTGTAATATTCAAATACACAGCACAGCAAAGTAAATTTCAAAAAGCATAAATTGTTACTGAATTGGCCTGTCTAATCAGTGCTGAGGTATTAAAAAAAAAAAAAATCCAAACACAACAACAAAACCTAAGATCTTTCCAGAATAACCAGCCAAATGTATGGCTTTTGGTTTATTTCAAATAAGCATGCTATCATTTCCCTATTAAATTAAAAAAAAAAAAAAGCAGATTAATCTGTATGACTATCAATACTTTCCAAAACTTTATTTTAGAAAAGTATTATCAAAATAAAAATTATTAAATATTTCCGAGCAGAACATAGCCCCTGACCTTCTGATAGATAGATAGAATACAACCCAGTCTGCATTAAAAATGGGAACTGAATTTAGACTACTAACTGGTATACTTACCTCTGCAGCACAGTACATCATGAGACTTTTAGTTCAGACTGCACTACGTAATTCTGAAATGCTATTTTCTTTCAAGTACAACATGCCATTTTTTAACCTCAAACAGAAGCTGGGATGGGAGTAAAAAATTCTCTTGCAGGTTTAGAATACTTTCTTTGATAAAGATAAAGCACTCCAAGACATATTGTTTTCACAGGGTTTACCTTGCCCTCTGAGAATTAGCTTGATTTGATGAGGAGATATCATCAGCACCTGGCAAAGCACCACTGGCATCATCTCTCTTGAAACCTTCATTTCTTCTCGCTAGCAAACCAAAAGACAAATTAATACCTGACTGGGCAACAAAGCACACAGAGTAATCCTGTCTAAAAATCAAGGATTTATCAGTCATGTGAGACTACTTAGAAGGAATTGGATTCATGTATTCTGCACAATGGCATTACAGTATTAGACAAACTAGCATTATGAAGTTGATTTCAGTTTCCAAAGCAATCTTATAGTTTCCCTCAAAGACAGCTGCAATACATAAGACCCTTGAAAAAGAATGCTAAGGAAGGCCTGAAAGAAACCACAGTAAAAAACCCCACACACAATTGCATAGATACCTTTCCAAGGTGATATTTCTTTGTCAGTCACGAGTTGAGACACATGCATGGCAGACACATAGAAAACCACTCCAGAACAGAAACAGAGCAGCTAGGTAAAGTAAACTAGATAATTATGCATCCAGTTCACAAGAAGGGAGTTAAGAAAACAGTATATTTGTTGCTGAACATCCATGTTTCTTTTTTATCTCTGGGATCTGACTCTTCCTTATAGTTTATCAAAAATATTTTTTTTTTTCTTTGGCAATATACTAACATGTGATTCTGTTTGTAGTAGTTATCCCCTTTGCTGGTACATCTTCCTGTAGCACCACCTGAGATGCTACACTGAAGAGTTTGATTTTGCAGACTACTTAACTTTCATCTCTTACTGTACCCTCAATAAACAGAGCTAGCAGGAGAGCTCTTGAAAAACACATGACAGCCACGTTGATTTAGAAATAGTTATTTTTGACAGTCATTTCTGTGAGTCCCTACTAATAGCCAGAAAGCAGCTCTCTCTTGCCTGTACAAACTTAGGAGTTGTTGACTTTGGACTGGAACACATAAACAAACTGTCCTAAACGGCAAGAAACTGAAGGGAAATGTGTTACAGGAGCCTTGCTACTTGTTACTGCTCCTTAGGCTTCTGGCTCAGTAAGTAGGAGGATAGAAAAAGACAAGGAAGGTTGAGAGAGCAGAGTACAGAGAGGCTGGGTTGGAATTCTGTGCATACAGAATACATATGGGGCAGCTATACTCTACCGTCCTATCTATTGCTTTCTTTCCTTATTTTCATCAAATGATTTGTCTCATTACTTATAATCTTTCTGCAAAGTTAACTGTGTTGTCAACTGTGCTCTCTTGTTTTCTTTTCACCATTCTAGCACTCAATTTCAAAAACTGCTTCAAGCATTTCCTTCCATGCTGTGCTTCCACTGTGTAAGCACATAGTTTCCTTCCATGCTGTGCTGCCATGTATCAGTGAACAACCCTTCATACTGTCTCTTGCTTTTCCAAGCCGTTGATTTCATAGAATTTACTAAAATTTACCATACAAACAGCCTGCAGTATGTACTACTTTTGCATTACACTGAAATCCTTGGCCTTTAAATTATCAACCACCAGTAAAAGCCACTGATTAAAAAAAAAATTAAACCACGTATGTCTTTTATATAAAGCTTTTGCAATTTACTGTTACTCTACACTAACAACTTGATCATTTCTGTGTCTCCGAGAACAGCATGTTATTGAAAACAAGCACTCTAGTAAAAAGTTAACCACTTTCAGTTTTCCTACCAAGTTCCCTTCCAGAGTGCTAAATGTCAAACTCATTCCTGAATAGATTGCCAATTATGCTGAACTGTACACAATGTTGTAATTACGTGAGATCATCTTACAAGTTCGTATTAGTGGTAATTATCAAGCCTCCTACTAAAGATTTAACATCATACATTTGGGGTCTATTTTTCATCTTGAATTTTTTTGTTTAGGTTTTTTGTTTGTTTGGGGTTTTTGTTTGGTTGGTTTGGAGGTTTGTTTGGTTTTTGTTTATTTATTTTAAAACACAGGTCTTACCTTGCCTGAAATCTGGTTCCGAAGAAATGACAGATGGACTTTCACTCGATGTACTATAAACATCACTGTGGTAAGATTTGTACCTTCTCAAAGGCTCTGAAAGTTTAAATCAGGATATCAGAAGAGTAAGAGAGCAACAGTTCTAATGCAAAAGTCAAACAGAAATTAACATTTGAAATATTTTCAAAATGTTTTTAAATGTCCATCTGTGGCTCTGGAGTCTGAAAGCAAATAGTGGATACTGTGCAGTCTCATTCTCTCCCTGAAGCCTGAGGGTTCTGTGCTCTGCTTGGCCTCTCTTGACTATCTTAACAAAGCCACCTCCTCTGAACTTCTTTCTCATAACAGAATGTTAGGGATTGGAAGGGACCTCAAAAGATCATCTAGTCCAATCCCCCTGCCAGAGCAGGAATACCTAGATCAGGTCACACAGGAACACATCCAGGTGGGTCTGGAATGTCTCCAGAGAAGGAGACTCCACAACCTCTCTGGGCAGCCTGTTCCAGTGCTCTGTTACCCTCACTGTGAAGAAGTTCTTCCTCACATTTATGCGGAACCTCCTATGTTCCAGCTTGTACCCACTGACCCTAGTAATCATCATCACTTCCAAGTTAAAACTAGTATTAAAAAAACTCAACAAAACCCAGGACAAAACCCAATCCTCCTGCAAATAAAACTGATGAAAACTTTTGGTGTGCACCTCTTGTTTGTAGAAAGCAATCACCAGTACGCACTCCCTAGTTCCTTCACAATGAAAAAGGAAAAATACCCACAGAGACAAAGCAGGAACTGGAAAAGTATAATTCATTCAGCTAATCGTTGACATCCACAAAATACAATTAACAATAAATTAATAAGCCCCTATAGGATATTTAATTAACCAGAACAGCTAAATGCATGTGATGAGAAATCCAAACAGCAGTCTCTGTTCCCACTCTCAATGGATTCTTTGAATAACATACTGGAGCAAAGGACTCTACAGAAGGGGTATGTACTTGACATTTGCAACAATATCCCAAAGCTTTCCCATGTACAAGCCAACGAACAACCACCTAGTGCGCATAAAAGCAGAAAACAAAACAAAGAAGTCTCCACATTTTGGGATTACCAAAGCTTCACTGTCTAAGCGAGAGAAAACTTCAGGTGTCTCTTTGCAGAAGGCTGTCTCTAGTCCAACTACAGTTACTGTTTTTGAAAACAAAAGTGCTGATATAGAGAAAACACATGTAACTGCTGTGAAGATAAGTGCAAAACACTACAGCAAAGAATACAAACTGTGAGAATACAAAATCGGGAATACATGAGCAGATGAGTCTGGACATTGCAAGTAGTAAAGTGGAGATTCCAACTCCCCATGTCCAGAAAACAAAATGCCTAGTGAAAAATCCTGCAAGAACAATAAACCTGCAGCATAACCTGTATTAGGGCAGAGGACAAGATAGACATGCGATCAACAAACAGCACTAATCATTCAGACTTCCTACAAAAGCAGAGAAAATTCCAAATAGGGAAAAGGCATGAAAAGATCTAAGATAATGCAGTAGACCAATACGAAAGACTAGTTAATGTTAATTTAGGAATATCTGTTTCCCAAATCTTCCTCTGTAAAAGCCAGCATTTTCCCCCATTTCTACTAGCTCACTTGGGTTGTGCAGCTCCCTACTGTCCCACCAAATAAAAGATACTTTTCCCAGTTTTCTTAAAGTAAGCAGAGTCGCCAATCAACCCATAAAACCAACTGCTGCTGCCAGCCCATCCCAGCTGAACATCTTAGCAGCATAAAACGCAATTCATCATAAGGATGTTTCACGCTGCTCTCAAAAATGAGCAATACTGCATGCACATTTGCATACCAACCTACAGGAAGATGCGGGGGTGTCAGGGTTGCTTCAGTCTTTCACAGTGGCTACTTACCAGCATTCTGGATTTTAGAACAAAAAAATCTAACTCCAATCTAGCAATTACTTGCCTAACAAAGAAAACAAAAACCAAATTCAGTGGGTAGCTTTTGGAGATGCATTTTTAAAATGCTCCCAGCCCTTTAAGTGAGGCATCAATCCAAACATGACACTGGAGCTACAGTACAGAAACATTTAACTGAAAACAGATCTCTTCTTTCCCAGTAGTTTTATTAGCGGTAGGTTTTTCAAGTCTGCTAAACCGTCTTTGAAGCAAGAGGATGGAAAGGGAACAATAAAATATAACATGAGATTTTAAACAGATTTATTTTTTTCCATCTAGTCAGCAGCTTAGGCTTCCTGAATCTCTCACAAATTGTGGCTCCATCCTGGTTCTTTGAGACAAGAAATTTTGCAAAAAATAAATGTAAACTGGTAAAACAGAAATATGCAGTTATAACATGAAACAAAGTGTTGGTATGTGGTGGCATGTGATATCTGATTCTGCAGGGTATTTGACTTCTCTTGACTCATCCTGTTAGCAGGAGTTGGTGCCCTGCTGTAGGCCAAAGGCTAAGTTCATGAGCCAAGAAACATAAACCAAGATTCCCAATCACTGCTTATTCTCAATGTTTTCACAGATCTCCACATGAGGCCCAGCTAGGTTTAAACCTATTCTTCCAGCATTCACAAGTAGAGACAGAGATGGGACCACCCTTCCTTTCTTCTCACATCCTTCTCCCTAAGCGAGACCATACAACTTACCCCAATAACACAAGCAAAGGTATTATTCTTATCTTTCGGAGGCATTTTACAACCATTCCCCATGGGGCTGCATCAATGACTATCAGCCTGTTCAGCCTAGGGACAAAAGTTTAAAGGCAATTAAGAAGCTACAGCCTGAAATTCAGAGTAAAGTCTCGAGATTTTTCTTCGTTTTGCTCAGTTTAGGGAAAATATATACAGCTGTGGAAATGTTTGATGATGGGGCATCTCTTTGGCAACCACCTTCCAGCTCTCTGCTGGTATATACACACCTATGTACACTCCCTACACATCGCCCCAACACCGCACCTCCTCTTAACCAAACTTCATCTTTTGCAGGGGCATGGACAGGAGATGCACTGCAGACCTGTAAACATTCAATTAAGACTGCTGTATCTACAATGTTTACAAAATTACCCAAAAATTATATGCTGCCTTCTCTCCTCCAGCAAATTCTCCTCAATTCTAACATATCATATTAGAATTTAACTTCAGAAGGCATGTGAATCATGTCCAAGCCAAACTTCTAATTAAAAACTGGCTTCCAAAGGTCACAAAGTCCCAATTCAAGGATCAAGTTAAGCTTTTCATACAATAGTTTCAAAAATGAGGACAAACTTCTAGCTTGTCTGGCTGGGAAGGAACTGAAAGATGGTATCAATAAAAGTTAAAGACAACAATAAAGCAACTTATCTCCCATATTTAAAATTTTCCCTGGGATTTTTGAATGGCCTTGGTTTGTTGTGGTTGTGGTTTTAACGTTTTGTTTTCTGGTTGTTTTTTTTTGTGTGCATGTGGGGGTTTTTTTTGCTTGTTTGTTTTGTTTGGTTGGTGGTTTGTGGGTTGTTTTTTTTTTTTTATTTTTATTTTTTGGTGACTGAAGAGAGACTTCAGAATTGATTTAACTTCTAGAAACACCAAGCACATTGTAGCAAAAAATATTCTACCAGTTACCGTTCTTAACATTTCAGTGTTTACATTACAGCCTCTTACCACAACACTTCGAGTCATTTCATACCTTAGCAGAAAAACAAACCTGAGTTTAAGCATATTTTAAGAGTTCACGACTACAAAGAATAAATAAAACTTGTATTAATAATATAAGTTAACACACAGTAGCACCACGATGCAGAGATGAATGAAGCATTACAGCTTGAAGGATCTGTGTGTGCGCTGCTTAGTGCTGCAGTGGTGCTTTTTCAAACTCCCTAACAAAGCCAGCAGAGCACAACCTTACACGCACCTAACCCAGCATAAAATAACAAAACACACTTGCAAGGCAAGACATGCAAGTTCAGACAAGTAATTTACAGAAAGCCTCATTTCAGCCAACTTCAACAGAAAACAGAGAACCACAGTTAGCTTGAAATTTCATTATCCTGAACACATGACTCACATTAGATACACAGGTTTTCAAACACATATTATTACAGAATTATTACTGGCTGTACAGAGAAGGAAAAGTACAGAGAAGATAGCAGAGTTAAACAGGCAGTTTAATGACAGGGAGGTAGCTCTTGTTTGCTCTTTGAGGTTTATTGGTGGGTGTCTCTATTACTTGAGTGTTACTATAATACCAATTAAAACACATTAACTGTCCTTTAGGAGAGGCTGGGACTTGCTTCTTTCACAAGAGTTTAACTCATATTTACTCTTCCTTTTCCTCTTTTCATCTAAGAAAACCTGAATTATCTTATGCAAGGCAGCACAGGTTTAACAGGAAGAACATAGAGATTCAGAATACATCTCTGGTAAGGATTCATATGCAGCAAGTGGACGAGGGAAACAAATCCATTCAGCCTTCCAGGGGAACACGCTCATTTTAACTTGCAAGATTTCTGCCACCCATACTCTAAATGAACAAGCTGTATTGTGCATGCAGCCCAAGACACCAGCCATCCAGGCGGCTCCCTAGAGAGTCCAACAGACATCTGATGCATAAGGTCTAGTAGGATCTAAAATGGCAGGAAGAAACAACCTTGTAAAATTGTAGAACACATACATCCCTAGGGTTAGGCTGGAAAGGAAAACAGCAAGATTAAAAATAACAACTCCAGGTTCTGGTAAGGACTCAGTGTCTTGTACTTTGAAGGACACCTTTCTTTTCTGGATTTGGATCATGCCATCTAGGATAAGATATGCAAATGGACACAGATACAGACTGAAAGTATGGCCAATAAAGTTGTTTTAATTTAGATTTTTTTCCATCTGAGAATGTAATGTGTTGATTAAAAACTGATAATCCCAGACTGTGTGAGCTGCTGAAAGCAGCATCATTGATAAAACAGATGCCACTTTGTCTTTGCTGTACAATTATGGAATTGTAAGAGCTGTTTTACTAGCTTATGTTAAACTATGTAATTCAGAACAAAATAACAGTGGCTGATCTGGTAGAGTACTTGTACTTTACAGAAATACCACAAACATTTCTTTCTTTTTCCTTGAAAAGCCGACTTTTGTAGTCTCAGTAAAATTAACAACTGAGTTTTCTACCTAAAATAGTATCAGTCCATTATTGTACCACCCTTCAGCTTCATTAATATGATTTCTGAACATTGTTTTAACTGAACCTTATTCTTACCAGACATACCAACCACATGAGAATCCATTTCACCACCACTGAATTTAAATCATACAGCAGCACAATGATCATAAGAGATGTGTCAACTGAGCCTTAATTTGCTTTCACATGCAACCAGGTATAGCACTGTAGATGACTCTCAATTCCTCTGCTTAGCCTACATGTGAGCTCAGCACATACAGTTCAAAAGAAAAAGAAAGTACGCACACTTCTTGGAATTTACAGAGGTAAGTTTGTAAAGCAGCTATTCCTCTTTTGCCCATCTCCCATTTAACCCAATTCTACAGAAACTCCTAAATTCGAATCTCAGGGGCTTCATTTGCTGTGATAAATTTACTACCAATAGCTGCCTGATTACTGTAGAAATTTTCCCTTACTCAAAACTGCAGCTTCAATCTAAGAGAGCTTTTAAAATCTGGCCATTTAGAGTATCCCTAACTAATTCCCCACCTAAACACATGCAGTCATAATATGGAAGTTTTACAAATGGGGTCCAGATGAGACTTCAGGTTAGCTAATGAAAACATTGTTTTGTGAGATAAAGACACAGAAGACTTAGGAGGCACAGACCCATGTCTAGAAACACAGTATATTACTGCCTTTTCTTGGTAACTGTATGAAGCAGAGAGCAGTAAAGTGGCAAAAAAAAAAGAAAAAAGAGGGGAAAAAAAAAAAAAAAAAAGAAAAAAAAAGAGAAAAAAGAGAAAAAAGGACTTAATCATCTGGGTTCTCAGTTGAAATATCAAAGATAAAAAGAGGGATAAACAGAACCTGAGGCTCTGGGGTTCACATGGCTCCCAACTGCAAAAACACTTACAAAGGCTTGAGAATATTCCCAAACCACCTCCATTCCCCCACCCCTGGATTCAGCATTCCAAAGTTTCAGCAAGATCAGCTTTTTCTGTATCCTCCCCTCTTTTTCTTCCCTGTCTATTTAACCCACAGACAGCTACATTTCTCCTAACCGGTTTTCTGCTCCTGTATTCCACCAGGACATAGGCAATCTTTATGCGTTGCTCCCTCGTGCATCTCATTTACAACATCCTCATAAGCAAAACTGCATATAAAAAAGAAGGATGCACACTGACTCAAGTAACACATAAACCAATTCACTTTGAATTATGCATACACTCAAAACAAGGGGGAGAAGCTGCCCAAGCAAATAAAAGGGAGAGATTCATACAAGGCTACAGTCTTGCAGCCTTATGACTTAATTATTGTGCCATTTGAAGGCAGACCTGAGATATGAAAACTGAAGTGTGTTTACACTTCATAACTTTCAGAAGATACAATCAGTTTTGTGGGTGAGAAGGCAAAGAAAGCTGGGGCAAGGGAGAACAGATAATGCTTTCATGCTCTTGAGTGGCAATGCAAGCTTGCAAAATGTAAAAGGTAGTATTTCTTTTTCTCTCTGAAATGGGACGCTATCGCTTGGTACCAAGCAACAATTTCCAAGTTTCAAAAGAACAACTAAAACAAAATCTGCTCTCCTAGTACAGATAAACTGCTTGGGTTTAACACCTAGCAACTTCACAACTCTAAACTATTCTCCCTAAGCTCACAAAACCTACATAACAAAACCAAGAACGAACAATAACAGCTGAGATGCAGAACTTACTCTCCCATCTCTTGGCAAGATTAACACATATATTTGGAGTCTGTTCTTAGTGTTCAGAATTGGCTACACTTGAAGTCAAATAGTCTCTTCGCCTTCCCCCCATCTGGCTAAGCACCTAATCATAAACAATCATCTTTAGTACATGAGATAAACCACCTCAACCCTGAAACTGAACAGCAGAATAACATACAAACCAGCAAGATAAGGAGCAAGGCACTTGCAATGACACTGTCTTTGGAAGGCTTGTGAGGCTAAATTCGAGTTGTTTCAACTGTAGATTATAGTGCAGCTTAGATGGTCTGCAGCTCACTACAAACTACTCTTACAGCGTAGCTGTAATTAAAGCCCTATCATTCTTTCCATTATAAACTCTACTTTCCATGAGTTTATAATTTGGATCGTAAAAATCTGTTCTGAGTGAAAGCTTGGCACACTAGAGAACATTTTCTTTTTCCAAGACAGTCAGCTCCTTAAGGTTTTATGAATAACAAAAAAGTTTGTCAGCTTAACCCAAAATAAGTTAAAGAAGAAATAAACCACATGTCACTTAAGATCCTCTGTAGTCTGAGAAGAGAAGTTTTATCTGGCCAAGTTTAACCCACAGGGAGTCCAAGGCTACTTCACAATTCAAACAATGAAAAACAACATACAGTCAAAAGCAGCAGCTTACTACAGTTTACACAGACTTAACTGTAACCTAGACCTGGACTCAACCAAATTAAAAATATTCTCAAACCTACCTCTCTACTAAACCCAACCACCAACCCTGTTCCCATGAATCCTTGCCCATTCCTCCCCACCAAGTTGAACAGACCCCTTATTCCTGACTACACAAGCTTTCAAAATACGTTATTCTCTTTCTCTATTCTTCCTTTCAATGCTTCTCCTTTGAGCTCATGCTGTGTCTCACAGAGGGAAAGAATAGTAGTTGCTGTCATTTTCTGTGAGCTTCTTTTCCACTCCATTTTTAGTTATTGCCCACCTATCCACTATATGAATACCAGCTGTAGGCAGTAAGATACCCTTGCATCAAGTACTGCCCAAAACCCTGCCACTGTTACCTTTATCAAGATAAGTGACATTTTTTACCACAGCTTTCCATGCAGTTGCTCCTATCTCTCAGTGAGGCTGGGTTTATGTCAGAAGTGCAATTCCATACACACTTGATAATGCCTGACATTTGGAAATACCTTTCCCCAGCTAAGTGCTTGAAAATCACATACAACAGTAACGCATGAAAAACTTACAGGCTGTATTTTTCATTTCTTTAACAGATGAAATTAGCAATAGACTTTCAATGAAAGATCTCAAGGGACTTGTATGTTGCAAACAAGATGGGAGATAAGGAATAGTAAAACATATAGAACAAAAAAGGAAAAGGGAAGAAATATTATTAGACTAGCAGACTTTATATATTAAGGCTTTTGTGAATCTCCTCGTTAAGGTGGAATAGAATACTTTCAGTCAGGCTTCTCAAGCCCTGTAAAACACAACAGCAACTAACTCCTGTGTGAAAAGGTATTCCCCATCCACCTTACTGAAACACTCCTTTAAACTGGCTCTCATTAAAAATTCACAGTCACAACTAGGTTCTGGCCCAAAACTTTTAAGTATTTAACTGACAAAAAAAATAAAATAAAATAAAGAGCTTATAACAAAACAGCAGAGCACACACTCCTATCTTCAATTCAAGAGTGAAACATACCTCCTTCCGCTGCTGAAAGTAGAAAACTCAGAATATAAGAACATCGCAACTCAGCTATCTGTTGAGAAGTATCTTCATTTTTTTTTCTAGCAAGTAATGACTGTGAATTCAGAAGGATGGGCAGTGAGTCATTAGCTATTGCCTCAATCTTCCCCATGCAGATTTGTCACTCAGCTCCTGTGACTAGTAAGCCCCAGTTACTGGTTTACTTTGACTGTACTTTCACCCATTCCCTTTATGAATCGAGTAGTTTCACACATCTGGCATATCTCAGTTTGCAAGGTATCGGCACATTATGTTTTCTGCCATCTCCCAATCTGTTTGAATGAGAATAATGAACTCTTGCTCATCAATGGGTTTGGCCAAGCTTTTGGTTTTGCTGTTGTGCAACACAAACTTGCACCAAGCTGCACTCCTGAACAACAAGGCTATTGAGCTTTCTCAATGCAGGGAGTGGCCTCTTAAACTTTGTCAGCTGCCTTGGATCTCCAAAGATCCAAGTTGACTCATACACTTGAGATGGTGCCCTTCAATTTCAGACTCTTAAACCAAAAATCAATCAACTTTCCCCATATCTCATCAGACATCTCAGTAGATAATGACAGATTGTTTATCTCAACTTATATTGAGATAAACAGTGGTATCTCCACAGTACTGCTTCCATCTATGTCCATACCTTCACATTATAATGTAACCCTCATCAGAAGATGCTAATTTGATAGCACAAAAAAACTCCAGCTGTCTTGTCTGTACATCTTGTACAGAAATCACAGTAGCTTTTCAAACTGCCTATGTCATTTCAATAACACTCCTTTCTGGAGCTCAAGGCTGATGTGCATAAGAGAGATAAAATTGGCTTCTCATGGTAACTGCTATATAAGCATCTCCTGAGATGGCCACAAAGGGAATGAACAGGCATTTTTAGAAATTCAACTCTGATAAAAGGCTTCGCCATCTTTCCTTAATAAGGTGGTGTTTACATCTCAGTGCATGAAAAGGAGGCAAAAAAGTTGTGTTTTTTCACACAGTTATTTCTGTCACACAACAGACATACAGTCATGAGTTTTCAACCATATGGATTTTGAATGCACCTGAATAAATGACTGACCTAGCTTTGTACACAGCACTCTTCTACAATATACCTCAGATGACCAGGTCATGCCTTCTGGCCCATCATAAGCAGGATTCGACTTCGCTCTCAGTTTCTATCCAGCTGTACCAAATTTACAACCCCTGAAAATCATGTCACATTTTCAAAGCAAACAAAATATGCTGTTCCCTTTATAGGGAACCATAAAGACCATTTTATAAATTTCCACAGAACAAATACAAAGACTTTCTTTCCACCATGCATTCTTTTATTTAACTGATGGAACTTGTTGCCAAGTATTCCCACTGAGGTAAAGATCTTCACGAGTCAAAAAAATTTTCATATTTAAGGGCTCAACTGCATCATCCAGAGTTATACAGTTAAAAAACTCAGAGATCTGGGGATGAAATTCTCCCTTTCCTCTGGGGTATAAATCATCTCTAGTAGCTGGAGATGAAGATTTTCCTTCAAGGAAAATTACTTGACAATTGGCTGTTACCAACTTTTTTTTCCTAATTTTAATTGATGAACTTGATACTGGCTGACTCGCAGAGATCAACTATTTTCACTGGGTATGCAATCTGGACAAGCACATATCTTCACTGGCAACAGGTGTTCTAATGCTTTAACTTTACCTTAAAAAAAAAAAAAAGATGAAGCGAAGATCTCAGCAGTTTCAGGAGCTGCTACAAGAGAACTCATTTATCATAAAGAGAAATCTTTGTTGAATGAATAGAAAACACAGAAAAATCCAAAAACTTCACTAACCTTCTACATTCATAGCTTCCCTCAGAAGCTGCAATGTCTTCTGTCTCTCTCTTATCCTGTCAAAGGCACTTGATATTGCTGCAGAAGTTGATGTCTCAGGTACATGGCGCATTTGGTCCAGTTTTTGTGGTCCGAAGACATCCAGTGCTATACTCCCATCAGAGTATCTTGCTTCCTTGTTTCTGGTAACAGTAGAAGTCCGTACTGTAAATGTTTCACACTGATGGTTGTGTCCATGAGAGCCTCCAGCATGGTCCCTCTCAGCTGCCTTGTCAGTTGTACAAAGCAAATCTGTGGAGGAAGCCCATACTTTCCTCTTGGGAGTGACATCTGTATGAAGGTGGCCTTTTTTTTCAAACTCACTGATTTTACATCTATGAGGACAGAAAACATCTTCCTGTCCTGAGTTGTAATCAGCAGAAATGGCCTGGAAAAACTCTTCCTCGCCTTGTGTTCCTCTAACAGACAGAAATCCCATAGACTTGCTAAGTCCTTTGTTAAGCATGGTCTGCTGAGAGAAGCGGGCTTTGTGCCCATCAGGTGCATCAATCACCAATGATTTTCCTGGAATAAGGAGACATTTCATATTGTAATTTTGTCCTTTATACACAAGAGTGCAACACAAGTTAGTTACTTTTAGAGTGTACACTAAGCACTATACTTTGGCCTTGATTTTGCCATGCAAAACATTGAGACTGCTATTTAATGGGTTGCCTCAGTCAACAAAGACAGAACTCCAACTACTGCATATCTGACAAGCATTTTATTTCTTTTATTTCTGAAATGCTCAAGAAAAACTTATGGCTTACTATAATTCAGCATTAACTTTTCTTAAAAAATACTATCACATACATGCTGAAAGTTATTTTTTCATTAGTTTTATTTTTAAAGTAGTCCGGACTATCACCAAAAGTGCTGTTTAATGATCAATCTGAAGTCAGCCATTACTCTCACCTCTCACATCCAAAGGCATCGCCTACAATTTTTAATGACAAGTCCAGGTTTGTTCTACAGATTTACAGATGCCCTGCAGTAGTGTAAGCAGTAAGAGAAGAATGACTAGTAGTTAGGAATTTTAAAAATCCTGGATCTTCCTTTAATGACTATTTTTGGAGATGACAGTCTCTCCAGATAAAGAATACTCTAAAACAAAACCAACAAAGCTTCTAAGATCACAGTGATTCTACAAGCCTGTACACTTCATGTTTCATTAACAAACGGAACAGACAATACTAATGAACACTCTCTCTTCTCCCTCTCCCTTACTGTGAAATTACCTCCATAATAAAATAAACTCTCATAGGTGGAATCATGTCAATGAAATATGTGCTCTCTGAAGAATATTGTATCATGGTCACTGAGAAGTTTTGATGATCGTGTATGTCTTGGGCATAAAATTTTCTCAAAGTATTTGAGTATTTACAAAACTAATCATGGACACGGGTAAGTACCATCAAATTTCTTAATACTATCAGATAACCTACAAGTTTACCTTTCATGTTCTTAAGCCTTCCTGAGATCCTAGTAAAAATTATAACCATTTTAAGAGTAACGTTTCAGTAACATTTCCTGTGTGGTCTACTCTAGGATCCTGCTCTAGCAAGGGGGTTGGACTAGATGATTTGGAGGTCCCTTCCAACATCTACCATTCTGTGATTCTGTGATCTCAGAAAAAAACTACTATCAAAGACTACTCAAGTGCTACTTACTTTCTGTTAGCAACTTAAAATCTTTCAATGCTTCTGCATTATAAAGTTGCAAAAATCTAAAGTCTATTATAGATACCATACAGGCAGTAATCTACTTATAACTCCCTCTCTACTGTGATATTACTATGGACATCTTTTAAGAAGCAGCAGTCTTGAAGACATCCTTAGAAAAGAAAGCAGACATGAGCTCAAAGTAAATTACTGTGCTGTATCTACTACTCTCAAAGATGGCTCTATAGTGCTGCCTGCTGCTTTTCCAAAATTGATTGATATCAACTGCCCCACTTGCACAGTAGGCTCCTGCTGATCTTTATCTAGAGTCTATTATCCTTTTGCACCGAGTTTCACAAAACATGTTAAGAATTCTCATAACTGTACTCAGAAATGCTTTAAAAGCTTATGGCTTTACACCTTTCAACTGATACTCGAAGAGGGCTGTTAGTTTTCAGTTTAAAAAAAAGCAAGACTACAGCCAAATGTGAGCAAGAAGCTCCTTGCTTCCTACCAGCACAAATATATGATGGCAAATTTAGGGTTCAGACTGTCTAAAAAGTACCTTGTAAGTAATTACACAGTTCCCACATGTTCCAGTCAAGACAATAAAACAAAACCCTTTGCCAATGAGAATGAACTAATCTTCTGAAAGGATCTGACTCATGACTTCATATTTTACAAATATGGTTTTAATCCTAAACTCAAGTAAACATAATTATCTCAGTGGTCAGGTAAATCTTACATTATTATCTTATTCTCAGAGTATACATCCTTCATAAGGCTGGTGAATTACATACAATTTCACAGACACAAAAAAGCCTTTTAAAAATAGCCATTCACTGTAAAGTTCTCACTATCTATCTAAAGCAGCAGGATGATACCCATTTTGCAAACACATACTTCACATTCATGTACATGCACATCAAGGACAGACATTCCTAAACAGGATTTTAACTCAGTCATTTGTGAGAAAGATAAAAACCTAAATACCACAGTATTTAAGAAGGTAACCAAAAAAGCAAATCCAAAGAAGCTCTGAGAATCCTCCCCAATAATGAGACTTCCAAGATAATTCAGGCAGAAAAAGCAAAACAACCTACTCTACACACTGTTTTCACATATTTTAAATTTTGAAAAAAAACAAACCCACATTTTCAACACTGAAAGTATTTCCATATACAGCATCTTACTGAACAAAACGATGGCAAACAAAGCAGAAAAACCCAAGAGAAACGGACAGCTGCAACTCCTATATGCTGTAAATTCAGGTTTACTTGGTACGATATGGCTTATGACTCAGAAGAACATTCCTGGTTAAAAAGATCATTTAGGTCTCCAAATGTTGAAGCATTATCTTGTTTCAGGATCACATCCAGTGAAAAGAGCAACAAGGTACTTTCAGTACCAGTGGGTGTCCTTACCATAGCACACCCAGAGAAATAATTGTATCTGTTGTATGCTGGTGAGAATTGCAGTGAAAGTGGCCAGGTGCCAGTGAAAAAGAGTGCTAGAGGGGAAGAAGCTTCTTCCTCACCAAAGCTGTAGACTCCATGGACTTGTAGCATTCAGACTAGATGTAACAGAAGCTGCTTCCAGTTCATGCAGAGGCTCAGAGGACACAAGCTCCTTGCCTCAACACACAAGAGTTGCTTTCTATTCCCCAAGTCATCCATCCACCTGGGGCTTCTTCACAAGGAAAAGTGAATGCCATGAATGCATAAGCAGTGACTGGGTAAGTACTCATCACTAAAGCTTTGCCAGTCATTCAGCTAATTGCATGATGAGACAGGAGATGCGTTGTCCCATCAGGAAGCAGTGCAGGAGGCATTCCACTTTTACAGTGCTCTTCCACTCTGCTGAGTGGAGATGTCTACAGGTCTATCTTAACTCATATCCACGTTGACTTATGCAGCCAACATGAGTTTTTAACATAGTACCAAAAAGAACCCACAGTTGACCTTAGTATTCAGTCTTGAGACTGTAAAATTCTCTCGGACATCTTCCATCTTTCTGCTACTACTCTCACCATTCCCACTTCTGCTTTTCACCAATCTTGGCACTTCTTCCCACCTTTGCGAAACCCATCCCTCTCTACAAAATATCATTTCAAGAAGCTGTCCCCAAACTGGCTCCAGTGGCAACATGAGCTGTTTAAGAATCATCCTCAGAGAAAGATGAAGAGACTCGGGGGCAAGGGGCACACAGCCTGCTCAGGTTGGGCATCCTGAGAAGGCAAACCGAAATAAAGCAGCAATACAGAACTTTAAGATCCATACTTTAAATACCAGGCAAGAATACACGTTGCTGTTGGCACCAGAGAGGAGAAGTCAATAATCAAGGACAAGATGTCTCAGTGCAGAAGTAACTCAATTGCAGATTCAAGTGAAAAAACTGGATCAGGCAAACAGCAATCAGTACAGACCAGTTCTTCTATTTTTAATAACTTAAATCTGTCCTCATCCCTCCTTACTTTTTACGTCCTGTTATAGACTTTGTAAGTCACAAAATCAACTGTTAAGGTATTTTCACCTTTTTTTTTTTTTTTTTTCTTTTTTCCCCTGGATTCCCTCAACATACTACTTCAGCATTACTTAGATCAAGGGTCTTAAATGACTGCAGTAAGTCTCTTTCAGGACAAAGCTCATATGTCTAGCTTTCAGCTAAAAGTACACCTCCAGAATAGAGCAGATTGGAATCACGTGACCTTCTTTGAGACATGTATTTTCAGCTGAATGGTATACTCAAGTTCAAATTCATGAAGCCAATACATAGTTTATATAGTTTATCCATCAATTTTTTTGCCTCAGCTTTTGTGATGAAATGTGTGGGAAAATGAAGAAAAGAACTACCAGTAAAAAATTATATATATGATGAATAAAGATCCAGCTAATGATCAAAAGGAAGCTGACCACATAATGGAACTTTTAAGTCTTTAAATTATAATGGATGGCAAGTCTCATGTTATGATCTTCTTATTAAAAAAAAAAAAAAGGCTTGCATTTGTAATGGAAACTCTGGAGACGTATCTGAAGTACCCTGACTCCACTAAAGACATTAAGTATCTCACCTGAGACCACACAGAGCTACTCCATGCTTCAGTTACCCAAGAGTGTAACAGGACAGAGAAGTGCTTCCTTACTTGTCAGTGATGGTGATAGGACAAGCCATTAGCAATTAAGATATTACAGCATGTAAGTAACTTCAAAAGGTATGCTTTCCCCTTCCCCAATTACTTCTGTGCTGAACTAAGCTCTTCTTCATGTTCATCTGAATAAGTATCTTCATTCTTGATTTCACGTATTGCCCTTGGGTGTTTATTCTGTACTTGATGTAACGTTAGTGCAATTATTTATAATTACTGTAAATAATTTGAATGCAATTATAGTAATTGCATGGTTCCAATGTATAATATACAGCGAGGGAATATATACAATAAAAATAGCAATTAATCACCAAGGGTTCACAAAGAAATTCCCTTGTGGTGCTAAAATGAAACTCTAGTTGTCCACACACCTTCAATTGGCAGATGTTACATTTGCTAAATGACCATGTATCTGCTTCCTTCTTCCTTTGATGTCTTCAGTTATGAATGCAATTACACCCTCTTTGACACCAGTGTCATTCACAAACCGTCTTTTACTCACACTGACAGCAATGTGGTTGATTTTCCTCTGCGCAAAAGAGTTGTTATCTGGTCCTAACTAAATTCAGTTTGTCTGCAATTACTTGTGTACCAGCTTGATCATACAGGCAGTTACGGTCAGTGTCATCACATGCTGTATCTGCTTTTACTGAATAAACTCAGCTCAAGTTTCTTTTAAGTTTCTTCTTTCAAGTTGCTTTCCGATTGCTCACTTGGTTTGTTTGCACAAAACAGAATACTTTTTTCAGCTCCATTTTAGCAAAGCTTATAGATATATATACACAGAAATACACATACACATCGGGGGGGTGCGGGGGGTTGGGGAGGGGGGATGAGGAAGAGAGAGGGGCTGGAGGGGATAGAGATTGCCTGCATGTGCATGAAAGCACACACCATCATTGCCAGACTGGAAAGTCTGACAAGAGGAAAATATTATACAGGAGTTTAAAAAACATCTCCCACACCATGTTTGTGCAGAAAACAGAAGGACCAAAAAAATCCTTATCCCAGGACAATGTGGTTAGTTTCTTAAATATGAGTGGGTAGCTGATGGAGGAGTTGGGTTTGCAGTCCCTTTGGGGCAGGCTGAGAGCCAAACAGAAAACAACAGAACCAGATGTGGCCTGTGGGTTGACTGCTAGGAGTGGCACCTCCTCCTTTCTTTTACTTTTTTAAATTGTTGAGAAAAATCCAAGTTTCAGACGGAAGTCCTCCTAAAACAATGCGTTCTTTGTGAAGGAAGAACTGAGCTGGACACAAGGACTGTGAAAGCACTGTAAGGTAATGGCCAAGCTATAAAGCTTTTAGAACAACTTGCATTCTGCTTTGGACCAATGTGGCTCCTGTATGAAAAAAAATAAATAGGTCCAGAAGCCAAGCATCTTGTTCACAATAGTGGTAGTGAGCCTTGCCAAGTAGCACTTTGGAAACGCAACATTTTAACTCTTCCCTTCCTCAGCAACTCTGCAGAACAGACAGCTGCACCATGGCTCTTTCCTACTCAGGTTTATGAGCCAATTTTTTTGGGTACATTTCTCAGCCAAGCAGGCAAAAGAGCCACCTAGCTATTCCCTTCCTGAATTTCTGTGTACCCCAGGAAAGACTCAGTTACAGCCACTTTTCTGCACAGAGACAGCATTTAACATCCCTGGTTTTGTTTCCTCACTGATTTTTGTGTCCACTCTTATTTTGCCTTCAGAGTCCTGAGGTCTGTACACAGGACCACTGTGACAGCACTTCCAATACTGCTAGACCAGAAGGTCAGTAAAACAGTAGCAACTATACTTAAATTTAAAAGATCACCAACCACCAGTACTGCTACATGCCACAGAAATACTTATTAGAAGAAAACCATCATGGTTTCTGGAGTGCAATAGAATTATTTTTAATTTGGGGTGGTTTTTTGTTATTTTAAACAAGACCTCTTCATCTGGCTTCCATTTGGTTTTGCTGAACTCAAAAGTTATTCTCCACCTACTCAGTTCTTTTTTTCTAGTACTGAGGAGACAAAGGAAGGAAGAAAAAAAAAATAAATTGTATTTCCAGATGAAAGATTTTCAAGTCTATGGAATTAAATTTGTGGTATATTTTTTGATAAATCTGTGTGCTTGGATTTAGCAAGAAAATGAGTAAGCTGTTACTGTTCACACATGGAGGTCATCGCTATAAACCATTTCTTTATAGACTAAAAGCTGCATTTTCACCCAGATTAGGAATTAAAACATAATCCACAATCAATTTCTCTGGATCAAAAGCAAAAGTGTACGTTTTCTTTCGTCTGAGAGTTTTTTGCTGGGCAGCTACATTAGTAATTGATATTCTGGAGAACAGTAACTACATGCTAGAATTTCTCGTCAAAATTAAAAGCAACTTCACTTAGCCTTAGAAACTTTTATTCAGTTTACAACAAATACCATTTTTGCTGCACCTGACAGTGTAATACCTAATTAAACAGGGAGTTTATCATCATCTAAAATTTTGTTCAGTATTTCCAATTATTTCCTGTTATGTACAGTTAAGGTGAACCTTAATGATTTTTTAAAATTCATTTCATGTGGCATATATTCTTTTGTCAGAGACGAAGGTCAGAATTTTGCAGGATACAACTGCAGCATCGTAACATACAAGGTTAACTCACAACAGTCTACCACATTGCACAAGTTGAGTTAAAATCAGAGACCCTCATGGTAGGAAAGGAAAGCCAAGACACCCGTTAACTAAATCTCTTTAAAAGATGAAATATCTCAGCAAAGGTCTGTCCTTGATGTTCACAGATCATCAACTTAAGTTGGAACTTTGTAAATAAGCACACAAGGTGTAGGATTTCAGTTACTAGAGGGTTGGGAAGAGGCTGCCTGGCATGTACATGTTATGGAGATTTCAACTGGGATTAGTGCCATAGTTTGTGGCGAAGAGTAACATGGTGAATTAATTCTTGCTTTATGTTTGGAAGAGTTTAACAGTTACTTACTCTTTTGTCACACAGAAAGAATTTTACTAAGCAACTTCCACAAATAATTCTTGAAGTAAAGACTCTCACGGTCTGAAGTGTTTTGAGTACAAAACTTAAACACCACTCATTGGTTCAGATGACTCACACCAGGTCTTACCACTTCTTCTGCTGGCTAACCCAGTTCCTAAATACCGTGTTCCAAGTATGACCTGACTAAAAGCAAACATTCTGTAATATTAATTTAGAAAAAATTACTTATGCAGCTTGCCCTGCCATAAAGCTCATTCACCAAGATGGCCACAGAAAGCGATTCATGAAAGAGACAAAAAAAATTAATTGGGGGAACATTAACATGAAACACTATTAATTTAATAATTATCTTCAAGACAAAGATGGAAATGAACAGCTGAAAATATCCAACCTTGGTATAAGGAGAGCAAAATATCTGATTTAAACACGTGAAGTGGAAAACATTTCAAAACATTTGTCCTAAGACAACAATAAAGCCCCAGCAATCACAATTTTGGATGACCAGGGTATAGAAAAATGATCTTAACATTAATGACTTTCAAAGACTTAAACCAAAAATCTTAGCATTTTTCTAAGACTGCAAATATCTAAGGTATTAGTTGGCTACTCTCCAACTAGGAGCACATGTCTCTTGCTGAACCATCTCTATACAAGTGAACTTAGCACTATTTATCAGCTATCTTAAGTTAGATACTCATAGTAACATTCTCATACTCTTAAGTTCATAATAAATGCCTTAGCACTGTGCTGCTTTTTTCTCCATATGACAGCTATTCTCTGCATAGAAAATTCTCTTTAAGATGTTCACAATGACTCAACAGAACTCCACCTCACTGATATCAGAGAAGTCTTCTGTCCTCTCCAGCAAAGACATCTGTTCACCATATTTAATTCCTTAAATATGCTAGTAAAATGACTGGTACAATTAGACATGTCCTTATACTGCCCCCCTCAATTGTTCCAGTGCTAAACTGGGCCCAAAATGTCTTCTCAGAGGAAGTTAAACTCAAAAATTTACATAAAAGATAATGTACATAACTTTTAACTTATTAGAAAGACAGTTAACTCAGAATTGTAATCCTGCCTGGTAGCTTCCTAACTTTCTAAGTGTTTGCTGTTTTACAATTGGAATAAGAAGCGTATATTTCAACTACACACAGCAGCACAATAGTACCATGTCAACAGAGGAAAAGAAAGGACTCTGCTTTTCTGAGTTGTTTTTTTACTTTTTTTTGTTCTTTTTTTCTTTTATCATTATTATTTTTCTTAAACCCTCATCTTCCCTTCTACTTGTGGCTCCTCAATCTATGGAATTATCACCACTATAATTAGTACCACATTCCACAGCTCGCTCTTCCAGAAATCTAAAAGCTCTGCCCCCAGGGCTGCTGATCTGTGTGGTTATTGACAGAATTTGCACCAGCAAACCAGCATACCATTACTGAAAAAGAAATAACCAAGCATTAAACCACCATGAATCTAATGTGAGCTGTCTCTCATTAATATCAGACACTCATTTCACTGGGTCCTCACTACCATTCAAATACACGTCAGTGGAACAGTATACATGCCAAGTGGAACTGAAAACACCTAGAACTGATTTGGTTATATGGGGTTTTGTTCTGTTCTGCATTTTACTGATAGTCTCCACTCCCTGAGGTCTCACGGAGATCAAGGAACCTATCTAAGATTGAAATACAGCTAAGTAAGATGGTGCTACTAAGACATACCAGGAAATGGAATTGATAACAGAAATAGAATTGGGAAGGGTTTTGGGGAAGCTATGAAGGTTGCAAACCCTCTTGGGAAAAGAAGAAAAATAACGAGTTCCACAGGTAAGTAAACTGTCATACAGAGAAATTGAAACAGGTTAAGTGGAAGCAGGAGAGGCAGAACATAAAACACAAAGCGAGGACTGACTTCAATTTATCTTCTGTTCTGAAAATAAAGACTCAAATAACACAAAATATGAAAAAAAATGTCTACATCTAGGGCTAGGGGGAAGAAAGAAGCATAACACCAAAATATCATAAAAACCCACACAGGAACTGGAAAGCATTTTTGCTGGTTGACAGTTCACCTTGACAAAAATAGGAAAAATCAGGTATTCATGAGCATCTCACTAATAACTTGTACCTTCAGGACCAGGCTTGGAGTGATGAGACAAAATAACATTTGCACTGAAACAGTGATGCACAAACATTCATTCCCTGTGCTGCCACACTATCTGTGACATTCTACACGTGCAGGCACTTTCAATCAACTTAGAGAAACAGGGGTTAGAGGATGAGGACTATTCAGCCATCTTTATACTCTGGGGGTTATCAAGCTCACACATTTCACAAAGATTATGTTTGATTAGATCTCTTCAGACAATGTGATGTTCCCTAAAACGAGAAATCTTTCAAAAAGGGCTTTTGACTAATGTCAATTAAAACCCTGTGCTGAATTTACTGATCGATAGCAGCTAAGCCATGTGGATGACTCGGTCTCAGAGAACACTTAACTCTGGTTGTTCTTCCCTGACCCAGTGATTTCAACAAGCACACACTGCAGAAAACCTGTTCTGCTTGGCACCCTGGAAATACCAGGCAGAGCCAGAAGGCAAGTGAGTACACAGCAGCAAGGAAAACATTGAGTTCCACAGCCTTTCAGAGATTCAGACACTGCATCTTAACTGAGATTTTTAGTAATGAAAATAAAAAGCAACATCTCTCAACCATCTTGGAAGCAAAGTCATATATACTAAGTAATTCAAAAAAAGAAAGGATAAGAGGAAAAAATATTCTAGCCATGACATTTTTTTAAACTCAGAGGATGCAGTAGAAAAACAGCAATTAGATGATCTAGTCTATATCTTTTAAGTTAAAGGCATAGTCCTGAGAGAAAGTTTCAGACATTACAGGGATGTTATTCACCCTTGTAGTGAGCCAGAAAGCTGTGGAGATACTGGCTGAAGCTACTACATCAGACTCCAAAATTTAGTAGAACCTAAAACAAAAGCTTTTTTGTTAAGATATACTTAAAACTTTGGGGACAAACATTACTGCTGGAGAGAATAAAAAAAATCTGGTAAAAAGCTTAAAGTTGTGGGGAGGAAAACAAATGAACAAAACCTCCCTCAAACAAGGCAAACATTTAATAAAAAGAAGTTAAGGATTTTCTAAGAAAATGAAAAACAAACCAGGAAAAGGCTGTTCAGTTGCACTGTTGAAAACAAATCTAGAAACAATAAAGAAAAGAATAATCAAAGTTGCTAATGCACGGAGAATAGATTTTAAAGACAACCTTGCCATGTCTCCAAAACTTAACAAGTATTCTAACCATTATCAAAACACGCAGTTAATGACGATCATGGAATAAAAAGTAGAATAGATTATGGAAAGAGTGTATGGAAATGACAAAGCTTGAGGTAGTAGTCAGATGATAGTGTACCCAAAAAAAGAAAATAGGTGAGCACTACGGTTTAAGAATAAACTAAAAATTTAACAATCAGAACAATAAGGTTCTGGTACAACCCTTATAAAATAGGTAGAAACCAGAAAAAGAATTCATTTGAAGAAAGAACTTAAGAAGTTCAGAAAAGAAAGGCATTCCATGGTTTATGAATCCAGTCAATTAGATTGATGCAGTCCCAAATCCTATATTCCTACATATCTTCCTATTGCTACAGAACTATTCTGGAAAACAAGAATTAAAAAAAGCCAGTAAGAAAACAAAGGCCCTGAGAAAGCAGTCAGAACAGTGCATTTGTGTCAGAAAATGAAGAGACAGCCTGTACCAGAAACTGTTCCCAAATACATAGTGCCATATTGGAAGGTCTGGCAACCACAGATTAGGCTACTTTTTGACATCAAAGACTCATCTCAAAAGAAGCAATAAAGGAAGACCTTGCCAGGCCCATGTCTAACTTTTGCAGTTTCTATTGCCACTGAAAATTTTATGGATTATTTCAGTTCCTGCAATTCATGGCACTGTTGCTTGACACAAAACTGAAAAAAAGAGGAGCAACTCAACCACAACAGCAACTTAACTTTGTTCCAAGTTTACTGGTGGTAAATATACAGAGAGATAATGTGAGGCAGATGAAAACCCTGTGTTGCTAACACTTATGGTATTGAGTATTTGTGGGTGATGTCGCATTCTGGCACCAAGATATTCCTTTTACAGATGAACAGTTTAAGGCGAGAATGGTCTCACCTGATTATCACATCTCACTGCCTGCACTGCAATGACTTTATAAGGCTGATGCCTTATAAAATGTTTCTGACCAACCCCACAATTCTTCTGGAAAAGTACAAGACCAGTCTTTTAGAAGAATACATCCTCTTGTCTGAGAAGCCTATCACAGAGCTGACGCTGCCACTGACCTTAAATAAGGACACCTAATGACATCATGGCCAGCATCAGCTGTCAACCTACATCATTTTATCCCTTTTCCTCCACAGTGGCAACAGCGACAATGTGCCTTTGAAACAGTCTGTCTCCTCCCTGCCTCCCCAGTTTCCTCTTTCCTTACTTCCCTGAAGTAACAGTACAACCTTACCTGGCTTCCATGTCCACCTCACACTGTCAAAGCACAGCAGAACTGTGATGGAACATATAATACCTCTCTTCAGGAAAAAAGAAGAAGCAGAAAAAAAGCTTTGTGTGCACAGAAGAGTCTAGGGCTTCCTCAGAAGCAGAGAAAGAGGCTGTGGGCAACTACAGCTATGAAGAGAAAGTGGAATCTACATGAAAGAGGGAACTAAGAAAAGCTGCTTACTGTTCCTCTAGCTGACCTACCTTCAGGTGAAGATTTCCTTTCTCTAGAAACAAAACTTTTGGCCAAGAACCTTTAAAACCTGTTCCTACCATCAGGACAGAACTAGAAAAAGACACATATTTTCTTGAAACCATTTTTCTCATGTCACCATCACCAACACTTACATAGACACTGAACCATCACAGTTCTGTGAATGTCAGCAAGTCCTCTA
This sequence comes from Podargus strigoides, assembly GCA_028020825.1. Lineage (NCBI taxonomy): Eukaryota > Metazoa > Chordata > Aves > Caprimulgiformes > Podargidae > Podargus > Podargus strigoides. Next base: position 60,629,622 of record CM051621.1, on the reverse strand, counting down.
CTATTAAATTTCTTTGGCCACAAAATCTATCCAGACTTGGTCTTCCACAGGACTGTATTTATTGCCACAGCCCTTACTGCAATGAAGCTCTTACCTGTGGGAAGACCTTTTCCCCTCAACCTCTCCCGAATAGCCTGGCTCCTGTCTGGCTGCAGTTTTCTATCTCCATTGCAAGAAAGCTGATCCACCTGCAAAACAGGCAGTAACACAAAGTCAAATATGGAAGAGCTCACACTAGTATGAAACAAGTGTTCATTACATAAATGCACAAAATAAGTCAGTGCCAAAGAAATAAGTTCAAGCTCAGAGTGGCAGTTCAAATTTTTTAAGAAAAAACAAGTTCATCAGTGAGAACATTTAGAATTATCCTCATTTGAATAATCTGTGCATTGTTTTTACTACACATTTGGTCTACTTTTTTCCACTAACTATAAATTAAGTTCACAAGCGTGTAGCTTAAATATATTCCACCCTGACAACAAACTGAAGAGACAGACAGACTCCAAAACCATGTTCCATGGTTGCAACATGACTGGAACGTGTGATGACACCAAACTAGGAGGAATGGCTGACACACCAGAGGGTTGTGCTGCCATTCAACGAGACCTTGATAGGCTGGAGAGTTGGGCGGGGAGAAACTTAATGAATTTCAACAAGGGCAAGTGTAGAGTTTTGCATCTGGGGAAGAACAACCCCATGTACCAGTACAGGTTGGGAGCTGACCTGCTGGAGAGCAGTGTAGGGGAAAGGGACCTGGGGGTCCTGGTGGACAGCAGGATGACCATGAGCCAGCAATGTGCCCTTGTGGCCAAGAAGGCCAATGGCATCCTGGGGTGTATTAGAAAGGGAGTGGTTAGTAGGTCGAGAGAGGTTCTCCTTCCCCTCTATTCTGCCTTGGTGAGGCCACATCTGGAGTATTGTGTCCAGTTCTGGGCCCCCCAGTTCAAGAAGGACAGGGAACTGCTCGAGAGAGTCCAGCGTAGAGCCACAAAGATGATTAAGGGAGTGGAACATCTCCCTTATGAGGAAAGGCTGAGGGAGCTGGGTCTCTTTAGCTTGGAGAAGAGGAGACTGAGGGGTGACCTCATTAATGTTTATAAATATGTCAAGGGTGAGTGTCATGAGGATGGAGCCAGGCTCTTCTCAGTGACATCCAATGATAGGACAAGGGGCAATGGGTGTAAGCTGGGACATAGGAGGTTCCACATAAATGTGAGGAAGAATTTCTTCACAGTGAGGGTGACAGAACACTGGAACAGGCTGCCCAGAGAGGTTGTGGAGTCTCCTTCTCTGGAGACATTCAAAACCCGCCTGGACATGTTCCTGTGTGACCTGATCTAGGTATTCCTGCTCTGGCAGGGGGGTTGGACTAGATGATCTTTTAAGGTCCCTTCCAATCCCTAACATTCTGTGATTCTGTGATTGGCCTGATCAGTTTTCTGTGTAACAGGAAGAACTATCTTGTACCTCATAGTTTTAGGCTGATACCTCCCATAATTTATTACACATGTAAAATCTCATGCATTTGTGAGAGGTCTCTTTAGCTGCTCAGGCAAACTCCTTTTGTGTGTCAGGCTTAATTACTCTCATTAACTTTTAACTTTTTTTTTTTTTAACTACTTCACTGAAAAAAATTACTTTGCATGTACAAGCATTCAAAGAAGAGCTTATCTGCTACAAAACAGTCTTTCGTGAGATCTTTTGATATGGTGGAAATCAGCATAACTTGGACAGTGGCTTAGCTGGGAGGTGGGAAGGAGAAATAGAGCAGTCTTCTTCTATCCATCACAGTTAAAATGCAACTCAAATAACATTAAACAGATTGAATCAGTCTTGTGCTGTATTGCCCTTTACAAAGCATATTAACATGAAAAATGAAAACATTCAAACAGGACCTCTCAGCTATGCTTCACAGACCACCAAATGACAAGTTATAGAGCTAAGACCTTTCTAGCCTTTGATAAGTCCAATCAAGAGTGGAGGCACATTGATCTTGGAATACCAACTTGTACTATGGTTCTTAAAAAAACAATTTTATATACTTTGCTTATTAACTTAAAAATTCCAGCACACAGAGAGCACTAAACATTAAAAACATCAGATATGGCTAGCAAAGGTGCATGAAGACACAGCAGCACAGATCTGTCATCATAGTTCTGTTGACACGCAGTTCTGTTTGGCTATTATTTTGCTAAGCAGGAAGGGCCATTAAGATCGTGAAGGCTAATGACTCGCTCTCCACAGTGACTGTTTCTATAGCTCATGGGACAATTTAAGGTTTGGATTTTTATTTTAATAGCTTCACTAATAAAACCTTGTAGGCCTTTATTTCGTTACATCACAGACTAGCTCCACTTGGCAACCACATGAGACTTCAGACATTACAGTAAGGATCACTGGACTGACAAACATAACCTCACAGACTTAGATAATGTTTTGCGTAGTTCAGGTTCAGCACTATTTCTGGAGGCCTGTCATATTCAACTGCTGCAAAGTATTAGACAAATGCAAGGGACCTCTCGCCTCATGCAAGTGTTTCCAAACCAGATTTACAAAGAGACTATCTAGCAATTAGGTCTTAACACATTTATTTTTTTTAAAAAGGAACCATTATGAATTCAAATATTTTTCTTGCAATTATAGGGCTGTCTCTCTAGATGCCAATTTTTAGATTGGCATAACCCCTACGAGATAAAAAAAAAAAACAACAGAATTTCAATGATATAAAACCGGATACAATTCAGGACCATCATGAGATATCATTCCAGCAATAATAAACCACTCAGCAGTTGTTATAACAATAACATAACCTAAGGAAAGCAAGTATTGGCCAGAGAACAATCTAACAATATTGACAATTTATGGACTTCCTTTCTACTCAGAGCCTTGAAATTATTTAACTATGCTGAAGTTATGTTGTAATGGTTTAGGTGAAGGGAGAGGCTGCCTGTCAGGAAAAGTAACTTTGCAAGATGAGTTCATGTAGTTTCTTTCACTTCTGAAAACTGTTTAACACATTTGTCATCTTTAGACAATAACGTCCTCCACAATTACCATATCCAAGGGCTGAGCAGAAGTGCAAGAGAACGGGCACGTTGCCTAAAAAGTCCCTCTTCCTGTTAATAAGCAATTCTCCAAAGTCAAGCGTAACTTTAAAAAAGAAAATTCACAGCAATCATTTTTTAAGCATTTCAAGTAGCAACAAGTGTAAGGTTTGTCCCAGAGTTCATAATTTTTTTTGCTCTCCTGTTTATCCCTACTTTTCTTTCAATTAAGACAAACAGTTCACAAAACTGTCTTTCTCAAAAACAGCAATCGTGAATGCATATTCCAGGAAGAATTGTCAAGTGCACAAACTGTTCGAAGGGGAGAGAAGCAATTCTCTCCTTTCAACACTCACCGTTATCAAAATTGCAACACAGTAAAACAAGAGGAAGAATGACTGCAGAGCAACTCTGAATTAGCACCTTTGCTCTCTTCCTGCTCATTTTTATTATTCCTCAAATGCTGATACAGACTTACCCCAGACAGGCTTCCCAGAACCAGTCTGACTAACTGTTTCACATATGTAAAAGAAGGGGCACAGTTACTGTTCCTTATGTGGGCACTGCAAGCGTCCAGAACAGTTCGTACAGATACACGGGCATAAATGACATCTTCACACATGCCAAGGAGTATGCTGTTGAGATGATCACCAAGTTTGATAGGCTAGTGACAAACAAAAATGAGAGGGATAGGAGAATCAGTTTTAACAGTGATTTGTGAAACACACAGAAACAAAAGACATTCAATACAGTAAAATAACTATTCACAAGACTTATTGCCTATACTAGTGCCAATTTGAAAGTCACCATATAGGTGGTGAAAAAATAGCAGTTGTAGATCAGGGGACAGGCATCCAGCATCTAGGTTTGATTCCTACTCTACAACAATGTGGTCCAAACAAGCTGCCTGATCTGTAAGGTCAAGACACCAATGCTTCCCTTACTCAAGGGCTTAAAGACTAGTAAAAAGGTTCAGAGGAATTTTTCTGTGTTGTTTTTGAACATCCTGCCAGTCACAAGCATAAAATTTAATCCTCATTATAATCATTTTATAACCCTCTGTCTGCTATGCTCATTTTCTACAGTTCCTCACCAATATTTTGCAGCAGCTGTGTTAGCATTTCCCAAGTCCAGTGACATACACAATATCAACAAAATAAGTAAGGAATAAAAGAGCAAAGCCACTGGTTAAGGAAGCAGAGCTTCATAGCTGCAGGACAACACCCATATGGTTAAGAACAATCTAGATTTAATTCTCCTCTACCCATTCAGTTAATCCAGCACACTGTACATGGCACATCACTCCTCAGGGTATGCAGTAGTCAGCGATAACACTTATTCTCAGGTGCTGCAGACACTCGGGACTTTCTGATCCGCAAGTCTCCCAAAGTGGGTGGTTACCCACAAAGTACAAGCATTGTGTTTGCATCACAGAGCAATTCAAACCATTACAATCTTTCAATCTTCCTTACATTAGTACTCTTAACTATACCATTAAAAAAAAGTATTCTGGTCTACTCTGATTTAAGTAACAAAGGCTTTTCCCATCTATCTGTTTAGCACTTCTAACTAATTGTAAAAATCACTCTTGTATTCAACCACACTCCCATCAGAGAAGCAGCTTGTTAACCAACACAGACTGGCAAAAAAAGAAAAAATAACTTAAAAAATGGGAAAACCCATACATAGAAATTAACACCTTAAAGTAACATCATACACAGACTGTCCTTTTGCCTCTGCTAACTCCACAGGGCAGAGGCACCTCATGAAAACATCCTGAAGGTAAATTCGAGACTTCTGCTCCCCCGTCCTATTCCAGGCATACCTCACCACACTATCTTTAGAAAAATACCATTATATCAAAAGGTAGAGCACTCCTTCCCACTGCATTACTGTGAAACTCTTGCTACAATCTAATCCAAAAGAAGAAACAAAGAAAAAGGGGACTAAAATTCATGCCTACTTTCTGCTCAACACCAACCTCTACCTACCTTAAGTCACTCTTCTGCTACTGCTGAATACTGTTCATTTAATCTCCTATAAGACAGCAAAGAAAGGGGATACCTGCCTAGGAAAATACTGGTACTTTTGGGACAGGCACAGCAGGCATCACAAATAAGTATCCCTAAAACAGTCATAGCTTCAAATTTTCTGACTTTTGCATTCAGGCAGCTACTTCCAAATCAGTACAACTGAGAACCCAACTACCGCTCTGTTGAAGGAAATACTGGGAACTGAATTGCTGAAGAGCTTTTCAAAATTTCCTTCCTTACCCTTACACATAGCACCAACTAGTAAGACTGAAGCCAAACATGAAACACAAATAGTTTATATTCTTGAGCTGCACAATGCTCTGCCAAATTCTGTAAGTCCATCGTTAATTTTTTTTTTATTTTGATGCATTTCTTCTTAGTTTCACTCTTTTAGATATTGACTTCTGGAAGTTTAATTGGGAGCGGCTAAGAAGCACCCAGGAAGATGATGAATCACATAATCTTCAGTCAGTTTTGGAAAGACAGTCTAGGAGTTCTGCTGGGTGTGCAAAATAACTCCATTGAGCAATGCTCTAAGTAGTCTGCAACTGTGTCTGCACTGACTGACAAATCAATAGCAAGAGTTTACTCCCTGTTCCAAACAATTCATACCCTTTCTTGGCCATTGTGTAACATAAGTACCTGTATCTGCCAAGTCCAGGCTCACAGAAGTTTTGGAATCACAGAGCCAAGTTGCTTTATTATGAATAAAGCAACAATATTATTTAATTATTTGTTTTTATATAAGCCTAAACCAAAACAAATATTTTTCTGCTTTGTCAGCAGCTTAACCTGTTATCTTTCAGCCTGTGACACCGTAGGATAGACTTGCCCAGGTATATCTGCATGGAAACTAACAGAAATGTAGTAAGAGCACCTTCTTTCTTCAAGACACCACCACCATCACACTCACACACTCCACAGGAGAAAGCTCCAAGTACAGGAAAGAAAACTCACTCTTCAGTGTCTCATTGTGACACCCTGCCATATTAACTCAAAGGCAGATTCAGTTCAACTATCAAGTATGAAGTCGCAATATTAAACAAATTAAACAATATTAAATGAAACAAAGTCTAAACTTACCTGACTTTGAGGAACTTCATGGTCAGCTCCCCAAAAGAGTGCCATACCGAGAGAATAAATATGGACCTATCATAAGACACAAGACATTTGTCAACTCATTGAACAGGACTGGAAATACAAAGCAGAACTTTAAAGCAGAGCAACTAACTTAACATCATTTTGTCTATATATATTCTTTGTATTTAAGCTCAGTTGTCTTTCAAATTGTTCTTCTCCTTTGCCATGAGTGCCAGAGAAGCAAATCCTACTGCTGTCTACAAATCCATACTGCATCTAACCAATGCCTCTGTCTTCTCTGTTCAATTTTAAGCTTCATCTCACACTGAAGCCAGAAGCACATGTAATCCATGTGATCAGTCTGGTGTGGGGTATAGACTGCATGGTTGTCCGTAAGGCTTCTTAAAACTTTAGTCTGAAGACAAGGATGATTTTAGCAGGACTCAAACAATGGGCTACTACTATCAAGAGATCCCTAAGATTAGGATGAAAGGAAAAAAAGGAATGAACATAAGACTATCAACATATAAAGTACTCACCTTAATCTATTATTGATATTTTAAGAAACAAATACATGATTCATTACAGGTATCATTAAGGATTAATATCAACATTAATAACATTAGTATAACTTTAACATATTAAGACCATCAAGACTGGGAATAAAACTTTTAAATACTGCAGAATTAAGAGCACAGACACATACTGCCCCTGTAGTTGGTTGTGAAAACAAAACAGGTACTTAAGTGCAGTATAAGAGCAGAGGTTTTTCTACTGTGTAAGCAACATACACTAGTGATGGCTCTTTCTGCCAAGTTAATATTAATATTTGTGCTACTTAACTTTGAGTTACTTAAAGCAACAAGTTTATTAAATAACTGTGCAGGCAAAGAACAACATTTACAGGGACAGTGATAAATTAAAAGCAATTAGCTTAAGTCAGTCTCTTCACTAACTAAAAGTAAAACACCTTATTTAAGTCCTAGGTACATACATTGACAAGATCTGTCCAGATTCAAGTACTGCATACACAGATTTTAAAAACTTAGGTGTTAATTGAGTATACAAAGGTAATGGATGGACTCAACAGAACCAATGAAATGATGAAAATAATTTTCTTCTTCCTATACTAAATATGTAGATTTGTTAATCACAGAGTAACCTTGGTTGGAAAAGACCTCTAAGATCATCAAGTCCAACCATCAACCTAACACTGTCAGGTCACCACTACACCATGTCCCTCAGCACTTCATCTACACATTTTTTAAACACCTCCAGGGATGGGGACTCCACCACTGCCCTGGGCAGCCTATGCCAGTGCCTGACAACCCTTTCAGTGAAGAAACTTTTCCTAATATCTAATCTAAACCTCCCCTGGCACAACCTGAAGCCATTACACCTCATCCTATCACTAGTTATCCGGAAGAAGAGACCAACCCCCACCTCACTACAACCTCCTTTCAGGTAGTCGTAACTAAACACCCCCAGTTCCCTCAGCAGCTCCTCATCAGACTTGTGCTCCAGACCCTTCATCAGCCTCATTGGCCTTCTCTGGACATGCTCCAGCAGCTCAGTGTCCTTCTTGTAGTGAGGGGCCCAAACCTGAACACAATATTCAAGGTGTAGCCTCACCAGTGCTGAGTACAAGGGGACAATCACCTCCCTAGTCCTGCTCACCACACCACAGGCCAGCTCACCTGGTCACCTGGTGGCACACTGCTGGCTCATGTTCAGCTGGCTGTCCACCAGCACCCCAGGTCCATCTCTGCCTGGCAGCTTTCCAGCCACTCCTCCCCAAGTCTGTAGCGTTGCTGAGGTTTGTTGTGACTGAAATGCAGGATCTGGCACTTGGCCTTACTGAACCTCATAGAATTAGCCTCAGCCCATCAATCCAGCCTGTCCAGATCCCTCTGTAGAGCCTTCCTACCCTCAGGGAGATCAACACTCCCACCCAACTTGGTGTCACCTGCAAATTTACTGAGGGTGCACTCAATCTCCATATCCAGATCACTGATAAGGACATTAAACAATAATCACACATCTAGAACTAGCTTAAGGTTGTACAAGTGAATTCATCACTGCACTGAGGATTCTCTTAGCCTACTCAAGATAACAAAATATATTCTTGAAGACTCAGACAAAGGATGAAGCATAAATGTTTTTCTTTTTAGATCAGACTGCTTGAAAGACATTATACCATTACTGCACTGGGCCAGGAGATAAGCCCAAAACGCAAGAATGATTTACTTGTAGATTTCTATTGTAAAGCAGAAATAAGTTTGGTTTTTATGTATTCAGAAGAGCAATACACAGCTTTGTGACAGGGTAAGGAAGTAATTACTAAATACACTTAGAAGCAACATGTTATTAAAATTGTTCTTGTAAATTCAAAGTGCTTTATTCATATAAAATTGGGATTCAGTGTACTCAGAGAAGCACTCCCATCCTAAACTTCTGCCACTTAAATCTCGTAGGATGGTCTCTGTCTAGCACAGCGTATGAGTCAGCACAGGAAAGAAAGGTTTCCATCAGTATAAGGCAGTGATATACCAGATACTGCTGACACATGCTTACTCACTGGCACAGTTCAGTCCAGATGACGACTGATAAACATGGAAGATGGAGTAACGGGGTGCGCTGGTGTGCATTCATACACAGATGTGCAAGAAGGATATTCAGGTACAGAAAAATAAGGAAAGTGTTTGTGTTTGTGATAAAGTTGGAGCACAACCATGGAGAACTTCTTTGCAATCATGCTCAGAAGGTAAAATAAGGAGGTAAATTTTGTTGCCAGCAGCATGTTCTGGCAGGACTGCAGCAGTGTTGCAGACAAGTGAACAAAAAACACAGCTTTATGCTAGACGCAGATATGTCGCCAGCACTATGTACCTAACAAGGGGTCACCCATCAGACTGCACTCCCAGAAGGCAAGCACTGGCTACCAAAGTAAGGTCTCCCTGTTCCATGCAAAGAACAGAACAAGACAGAGCTCACAGACAAGCATCAAGGGTTCTCATTTAATACCACTGCCCCATTCAACCAGAAGCATTATCTTTCAAATACTGAGAAAATTGTTCCATATCTGGTTTATTACCCTTTCAACTGAAATACTAGAAAGTCTTTCTTACATATCCAGATACATCACAACTATTCAGAAAAAGGTGAATATACATTTGGGGTAACCATACATGCAAAAAAAAAATATTTTCAGAAAAAAACAACCACAACGCAACACACACAAACAAACAACACCCACCCCCCCAAAAAAAAATGCAAACAAGAAAAGCACCCCATCCCTCCAAAATGCAAGAACCTGACTTAAAAATTCTATTATCAAAATGGTTAGTTCTAATCAGAGAAGTGGTCATGGTCCTAAGTCTGCTGGTGTTCAAGAAAGGTTTGGACAATGCTCTAAGATATATGATTTAATTTTGGGGTTTCCCTCTGGATTTTTTGGGTTGTCCTGTTGCTCAGGGATATGGTGTAGTCGAAGACTGTCAGTGTTAGGTTGATGTTTGGACTCAGTCTTCAAGGTCTTTTCCAACCTTGATGATTCTGTGATTCTGAGTCTGGAGTTGGGCTCTATGATCCTCGTGGGTCCCTTCCATCTCAGGGTATTCTACCACTCTCTGATTCTGAGCTACAACATAATGGAAGATATTTTCAAAACCAAGAAGTGCATCATCCTCAACAAAAAATATTATTGTACAACTATGCAATCAGACCTCTAAACTAAAACATGCTACCCTAGTAATCTATCTGAAAACAGCTTTCAAAATAAAAGTGAAGTGAAACAGTTTGTGGTGTGGTGCTCCCATCGACTTTATCAATGGCATTTTAAGCTTTGTATTGAGGAAGTTTTCTAAGCACAAACAAAAATGTATCCACTACACGTCAGTTAAACTAATTTTTGGTTCTTAACGTAATGCCTGCACACGTATCATGCAACTCTCTCCTACTTCATACACCTTAACTTCAAAAACCAGAAAAACAGTCATGTTGCTGCTTGACTGGTGTTTGACAGTTCCACTTACAAATTTCTAGCTGCTTATTACAGTTTGACAGCCTTAGGTTGAGTCAGATAGCCAGGAGGGGGGAGAAAAAGAGAAATGGAAAAAAAAAAAAGAAGAAATCCCATAACAGTCTATTTACAAGATCACCACTGCTTGATGTTTGTGCAGCATTACATCAAGCTCCTTATTTAAGCAATAATTCCAGCATGAAAACTAGGCAAAAACCATCTCTTGAAAAATTTGTAAAAACCCCCAAAATTTGCTAATTTCACATGATCAGTAACTCCTAAGTGTTTTTGTACAATACTACCTAATAAGCATTCATATTTAATATACCCTTCTCTCTCACTCCAGATGAGGTAACCTTTGATTTAGAGGCACATAACATGCATCTCTTAAAGATGAAATAATTTATTTAAAAGCTCTAGTACGTTTTTGTATTATGATACTTCTAATATTTTCCACAATATATAAGTCAATATCAAATTCACTTCCCAAATTAATCTTTCATTATAATTTTGAACAGTTTGCTTACTCTATTTCCAATAAGCTTGCAGTTACCTCAGACTTATTTTGTATTCAAATTGTCCAGGTGTCTTAGAATGAAAAGGGTATTCATTGACTGACTCATTTTTTCTAATATTTATCCTTGAATACACTGTTATTTTGTGTTAGCAAGTTAAGTCATAACCCAAGAGATGAATGCAACCCTGTCACTGTCTGTTATAAGGCCTTAAGAAACAAGACATTTTTCTGCCTTCAGCAGCTTTCAGACATGGTCTGATTTCAGAAGAACAACAGAAAAAGGAAAACACCAAAGATTTCCAGTAAATTAATTCAGTGAACTACAGCAAGCTGTGACAGAACAACAACAAAAAAAGTTTAAATATGTTAAAAGTTACCAGTCATCATATGTAAAGCAAGACCCAAGAGACATGAAGTCAACGTACCAAGACAAACAACCTGTGTACCATCCAAACACACACTTTAATAGAAATGTAAAGTGAAACAGTAAAAAAAAGAAGGATTCTGATATAAGCTATTTATCAGCCCTATTAACTTCAACTAATAAAGCCATAAGAGGACATATGTTTTTATACAAAGCTCTGTTTCAGGTAGCTCTCTCCTTCCATATAAGCAAGTAAGCAAATAAACCCAAGAGGACTGATACATTTGAAGCACTTTGCACGAATGTACTATACTGCATAATTCTCTTCCTGATGCATTATCAAAGATTATTTTTACACATACCAGTAAAATACTTCAGTTCTTTGTACACGGTGGTACATTTCTAAGAATTCAACTGGAGGGTCTCCTATGAGAGAATGCAGGATGAGTAACTCACAGATCCCATCTTCAGATTATAGCTGTCCTTCACTGTGCCCAGACATGACTACCACATGGGAGAAGAGCTGCATGATTTATCCACAATGCTCTAAACTGAGAATAAGAATGGTAGCAGCAAGTTTTCTTCAAATGTTTTTGCACCATCCCAGGCTATCAGAACAGTTAATTCTCGCCCCCACACACCCTGTGTGTGCAAAACACTCTCAGAAACCAAATAGAGTTCAAACATGAAACAGGTTAATTCATATCAAGCCCAAAGCCTAAAGCTTCAACTCAATGCTAATGCTGAATACCACAAGCTAAAGGGTTTATACCTGATGGTATGAGTAATTTGCTTATGTGAAGCCAAAGCTTGTCTATTTCCACATCCAATTGTTTCCCAACAATAACAGCGACACAGTTGCTGTGGCCTAGAGTCTCAATTTTGTCATCACCTTCCAGCAAGCAAGGTTATACTGACATGATGAAGTAAATTCACACAGCCATAATCGGAGAAGATTAATCGGCACTGCATATGTGCAGAATGCCCGTATTTTGGCTATTGCCTATTGCTATGCTCTGTGCTGGAGTTTACAGGCCACAGTGATCCCTCTGAGTACTTCCTTTCTGAAGATTAAAACAAAGAAACATCATAGAATGGCTTTTAATAGCAACAGTTCTCTATTTATTTCAAGAACAAACATGTAACATACTGAATGAATACTGGCACAGAACAAAGAATGCAATCAGCTCTGATGAAGATCACAAACATGTCATTTAAAAATTTTTTTCTGGCATTTTTAAAGGCCTGTCTTATAAATTAACTTCAGAGTTGGCACTAGAGGTAACGTTACTGTCTTCAATGTTGTCTCTCTTAAAAGAAGATAAACACTTCCAACAGTATGACTACAGAGCTTTGGCAGCTGCATCCTACATAACTGATCCCGAATTTGCCTTGATGTCTGTGTTGTTTTACTTCTCTATTAAAACTTTCAACCTAGGTTGCTAATTGCTTATAATTTTGTCATAGATAAAATTATATACATATTTTATTATAACAATAATTTTTGACTATACTGCAGGGCAAGAAGGATGTCTAAAGGGCTTGCAAGTAACTGAGGAAACAGCAATTTTCGGCAGGTATTTGGTGGTATAATCCTGAAGAAAACAGACTATTTACAAGATTTACAAGAAAAAAAACTGCAAACACAAAATATTCAACATAGAAAAACATAATTTAATAGTTCTTGTGCACACAACAGCAATCGATGCCAATACCGGCTTCCTCTGGAGTAATAGCATGATGCTGTTCTTCCTGGAGGAAGATTGCCAAATGTCATAATTGTTCCCAGATTACAAGAATACTGGCTGTGGCTAGCTTCCTTCTCAAAGGATTATCAATCCAGAGAAGTGAAGGAGATGGAAGTAGAGCTCAGACTTCTTCTTACTCCCACCTCTAAATATCTTTGACTAGGCCAAAAGAATGGTTTTCTGGCGAAAGCATTACCATTTGCAACAAATTATTGTTAAGAAAACATTTGAGAAGCTAGTCATTTTGACTGTGCCTACCACGTGACCTGGAGGAGATCACATACTCAAACCTTACCTCCCTGAACATCCACCCTTGGGGAAGAGTTAAAAAAGGAAGGTGGAAAGGAACAATTCTGCACACAACTGAGGAATACTTATGTTAATTAAAAGAAAGTACTTCTGATATGAATGTAGGAACATTCTGTTGTTTGAAGCCCAGGACTGCTTCAGCAAATCCTGTGCTTATCTCTCAGACACATTTTGTAAAATAAAATAATTAAAAAATAAAAATTGTTGATGTCCCTGACATTTTTTACAAAAAGAAGGCAGTGTGTTGCTTACTACTAGTTCAAAAGGCAGTTATTCTGTGCAGTCATTGCCCAAGTATGGCTGTCAGTAGCACACATGTAACAGAGACCTGCACACAGACACTTCTTCATACAACCATAATCACTATTCCACTTTTACTGACAAAAACAAAGTAGGAGCATCTTTCCCCCTCTCACAAAAGAAATCAACAATTAGGCATACAAATCAAGAACCACAGGGAGACAAAAAGGACAGTTTAAAGCTATGTTGAAGGGATCAGCAGCAAAAGACAACAGCTGTCTGCCAAGGAAGCGGTACTGTACCTTTTCAATGTCCGACAGAGAAGATAGAGAATGGTTCTGCAGAACCTCTGGCGCTGTGAAAGCTTGCAGGTCTTGTTGGGAGACATTTTCATCAGTAAATGATACACTGCCAGATGGAAGCAACAGGAGAGACCATGGAGAAATGATGAATCCCATAGCAGTAGGATCAGCTGTATGTGAAAGGGAAAAAACAAACTGAAATTAAAGCAACATTGTTTGATGCCCTTGCTTGATGCTATTTTATTTGCTCAAAGACATGTTTAGTATCAGCCTATATATTATTAATGGAATAGATTCATGCTTCCTTTTCCACCTGCGGTCCTTCATAACCACAACAACCACCTCAATTTTAATCACACTGAGAAGTAAGACCTATCTTGTTTGACTATTCTTTGCTATTATCCATACCAGCAAGCTCAGGAAGAGACTGATAAAATACTCACAGGCTCTCCTGTCCTCAGGTTATTTCATTTATGTTACAGATGACATATAAAATGAACACATTTTGTAGTGTACATATCATTAAGGCTAATTCCTACAAGAAGAATGGAGTTAACTGCTATACTAATATAGCACTGCTGCAGCAGTAAAAGTTAATTAAGCCAGGAAAAAGACCATTTCCTCGAGTCAAAATAGGCTTTTTTCTACACCTCAAACAGTGAATCAGCTCAGTTTCACTGAAGGAGGCATAATCTTTCACCCAAGTCAAAATAAGAGTTATCTTTCCATAGGTGAAGAGGTAGTTGCTCTGTTTTCTGCCACGTGATATATCAAAGATCTGAGGAAATGTGCATTTGAAGGATAAGTCTTTCCCTCTACATAGTAAGCAATAACAGAATAATAACTTCAGCCCCACCACTAACAACATTTTCCACTCTCCTATCAGCTCAGGATGTTCCTACAGTGCTGGTTCCTAGGTTGTTTAATTATCTTGTAATCTAGAATATTTCTAATCACCTAGGAAATGTATTAAATTACTGCTTGCAGGTATCAGATGTAAAAGGATCTACCAAGTTAGTCCTTCAATTTCTTCAACTCTCTTCCTCCAAAAGAAGTTAAGAAATTGCTTTTAGACTTTCTACATTCTGTGATACCAGAACAAAACTGTATTAACAACTTGGTAGTACAATTATCCACAAAAACATTTCCAACTTTCAGATCCTGAAGCTCAGAAAGTTTCCCCTCCTACCAATGTGTGCAAGAGATACCACTCAGTAGAGAACCCAGAAACTGATTTTCTAGTCGAAGACTAAAATATGCATTTTTCTGAACATACCTTAAATCGCTAAGCAGAATTTTGCTTTAAAAAGGAAGAGAGATCATTGAGGGCAACAAACATTCCAGAAATGGAAAGACCCTACAGAGTCTACTTCAAGTACTTATTTCAAGTTGTTGAATCATTTGAGGAGTAAACTGTGTCATAGTTTTTCTAATAGATTTTAAAATGCCGATATGTTTTGCTGAAAGCTGGTACGACAAGCTTAGGATTCACAGTGCAGAACTGGCTTCCCTCTACTCTGCTTTTTATGACATACAAGACAGACTCAGTCTTGTTGCCTCAGGGGAGTGTATTTCATTGCTCCACCTTTCTTCCCTGGATCCAAAAGAAGTAAGTAATTGATGGATGGTATCTCTGATCGTGTAGGCTAAACCCAGTCCCTCTAAAAAAATATCAAATTCAAAACCATGTGTGATGATCTCTCTTACACACACGAGACATGATCTCAGGGGTTTTCATATCTTATTTCAGTAAGTAAAATCGCAAGGAACAAAGCAATGTATGTTACTTGAACTTACCAATGTCAATATAACCTAAACTAAATAAAACATATGGCTCAACTAACAAGCTGTACAAGTATCTTTCTGTTTCTAGACCTCCTCCAGTGTGACTTCAAATACTTCCAAATATTGAATTTATCAAGGTGCTATAAAAAAATAAAATACAACCAACAACCAAAGAATTGCATTTGCTGAGCTACTTGAACAACATTGCATAAATTTGGTCAAGAGAAGAAATTCTAAATTTCTTGAAGACGTTAATTACCAGTCCTTAAACTGCAGTACACCTTTTCCCTTTTTCCCACAACATCCAATCAACCCCTACCTACACAAAGATTTAAGTCCGGAAACATTCTCTTTAATAGTCATGACAAAATATCTGCTTGATACAGTAGTAAAAATAATCAATCATGTCCAAGATCATGGTTTCACTGCAGAGTGTAGCAAGACACTTGGCATGAAGCAAACGACATTACGTCTACAGACAGCTTTTCTTAGCATGGACAACTTCAAAACTGGAGCTTAGAAATATCTCATATTGTGGAAAAGCCATCAAATACGTAAATTTAAAAATAAGATGAGCTGAAGAAAGCTCCCCCAGCAAAAGCTTTAAACACCACATATGGTAAAAGTAGTGGAAATTGACTTTGATCAACTGAATATAATTTTAATTAAGAATGAAAATAACATTATCTGTTCCTCCCAGTCCCAAGAGATGACATCTTAGACACACCTCTAACCTCGCTTTCTCTGGAACAACACAGAATAACTGCTGTTGACTGTTGTGGCAGTAAGTTCAGATGCTAAACAAGATAAATGTAAAGATGGAAAGACCCTTCCTATTATACATACATAAGAAAATATTACATTATATAGCAAAGCATTTTAGAAAGACCATCTTAGTTGGCCATCAACTTCCAAAAATAACCCTGCAGGTACTCACTAGATTTTTCACTAGTTCTGTATCTATACACCACTGATATAATATTTTTAAATGTTTTAGGTTTTTTTTAATAAGATTTCTGTTTAAAAGCCCCAGCTCCAGAACCTGAAGTAGTGTGGAGGCTTTATCCTTAAATTAACATTTTCATATTACAAAGACTTTAAATACATATGAACTCTTCATATACTGAAACATACTAAAAAACCAAGAGTTAATGAGACAGAAACACAATTTAATTTTAAGAATAATAAAAAAAATCCCACCACATTTAGCCTGAAGTCTTCCCAATATTAATTTAAACAAACTTCAGAGCATGCATTTGTCCCCTACAGATGTAGAGGCTGAATTTATTGATCCACATAAAATATTTCCATACACACTCAACAATTTTCATTATCTAAAGCAATGTATAATGAATGTGATTAATTTTAAGTTTAGAAAAAGAGCTGATTTTGCCAAGCTCATTTTTTTATATTTTCTTAGCGGAATTGCTCTTTTAGTAACTTTTAACTAATATCATGGACCATACTGCCTACATCACAACTTTGAAAATTTAATCTACCATTACAAAGGATGAAAATAAAAGAACTCATTCTCCATTTCCTTCCTTAAGGCATGCATTGCAAACCAAAATAACTGTCTCGAAGCTCCTACTATGCAGATTTAATATAAAACATTTAAAGCATTTTCAAATAGCTCTACTCTTACCCTGTCACATGTTTATACCATGAAAAAAAAAAAGTATCAAAGATGCAATGCATCAAATAGCTAGGGACTGTAGGAAAACAACAGAAAATAATTTCCAGCCATAATATTCATGTAAACTTCTGTTTAGGCTTTCAGAATAATTTACAAGAGCAGTAAAGGAAACATACTCCCCAAAATACAGGGAGAATGACAAAAAAAAAAAAAAAAGGAGAGAGATTCAAATTCCTCATTCTAAAAGCACTGGAATTCTGGGTATGGCTTCTGGTCAATTTTCTATCCAGTAGGCTTTCAACTGCACTAGAGCTGCCAGCCCTCTGAGTTAACTCCAGAACTATGCAACTTGGTAACAAAACAATTCTGAGAGCACAGTTTATCATGGAGTGCCACAACAGGGATAAATAGTGTGGTCTTACTTAAAGTGAGTGAACTAGTTTTAAATGCAGTAAAAACTGAAATAATCTTCAGTGACATAGTATCTGCCAAACAAATGAAAGACTTTTAAAACAATCCTTTACATGGTTTAACAGGACACAAGTAGACAAAGACAAACCCCCCCCCAACACATTACAAGAGACAGTAAATTCAGCTAGAAATTTAAAATGGATCCATTTGACAATACTGATGGCAGTTAATTTTGAACCCCCAAGCTACATACACAATTCAAGCATCTTCAGTTTTGTTTTTTCCTACCTCTCTCTTAGGCCGCAGCCATTAACAAGAATGGTTGGAAGTGATGTACATTTCAGGTCTTTCAGGACACAAAAGAAATACCTTAAAAAAGCACAGAACAACCGAAAAACATATATAAGGATTTCAACACTGGTCTCATCTTTCCATTTGCTTCAGTCTATAGCCCTCACTGAGACAAGTAAGACTTCTCTTAGCACAAAGTAACCTCAAGATTTTGATGCTTAGGCCGGGTTAGATGGAGGCAGGCAGACCACTGATACATCTCTAGACAGGCCAGGATTATGCCAGCACAAACAACCAGTTACACTGCAAGTCCTATACTCCTTTGAGCTAGTGCAACATGTCCCTGCATGCCTGGTATGCAAGGGAAGCAGCGTTGCAATGCTACTGCTCCCTCTCCCTTCGGCACAACGGGATTGAGAAAAGAGCCCTGATGTGATACTGAACCACTTGGAAACCAGCAGCACAGGGAGAAACACTGAGAGGCTAACTGAAATTTACTCATTCCTGAGAATACTGGAGCAAGAAACAGGGTGAACAATTAATTTCTGAGACCACATATATTATTTCTGAGGTGATCCCAGGTCAGCATAAATCACACTACACTTTATTGTTACCTTGACCACATCCAGCAGAGAGTTCTGGAAAGAGCACAAGTAGTAACTGAGCTTCACTTGGGGCAGAGGGTGTTTAAAAAACAAACAAACAAACAAATCACCAAAACCCACAAGAGCCTGATCTCTTTCCTGCTAAGAAACCAAAAGATCAAATGTTACCAGAAGGTGAAAAAAAAGTCATTCCTCAATTGGTAAAGAAAAAACCCAATCATTTAACACCTGCCAGCATGGAGTGGCTGGAAAATTAGGAATGCCCCCCCCACACACTGTGTTTTCCCTTTTGTCAACCAAAACAATCCATTTCCCCTTGATCCCAATCATGTCTATGACTACTTGGGACCCACCACTAGTTCTGATAAATACGTTTCACACTTCACCTTCCCTCTTTTCATTGTACTTACCCAAGCTAAGCAGATGCAATAGTACGACTGTCAACAAGACTTACAGGTCCCTAAAAACTACAATTGTCCTCCTTCACATCCACTTTCAGACGATACCACTTTTCTTTACATAAACCATTTCCCATATACAAATTTGCAAGACAGTCAATTTGTAAAGTCCCTCTTTCTTTGCTAAATCTGCCTTTCTATTATCGGACTAGTTTTTTTCCCCTTCTCTTCCCCCACACTTCAAACACGTGTCTTGAAACATAAGGTCCAACTATTTTCAGACTCCACAATACAAGCTTTAGCATGGGAGTGGCTTAAGTGACACATGAAGCCTTTCCCACTTTCAAGTTTTGATAAATCTTTTCCAGTTAAACCTAACAAATTAGAGGGACGCCTGGTTTATAATTCTCAACTGCCAAAAGCAAGTATATGCTCCTTACACTTATATGCTCCCATTCAACCTACTTCACTTCAAAGAGCTGTTCCTTTGACCTCACAGAGTACTAAGCACAAGATATAGCATGTCTGAAACAGCTGATACACCCTCTCAACAACAAAATAGTTATTGCAGATAATTAAACAGATGTGAAAGAAGGGCAGGTCTGGTATCGGCCTTTTCAAATCTCCAGATTAATCTCAACGTCACTAGTACAACTGATGTCAGATCTGCAAACAGAGTACTAGATTGTCTTCCTACTCCATTTAACAGCTTATAATATGCTGACAAGACACCTACCAGAGCTGATCTTCTAAATCAGTGATCAGCAACTGGTCATTTCAATCTAATCTTTCATTGCTTATAATGATAGAAATCACTTTGTAAAGTATTTTTAAAGAGTTTAAGACATGTTAGAATTGTAAATACAAACAGGCATAAACATATGCACATTTCTGTATCAGTCACTGAATTAGACAGGGTATGATATGTGATTAACCATGTAAGACATGGATTTTCATTCTGTGCTTCTTTTATTCAGTGCTTTAATGGATAAGAAGACAAACTTACTAAAGGACATGGAGAAATTTTATAAATCAAGAAGTCATCAAATCTGTAAGAGAAACTTCTTTTGGGAATTTTTCCCTGATTTCCTGAAACTAGTTTAAGTAACAAATTAATTGAAGAAAATGTTCTCAGTTGATGGAGTAATAGCTAGGATTCTCCACTTCAAACAGACTACCAAAACTCTACCAGGATTACATAAATAAATAAACGGTTACTTGGGCTGGTAATTCCTTTAAGTGTATGCAGGTGATGAGCTGCTGCAGGGATGTTGCCAACAGATGACAATTTAACAGTTGATGACTTCCATAGCTTTTTTATTCCCCTCATTTCATAACAGTTGGACCATAGACTGCTGAACAAGATGCCTTACTTTATTTTTTTTTTAAATAAAGTTAATACAGAAAATGCTCATCAAAGCTTAGATTTTGTTACAGAACAACATGTCCAGGGACTCAGAGCAAGAAAAGAGCATCTCTGAGACTGGTCAGAGCTGAGCACGCTGTGAATTTGCAGAAGCTAAAAGCCTACCTTATTGCCCTCTGCAACTGGTCAGTTCTGAAAAATTCCTGGAACTTGTCCTCTGCCATAGAATAGCTCTTGCATCCTGTATGCTAGGTCTGAAATTTGACCAAGGAAAACAGGATTTCTCTAGGATTCCTCGTTTGCTAGAATTCCTCCATAAATAAAGAATAAAATTGAGTCATACAAGCCTACAGGAACCTCTGCATTCTCTGTTCCTGCATCTCTGCAACACATCTTCACAAGCCAGCACAGAAACTGATATTCAAGATGACAAAAAAAGGTTTCTAGATTGTTTCCTTAGTGAAGCCAAATCTTCTTTAAAGACTGTCTAGTTATCCTAATCTTGCTGGGAGTAATTAGATTGCCTTTGTCAACCTTAGCTACATAGTAAAGCTCTTTCATTTGGGTGACTCTTGAAGTGCATTTTACCACAGGGCTATATCCCAGGTTAATTAATAGCATACAACTGAAAATAGTTTGCTGAACTAGCATAAAAACAACTCGATAAAACAGCTTCATCTCCAAGCAGAAAGATTTTTCTGGCACTGATTTTATCTGAATTTGTGTTTTGGACTTTACTGATAGGAAATAAGACCAGAAGCTTCTTCCACCTTAGCCAGTCTCAGCTGGCAAACATTCCCCTACCTTAAAAGCATATACCAGAAGTCCTGGGGCAGATTTCCATTTTGTGCTCTCATTTTTCAGTACTTGTCTCTCTGAAGGAAGGCTGTGTTCTCATTCTCAATGCTTGCATGCAGCCTTCATAGTAATTATGATAACTCTTTACTGCACTAATCTCAGACAAAGGGTGAGCTCTTACTTTCAGTGGAGACTTCCTTCTTGAAAAGAATTGAGCCCCAGGATAATGTTTCACTACTATATATTCATGCTACTGTGATCTTTCAGGTGGATTTCAAGACGAAGCTCAATGTGTTGATTTCTGTAAAGCCTACAAGAGTAGGCTCTAATTGTTCAAGATCTCTAAGTCAAAGTCTCGGTCTCAGCAACCTGCCCTCCTAAAAAAATAATCGTTCCTGTGATTCTTCTGAGAGAAAACAAAGAGAGAAAGAGAAAGGAAATAAGATCCTAGCTTTTCCTTTCTTGGAATACAAGAAGCAGAGGGATAGGACAGTCGGTCAAATTGCAACAATAAACTCAGCATTCCTAATATGGAATGCTTCTTATTGTGCATGGGCTGTGAGCTTGCCGATAAAGGGGAAAAGGCAAATTTGTATGGAATATCAAAACTACCCATAATTTGCCTAACAAAAAATATTTTGGAGGACTTGATAAAATTTCATATTTATAATGTTAAGTGAAGCTTGATCAGAAATCAAATGCCATACGGCAGTTTCTGCTCACATCTGCTTTCTTTGGAGTTATCGTGAAGTATCCAATAGAGACCACTTCCAGAAGTTGTGCAATCTTTGAGACAGACCTAGTCTTGGATTTAGCAGATTGTCTAAACCAAATCTTAAAAAAAACAAAACCAAAAAACTCAAAACCAAAAACCTAAAACAACTTAAATGTAGAGTCTTGATGAAACTGTACGCCAAATGCATGCAAAAAATAGATTTTGCTCTCAGTAATGAAGATGTGCCCCTTGCATAGTAATGTTGCAAAACAATGGCTATTCTAAAAGTGTGAGCTTTTGATTTTTCCCGAATAAAACTGAATAAACTTACATATGCATGCTTAGATACATGAAGATAACTCCCATACATTTCCTGAAATACTAAGATGCATCATGGGAACATATAATCTATTTGAGTTCAACACATAACCAAAGTTCAACATTTGAGTTAAGCTTTTCCTGCTATAAAAGGCAAAAAAGGGAGGGAAGGGGCTTAAGGATTTGCAGATTTTAAAGAAAAGAAAGGAAAACCTAAGGAAGAGGAAGGGTTCCATACTTAGAACTAGTGCTAAAACTTAATTATTAGCAGTACTGCAGATGCTCAACCTAGAGCCTAAGTTGGGGGGATGGGGGAGAAGATATACTTACTTCTACTTTAAAATATAATAAGCCACCACATTCCTCTCAGTAGCTATATACGTCTTGCTAATTGCATTCTGGGGAATAATACCTAGCTCTCTGGTCAAATTTTCAGTGGCTCACCTTTGTCTCACTTGAGGCTAAATCTCCTCACAGTAGACTGGTCATGACTGCACCATACTGTACCCGTTTCTATGTCCCCTTCAGGACCACAGTGCTCCAAGAGTCTCAGACTTATTTATCATTTTTTCTATGTTCCTACCTCATTTCAATGAGTATAAAATAACGCAAGGACTCTGTGGTAGCTTCCTACCACAGTGAAGTTGTCACCACATAAAAGTGAATGTGCCGCAGGTCCTGACAGAACACGAAGTGATGGTTGAAAACATCCTTTGGGCTGGGGTGCAGCTAGGCACTTTACTCAAAGATAACCTAGGAGCAAGTTATTGTTCGGGTATGACACAAACATAACCAAGATGTTTCCAGTTCTGTCTCTAAAAATGCTTACCTTTTCTGAATAGTTCTTGAAGGCTCTCTGCACCTTGATTCAAAATAGCCCATATTTCCTCTTCTTGCAGTGGCCCCCCCCGAACCTCCAGAGCCTCTGCCAGTGACACATGCATGTTACCTGGGAAATGAAACAGACCGATTTAAGAATACATACGAGTTATTTTCTCCTTGCATGTAGTACTCAAGTAGTAATAACCCATGTGCAGTCACAAAAATTCTCTAACATTTAGAACTGTCAAATACAAATACTACAAAACATTCACCATGACAGTAAAGAACTTTGAGCACTTGCTATTATGAAGAAGAAAAACTTGGGTTATGACAACAGTGATCCATATTAATATCGTAGGCTACTAAATCCATAAATTCACCAAGCTGACACTGTCCATATGCTATGGGCAAGAGTTTGCTCTGTTTGAAAAAAATTACAGAATGATTAGAAGTTACTAATGTAAATCAGCTATTAACATTATTTTGACAGGTTTAAGTCAGTCAAGCTGCTGTTAGGAAAGGATGTTCTTCTTCCGATATATTTTCACAGGACTGTTTCCATTATCTCATGACCAAATAATAAGAAACATGCAAGCAAGCAAGTTGTGGACCTGATAGTTATCTCCTTTGTCCAGCTTCTTCATACATGTAACAAAACAATGTAAAACCATTAGTGGCACTCTACATGTTACATCCCCAAAAACCAAATAGACTTCCCCCCCCAGCTAAGAGGTCAGGCCTTAATATTTTTTTTTTTTTAAGAGTTAAACAATTTTCACTGTACCACAATATGATACTCAGTTGTCCAAAACCAAAACCATTTTGAAAAGCGAAGAACGTATCCCTACATATTCTGGCTAGATCAAAGCTTCATCATTTCAATAAGCTCAGGAGCAAATAAATCAGGTGTCTGCTTAATTACTTCAGCTTTCTATGGACACTAAATGTTCTCAGACTGTGCACTCATGCTAAATTGTATTTCTGATTGAGATGCAGCTGCGGTGCCTTCTCTCTGCTTCTCTCCAAAGTCCAAAGAATAAAACCTTGAGACAGTGAGCTGCTGCAGTAAGAGCCTAAGGTATATTGCTCAGTGATGAGTTTAAGTCTCAAAGGCTCCAAAGGTGCTGCTGGAAAACAGTTCCACAAGCAATGCATATTGTCCCAGGATCAGTAACTGATATCAACAGCTTTAAATGACCAACAGTACTGCTGGAGGTTCCTCCCCCTCCTTTCCAATCAACTAGCCGGAGCCTTCCCATCAGCATACAATCGTGGCTCAGATGTACACTCATGAATATTAATTGAACAATTTGCAAGGAAGACAGGCAGACTTAGTTTCCCAACTGTCTAGGCAGTTTCATGCCTTCCATGTTTTGTTTTTTTTTACTTCCAGATAACCAGGCTCATACCCATATAATGGCAATATAAAAGGCTGAATATCCTGCAGCTTCCAGCTGAAAACATGGGCTTTGAAGACACTTCCTGAAGTACTACCCAGAGCTTTTTCAGCTAGAATTCTGTATTATGCTATTGAAAAATTACATACTGTTGGCTGCATTTCATCACAGACAGCTTATTGTTCCTTACTTCATAGCTTGCCAGTTTTTAATATTCATTTATTCTGCATAATTACTAAGCCAGATATAATTTCAACAATTAATGTTCAAAAATCATCTTCAAAAGATAATGGAATGGAAGACAGATACAGACCACATTTAAAAGAAACAAGAAATCTGAATCCCCGAAGGGAAAAACAAATGCAACATTCAAAATGGAAAGCTAGGGACCAATAGAGACTTGCAATAAATGGGTGGAAAACCAGAGATAAACATGTTTTGAGTCAGTATGAGATTCACATACACCTGGCACAGTGTCAGGTCTATCATCTGTACCAGGGAATTTTGTGATTTCAAGGCACTGTCTCAAATTTCAGTATGTACATCTAGAATCAAACTGGATTATTCAAATTAAAAGGTCTCATCTTTTCCTAGGGACTGAAAACATGAGATCTAAAACTGAAAACTTTTTGTGCTAAATACTGGAAAGAAAGTATGTTGAGTATAACACCATCAATAAAAATCCCCTCAAAAAACCTTCTCTGCCACTCCCCATCCTGCAAAATCCTGATTCCTTTCAGCTGTGATTAAATAGGTGGACTGTTCTGTAGCAGATCTAAACTGATTCCCTATTTAACGTCACTGCAGAGGCTGCTCAAAATCCCAAATATCAACTGTAAAAGAATCCTACAGAAAACAATTTCTTCAGTCACAGTAAGAAGTATATGAATATCCACTGAGGCATGCAGGCCTCAGCTGTAGCAATGCAAGCAACAAGACCTGCCTGTATACTGCAGATAGCAGTACCCTTACAAAAACAAACATCAAAACACACCTGTCCTGGCTTCCTAGGAACAGACCCATGGGCCAGCCATGGCAGGCAGGCCATGAGTAGCCCCAAGTCAGCTGGGAGTTTCAGTTAGGGCAGCTGACCCAAGCTGACTCACAGGTGGTGATATGGGATATATATATATATATATATGGGATATATCACTGACATCAAGCTCATTATACAAGGAGGAGTTTATTGAGGGTGGGGAGTTCCTTTTCCTGGGTCTCCTTCCTCTTGGTCTCCTGCTCCTTCTGCTCATCCCAAGGACCAGGCAAAGTTTAAGCTTGTGCACTTTATGTTAGTGTTTGTATTAGGCTTGTAATTTCTCTAAATCCATTTAATTTTCAACCTATGGGACTTCTCCCTTTTTTCCCCAACTCCCCTTCTCAGCTGGGGAGGGGTCATCAGGTTGTAGAGCAACTGCTGCCATTTAGCCCTGGATACAGGCTAAACATAGACAACACCAAACCCAAAACATTTCAAATCAGTTTTGAAAGTCCAACAAAACATCAATTATTACAATCACAGCCACAAGGCAAGAGTTGGGATCTCAGTGGGATTCTCACTGAAGCATATTTCCTTCAGTAACTTTTTGGTAACTTGTTTTTTGTAGCTTTTCTTCATTAAAACTACCTCGAAACTGCAGTGCTTGTCTGTCCCAGCAAAGATCAAGCCAATAGATTGGTTATGAAGATTAAAGAAGCTTCCATGAAATAGTTCTCTGTCACTGAGGAACTGACTGCAGCAAGCTGGGGTGAAGTGTTTGTGGGCAAATGCATGGCCAGAGTTCCCCATCTGTAGAGTCCACCTGTTTTAGCAGCCAGGCACTGTTAGTTTAACACAATGAAGCTGACAGTGAAGGGGCATGGCTCAAAACATACTTCTTCCCCACCAGTTTGTTTCCCATGGGTGTTTCTCACAAGGAAAAATTTGTAGGAATGATAATGTTTGCAATGCACAAGTCTTATGTGTTTGCTGTCTCCTTAAATTCTGGGAGCCTTAAACAGTGTCTTGTGCTTTGTGAATACAGATACTGAAATGCTTTTGGTTTCATGCAATGCCTGAACATTTTGGTAAATTGCAATATAATGACAGTATCAAGTAATTTATGCAAGAGAAAAACATATAAAGCCTTTGTAGAATACCATATCAAAACTATACGGACTGCTATCTTCTTATCTTAGCCCTCTAATCACAGTTACATCCATGGCTGTATAGTTGTATAAGTTGTATATATGGCTATGTAAGCTGTATATTTTAATTCATTAAAATTGAATTGCCATTTAAAATGTGTATTTAAACTCCTATGGCTAAGAACTCAGAGAAAGGAAGCTGGGCGATAGCAACAGGCAACAACAGCAATCTGTTGAAATGCAGGAAAGAGAAGAACAAGTAAAGATGGGTTATCTCTATTAAGGATAAGCTTTTAGCTGATTTAAATTGAGCAAAGAGGGGCTAATGCAATAAGAGAAGGCGAGTGGATCTCAGGAAAGCTGAATAGTATTGGCCTAAAATGCCAGAATGCAAAACTGAAAGTAAAATGAAGACTTTTCTCTTGTACTAACGATACAAACTAGTCTGCTTCAAATTTCCGAAGATGCTCCTGGCAGTGTCAGTGTTTTTCAGGGTATCAAGTTGACTGGCAAAGAAATCTAGATGCACTGGCAGAGTTCTCAAAGGACTCTTAGTTAGGTTCCTGGCAGGCCACTTTCATACAGTGAGTCTTTTCCCAGTCTCCTCTTCATTTAAGGTAAGCAAGATCTGTTACACTGCCAGTTTGTGCCCTGTTCCTTTCACTCCTTGTAAAAGAAATCGACGGATTCAAGACCACTGAAAAGTGCACCTTCTACAGCTGAGTTCACTTCCTTTTACCTTGGGACAGCATTACAGTAGCATCTTAATAGGAAGCCACACTGACATTCAGCTGGAGATGAGATCGGGAGGCTTACAAAGCTAAGCACATCCTGCACCTTGCTTCACAAGGTAAGTCCAGGTGCAATCACAATCATGAGGCATGTCAAAGGGCTAGGCAGTATGAACTCAGCATGAACTGTGAAGGTGTGGATTCCCCATACACCCAAAACCCACAGAAGATCACAGCCACAGAACATCCAAAAAGGGACATTCGCACAGCAAAGAGCACAACATAATATAAGACAATGGACAAATTAAAATAGTTAATACTGCAGAAGCATAGACATGAATGCTACTTTCAGGTTGCTTGCTCTAAGACAGAATTTACTCCTAGACCATACATGAGTACAATTTCCACAGGAAAGGAGTTGCATCATATGGAGGCAGCTCTTTTTTGCTCCAGGACAAGAGAGTAAAATCAGGTGTAAAACATTTGTATCAACAAGCCCTGAGTGCAATTTCTCACCCTCCACACCATTCAGCCCTAAGCCATACAGGCAGCACAGTTCCAAGAAAGAATGCTGCTTAAGCCAAAGGCCTCTCCCACATCTCAAACACTTCCTTTAAAAAGCCTGTTTACCTCATGAGAACCAACTGCTAGCTCGGCCCTCTAAGGCAGACAGCTGATACACTACCCCATGAGTGGGATAGGTAGTTCTGACTCTTCCCTGCAGAGCAAGCTCAGTAGCCTCCTTCCTCCTACACTCTAAAAGTCCCAACAACCCGTGTTAAAAGCACACCACCTATGAAAGATCTAGGTAGTGCCAACATTGCACACGAGGCAGCCTGATGCTTTCTCGGTCCAAGGTAAGAGGTAAAGCAGAACAGGAGCAGCCCCTCACACCGAGTAATTCTGTCACAATGACTATTTACATGATACATACTTTTTTCCCAACAACTTTCAAAGCTTACAAGACACCTCACTGAGCACAGAAGTTAAATGCTCAAAACTATCATTTCCCCAAACCACCAACTTTCTTCTTTATGCAGTTTAAATTTGAAATTGAAGGTCTCCAACCGTAACCAAGAATTAGGAAAAGTCTAATGCCTATTCTTTCCAGATTTGCTTGAACTCTTGCCAGCTGAAAAGAAGCTATTGCCATAACTGTGTTAAATAAAGACTATAATATCAGCAGTTTTGTCAAAAAGTTTCTAAAACCAGACTGAAAGTCAAAAGGCTAAGCTGCTTCAGCTTAACTGTTGCTTGTGAACTTCGTGTTTTGATTTTAGTAACACATATCCCCTGCTTTTTTCCTTACCTTTTACAACAGAATTTTTCCCCATGTTGCAACTTCAGAACCAAAACTTAAATTCAAAAGCTGTGCTTTAACAACATCTGCTAACTCAGATGCCTGCAGTAACTCATACTCATTTGATACGTCGTTGGAATACACTGCCAAGAAACACGGGGAGCAGCTGCTCTAGTCCACACTCTGTAGGGTTTTTTAGATGTGCTAGAAGCAGTGAAAAAAATCTAGAATATAAAAACATTGTTAGAGTTTCTACATAATCACATGAACTACTATGGTATAAATTTTTATCTTTTGACAAAATTTAAAACTGAGAAAATAGATAGCAAGAAGGTTCTACATACATCCATTTTCTGTGGTCAAAAACCCCACCTTATTTCTTCCATATAAAATGCTGTTAGCTGACTTTATCTGGCCCAAATATAAGCATTATTGCCTCTTTGCTTCACAGGTATACTTCAGCAAAAAAAAAATATGGCAATTTCCACAGAGCGCATTTCTCTTAATAAGCAAAGAGCCCTTTCTTGGCTTCACTTCTGTAGATGCAAATGCCTGAAAGCAGAAGCACAATTAACAAGACAGTTCTATCCAAAAGAACCTCCTTAATTTAACCTTTCTAAAACCATGGTTAGCTGCCTAAAAATAAAACACTGACAGTTTTATTCAGCACTCACTGAGTGTGAAGTGCTTTCTAAAAGCACTCAATATGCACAAAACACAGTGAAACCGAACTAGAGCTATACCTGAACAGTTTTGAAAGTCTGGCCTCTCCTATTTCAGAACCTAAGCATTTGGAGTCATTGCCATGCCCTGTAATTTCAGAATGCTGGCATCTAGCCTATTTATTTACATTGACCCACATCTTACACCCCTGAAGAAGACCTGGAATGCATCTATCAATTAGTTTTTCCCCAATAATACTGTTGCTGAAACTGTGGTTAAGTGCAGAACCCTGGAGCCAAGTTAGAAAACTTCCACTTCAGTAGTCTTTGAAACCTTATTTTCAAATATGCACATACTTAGATGTGTGCACATCAAACGTGGTTTCTTATAGCTGCAGGTTCGATTTGCATAGTCTGTCCAAAAAATAAGGCACTACTTGCAAATATTCCAGTCAAGCATGCAATCAAGATAAATATACAAGCTACTCAAGTCAACTGTGTTTAAAGAATTTTTTTTTTTTTTTAGAATCCTGCTCTCAAGTTAATTACAGCATGTTATTCTCATTTATTGTCTTTAAGGATAAGGAAACAAACCCTTGTGCCATGACCACTTTTTTAACTTCTCCTATAGATATGAAGAAGGGACTAAAAGCCCCACAAGATGCAAATCTCATCTCCCCCCTCATTTTTAAATCTCTAAATAGCTGTCAGAAATCTCATGAATCTAAGTTTTTGTGAACAAACACACTTCTGTAGTCCTTTTCATTCAATCAGCTACCTGATAATAATATTATCTTAGTATAAGCACTACTCCTTCCTCCTTCATTTTGGAGAGGTCAGCAGAGATTAGTATTACCATCCAAAAACTTCCTTCCCCCTGTTGTGGCAGAGGTTAGCTTGTTCCACATTTTCTTTTTCTCTCCTGTATGAAGACAGGCTAAAACATCAGCAAAACAGTCCCATGCTCCTGGACCAATCCACAAACTGTATAAAAAAAATTTCTTTAAAGTTGCATCTCCTCTTCAAACTGATAGCTTGCTGATTGAGCTCAAACCTCCTAAGTAAAGGGACAGAAACTAGCTCAAATTTGTGATAAAACACAAAGAACATGAGCACATTCCCAGAAGCATATGGCACTGCTGGCCTTTTATTTGAGCATCCAGTGATGCTCTCGCACTCATTGTAACAGACAAGATTTTAGCAGTTCTCCTTCCAAAGCCTTAAATCACTCTGTATTCCCATGTCTGAAAGACAGAAGTATGTAACATATTGAAAATCCTGGCTCACATCTCCAGGGCAAGCAGTGTTTATTTTACTCGAGAAAGTGCTTGCTTTCTTTCCTGGAAGGTAGAAAGAAATCAGCTTTTGGCATTGGACTGAACTCACAATGGAAGACAAGCAAGGGTTATTGTTGGTTCTTTCCCTTGCTTTTCTGTCTCTCTATCACCAGAACCCGATAAACTTGTTCATCTGAGGCTTCATGTAAGTCAAACTAGTAAATCCAGTCCAAAATGTATATAATAATCATGAAAATCATGTTTTCTAGGCAACTGTAGAATGTTCTTTTATGCATCAGGGTAGCTGTTTCACATCTGATATTAAAATTGTATTCTGAAGAGTATATAATTATCACTACAAAGTAAGCTTAATCCACATAAATCGGGGCATGACTCTTGTATCCCTCTCTTAGTTTAATTGTCAGTGTAAGATCCTTAGGCAACTCCCTTATTTTGCTGTTGATCTGCTCCACCTCGGAGAGGCACGTCTCCTTGATGCATTCCTCATACTTGCAACTTTCATTTTAATTGCTAAGCAGGAACAGAGGACCTGTGACTAAGACAAGCTTTATAAATGGAAAAGCAGAAATTTCAGGACTGCAAAACTAGTTGGCAAGAGTAATACTTTTCAAATAGCAGATCAACCAATAATAGCCTTATTCACATGTAACAGATGAAACTCTTCTAATGACATGAAATAATCACTAGCAAAACACATCTTGCTATTGACAACATAACTTAATGACGTAGTGATGTACTGTCTGTCATATAACTTCACTTAAAACAGACAAATTTCAGACTGTGCAGTAGTCTTGATGAAGATGCCTTCTTTGGCATCCTTCCATACTGCTTTTTTTTCAGTCCAGAGTGACAGTAATGCTCTTCATGAAGCACACTGGAATACACAACTGTTGCTAGGTCTGTGTGGGTGACATGCATTGTTGCCACGGCGAGGACAGACTACGCTGAGAGAAACCAAGGTTAACACCTCTAGCTTCAGTCCAGAAGTTATTCCATTGTTGCATGCAAGAGCTACACATTCCTCACATACTATAAAAAGGTCATGATTGAAGTCTGTCCCTATTCGCTTGCAGCTCTTAGCACAGCTGAAGAGGGAAAGAAAGTTAATGTCAGAGGAGCAGAAATAGTAGCATGCACATGATTTAAATATCATGGAGTCACTAGGAAGCATTATTCTAAAGTCATTAAGTACTACTTCCCACCATTTGTGGCATTTTAAAGGTATCTACAAGTAAGACAATGATGAGCTCTGATGAGCAACAAGGCAAGTAAGGAGTGACAATTGTACAGAGTAACTGCTTTTTCATATCACTACAAAGATGATTTTCTTTATAATCAGTCCCCAATGTCTGAGAAGAATAATGATCAAATATTTAACACCAAGACAAATTGCCACAGACTAACTCTACAAGTGAAGTTTCACTGTTTTAATAGGTACAAATTAAGCCGATATTGCTCAACAGATAACTTCCCTAATGGATAAACTTACTCTAGAGCGGGTTTTTAAAAGTTTAGCTTGAGGTCTCTCCTGTGGTAATGAATTGATACAAATTTTACTACATTAGATAAATTATGTAGAACTGAGGGGTTCAGATTCTGTTAGATATTAATCCCTCCAGTCTCAGTAACAAAGAATGGTACCTTGCTTTATAAATGCCTCTTCTCAGTACTACAGCCCCTTGCAGCAACGTAATAACCAGAGTAAATTAAGGCAGCACAACTGGATCAGCAAGAAACTAAGCACCTACATCAAGAGAGTAAGAGTCCTCAAATTTCTTGGATGCAGCATTAGAAAGAGAAAGTCAACTTCAGGAAGCTTTACAGTTTGGTTTTTTCCCCTACTAAAAAGTTTGACTAACAGACATTTTGGAAAAATAAATTAGCAGAAGAGATACTTTACTATGGTACCAAACCAGTTTCTCCGTAGTTAGAAACATCTAATGTATTGTACTATGTGAGAAATATACCAGTTTCAGAAACATTTCCATTGTGTTTTTAGTCTGAAAGCAGTACCCTTACATACTCAAGACAAGAAACAGATTTGCTAGCAGGGAGCAAACTTGTGTACTCAACCACAATAAACCTCTAGTATCCAGAGGACAGTTCATACTAACAGCTACCTCATATGTCTTGCCTGGGAAGGAAACAATATCTGACAACAGAATAAAATCTGGCTGAGTAACTGAACAAGTTTGAAAATGACATCCATCTGCATGATTCCTCCAGCACTGCTTTACCTTAGGCATATACAGGTAAAGAAGCTGCACTACAACACAGGGATTTTTTTTTGTTTAAGTAAATATTTAGCTCAATATGAGAGCTAAAAAACTCCCAAATAGATCACCCCATCTATCAATATTTCTACTAAACTGCACTTGTCCATATTTTTTTTTGCTATGACAATGAAAAAAAACCCAACCAATCTAAAAGTTACCACCTAGCAAGTGTTCTCTTCAGCTAATTGGTTACTACAAATAGGCCAATGGCTTTCTTATCCAGTGCCCTAAGTCCACATACATCCTCACTCACATTTTTTCTGCTTAGGACTCTTGGTGAAAACAGACAAAACAATTAATGATTAAGATGGACCATCTTCTGAATAACAACGCTCTCCTCAGCAATGACCCTGAATGTTGTTTTAGTTCCTGGTAACTCTCAGGAACAATTCTGAAGCAGTCCTACAGCTAGGGCAAGAAGTGATCATGTTCTCATGAACATGCCCGAGAGTGCTATCCATCTGAAGGGTCTATCTTGCACCATTTCTTCCTTCTTTGATGCTCAAGACAGTAATATTCCAAACTCCTTGGAAATTTAGGCTACTTTAAGTGATTGCATACGATCTACAACAAAGGCAACACCACAAAATCCCAGGACTTGCAGTAAGGGTTGGGGGGGGTGGGGAAAGTGTGCTGCCTTCCCAGGCAGTTAAAATTTTTTGGTTCATTTCAGGGAGGGGGGTGGGGTGGAAGAGAGGAGATTGCCATAAGGAACAGAACATTACGAGGTCTTTAGCTAGATGACACCACATGCGTCTTATCTGTGAACTCACCTGTCTGGGCGTAAAGCTATTATTCACACAAGTGATGACTAATTCTTATTGTGAAAGCCTGAATTTCTACACTGAAAACAGGCAAGATGGAACATAGGCCTACATTTCAGCTGTCAAGAACTGTATACACAAGAGCAGATGCATCTTTAGGACCAAGGCATAAGCTGAGAGATCCTTGCTCTACTTATCTGTAAGTTGATGAAAATGCTAATTCAAGCACAGTAGCAAATACCAATTCTTATTCAAGAACACTGCATTTTTCTTTGCTCTTCTGCAGCAGAAAAAAAAAAAAAAAAGAAAAAAAAAGTAATTTTGCTTTCAGAGAGCCTTTCTCAGTACAAGACCCAAGATTTATACTTTTTTATATGCTCAAAAATACAATTAAAAAGGTCTATGACATATTGTCCTCCTGTTAGGTGCGAAAATCTGTACAAAGATTTATGCTAAAGAAATATTAAGCAGGGGGAATCAGTGACTAACTTTATCAAGCAACTTCATACATCTCCAAGTGAGAACCAACTTCAAGTGAACTACCTCTTCAAAACAGAGATATCTGATGAGACCCCATTCTGATACCGAGACCCAATCAGGAAACATGTACACTCCTAGGGAACAGGAGAGATGTGAACAGGCAGCTAGCTGGATTTGACTTGTCCATGGAACAACTGTTCCTACACAGAGCAAACAGAAAGACAACAAGTGATAAGCTGCTGCTTCATAACATTCTCCTTAAACGAAGGCAGACTGCTTCTAAGGAAATGAGAAGCACTGGCAAATGAGATTACATACCTGGCTCTCTGAACTTTATGTCAGCCTTCAGGAAGCATGTGCATATTTGTAGTGCATATCCATGTGAGAAAGGGGGTGTGTGTCCCCACGCATACATATGTGCATATACATTTGTATGTATTATGTTACCATCTATCTATATGGAATGTATACATGTGTTTGTCTCCACGCGTATACTTCATATACACCGAACAATTCACTTTTGTTTTACGTTCCTGCTGCAGGACAACAGAAAAACCCTAACGGACAAGCAGAGTTATAAAGGGCAGGAACACTGATCTATTTCAAGAAGTCAACATCAACTACCTGAAAGCCTTGTTAGAGGGTCTCTAAAGCCTATTAAAGGTTTTGGCCAATGCCGATTTAAAGTAAGATTCTGTCAGCGTTTGTAAAAATAGATTTGATACCAGCAGATGGGCTGCAACTGTTGTGACAGATCTCCATCTGTCCAGAAGCCAGCTCTTTGTTCTACATGCAGTGTTCTGGAAGTGTAGTGCTAAGAAGTCTTGAAGGGTAGAACTATTTCCTGAGAAGCATTTCAATGGCATTCATCATCTGTGTATACACCTGTCCTCATAAAAGACTTCACAGCAAGTTCTTCTCTCCCTAAGCAACTAACTTTCCAGAGAAAAAATAATCTATTTATCTGCTACTTCTTGAAAGCACTTAGCTGCTGTTCAAGCGATATAAAATACATTTCCCCCTCCTGAAGTGATGCTGAGCTGAGGAGAAGACTACTGGAAATTCATTAACATTGTCCTTGAACAGTGTACATCTCATTCTTTAACCTAGTAACCGAGAATCTGTCAATGTAATGTAATTTAGGTCAGCTACCAATAAGGTCCAGACATGAACTATATTAAACAGTATTCAGAGAAATCACTATGTCATGGTTTGAGGCTGGGCTGGCCACTAAACGGACGGCAGATGCTCTCTGTTAACCCCCCTCCCTTCCCGGACAGGGGAAGGGAAAGAAGAAAAGGAAGAGAGATTTACAAGTTGGAAATAAAACTAAAGCAGCTTTAATGAAACTATAACAATAAAAAGACAAATATAATAACAAGAAGAAAAATAATGAAATATTTACAAATATATGCAAAACCAGTATCGAGCTTCTCCCCCCAGATCACATGCTCCCCCAATAACGCTCACGTCACCACTGGAGCTGCAGAGCAGCTCTGGAAAGATCCCAGGCTGGGCTCCTGGACACAGTGGCAGATAGGAACTGGATTGAGAAACGCGCAGATGACAGACAGAGAAATGGACAGAATCCTCCCAAGATGCTGGCCATAGAACATGGCAGGAAGAAGGGCAAGGGGCAAGAGAAGCCCTTGTGATCCTTTGCCCCCTGTGATCCCTCAGCTTTATACTGAGCTTGATATGTATGGGATAGAATACTTCTTTGGTCAGTTTGGGTCACCTGTCCTGTCCGCTCCTCCCTGCAGGTGCAACCCTTTTGCACCCTTACACTAAGGGGGGCCCCAAGGCGGCACTGAGAGAATTCAGCAGTGACCTTGGAAGATTAAGAGCCTTTCTGCAAACTATTGTACTGAGAGCTCAGTACTAACTATAAACATTGAGCATTATCACTTCTAGGAGCAGACAACGTCTGAAAAACATGTTGTTGACTTCAGAAAGTTCAGTCTGAGAAGGGACCTAACTGGAAAGTAAAATCACTGAAAGGAAAACTGATTCTGTTTTATCCAAACCAGGACACACTAACCAAAAAAAAACCCCAACTGGATAATACAGAAGATAATCGAGCTCCAAGTTAGGTGCACAGAGTGCAAACATGGAGATTGGTTCTTCTGCCTAACAACTGCTTGTCCTAAGCACAGAATCCGTGACAACTAAGGTGATCATCTGTCCTCTCTGCCTGCAGATCCCTTCTTCCTGCAATTCCTTCCACACACACACAGAGCAACTAATTTAAGACTGAAGTTGTACATATTCCCTGGAAACATGCTACCAACCAGTAACCAATTTGCAGGGCACATAAAAATCTGGGATGAGAAAACATGCAGCATATACTTTCATGCTGTGAAACAGACTCGTTGCCCAGAAAAAGGAAGACAAGCTTTATAGGAAGGATATTATTCCGTACTGGTTCATTATAGGATTTCCCCAAATTCTTAATCATCTACTGCCGGTGTTTCCATACTCCAGTATTTCTCAAGCTCTCAAGTTGTCTAGGTTCTCTGTTAAATCTACCCTCAGCATGGTTTCTAAGCACATTACTCACCACCACCTTGCAGGTATTGAATAAATACTGTTTTTTTAAAGGCAGATTTTCTTTATTCAACCACTCATAGCTGATGCATTTTCTGTAAATGGTAACATATATCAAGATTTATCTACTGTTTGCCATCTGCTCCACTCAACTCTGTGGATGCAGTATACACCAAGTACATACAGTCCATGTGACAACTATTACCAACTGATTTAGCAATATGTCTAGAGATACCTATCAGTTGAAAGATTCCATACAAGACATGAAATATTTTAGTCATGAATGCTTCCTTTTTGAATGAGCCCTTTATGGAGACCAAAACCTTCCTCAGCATCTTATACCATCTAGTTTAAACCCTGCTGTTAAGAGGTTTTAGCTCCAGATTAATTAGTAGACAAAGCCACCTGAAGACTTGGAATGCCTACAGTTAGAAAATCACAGTCTTGCTCCAAAACATGACTCGACACAGTACATATGGCTTTGTACCAAAATTATACAAGTTAATTGGAACCTGACTACTTGAGTCCCTCAGCCTGTCACTGTTAACTGCATTTCAGAAAAACATATAATTACATACTGCATGATTCAGTATGCTGTATAAATTAACTGTTAAATTGACTACGCTGCCCCTTGAACAAATTTCTAACACACACCCAATTGATGATTCATCTTAAATTCAGAGGCTACACATAATTTATTCAGTCCTATAGCCATGATATTCTCCATGTCTTAACTGCCCTCAAGGGTGATGTGATTATTAGTCCTTTTCCTCTTACATGGGAAAACACATCATTTCTCTTTCACAAAAGATTCATCTACCTGTTACTGCTGCCCAGCTTCAAATCCTTACCAAGCTTTTATTTTCTGAACCAAGAAAGTGAATGGCATTCATAGTGTAGAAAGAACCCTCACCACAAAGAACAGTATCATTTGATAGCAACATGAAAAATCTGGAAGGGTGATTCATAGAACTCCTAATTAGACCTTCCACACAAAACAGACTGCCTGATCTATAGTAGAGACAGAGATAGCCTATGATGTAACAGATTTGATTTAGCTTCACACACTAGAATGGACAAAGACTCCATCTGATCATTTTCTGTGCTCCACAATATTTTGGTACTTGGGAGAGATTACAGGACAGAACAAGCTACAGAAGATGATACTGCCAAAAAAACAGGAAAAACAAGATAGCAGCAACTCTTTCCATGATGTAACTCCAAGCCCAATGTTGCCAAAAAACAGAGTTCAGGGAAGTTTTGCTTTGTCTGGATGAAAAACACATTCATATTAGTAGAGTTACAGGACAAAGAGACATGATACACCCTTGCCCGCATAACAAGGACCAAACAGCAGAAATTCTTCCTCTACGGGCCTAGAAACCATGAGAGGAAAGCAAGTCACAGCATCATCTTTCTTTTCTTTTAAGAACACTCCTATGAGCAATAATGGAGAACTAGTCAGACTGACAACAAATGCAGATAATGCCCACATACAAATTACACTTCCTGTATTGGAATGGAACCAAGGTTGTATTAACCTGTGAACCCACTGCCCTAATGAGGGATTAAGTGAAAGGAGAATAGAAGGATAATAAAACATCACTTGAATCTTTTATTGATGCAGCTGAACCAGAGAGTTAGGCCAATTAAAGAACACAACAAATTTTGCTGCCTTCTCAGTTTGACAATTCCATGTACAGCAGCTTAACCCTGTAACTCTTATTTCATGGAGACCCAAGAAAACACTAACTAGACCCACCCAGAAAGAGCATACCAAGGCCAAAAAAGTTTCATCCCTCCAAAAACCCAAGAACTCAAATCTTATACAATACGGCCTGTACACAACATAACAAATTTCATCCTTTCCATGCATGGCTAGAATTTTTACAATAACCCAAATTTTTTTTCCAGTCCCACACATATTATTTCAATTTTAGTCTTGCAAACTTATAAAAATGGGTAAGTTACACAAAAAAAAAAATATTTGCAATTTCAGTATATAAACAGTATAAATTTCTAATAGAAAGTGCTGCTTTTAGGAAAAAAAAAAATATTTCAAAATTCTGTGCAAGAAAAAAGACGGGCTGAAGCTCTTCAACTCGTATTTCCATCTTTCATTGCTAAATAAACACTTCGGAAAAGAAGTGAAAGAGATTATTGATACAGCATATAAAAAAAAAATCACAAACGTAAGGCTTTAAAAAAGCACTTGGGCAGTTGTTCTGAAACAGATTTCAAAACTTTAGAATGCTTTATCGATAGTTTCAAAACACTTTCAATTTTGATATATGTCTCACTACCATGCATTCTCTATAAACTTCACTTATAAAGTACTGAATTTGAATGATTGTTTATCAAACTGGACCACTTGTATTTGTTTAACTCAAGCTGCACACACTTATCTGAGAAAGATTCGTACTTGATAATCAGTGAGAAGTATCAAGGGTTCACCACTTTCATTAATACCAATTTGGGCATTTGTGTAATGAGGAAAAAAAAAAACAAGGAGGGAAGGAACAAAATTTTACAGTCTTGAGATTTAAATCTCAAAGATAAGAGAATGTAATATCTTTTCAGTCTATAGTGGGAGGAATAATTCATAGATTTCTCACTGTGCAGAGGCACAGAAGCCAGAACCAAGACTTCATCAGACAACAGAAAGAAGGACAGGAAAAAAGCACGCTTGCACAAAAGCATACTCATACTGTTTTAGCCAAGGAAGAAATACCTAACTTACAGAAAAAGTAGAAGTTAGGGGCATCAGAAGCTTTCAAATAAAAAAATATAAATATCATTATAGATGCCAAGCCTTGCTGACAAACCTAAGGCATCCTGTGGATCATTACTAATCAATTACAGAAGAAAAATACTTTTTCCTCAAATAACTGTTTTGAGTATTTCATTATTTGCTTTACAGTACTGGCCATTTTTCATTCACTTACCTAGAAGCTGAATATTACCCCAGCCATTTAGGGGAAAATAAATGCATAGAACCATTCATAGGCTGTATTTTAAAAGGTACAGATTTACAGATGAGAATCTTGAGTTTTGGCAGAAAAAATAGCTGAAGACAGCTGGCACTAACTTAGCCTTTGCCTCTTCTCACATCGATGAGCGACCTTTCTAATTTTTTAGTAATCTTCTTCCAGAATAATCAGACTTCTGTAAAAGTCATTGTAAGACTTCCCCCTTTATTTTACACCAACAGCCTACAAACAGGCAATAAAAACCAGTTTCTCCAACTGACAGACTGGGGAAAAAAGGAAGGAGAAGGAAACCCAAAATTTCCCCACCCAGGAGTCACACACAGCTGCTCTATATCAAAGAGCCTGATGGTCACTAATTAAAGCTTTTGTCACACAAAAATCTGAGATCCACAAATTCTTTGAAAACAGTTTAAAGACAATATACCTTGGGGTTCCAAAACTATTATAAAAAGCAAACACTCTTATTAGATGCATATTACTTGTTAGCACAACAGTTGTGTTTGTTGGCTTGGTTTTTGTTTTTTAACTGGCATGTATAGCCGCTCATTGAAAATACATCATAAACTTTGAATGTTCTCTACATAAAAAGTAAATTTATATATAAATTATTAAAGTCTAGACAGGCAATAGGTTCTCTTCCACTTCTCCAAAACCACTGAAGAGGGAAGCAGAACAAACAGATTTTGCATCATCAGCAGACTTCCCAACCAGCAGTTCATATTACGGTGAAAAGCTAAATTCTGTGATCTTCAGGTCTTAAATATTCTCAAAGCAAAGGCAATGGGTGGGACAGCATCAGTGAGAATTAATGCATATATCAAAGAATTCAGTTAATGTCAAGCACAAAAATATTTTCTATAATATTGCAAACTGTATTCCACACTGTGCAAGCACCAGGGAAATTTCCATATATCACGTTAAATGCAATTTGCTGATTCTATTCTGCTCTTTATACTGAAAGACTCAAATTCCATCGGTGTCTGACAATATCACAAAACTAAGGGGTTTACAATGAAAATTACTTTTTGACTATTCTGTGTTTATTTCAGCATGCAAAGAGCACACACAGCAGAACAGCACACATATTAGTATCAACAGAGAAGAATGTGATGTTGAGGCAAGCATGAACAAAAATAATGTCTTTTATCATTGCAGAACACCCTTCAGTTCCTTAAAGCAATGTTTCTCATTTGTAAAAGAAATCAAACTACTTACGTCTCCAGAAGTTTTTTTGTTGTGCTTTTCATGTGATACCATTTAAAATGACACTTATATAATCTATTTTATCAAGTAGTGTATTTTCATTTTCCTCTTTAACAACAACTAATACTGAAACATAGACTTTGTGATATCACCAAGGTGTTCCTGTCCTTTTGTTCTGTATTCCTGAGCAACTACTTTTATTCTAGAGTTGTATGCATGAAAATTAACTCCCTTGATTCCTTGACTAACTATCATTTAATCCCTCCTTAAGGGGTCTAAAGAAAAGGGAATAAGGATTCCACGACAGAAAAGATGAAAAAACAAGCAAGGAAGTGCAGCTTAAACCAGACGGCTCAATGTGCTGTTTACATTTCTTCTCCCATCTTTCAGGTACAGGCATGATCACTGCTGATGCCTCTAATCCAGAGCACTGACCTAACTGCAACCAACATGCTGCTGTAACGCAGACTTTCATGGACAGCATGGCAGTTCCCAGTATCTGGATTTCTTTGATTCCTAGGGTTCCTCTTTAACAGCAATCCAGCCCATGTGGACACACACATGCTTCAAAAGCAGATCACAGAAAATTTCTTAAGCTTTTTTTTTTTTTAAAAAAAAAGGTTAAAGAAGTTTTCAGTTTGGAGGAGCTTCCTAAGCAATGTTAAAGTACTGCTATACTGGATCAGACCACCTCTCTCACCACCCTTCTATGGCAATCACCAGCTTATTGAGTTATTGAGCTAAAGGCTAGAGCTGCACAGTCAAATCTAATAGACACTAACAGCCTATGTTCTGTTAATTAATCCATTTCTGAACACGTTTACTCCACCTCACATTTTGTTCCAGTAACACAGCTGTAATTAAACAGTTCAAAGAGTTACTTTCCTTTTCTATGAAGACTGTAATCTATCTTCCAGATTTCACTAGAGAAGAACATGCTAAGGGACTTGAAGGACCCCACAATGCCTCAGTCACCTGACTTTTACCAGCCACTCAGCAGTAAATGTTTGTAGCTACCAAAAATAACAGAAAATGTTTTCTTCCACCAACCTTTTCTGTGTGCTCTACCACAACAATAACTGACCAAACATAACAGAAATCCAAACAATCTTCCAGCAAACAAAATATTTTCTATTCTGAAGACAAATTACAAAATGGTAGTGAAAACATTTTTAGGGTTTTTCTTAGTATTTTATGACAAACCAACAAAAAGTAGGTTTAAGATTTTCTTTCTTTACATGCTGTATTCATCAAATTCACAGAGGACAGAACTGCACCAGGGAGCAACAAAAAACAAAACTGTTTGTGCTGGAACTCTTTGCCAATAGATTTAAGCAAACAATAGTGCTAGTGCGATACAACGGTATCAAAAACTACTGACAGCAAACAAGAAAATAAGAGTTAATATTTACAATGTATCACACTCTTCTAAGACACCAGAGTCTTGTAACAATCATCGTGAGCACACACATTTTAATTGGACATAAAGCAGCTTTGCAAAGCTCTTTCAGTAATTTAGTTCTACACATTAGCCCATGTGCTTAAAGCTCCAGGCTGATTTGGCTGTTCCACACATGTGACAACCTAATTGCAAAGCCACTCAATAAATGAGTTTATATAGCTGATGAAACAAACTTTCATCACTGCCAGCTAGCAAATCTTTATAATCAGATAATCTTTAAATTCTTTATTAAGGTCATCAACAGACTGCAACGACAGGACACACTAAAAAAATTAAGCTATTCAAAATTTAAGGTTCCTGGGAATTAGCTTGTTTTGCTAAGCATGTACATTTGCCAGATAAACAGCACCAGAAGAAAACCTTTTTCAGGAAACATATATTTAAAGTTTTGGGATTTCCCCAAAAAATTTACAGTGTCTATTTCTTGCAGTTCTTAAGTGGATCATTAGAGCAGACATCCCAGGCAAATTTCTGATTTTTAGAGTTTGAACTACCTTACAAATAAAAAGGGATGAGTACCAACAGTTCTAAAAAATCCCCACAAAAATCCCAAGA
This sequence comes from Podargus strigoides, assembly GCA_028020825.1. NCBI lineage: Eukaryota > Metazoa > Chordata > Aves > Caprimulgiformes > Podargidae > Podargus > Podargus strigoides. The sequence continues at coordinate 60,587,030 of CM051621.1, read as the reverse complement.
AAACAAACAAACCAAAAAAAAACCCCACATTTCACAACTGCTGTTCCCATGAGAGGATACTTTTTGCTAATTTACAGACATACAGATATATACTGCATTGTCTATTGCAATGTTACATATCAGTAAGAGTGTCAACAGCATTTGTATTATACTTGCATCCTACTCAAATTTCCAGTGAAGTTAGCAGGGACATTCTCATAGCTCCTTCAGGGTATATCAGTTCAGATGCCAAACACCAGCATGCACAAATGTCAAAGTTACTTGATGGAAAAATATCATTTAAATCTTAATTATCCCTAGACTGCAGCATTTTTTTAAAAAAAAAATATTTCAGGGGATTCATTAGATGTGTTATGTTTTGCTGCTACTCCATGTACAGGTTTCTAACACTAATCAATAAGCTGAATCTTTCTGCAAGTGATTCTATAGCTCTCCTTCAAATGGTTAAAAGGCAATTCCTTCAAGTGCAGGGCACTGGTCTAAAAACAAAGATAACTGAAGATATACAAGAACTCTAAAATTTAGACAAGAGTGATATGAAGGCTGGAGAGAATCTCTTTACTCCTAAAAAACTATCTGAGATGATAAATCCTTTACTGAAAAGCACAGAGAGCTTATTGACAAATAAATCTGATTAATACATGCATACAGGTATTACTACCTTATTTCACAGAATCACAGAATCACCTAGGTTGGAAAAGACCTTGAAGATCATCGAGTGTAACCATCAACCTGACAGTCCTCAACTACACCATATTCCTGAGCACTATGTCGACACGACTCTTAAACACCTCCAGGGATGAGGATTCCACCTGGGCAGCCCATTCCAATATCTGACAATCCGTTCTGTGAAGAAATTCTTCCTAATATCCAGTCTAAACCTTCCCTGGCACAACTTGGGGCCATTACCTCTTGTCCTGTCGCTTGTTACTTCTTTAAAAAGACTCATCTCCACCTCACTACAAGCTCCTTTCAGGTAGCTGTAGAGAACAGTGAGGTCTCCTCTCAGGCTCCTCTTCTCCAGACTGAATAACCCCAGTTCCCTCAGCTGCTCCTCATCAGACTCCTGTAAGTCAAATTAATGTGCAAAAGTAAAATTTTGAGACGTAGAGAAGATGAAAGCAAACTGGCTTCAGAAAAAAACAAACAAAAAATGAACCTCAATCATTGAAAAACAATTAAAACACACTAAGGCACTTAAAGAAATAGTGGAACAAAACCTCTGAAGGAGACAGAGTATTTATCGCCTGTTGAAATATACCATTTAAGGAAGTTACATATGGTCTTTAATTAGGCTGCTGTAGGGATAACTCTACATAAACCTAATTACACAGTTGTCCAGTCAGTAATGTATACTACCGAGATGTCTCTCAAAGTAACATGTGCTGTTACTCACTGACGTTAAAAAGAGTAGCGCTTGTACCACTGTATTGACCGTTTGCTTGCCTGGGATTCAAACTCCCAAGTTAATTCATTGAAGGCAAATACAGTTTTGAATTGACTCTGGAAAAGCAAGCTATTATTTCACTGACCATAATCCTAAACACTAGGAAGGGATTTCCCCACTTACTGATTTTACAGTAGAGATACTAAAAGGCAAAACATCCTCTCCCTTTCCCTTCTCTAACTTCTCTTAGCTGAAACATTAAATCATGTGAAGAGAGAAATGCATAAAATCAGTAATAATATACTGCTGCACTTGATGAACTGGGACAAGAGAAGAATATCAGCAAGATTTTTTACAGTCCTGATACTCTGATGAGCAAACTATGTAAAAAAATTATATAATGTATAACTATCTACATATGACATGGATAAAAATCCAAATACTCCATTTTTTCACGTGACTATTACTTACGGCAACATGCAAGTCCAAATCTTTTATCATTTAAACAAGGCATGACTTTGCTAGGAAGCACAACTATTTCTAACAGTTTAAGTAAGTTTCAAACTCAAACTTAGCCCCCTCTTTAGTCCATTTAATCTTTTAAAATTACAATATATAAAAGCAGTTAGCAGAAAAAGTTGACAGCCCATCAAGAAAGATGGAACACAACACCAAATAAGGTTGCTTACAAGTTTGAAATTTTGTAGTTTGTATTTCAACAGCAATGTCCTACAGGGTCTACAAATACCTGCTGCACAGCAGACATGGGCTTTACGAGTCAAGCCCCATTACCTTTCCTTGGTGACCCTAAGAAAGCCCTGGAACCACCAGTGTCACGGGTTTAGTAGGGTTTTTATGCCCCCCTTGCAGCCACTCATGTCTACACAAAAACCTGAAAATACAGTAGCCAATCTACATACACTGTTGAGATGCTAAATAAATGAATATTAAAAAGGGAAAATCTTCATCTGAAACAAAATTAATCACCGGGAACAAACTTCCCTGCACAAACAGGGAGCTGCAAATGAGAGTGTCTATAACCCTTGAGATAACGAGATAAGCCATGTTCTGTCTTTACTCAATAACTTAGAAAGCCTTTGCACTCAGTTCCTTGGGTTTTCTTCTGCAACAGGTTTTGAGGGCCTGCCTGCTACCCGAGTACAACACTATTACATGAATAAAAATAAAAAGAGACTACAGAATGGACATGAGACTCAGACAAGCTTACAACTCCAAGCATCCAACTTTACTATAAATATTATATACATTAACAACTCTTTATGCTTTCAATGTCAATTCTGACATAGCACTGGAGTCAAAAGAGAATGTGATTATTTCTAATACATTGGCATAAGTATGGTATTGCAACTAACTAGTATTGTTAGTTTTATACAGCACACAGGAGTGGTGGTAAGACTCCAACATACAAGGACATCCTGGAATCTACTAGGAAGACTACCATCATCTGGCTACTACAGAACATCAGTTCCAGCTATGTACATATATAGACATAGTCAAAACAGCTTTTACAGCTATTGTGATACTGGATATGAAACAGAGGAGAACCTGGTATTTCCACTGATTTCCAGAGGGACCTGGACAAGCTGGAGAAGTGGGCCCAGATGAACCTCATGAGGTTCAATAAGACCCAGGGTCCTGCACCTGGGTCAGGGCAATCCTCGTTATCAGTACAGGCTAGGAGATGATGTGCTGGAAAGCAGCCCTGAGGAAAAGGACTTGGGGGTAGTAGTGGATGGAAAGCTGGACATGAGCCACCAATGCACAGCTGCAGCCCAGGCGGCCAATCGCATCCTAGGATGCATCAAAAGAAGTGTGGTCAGCAGATCGAGAGAGGTGATTCTGCCCCTCTACTCTGCTCTGGTGAAACTTCACCTGCAGTACTGCATCCAGCTTTGGAGCTCTCAACACAAGAAGGATGTGGACCTGTTGGAGCACGTCCAGAGTAGGGCCACAAAAATTATCAAAGGGCTGGAGCACCTCTGCTAGGAAGATAGGCTGAGAGAGTTGGGGTTGTTCAGAACGGAGAAGAGAAGGCTCCGGGGAGACCTTGTAGCGACCTTCCAATACCTGAAAGGTGCCTAGAAGAAAGCAGGGGAGGGACTGTTCACAAGGGTATGTAGCGATAGGATGAGGGGTAATGGCTTTAAACTAGAAAAGGGTAGATTTAGGTTAGATGTAAGGAAAAAGCTTTTCAATATGAGGGTGGTGGATCACTGGAACAAGGTGCCCAGGGAGGCAGTGGAGGCCCCATCCCTGGAGACATTCAAGGTCAGGCTTGATGGGGCTCTGAGCAACTTAATCTAGTAAAGATGTCCCTGCTCACTGCAGGGGGGTTGGACTAGATGACCCTTGAAGGTCCCTTCCAACCCAATATATTCTATAATTCTATGATTCTCCAGTAAGAGTCTAGCATTCGTTAGGAGGAAAAGCACATTCTACCTTCAAAACATAAGAAATTTGTGTGATCTAACAGCTTTCTCCCCTCAACAAATTCTAGAGCAACAAACAAAATTGGATTTCAGGGAAAGGTCTGATGTGACCTCTGTTATAAGTTCTCTTACTTGAGAAAGAGAGTTAAGCAGGAGAGTTTCCTATTAAACTCAGCATCAATTTCAAGCTTACAGCACAAACATAAATCACCTGTAACAGCATTGTTCAAGAAAAGTCACCCAAGTAGCCTTTCAGCTTAAGATTATTTTTTTTCCTAAATAAAACAGACTTCAGATACGCCACTTCTGAGGTACTTCTCCGCACATGTGCCTGAAACCAAGTACCTACACTACATACAAATACTGAGTCAGAGATGTCAACACCATATGAAAACCATTTTCAAACTCACTTTCAAAAATTTCAGCAAGCACTATAGAATGATCCCTCCCATAGCTTTCCTACAGATACAGACAAATGTTGTTTCTTGAAAATTGAAGAACAAAAAATCCAAAAAAACAAACAAACAACTCTTTTTCCAGAGTTGCGAGAACACCCCAGGGTCCTGGTTTTGGCTGGGACAGAGCTGATTTTCTTCTTAGTAACTACTACAGTGCTACAATTTAGATTTAGTATTGGATTTGGTATGAGAAGAATGTGATAATAAGTGAATGTTTTTAGTTGTTGCTAAGAAATCAAGGACTTTTCAACTTCCCATGCTACGCTAGTGTGCAGGTGCACAAGAAGCTGGGGGGGGAGCCCAGCCAGAGCAACGGATCCTAACTGGCCAATGGAATATTCTGTATCATGCAATATCATGCTCAGTATATAGATGAGAGTTAGCTGAGAAGTTCTTTTTCTCTCTCTCTTTTCTGGGATTTTGGTTTTGGGATTTCTGTCCTCTGGGATCGCTAGCAAGGGACGGGCTGGGCATTGGTCAGCAGGTGGTGAGCAGATGCTCTGTGCATCACTTGTTTTCACATTCTGTTGTTTATTATTATTTTTATTTTATTTCATTTCATTTCCATTATTAAATTGTTTTTAGCTCAACCCAAGAGTCTCTTTACCTTTGCATTTTCAATTCTCTCCCACACTCCTGGCAGGGGAGAGCGAGCAAGCACCTGCATGGTATTTAGCTGCCTGCTGGGTTAAAACCATGACACCCAGAAAATCACGTCCTTCCTCTCACAAAGTAGAAGCACACAGAAATTGAAACTCTTTTCATCTCAGAGTCTACTAAAAAAAAAAAGTGCTAAGAGTTTTTCGACAGCATCAGATTAGTTCATGTTCAGTTCCAAACTCGTGCAGTTAAATTCTCATCATTTTTAGGTCAGTCAATTCTTCTCCCCGTGCTTTACTTCTAGCTACAAAACGGAAGATAAAGCTTCCCTCTCTTTTACAAGTGTGTCATCTCATCTAATTTAATGACAGACTGTTTGAAGCAGGAACAATGAGCTGACACAACACCTAGTCCTAAGTCTGACATCTATTATCTCCAAATCCTTAATAACACTCAACATCCTGCAAAACTACAGCATTCCCTATAAGCACCAGCAATCAAAAAATCAGCAGTTAAAGTACTAGGTCTCCTTTAATGCTTGACATATTACTTGCAGACATTTTTGTGGCATATTCAATTTACACATAAAAGATAAAGAACAACACATGAAACCCTGAGAACAAAGCCTTCTCACCTCTGTTGTTCTTCCTACAGAGTTTCATAAGCTAACTGGAGCAGATCTCTATCCTGGCAATTAGATTTCAAATTCACAAGGCATATCATTGTCCCAAGGCAGCCTACTCAATTCATTGCCTTTTATGAAAGCATTTTAATAGATAATGATGCACAAAGATTATGCCTATTTGCTCACCAGGTATTTAACTGGCATAGGAGAAATAGAAGCCTGGACAAAATAAAAAAGGCACCAAAGAGTCTTCTGCCCTTCCCATCTGTAAATGCCAGCTTCCTTCTCTACACTTCAGGAGGAGGTGGGGCTGGGAAACGCTTCTTTCAAAAGTTCCACCCTTCTTTATAGATGCACAGATTTCATTAATAGTTAACTGGCGACATACAACATTAACTTACTCTGGTATTCATAGCTTTCCATCCACACTTGTCCCATGGTAAGCAACAGCTTAGGGCAAATGCTTATAAATATTTTCTGCACCATGACACACTATCCCAAGACTTCCTTTTCAATCTCTTTGTTTCACTTACTAGCTCATTTTAAAACAGTAAAATTCCAGCTAGTTTTTCTGTAAGCAGAGGAGAAGAAAAAAAAAAAAAAAAAAAAAAAAAAGGGGTGACTGACAGGGCATGAGGCTGCTAAACAACACTCCCCCCCTCAAATGTCCAAAATGTGGCAGCCAGATCGATACGCGCGTGTTCTTAGGTTTAACAGACTCTGGTGAAATCACTTTGAGTTTTACCAATATCATTAATGGACTAAAGGTTCTAGGCTTTTCACGTGGGTAAACTGGAAAGCTCTTCAAAAGAAAATCATTGCCCTTAAAAGAGTTGACCTTGCTCTTGTTCAAGTTAATAAGTCTTGACAGGTTCTCTGGAACAACCACTAGAGAGACTCTTGAGTGTAAGGTCTCCTTAACTGTGAAGGACTCAGAACATGAGGATGCCTATGTTAATCAGGCTCTCTGGGCCATATTGTCATGTATTTCAGCATATAAATATTTGAAGTCATTTAATGTACAGCAGTGTTCAGAGACTTCAGTGATAAAAAACAGAGGTCTGTCCAACTGACTGGCACTTCAACAATAAACTCCATTTAAGGGTCTGCCCAGTCCCATTTCATCTGTCTGACTACTTACCTCTCTTGCAGGAATAGCATGCTCTTAAGGTTTGCTGATTAAGATTTGAAGGCACTTTGAAGATTTATTGTACTATATAGCTGCTAATTACTATTGTTCATGCCTGCATTTGGTTGCGAGGAAAATAGCCGTGTGCCAAATAATTTGTTCCACATGTAAAAGTGAAAATATTTGCTCTGCAGTCCTTCACTGTGATGCTTACTCTACAAGAGTCACATAGCTGAAAAAAATCCCACCATAAATGAAAAAAAGTAAAAAAATACATCATCTTCCTTCCCACTAGAACAGGCAAATGTAACATTTTTGTCTTGGTAGCTTCCCACCTGCAGGAATGTAGTCTCCTCCCTTTCCTAGGCTTCTTCACTACTTCCCTTTGATGCATCCAAAATGACAATGCTATGAACAAGTTATCACAGGTTCAAGATGACCAGTTACAATGGTTATTTACCACTCATCCATATTATAGCCCATTTTTACTTTCAAAGGTATACGAAGCTATGAATAGACTACTGGATTCCATCTTCTCCGTACATTCTGTTATCCTGGTGAAAATATGTGCTGTGCACTCACTTATCCCTTAACATTCAGCACATCCTTCTCCCACAGATACTTCCTTGCTACATACCTGCTCTTCCATTCACTCAAGTGTCCTCAAGTCTTTGGCTCATAGCCTCTAACCACTTTCAACAACAGTCTCAGTCTGAAGACTTTTTTTAAAAAAATTAAGCCGCTCTAACAATGCCCTGTCATACAGCCTGTCTCCTTTTACATCTGATATATTCATAAGTATTTACTTTTACTGCACCTTTAACTTAAAAAAAAAATTCAACAAACACTCGGAATAGAAAAAAAAACAAACAAAACCCACGATACAAACTGCCTCATCTACAGAAAGTTCAATTTTTTTATCATGTAACAGCAAACGAAAAAAAAGTCCCATTATGGGACAAACGTGCTTTTCCAGTCATCAGACAGGATTGTTAAAAACAAGTAACAAAGTATCTTAAAAAGTTACACTGTAGGTTTTTGTATCTCTTTTGTTGCCATTCTTTTCTTTCCTTAAATTACTGCTTACATTTAAAAACTGTTTACGGAAAGACACGTTTGTTGGCAGACAAAAACAACACTCCAGATGAAATACACATGCCCAACATTAAAGCTGAACAGATAGGTACTTCTGATAGCACTAGGGGTGGCAGCAAATTCTGTTGTAACTGCACTACCAAAAGATTCTAAGACTTGATTTACTCTTTCCTCACCAGTATTTCTTGCACAAGAACCAAACTATTTGTTTTCCTATTTGTATCAGTACCCTGGTTGATTCCAACTCTTGCAGAAACATCTTTAAAACATATTTCTCATCATCCAAAGACAGAGTTGCACAGGCAGAGTATCTGTCAGAGGCCTGATGCATCATTTGAACACAGAAAGCAGTCCCGCTCTGGAATCATTACTTTAAGTATTGAATGTCATCACTTCACTAGTCTGAGCCCAAACGAATGACCTGGGAGTCAAGACACCTAGGAACATATGTATTCAATGACAGCTTTCTCACATGAGGTTCAGCCCCCAGGAGAAAGTCTGCATATTCTGACCCAGTTTCACTGTACAGTTTCATGAAACATGTTCTCTTCCCACTGAAAAGGCTTCATGAACTGATCACGGTTACTGCCCCAGCTAGTTCCACATGCAAAGACTTTCATATTCCCTTCTCCAAAACTCACACCTTAATAAGATGGCTAGACACAGATTACCTGCAACCAACCTCACAGTTTTCATGTCCTACATTTACTTCTGATCCCACCTACAAAACCAAACCGGTTCCCAGATGTTTCCCCAGTAAACAGGAGGGGACCAGAGCAGCTCCTGGCGGTTCCCTATGAAGTCACTGCCTTTGTTGTTTTAAACATGCAATTAAAAGAGAATGACACAATCTAGAATATGAGAGAGATTATCCTGCGGTCTGCGGAGGTGTCGATTGCTAGGAGATAAAAAGCCAATGAAACCTACGCTATTTCTCATCACTGGCCAACAGATTTATACCCCATTTCTGTTCCCTTCCAAAACGTTAATAAGGCAAAAAAGTTTCCCTCGGTTAAGAGGTTCGGAGGGTTGCTTTGTTTGGTCCTCCGCCGCGGGCAAACACAAACCCCCACGCGTGTACTGCCACGGCCGAAGCCCGGCTCGGCCCAGAGGCGCGGCAGGCAGGAAGTCCCGGGGGAGAACCACCGCCACCGCCGCGCTCCGGGCGGCCTTTCTTTCCCTTCCCCACGCGATGCGGCCAGGGCTGCCACCCCGCGCTGGGACCAGAGAGGAACGGGCCCTGTCCTTCACCCTGCCCCACACCTCCGCCGGGCCCGGAACGCCCTCCCTGCCCTCCACAGCTCCCTCGCCGTGCGAGCTGCCGCTCACCTGGCGCCGCCGGCACCCTCACCACCCTGAGAGCGCTGGGAGGCCGCCGCCAGACTCCCTCCCCGCGAAGGGGACGAGCGGCCCGGAGAGTCGCGGACTTACCGGCCGGTCTAGAGACGCCGCTCGCACATGCAGGGCGGTGATGGAGCCAAGGAGCCCGGAGCTTCGCCTTCCCCTGCAGCAGCGCTCGCGTAAAGTTGTGCTCGGCGCCTACAAGGGAGCGTGGGGAGGGAGTCAGAGCGGAGCAGCATCTCCTCCCGCGCCGGTCGCTAGCCCCGGCGCCCCAATCCTGCACAGCGCGAAGAGGGCGGGAGCGGAGGGGCGCTCCCCGCCCCACGGCTCCCTCCTTCCCTCCCCCTGCGCACGGCCGGCCCGCCGCCAGCAGCCGCCCCTCCGACCCGGCTAGCGGGCACGGGTACCCACCGCGGCCGCCCGGCCCCGCTGGCCTAGCCCTCACGCTGCCCGCCCAGTCCCACACCGCTCTGCCGGCCGCTGTCCCCTCAGGGCCGCCAGCACCGCGCGGAGGCGGCCGCGCAGCCGCCCTCCGCCCCCGACGGCCGCTCCCTCCCTCGCGCCCCCAAGGCGACGGCGAAGCTGCCGGCACAGGCCCGGCCCCGCCCCTGCTGCTTCCCGCTCTCAGCGCCCGGCCCCAGGTTGAGGTAACTCGAGCTGGCTCTCCTGGGGGTGCACTGCTGCGCTGGTAATGGCAGCCTGCTCTTGACCCCAAAGGCGGTCTGTGTTTTCGGTGGTGATCATACTTCTGCTCCCGGTCCTTCCTTGGCGCTTAGACTGGCAGCCTTGGCTCTCTGCTCCAGCCGTCCCAGAGGTTACCGAAGGGATGGGGAAGCCAGGAGGGGTGCCACTTGTGAGCAGGCGTTTTATTTTCCATAGCTAGCCAAACATTGTCTGGGGGTCTGGCAAAACCACGCTGTGTGAAAATGAGCTTCTTCAGAAAGATCGTTTAGAAGCATCATTTCTATTAAAAAAACCCCCACAAACAACCAAACCCAAACATTTTTGTGGAAACAGTTGCTTTAGAATAAATAAAAAAACATTTGGCTGTAACTGTTTCATAACTATATACCAATTCCTTTGTACTAAGTAAAGTATCAAGGACTCAACATGAAAGTGAATCTGCCATACGTAATAGTGTTGATGACTTTGTGTAAGTCGTAACAAAAAAAAAAAAAAGTAGTAGAATTAATTAACATTTTCAGAGGCTACAGTAATCTGAGATGTTGTTACTTATGTAATTTAAATCACAGAATCACAGAATGTTAGGGATTGGAAGGGACCTTAAAAGATCATCTAGTCCAACCCCCCTGCCAGAGCAGGAATACCTAGGTCAGGTCACACAGGAACATGTCCAGGCGGGTTTTGAATGTCTCCAGAGAAGGAGACTCCACAACCTCTCTGGGCAGCCTGTTCCAGTGTTCTGTCACCCTCACTGTGAAGAAATTCTTCCTCACATTTATGTGGAACCTCCTATGTTCCAGCTTACACCCATTGCCCCTTGTCCTATCATTGGATGTCACTGAGAAGAGCCTGGCTCCATCCTCATGACACTCACCCTTGACATATTTATAAACATTAATGAGGTCACCCCTCAGTCTCCTCTTCTCCAAGCTAAAGAGACCCAGCTCCCTCAGCCTTTCCTCATAAGGGAGATGTTCCACTCCCTTAATCATCTTTGTGGCTCTACGCTGGACTCTCTCGAGCAGTTCCCTGTCCTTCTTGAACTGGGGGGCCCAGAACTGGACACAATACTCCAGATGTGGCCTCACCAAGGCAGAATAGAGGGGAAGGAGAACCTCTCTTGACCTACTAACCACTCCCTTTCTAATACACCCCAGGATGCCATTGGCCTTCTTGGCCACAAGGGCACATTGCTGGCTCATGGTCATCCTGCTGTCCACCAATGTTATTTTCTTGTATTACAAGTTCCTTAAGTTGCTATCTACTTACATTTTAAGGTGAACATCCACATTTCCAGCAAGAGCTCCTTTTGGTCTCTATACATGTATACATTCCATGGCAAGGGTTCACCTCCTCTTTCTACAGGTTAGTGTGGTACTGAAATAAGAACATTTTTTTGTGGACGTTGATGATCTGTAGTAGATTCTACCCTAAAACTCTGCTTCCAAGCTTCAGGTCAATTTATAGTTGCTATAACCCATGTTACTATATATTCTGTCTTCTTTACTGTACTTGAAGATGGGGCACAGAAAGAACTCCTTGTAGGAATATGGTGAATTAATAAAGTATCTTTGCAAAACAAGTAAACAGAATGAGTAAAACAGGACTTACAGACGTGTTAAAACCCAGCATACATCATAATGCAATATTACCTTCTTGTACTAGAATATGCCTCTGAATATAGAAGTCTCCTCCCCAAGAAGTCACCTCTCTTAAAAGACTGCAAATTTGATTGTAATTTACTTTCCTCTGAAGGTGATCTAGTTCCTTGTTCTTCATTCTACTAATGAGCATCTGCTTTGGACAGCATTTTCCTTAGCCTTGTAAATGTATGTGAATGCCTTAACAAGTATCTCATTAGACAATTTTTTAAACTTTTTTTTTTTTTTAATTAAATATCTTCAACAAGGAAACTTGGAGCTTAGGAGCAATGAAAAGTATGACTTCCATCTTCACCTACTGTGCATTTTACAGGGATGCAAATACATGGAAAACATTGTCATAACTTTAGAAACTTCTTATGACACTGGCTAAAGGAAAGACAATGTATTGTGCACTGAGACTGATGCCTTGGATTGCCTCCACTGCGGAAAAATGAAATTACTTTTGTCAGTATGGTGCTTCCGCCATTTGTTGTGAACATAACGTACATTTGCTGCAAAGACCAACATGCCAGTACTTAATACATTCTGATCATGTCTTTTTCCTTAGCTGTTCAGAGGAAGTTTCCATGCTAACCAGACTTACAAACTTTAGATTTTCCTCTGCAGAGAGTGTCTGCAAATAAATACACTCCAATTACATCACCATCAAAATCTTGCATCATTTACTCATAGCTTTTGCTTTGTGTAGTGCAACCTTGCTTAGGAAAAAAAAACAACAAACCAACCCAAATTACATTATATCTACTGTTCTTGCTGAAGCTTCCTTAATGAACAGGTTTGCCTCTGTCTATGTCTAAACTAGGGGATTCAAGAGCACCTCTATGTTCCTGGTTTGGGGTGCATGTCTGGCCACACCTTGACTGCATATTAGGACAAAACCTCTACATAAACTAGAACCCTCCCTTAATCTCATGCTTATGGGTAACTAAGGAGTCAAAAATTGTGTGGCACACTGCAGTGTATATGTAAAGGTCAGTTTAGAGAAGACTAAGTGACAATTCACACTTTGCAACTAAGGAAAACCTCAAAAAACCCCTACAAACCCAACATAACTGCATCTTAGGGCAATTCACACACAGGTTCTTGGCCTGCAAAGCACCTTCTTTTTGAGAAAGACTGTGTTAGGGTATTATGTATTGTCCCTCTGTTATCTAAAAGATCCTAAGGAAATGACATGAGTTGCCCAGAAAGATAGCTACCATAAAGATTATATCTTTGAGAAAGATTAAGGCTTAGTACAGTGACTGTCTGGGATTTTCAAAAGTGATAATTTTGGGCGTCTCTCAGTTTCGGGTCCCAAACAGGGACCTTATTTTCAAAAAGTACACAATAAGTGGTGTCTGAAGTTTGGCAGCTTGATTCATAAAATGGCTAATAGTTCTAAAGGGATGTGTGCTCTTTGGCTAAATGACAATCAAGGGACAGGGAGAACACTGCCTACAAACATTTTGATGAGGCTGACTGCCAGTGAGAGGAAGTAAGTATTTTTGGTCCCCATCTGCAATGAAATCCATCTGCCTAATGCCAGTAAGGTTTAAAGTGTGCTTGTTGGTCCTATGTTGGTATAGTTGCAGCAAAGAGGTCTGAAACATATTTGCGGGTGCAGTTACATATGTACCGTGTAACACAGAAAAAAATTAGAGATTTTACTAAGAAAATATTTCCTATATAGAAAGGAAATAAGACTAACAGCTCTTGAGGATAATCTGCAGGAAAATCTAATTTACAGAAGCTAATTAGCATTAGATACTTAAAAACAGACTGGTTGAAATAATAGTAAATATACGGTAGAGAACAATCTTGCCCAGACAGAAACTGCTTGTTCAAACAGGTCCTTTTTTCATTTAACTTTGGAGTCTATCTTAATGAACATTTTGTTTGGGAATATTACAGTCAAGAGTTAAATCAGAGCAGCGGAAGAGAGACATTAAAATGTAGAGGGAGTGTAGGAGAAAAGGAGTTGTTTTTATGTGAGATTTGAAATGAGATGAAGGGTCAACCGAGGCTGAGAAATACACAAAGACTGTCCCAGACTACAGCCTGTTTTGAAGAAAAGGCTCTCACTTCAACAGTAGCTAGATTGTGTCAAGGGACAGACCAAAGTCTAGACAAGTTGGGGGCAGGCACAGAGAAAAGAATTTTTTACAAAATTGTAGTGTGTCTATCATTCCATAATTGATGACTTTTAGATGACCAAATTTTAAAGGCTAGGCAGACCATTTGGATTTTGAATATTCCTTTGTTGTAGCTCTCCAACATCTAAAAGCATTATATTTATCTTCAACAAAGTCATTGCTGTACTGCTGCAACACAACTCAGCATCATCCTGTGTGCAACTGCTAGTATGACTTTTGCTGAACATGCTAAGAGCTTCATAGTACCCTTAAACTGAGAAGGCTCTGACTTGTCCAAATGATGGCTTTATATTTTGCAGCAATCTTCTATATTCATGCGTCAACAAGAAATTCTGCTTATCTATTGGCAAATTCTATAATTTGAGGGTCATCCTTTATTTCTGTTTTTAATGTCACGCGATGAAAGTTGCATAAGAACAGTTTCAGTAAGTGAATGCCTATAGGCAAACAACCTAACACGTAGATCCAGAATTTACAGCTCATGCGCTATTTTATCACACTTCCAGAGCTACTGAAATTCCTAAGGCTACTCAAATTTTTCTGCTAAAATAAATCTCACTTTTCTAAGGTCACAGAAATAACTGGAAATTAAGTTTTTAATACTAATTCTTAAGGATTGCACAGTTTTGCTATTTTTGAGTAGCAAATATGTGCATGTTCAGGTGCATGATCTTAAACCTAATTGGAAGGGATGGGAATATTAATTGCAGTACCTTTCATTAGAAGGTAGCAAAACCAGTAAAATAAATACAAACCAAGTTAATATAATCCAACTTATTTGCAGAACATTTTTACCACTGATTCTCCTTGTCAACATCTAAGAGAATTTTTTGCAGTTTCTGTCAATGATAACATTCACTGGGGGACACTGGTCATAGCAACAGTGTAACAAACTCTCTGGCCCTGGAAATTTTCCTTAGTATATATTCCCAGTGCCATTAGGGACACCCCTTTTGGGGGCTGCTACTTCTTGATCTCCTGCTCCTTCTGCTGATCCCAAGGACCAAGCTGAGTACAAGCTTCTATACTTTATGTTGGTGTTTGTGTTAGTTTTGTTATTTCATTAAATCCATTTAAATTTCAACCTTGGGGCTTCCCTCTTTTTTCCCCCCTGGTTCCCCTTCTGAGCTGGGGAGAAGTCATCAGATGACAGAGCAACTGCTACAGTTTAGCCCTGGATACAGGCTAAACATAGGGACAAAACCTGCGTCATTGCATCTTTTGGTAGCAGTAAAGCATACGTGAAGAGATGGCTGACATAACAGGTGATGAAATATCTTGATAAAGTTTAAAATATCCATGGATGAAGAGATAATTATAAGAGGCACTGATGCAAACATGTCTGTCGAATCATTAAATGCTTTGAAACAGCCAGCAAAAAAAGGCCAAAGATAGACTACAGGGAAACTGAGTGAGAGAATCACTGAATGGAAGAAGTAGAATCCCTGTAAAAGCTACTAAAATACCTGTCAAAGAGTCAAAAGAAAACAAGAATAAGAAAATACATCTAATGCCTTAGAAATATTTTACTCCCTTTAATGGTACTATAATTGATTTCCATACTTGCCAAAGTCTCTTTTACAGAATACGTTTTGCTTGATTAGGTAAAAAAAACTACGATCAAATATCCCAGCACATAGCTTTTTTTAAAGTATACTTGTTTTAGTTTTATAAAACTGAGCTAAGATAATCCTTATTCTTACATAAGAACTGAGAGGCCTTTCTTAGGAACACAGCAGCTTTTTGGTCAAATTCACAGCTTTGTATAACAAATGTGAGTGGAAATGTAAATTATAGTAGTTAATGGAGTAAGTAGGGGAAATAATAATTCTCCCCTATAGAGTCAGACTATGGTTAGTGTAACACCAATGTAAATCTGGAGTAATTCTGCAGAGTTCAATTTAATTACTCTGGTGGGACTGTTGTGGAAACTGATATCCTTAAGAGATTTACAGACAGAAGAGATTTTGGCGAGTATGGAAATCAATTCTAGCACCATTAAAGGGAGTAAAATATTTCTAAGGCATTAGATGTATTTTCTTATTCTTGTTTTCTTTTGAATAGGCAATGGGCACCTTCTGGTCCTCAATCTTCAGCAGCCCCACAATGGAAGGGTCCTCTGGCAAGCTAGGCAGGGTAGACGATAGTTCAATTTCATCCATCTTCACTGCTGCTATACCAAACACCCAGCGGTACCCCCTCGGGTCTTTGAAGTATCCGCTACTGAGATAATCCACCCCCAGGATGCATGGGGCATCAGGGCCAGTCACAATACGGTGCTTCTGCCACTCACATCCAGTCAGGCTGACTTCAGCTTCAACTACAGTCAAATCCTGGAATCCCCCCATCACTCCAGCAATGGAAATAGATTCTGTCCCAATGTAATTGGACAGCATTATGGTGCACTGTGCACCAGTGCCTACCAGAGCCTTGTATTTTTGTGGTGCTGACGTGCTAGGCCATTGAATCCACACAGTCCAATAGACTCATCCCTCTCCTCCACCTGGCTGGAGGCAGAGCTCCTCTAACCCTGAGGAAAGTACCTGTCAGTGGCATATGGGTCCAAGCTACTCACATGGGCTACACTTGTATCATCATCGGTCACACGTCCTAAGTTAGGATCTGAGGCCCATCTACACTGTCTGAGGGGGCTGCCCTCTGGAAACCGCAGCAGCGCATTTCCTGAAAGATTCTTCTCTTGCAATATTTTTGTTTTGCAATTCGTGGCCACATGCCTGTAGAACTGATGTAGGCTTTCTATCCCATTTTCTCACGTCCTCTCCGTGGTCTCTGTCCTGGGCTGCATGAAAAAGAAAAACCACAGGGTACCCAATGATGTACGCCGTCTGTCTCGCACAGGCCTTTCAGGGGAGTGCTTTCTCTCCATGGCAGAAACATTTGTTGGCACTGACAGGAAGTGTAGCTTATCCTCCATCTGTGACAGCCTGTCAAGAACTTTAGTGAGCAGTGCTGTGGATTTATCTGATGGTGTCTCCACAGCAGAGATGCCAGCCCATGGGGAAGAAGAAAGATTGTCTGCATACTGCCTTAGTTGAGCGTCCAGGTCATCTATTGTTGGTGTCTTATTGCCTTTCCAGCTAAATAACACCAATGTATTGGCACAAACTGGCGACGCACTCAACACCCACTTGTGCCACATGTGTCCAGTAACTCTAAGTGCATCTGGATCCACTGGTGTCAGAGGGTCATCCACGGTAGCAAAAATCACATCCTGCACAGCTATTTCTCTTAGATACTGCAGACCTCTGTCAACGATCATCCACCTGCTTTGGCCTATACACAGCATGATCTCAATAGGGACACCTGTTTTTCACACTCAGTATGAGTCACCTCCAGAGGCTGAGGGGCTGTGCTTCTCTTGAGAGACCTTTATCAATGCTCACATCCCTTGCTATCTGCCCCAACTGCCTTCATTGCCTTCCAGTTCCCAGCCATCAGCTCCGTTATCCCAGCACCAGAGCAGCCAAGAAACCAGGGGCTCACCTTCATGACGACCATAATCTTTGCAGATGTCTCACAATTCACTAAGGGACAGAGACTGAGTAGTGACTTCTTCCTGACCTGCTATTCTTGTGTATTGCCTCTTATATACAGGGGTGGTTAGCACCAGCTGAGTACGCTGGGCAGCTGCACCATCCACTACCAGGGTCTGACTATCTGCACTACTTCCTGAGTGGGCCAAAATGACTGCAGGGCCCATGGCAGAGGATGTAGCAGCCACAGAGCACCCAACTCTGTGCCATGGTTTCATTTTTAACAGGACAAGAAAATGAAAAATATTCAAAAGGCCCGATAACACAATCACAACTGTCAAAGCATCCCAAGAGTGTTCCAGAGTCATGTTGCCCATCACCAGGTCATATAGGTCAGAAATTGGTGTAACTACAGATGAACTTGTTACACCATAACCTAATGCCAAGAAACATGAAAGGGCAACACCTCTAAGCCCATGGTGAAAAGCCATAAACCATACAAAACCAAAAAGCAATGGTGGTAAAGCTGTCCAGCTCTCAAAAAGTAATTCTAAACCCAGATATCAAAGGAGGCCACTGAGCGACCATCCTGCCCACATCAACATAGCGAGTGGATATCTGGTGGAATCTGTTAAAGCTTCAACCCTGGGTTTCACACAGATGAGCTATTTAATTCAAGGTTCAAACACACATTGTCTAGGTTTAGCCAGCACCCAGGGCTAAACTGTAGCAGTTATTCTGCCACCCAATGTCCCTTCCCCAGCTGAGAAAGGGAATCGGGGAAAAAAGGGTAGAAACAGATTCAATGAGATAATAAAACTGATACAATCATCAACACAAAGTATACAAGGTTCTACTCAGCCTGGTCCTTGAGGTCAAGAGTAGGAGCAGAAAGCCAAGAGAGAGGAGCCCCAGGAAGAGAAACTCCACCCTCAGTGAACTCCCTCCTTTTATAATGAGCATGATGAAGTGGTATGGGACACACCTGTGAGTCAGCTGCCTTCATTGGATCTCCCAGCTGACTCGGGGCTACTCATGGCCTGCCTGCATGGCTGGCTCATGGGTCTGTTCCATGGGAACCAGGACATGGCTTTATAATCCCAATTATATTTTTTTCATGTGTCATTCTATGCCTGATAATATTTTGACATATCACTCTTGCTTCTTGAAGCTTTCAAAGCAGCTTGCTATACTGATATGCTAAATCTCAATACATATGGAAAGGTAATATTATTCACGTTTCCAAGAAGGAAAAACTGAGGCATGACCTGATCTATTCAGGGTTACTCAGGAAACTCGGTGAAAATGTACTGGAAGTTTTGACTTCCAGTCCCACACTCTTCCTACAGAAAAGCTGGTAGTCCAGAAGGAATCTTGCTTAGTCTCTGGAAGGTTTTATTCTGGCTACACATAACAATCGTTATTAACCTATTTTCACTTCACTACATTTCATAATGTCTTCTACTGTTTTGAATTTAAAACATGACCTTTTATCCCTGCAGCTGTGGAGATTGTTAGGTAGAAGACTATCTTATTTAAATTTCAAAGTGCTTCTTTGTAAAATACTTCCTTATTTTGGAACCTCTAGTTTGTGCTTTTAAATAAAATCTTTACTCAGCATGTTTAGAAATTACAGGGCATTGCACACAAGGAGCATTTCGGGCTACATTTGCAACAGAATTTAGTGTGTACAAGTGCAGTTAAAGTGTAAGAATGTTCTGATCTTTTGAGTAACTTCCATTGTTCTGAGATTGCAACTCATTGACTTGACACTACGTTAACTAATTCACCCATGCCACCTAAAACTCAAAGAAACTGTACCTCATTCTCTTTGTTTGGCAGCTTGTATTTTTAAGAACCCAAGCATAAAATGTACCATGTTTACTTATCACATGACTAATTACAACCCAAGTACTTTGCACCCACAGAACGCATCTTATGTCAATTAGAATCTGTCATCATCATTAACCATGCAACGATGGCTGAATCCTTTAATAGCAGAAATAGCAATACAGAGTGGACTGATGCAACAGCATGTGGTGGTACCTTCCTTTTCATAGCATTATTAAATTCACAAGCAGTTTATACATCCTCTTTCCCCAGTGAACCATGGCAGTCCATGGCATAATATCATTAGTGTATAGAGACAGAGGTTGTACACCAGCAAAACCACCATGTGTTCCTGTATCGTGAGTCTGAGACAGCACATACACCCTGAACAGGTAAGGAGAATGCAGGCTTTAGCTGTTCCTTCTGCCTGCTTTCCTCCCCACATAAAGATTGCCAATTGAAAACAAGAGCTGCTGGGGCTAAATACATAGCTAATGACAGCATATGCATTGCAAAGGTCCGAATGATTAGCAGGAATTTGAGTTGCTGGGGCTGAGCCATTTGTGTGCTGGGGGCCTATGAGGAGAGATGTGCCTGGGAGGGCTGAGTGTAGAGCCTGTGACAGGAGCTATGTCACTGGGGCCAGAACTTGGGTTGGTGCAACAGGCTGAGGAGCAAGTCAAGGAGCTGTCAGACAGACTTTTGTTTGGTACTGAGGCTCAAGGCACAGTGCTTGTCTGCCACATTCACAGCAGCTCTGGAGGCAGTCACATACATGATAGATGTAGAGTCTGAAATGGGAAAGTCTACTAATTCAAGTGTCTGCTATGTGTCTGGACAGTACAATCTGTACCATGACATTTGAGGGATGAGAAAAAAAGTCACTGGTGAGACATTATCCATCTTTTGTTACCACTGGTGTAAAGAATAATATAATTCTAAAAGGATAGTCCTCAAAGAAGCTTTTTAAAGTGTTTAATTCCCATTTAAGCAGAAAACATGTAATTTTTGTCTTGTGCTAGGATTTGATTGTGTTGTTCACATCTCTGTGTAATGTATCCCATTGCATGGAAACAGAAAATAATAGTACCCTAGGGAAGGCACACTTACCATGAATGCAAAATATATCGAAGGGGTATATTAAAATTGTAGAGCATGCCATAATAGCAAATCATAACCACATTACCAGTTAAAGCTGTAAAAAAAAAAAAATGTGTAGAGGTTGTCATTAATCAAGTGCTCTTATTACTTGAATTATACTATTGCACAACTACAAATAAAATGTAGCCCCCTGTGATAGGTATCATAGTAGGTCTACCTGAGGTCAGAATTGAGAAATTGCTATTATTTACAAAGAAAAATATTGGCATATGTCTTTCCATGACATATTTTGTGACCCTCAGGTACCAAAATTCCATAGAGAAGTACCTTCACAACTTCAAGAATGGCAGATTATTTCTGGGTGTGGGAATGGAGCAGTGGTACATTTTCATGTTATTGAATTTTTGTGTCTTGTTAAGGAAAAGCTGACTCTTCTCCATCTCTAGACTTGCATAAAGTTTGCCCACTTCTGTAATGACTCTTGTTTTTTCTGACTATCTGTATTTTGTTTTTCTGACTATCTGTATTTTGTTTTTCTGACAGTGGATGCTCTACTTTTTCCTTCGTCTCTTCCCAGCTGTAAACTTTTCATTTAAGTGTTCCGAGATTGTTCTTTTTCAGTAGTGACACTTTCTGCCCTTTCTACAGACCATCAATAGTGAATGGTCATCTAGAGTGCCAGCATCAAGAATTTTGGAGAACCAGAGCTCCATACCCATGTCTTAGACAGCAGCTGTCCAGTGACAAAGGGTCTGCAGTCAGTAAAAGCAAGGTGTGAGATGTCATGACTTTGACAGCTTCCCCATGCAAGATTGAAGGGGCACATCCTTCTGTGTGACAGGACTGTATTTAGGCAAGGATGCACTGGGAAAATTGAAGAAGCCTAATGCAGACCTACATGTAATTCTCTGAGGTGTGCCCATTAAACACTATTTGCCAGGCAATCTGGAAAATGCTAGTACTTTAAGGGCTTGAGGGAGTCTTTATAACTTAAAACCCATGGAGATTCTTGACTTGGAAGCCTCATAGACAGAGGTAGAAGCTGGCCAGCTTTCATTTAACTATTAGGAAGAAAAAGACAAGGTGAAAGAAAATTAATAGAGGCTACCTAGCACCCTCTATGAATCTCCTGTTTAAAAAAAAAACCAATTCACGGGAACATATCCAAACGCAGTGTGACCAAGTCTCTCACTAACTTAGGTGGCTTGTATGACAGTTTAAAATGAAGCTTAAGATAAGGGAGTTTAGTATCTACAATTGGATCAGACGCTGGCCCAAACCCTTAGCTGGATGCATTTGAGGAGAAGTCTCTTTTCTACTACAGGAAACTGTTTGGTGTAAATTATTTCCTTTACAACTTTTAAATAGAACCATTGTCTCCAAGGCTTATCAGGCAGAGATTTAAACAAGCAAATTGAAACATACATTATGTATATGCAGGAAACTAAATGGGAAAGAACATATTTTTCATTTCTTATTCTAATCTGAATGAATTTATCATTGCTGGATAGTTGTAGGAATACATTAGATACTAAATCACCAGAGGAAAATAACAACATTTTTTAGGCTGTGTAATAGTGGGAGTAAAAACGTGAATTGGGGAAAACTGATTTGTCTGGAGATCACTGAAAATTTGAAGAACTTGTCTTTTCACAGTTCCTGGTGAAATATATTAGTATTTTTAAAAATAATCTTTAAGATTTGTATTCATTGCTGGTATGGCTGCCTTATACCAATATGAATAATGTGTTTTATATAAGTAATCCTGACAAGTTCTACTATTACATTGTTGTTTTTCTTTCTTCTAAAGGGAAGCAGACATGACATTACTCAATTTTAATATGAATCAACTATTTTATTTTTGACAGTAGGCTAGACTATGTCAGCAATGCTCAGGAAACTTACCCAGTGAGTGGAACAAGGCTGAGAATTGAAGCTATATTAACTCAAAAGTTTCTGGATTATTTAGCTGGTGAAGTCTGCCCTCTGATTTATGACTTCTCTGTGTGTAAATTGTAAATTTATTTTTTAAGTGGTCTGATCAGTAGTGTATGTAAATAAACATGAGCCTGCAGATGGCTCACATTTGTTCAAAACCAGTATAGTTTGGTTATTCAGTCTTTCTTTGGAATTATTCAGGCAGACTAACTGACTGCACACCCAAGTCAAATGATGCTGTAGCTCTTCCACGAGTAGACAACTCAAATTCGGGGGCTAAAAGCAGGTGTACCTTGCAATTAAGAAAAAAAAATAAATTGCTTGCTTCTTAGGCCCCAAGCTGGAGTTCTGAGTATCACTATGCATAAAATAGTATTCAGAAGAAAAGTACTTGCAAAAAGAAGACAAGGGAGTACCAGAGCAGTTTTACTATGTAATTTGGAAAAGGTAAAAAAAGAGGAATTCCTTCCAAAATTCCACTGCGTGGGCAAGTATTTTTTCTTCTCAAATCCTTCGTAGTTAAGAGTTGTCCTTGTATTTCTTGGGCAGAAAGAATTAAAAACCCCAACCTTGTAGGGAGGGCTTAATAATTGAAGAAATAGTCTATACCTGGGCCATCAACAAATATCAGCCATACAAGTTGTACACATTAACTTCTTGACCCACTCCAATCCAGAGCAGAGGTTTTCTGTTATATCACTGTACCTGCAGTCTTCTTCCCTGGTGTAAATTGACATGGTAGTTTCCTGTCTTACCTGTCTGATGCTATCCTGCACTGTCTTGACAGTCTTGTATATGCACCCCTTTCTTGCAGATTTCCTAAGAATTTCCAGATTCAGGGACGTTAGAGTTCTGTGGCATGACCACATGCTTGCTGCAGGAGTGGGGGTAAGATGACTTCATTCTTAGTTGCTGCCTTTGCCACTTCTATGCCCAACTAAAACTTACTACTCATGTGTTTGTAATTCTCTACAGACTTGTTTCACCCTTTGACTTGAAACATCCTGTATGTTTCCACCCACTGGCTAATCTCTTTCCATCTCTTTTCTGCCCTGCTCTGGCTGGGAGTAGCTTTCACCCACAGTGCTGCATCCACATTATTTTACAGGTAGAAAATCTCATTCTAAAGCAGTTTTTGTTTGTTTTAAGGGCAGTAGCCTATTCCAACGCCCGTGTCATTTGTCTGTCTTCCTAACTGATACTTCCAATGCTCAACTGTGTTATGAAGTGTGGGAAGTGTAATAAGAACTGTTCTGGTTTAGAAAATGGAATGCAATGTGGTTTCTCTCTGAAGCAAGATCTTGCAAGTAAGAGTACTTACTGATATTGCCATAAATACACTGAAGTCAATGAAGCTGCACTGATTAACTATGCCTGCTAAAGCTCAGAGTAAAGTCCTTGTTGTCATTAGTTTTGTAATTATTACCCAAGAAGGGGTCCAGAGGATATTTTTTACAACACTGCTGGAGTGCTTTCTACTACAGAATGCTAGGAAAACAATAATCCAAAAGCAGGTATTTTAGTGTACTGCCCACTTGTAACTGGTATAACACTGTAGATAGGCTTTTCTGTCTCAGAAACACAGTTTACTGCAAACCACAGACTGTTCCGTAGACACTTTAAGCCAAGTGACTTAAATGTTCAAGAAAACAAATCTGAAACTCAGCTGTTTTTGTCAATGTTATCTTGGCAATGCTGAAGAACTGAAATGTATTCCTTACTCAAGGGACTGCAGTCTGATGCACATCTGTTCTGCTCTGAAGAAAACAAAGCAGGTCCCTTTTCACCCTGAGCATCTTTTCTTTCACTGTTAAAGCAAATAATGAACAAAATCAGATAGTCTAAGAAATGTACTTGAAATTAGCATGCTACTTAATCTTTCAGTCTAATATTTTGCCATCTGCATGCTTGGGTGTTAAGTCTGTCTTATATTTAATATAATACGCTTCAAGTACTTACAGTGGAGCGACACCTTCTTGGCACAGCTGGCACACCATTATCATGGATGTTGTGACCAAAATCTGTCTCCTTCAAAACACCAGAACAGACAGCTTTCTGGAATAGCATGTGTCTCCCCAAAATCTATGGTCCCATAATGCTATTTAAATAAACAGATGAGCATGGCTGAAACTCTGGAATTATTTATTAAAAATATTTTTATACATGTATTTTCTCTGTACCATCATTTACTTTCTTTGTAATTTAATTTGCCTTCAGTCTCCTGCTATCTCCTGCACACTTTAGTGTTCATAAGTGAGTTAATAAATCTCTTACCTTTGAGCAGGATTTGAGAGGTGAGAGTTTATGAAGCAGTCTAGACCATGGTTCTGGTTTTAAAGACTTGCTTTTATTTTCAGTCACATACATATAGTAGTTATTCATACAGAGAAACTTTAAAATCTTGAGCATCTTTTTGGTTCTTCCTTCTAAGAAAATATAATTAGTTCAGGATACGAAGCATAGGTAAGTAATTTCCTGAAATTATTATACTTTTCTGAAAAGTCTGGTGGTGGTTGGAGTTGAAATTCAGGGAGTACAGAAGGGGATGTGGCTGCCAGACTCTTATACCGCACCACTGTAAAGAAACCGTGCATTTAACTCCTCCTCGCACCAGGACAAAATCAGTCACAATCAGTAGAAAAGAAAAATGACCCAAAACCACTTGAGCTGCTATTTACTTATTTTACAGAAAATAATTACATTTAGTCTCAGCATTTAAACAGTTTCTTTCTCCACCTCCATCCGTATATAAGGTTTGACTTTGATTCTGACCTCCTTGTTCAGCCAGATCTCTTAGTAATGGAGGAATTTTTGCCTGAGCGAGGGATACAGCCTTGGACCTGTGTGAGAGTTGTTAAAGGAGAATGTAAGCATGGGGTCTGCGGTGCAGGAATGACTGCAGTAAGTACCCATGTCTCCATTTCTCATTGAGATCTTAACTCTATGCCACTGTGGCATCCATGACTGACATGAGAAGGAGACTGTAATGCTTGTCCTGAAAGAGGTGGACAAGATTTTAGTGCATCAAGAAAGTAGAGGGAAATGATTAAACTTCAAAGGGTACTTTAAAGGAGAAAAGTACCTCACCCATACTTTTATCACCATCATGTTAGTTCTTTTAACTGCTCTTTTAAGTCCTGCTCAGTTGAAGAATAGTAAATTTTCTTTCCCAGCCTTTGGAGCTGTCTGCCTTAGTCTTTTAAGTTTGAAAGTACCTGAATGGGTAGGTCAGAGCCATGTCAGATAGAAGAGGCATCCCATGGGCAAATCAAAGATTAGTTCTTAGCCTGTATGACAATAAACATTCCAGTTCACATTACCAAACCCATGGGAAAACATCATGTGCCAACTGAAGCAAAACCTATGAGTTGAATTATTTGATATCAAAAGCCACAACCCCCAAAGCAGTAATTGCTTCTAGAACACTGTGCAGAAACAGAGAAGTCCTCTTGGTACAGAGAGGAATGATCGGAAGTCCACTGCTTCTCTGCAGTACAAAACCAGCATGCCTGTATTTACACAGTGTGACAATGTGCTGACCATCCCCAGCTCTCCATTCTTCCCTACCCTGATGTGCACTCATGCGTGGGTGTTTCAGGGGTAATCTTACACAAGATTACAAAAGCCGGATGCTCCAACAGTACATGTGGTATTGAACAGACTTCTGACCTGGGCAGAAGGTGAAGTTCTGATTTTGTATTATTTACAACCATTTGCCTACCAGGAAGACTGACTGCAATTAGCAGGTATTGCTTTGTTCTATTGTGCTCATTAAACTTGGTATTTCCTAAAAGAGTGATGACTGTAACCAGCATGGCTGGCAGGTGTGTTCATTCATCAGTTCAAAACACTGAACACAAGATCAACAACCAAGCTGCTTATAGTGTCAGAGATGTTTTAACCGGCTGCTCAGCAGTCTGGTAGCATATCAGTTCATTAGTGTTGGTTATTCGCACAGCTTGGCTGAAATGATTGTCCCACATTGTATACAATGTCATGTACTTTTCTAGCTAGCCTTTGAACATACTAAGCATTGTGATATGACTTATTAACACACACATAACACATACAGTAGGTAATTCAGGAACACCTGATAGAAACTCATTGCCTGAGACAGGCCTTACTGGATTCTGTTTTACAAAAAATTTGGTAAGGAAATGTTTTCCATTGAGCTTAGTGAACTAATTGCAATTTTTCAGTTAGTTGCTATGTTGTTATTGCTGCTTTTCCACTTAATGCTCTGAAGAAAAAAAAAAAAGCTCTTGTATGCACTTACTATATTTATGTAGGTGTTCCTTGCGTATTCACTGTACATCACCTACACCATCAAATCAACGAAAATATCAATTCCCAGTATGTACTTCACATGAAATGCAAAGTCATTAGCTCCTCACAACCAGATTGCAATATTGATGCAGTAATTTTTTTTTTCTTTTGTTGTAATACACTTTTTATAGGCAATGTAGCAGGAATTTTGACGTAATAATCATTTTCAGGGTCTTCTCCGACATGGTGAAAGGAGAGATGTGATAATTACTGAATGCTATTAGCTTTAAGAGAGCTCGTTTTCTGAGCTGATGGAGTAGCCCCTAATAAATGAATGCACTGGAGCTTAAAACAGAAGATGCAAACTGTATCTCTTGGCAAGATGAATGTTTTCTAAAATGCTATTATGTTAGCTCTGTGTGGGAGCATTCAAGTTCAATTGTATAGATCTAAAGGAAAGTTTAGCCTGAAGCAGTATTACAGTAGTCATGTGTGATTTCTTTCAACTTCAGTATGCCACTCCTGACTGTTTCAACTGCTAATAAAGTTATTGTAGAGATAAGGGCTAATTAATATTATGATAAGGTTGATCTCTCTATAGTCTGGTAGTACTGATGAGACCCCACTTGGAGTACTGCATCCAGCTCTGGAGTCCTCAGCACAGGAAAGACATGGACCTGTTGGAGTGGGTCCAGAGGAGGGCCACAAAAATGATCAGAGGGCTGGAACACCTCTCCTATGAAGAAAGGCTGAGAGAGTTGGTGTTGCTCAGCCTGGAGAAGGCTCCGGGGAGACCTTATTTTGGCATTTCAATACTTAAAGGGGCATATATGAAAAATGGGGACAAACCTTTTCATAGGGCCTGTTGTGATAGGACAAGGAATAATGGTTTTGAACTATAAGAGAGTAGATTCAGACTAGACATAAGGAAGAAATTTTTTACAATGAGGGTGCTGAAACACTGGCACAGGTTGCCCAGAGAGGTGATAGATGCCCCATCCCTGGAAATATTCAAGGTCAGGCTGAACAGGGCTCTGAGCAGCTTAATCTAGTTGAAGATGTCCCTGCTCATTGCAGGAGGGACTGAACTAAGTGACTTTTAAAAGTCCCTTCCAACCCAAACTATTCTATGATTCAGATTGTTCCTGGGTAACAAGGCAGATGATACTACCTTACATACCACACTGAACATAAGACTCATCAGACTCCAAAGCAAGAAACACAAGAAACACTGAGTCTATGACAGATTCAGATACCATGGCAATCTTTTTTTTTTTTTTTTTTAGGAAACAGTTATCATTATGGACGTGTAATTACTTTTTCTCCAGTTACACTATGTGTCTTTCTTTTTTTAATCTATTCTACCTCAATAGGTGTAAGTGGAATGGCCGGAGAGGCGTATATACCATCAGGGCAGAGACCACTGAAGAGGAGTCCCCAGAGAACAGGAAACAGATTGGCAACATCTTCCTGCTTGGGAATTGCTTTTTGTTAAATATAGTAATTTAACCAAAGGCATTGTGATATGTCAGAAAGTCTGTCTTGTTTTTAACATTACCAGAAATTGAAGGAAGGTATATTTAAGGTATGGCTCAGAGAATACCTTTCTGTTAAAGTAGATAGAAAAAAGAAAACAACTAGAGCAGAGGTTTGCAGAGAAAATAACACAAAGCAATTTCCCAGCATGATAATGTTGTCTAATTTTACTGTTATCTAATGGCTGAGCTGTCTAAAGGGAAAAAAATTTGCTTATATAGCATGTCTATTTGGACATATCTTTGTATGCTCTGTTGGAAGAAGTTTTCACTATGTAAAGTTGGACACAGACCAGACAATGAAAAATTCCTAAATGGTAATTGCCTAAATTCTTTGTGGCCTTTTACTTCCAGGACTCAAAATAGTTTTGAAGAGACTGATGGTGGCCAAATCTACCCATCTTCAATCAGTTTATCACCACTGTCTTCTACGCCTCAGTTCTACTCACTTGATGGTCTTGTCATCCCCTGTGCTACAGGGAGCAATTTACACATTTGAAGATAAAATTTATTGGAAAATGAAGAAAAATTAACAAAAACTTACTGAAAATGTAGAATTAAGCTTTGTCCAAGAAACGCTCCAGACCATCAAATACACGATAAACTCTCCACGCTCAGTCTGGCTGAAGAAGAAATGCAACATGCAGATGATTTACAGGCTGAAGTATTCTCTCGATTTTGCTCTTGCTGGGCCTTCAGCACATTTTTGCCTTTAGGTGGCACTCTTCACCTGTGTCGTGCGTCTTCCTTGTAAAAGGGAGCGTGTCTGTACAGCTCTGCAGTACCACGTTCAGAGGAGTAAGATGAGTGCAACATTAACCTGAGATAAGAAATTTGATCTAACACAGAGCAGAAGCAGGAATAATCATGGTTGCCTTCCTCCGTCAGCTTTAGAAAGCTCTTTGCACTGTGCACTCCGATTTTTATTTTTTATTTTTTTTTTCTTTCTAGTTATTGGATGGTCCTGTGAACTGGTTGCAACACAGTGCAAATTTGATGTGAAATCACAGTATCTCTGAATTCAGCGTTTCATAACAGTGGCAGTGAATTTTTGCAGTACATGTGAGTGTTAACCTTTGTCTCTGTGCTAATTGCTTAAAAATCCAATGCTAAAACCAATGGACTGCTTATTTATCCTTTCAGTTTGGTCATGTTAGTAATTATGGCAAAAAAGGGAAATTAAAACTTCCTTCATATATTTCTGAAATCACATGACACTGCTGGGAAATTAATTATTTCAGCAATACATGCTGTCTTGTGCTTGTGACAAAATGGAGTTCGAAGGGCAAAATTGATGAGTACAGCTGTGCTGAAACCTGGCCAGCGTTCTCCCACTGACCCACCTGCAGTTACCAGCATGGTATTGTGTTGCAGTGTTGTTCAAGGAGATGTTAATTTTCTCCTTTCTGGTGAAAAAAGATGAGAGGTCTGCACATTGCCAAAATTAGTGTTTTCCTTTATGCAGAGAATCACAATAATCCTTCAACTATTTATACCAACTTTAATATCAACATTTCAGAAAGACATACACTGAAAATGTCAGAAGACTCCTGCTCTGACAACACAGCTCTGCATTCTGATCTGTTACATTGCATTAGGCTCTTGAAGACAATGTTCTGGCTGCTTGGAATTCTGAAATTCAGTGGTATTCAGACAGGAGGTTTGATTCCTGGACATTCAGTCCACTCGGTTATGGTCTGGACCCTAGAGTTCTTCCAGTTTTACTGAAGAGAGCTTTTGTGCATACTCTGAATGTATCTATGTTCAAACCCTGTTAATTGTGGATTGAGGCTGACATTAAGAAAGAGTCTCCATTCCCCCCGGAACAACTACACACACAAACCTTTCCCTGAAAGGCAGACTGGAAAACAGGTGTGGGGTGGGCACATTTAACAGCACCCTGTAGTAACATAACTCCAGGTTTTTTACTTTTGCTATTAAAGTACTTAGGGTAATTATTCATATAAAAAAGAAGAAAATCAAAAAGTGCACATTTATTCTAGCTGTGATCTGGCATTCTGATAAGAACACTTAAAACATGTCATTTTCCATCTAAGATGATGCAACTGAACTGAGAAGGCAAGACTACTTACTCCAAGAGCAGGAATATCATCTAGAGAATACTGAGGACAAATCCAGCAAAGCATGGGCATAAACATCTCTTCCAAGACAAAAAAAAATCCAGAGGTAATCTTTGTGAACATTTGTTGATAACAAATCAAGACTTAAAGGCATTTTCATAGTATCTGCCATCAATTTCTTAATCACTACTACAGCTTAAGCTTGTAACATCAGACACATCTTTACCTAGCTAGGGTTAACAGCAGGAAAAGGACATTGTACAGCTTTTTACCTCATCCACACATTAAACTCTTAATTGTTCTGGTAAATGGAAGGGGTATTTTGTTGCAGCAGCTGCTTCTTTGTAATTTCCGCTTCATGAATTTGTAAGAATCAAAGACAATTCCCCTTATTCTCCAATGTTAGATGTGAAGTAGAGGTGGGAAGAATTTCACACATTTCAAATTTAGCCTCGAGAAATATTAAATGTTCCAGGCTTATGATACAAGAAAGGCTAAAACCTTCCAGACAGCAACAGTCAGCCACTCCCCATAATGGGACTTACTTAACAAAAGCCTCAGTCTATCCATTAAATAGACATATTCAGAAAGAGAGCTATTTTCTCCAGTACCCTAATTACCATTCCATATATAAGTGCTCCTGGTATGCGGACAGAACATCATATGGAAACACCAGGAGACAAACAACACATACTCCTTTCCAGCAACAGATTTAAAAATAAGACAAATACATTAGGAAATCAGTATTAATGAGCTAAACTTCCTTCCTGGCTCCTTACACTATACCGATCATCACGTTTTCTTTGAGGTACAGAGGTGTGCAATTCAGGCTCCAAGCTATGCCATTAACAGAGGGTTCAGAAGAGTATGTTGAAAAGCAAGATAATCTCAATCTTTATCTGTATGTACTTGAAGAGAGTCCCAGCCACAGGGCAGTGAATGGAGCCTGCAGAATTGTTGCTTTCTAAGCATCAGCACACACTTAGAAACAGAGCCAAAACTGAACAGTCTCCAGCAGAGGGTTCCACAGGAGAAGCAAAACTTCAACTCTGCCATCAGACTAGTGACTCCCACATGCAGATTGCAACAGCCATGCATACTGTAAGTGAACTGTGAACTAGTCTCAGTGCCTTTAAATAGGCCTCACAACTCCATAGTGAATGTTCATCGGTTTGAGCAGAAAAGTTGTTCGCTGAGCTTCATCCTATTCGTTTGCCTCAAGCAGAGAGGGAGGGGGAGTTTTGCAGAGGTGCTCTGATCTCCTTCCTTCAACTCTGCTTTAACACAGACAATTCCATTGATTTGCTACATCTCATCAGCGTGCAACAAATACCGCTTCTTGACAAACGAGATGTTTAGGCCAGCATGCAAGCTCACTGAATTAAAATTCCAAGGCTGGTCTGTTGCTATAAAGGTACTTCCATTGAATACCAAGGAGCGTTGTAGGACATAGACCTGTCATGTTCAAATACAACTTCAGATTTTCTGGAATTTAGGTCTCTGGGTTATTTGAAGCTAAATCACAGTTATGGCTTCAGATCTGGATTCAATGATGTGTAAATCACTGAAATATGGTCATAAAAATTCTGAGTCCTGAAAAGGGCAAGCCTCTCAAAAGAAGATGAATCTTCAATTGTCTCAAAAGGTACCCAGTAAAACAAAAAATCTGGTCCCTATCCTTCCCATTTTGCAGTAAGACTCACAAAGCCAAAATTCCCTAGCCACTGCAAATCAGAGGTTTATATTATATGTTGTAATTTGGCCGATCTCTGCATATACAAACTGGGAGAAGAATAGACCTTGAAAATTGTCCCATTTTAGCAAATCATAACAAGACTACCAGCTCTGCACAGTATGTTTGAAATAGCATTTAAGTACCAACAACTGTTAGAATTTTTACAGTGCTTACAAGGTGCTTTATTTCATTCTTTTCTATAGCTCCCCCCCCCTTCAAATGGTTTCAACAGAAAGCCGTTTGTGATTTTTCTTTTCATCTCTGCACATGATAAATCCAAACATAAAAATATCCTTTGTGTATTATGGTTTGACTTGTTTGGAAATATAACGGGCACAGAGCTTCTGTAAGAATATAGAATGTTTACCGAAAGGCAGCACCTCTCTTCTTTTCTGTTCTTTTTTCACTTGGGAGTGAAGTATGTTCAGCCTTGTGAAAAATCAGTCCCCAAATAGTAACTGCAGTTTATATGGTGGTTTTGGGTTTTCTTGTTTTAGTTGTTTTGTTGTTGGCTTGACTTGGTTTTACATCTTTTAATGGGGGAAGAGATAGGAGAGGGACTAGCTTTTACTTGGCAGTAAAAGTTACTCCCACTTGTTTACAGCTTTGTCTGTGTCCCCTAGTGAGGGCTGAAGGAAAAGACACAAGAAGCCAGGAGAGCTGTATGAGCATACTTTGTATCTTCTTCATTGATACCCTTCATGCCATTCAAATAGGACTCCAGAATACAGTTTTAATTAGCAAAGCTTGTTTTAAAGTGAACAACACAAACACTCCTTATAGAACAGTCACAGTCTCCCCTGCTAGACATACAGGCTTTTTAGCAAGATCACAGTCAAACAGCATGAAATTCATCTCTGTGCACGGCCCCCCAGAAGGCCTTTACGCCACTTTAACTTCCCCTTAGCTGCTCTGCATCGGAGCGAATGGTTTGTGGGATAAGGACTGAGATTCACTACAACTTTCCTCCGAAAAGCTGATGGTCCAAATCCATGTCTGTAAAGATCAGCAGTTTTACCACTCTAAGGTCATAAAGGTGTGATATAGGCATCATGCTTAGAGTACATAGCATATTTCAGTTGAGTCCTGTCCCTGCATGACTTTGAGCCCCTGTGTACAGATGCACAACACACATGTAATGAAGCCCTCAATCAATATGGTTTACTGAGTTGTGCTGTTTATTTGGAACACTGCAAAGTCATTCAACTGACAGGAGTCAAGACAGCAGTGAGAAGAGTATCCTCATGAGAAAGCTCTGACAGGATTCCTTTTGACACACGGGATAACACCAGATTCCCATCTTAGTTCAGTAATTGCTAAATGAACAGAAATCGGAAATCATTGATGTGACATTGACCCATAAAACACTGATGACTGCGGCCCTGTTCTCCCCTGTACTACACACAGGGAACAACAGATGATCAAGGGAAAATAGGGTAAGAACAAAACAGCATGGAAATAAGGTTGGTTCCCTAACAAATAAATGTTACTACTGCAGTCCGTTTATGCTGACACTGGTTGTTCTTTTCAGGTATAACTGTGCAACAAAATCGGACATGTCTCATCTTCCAGTCTCAATACTGAATCGTTGATGATTTTCCTTTGTTGGTCAAGTTTTGTTGTTTTTTTTTTTTCACATCTATGTTTATCAACACTGATACATTACAGATCTTGTTAGTTATACTTTGAAATCTGATCATGCAGAACTACAGGCAGGTGCAACTTAGATCTTATTGCAGGATGGACATGGCAAGGTGAACAGTTGTTTTTGCTAGTTAAGATCTGGAGCTTTGTTACTCTTGTGGCTTAATGTATACTGGCCATAAGTCCCACTTACTCAATTTACTAAATATACATGATTCTATATGTACACTGAAACCTCCAGTACCCTCCTTTTCAGCCTGTGACCAACTCAGGAAAAGGTCAGAGGTCAACCATATTTAGGCATAGAGTGGCCTTATTGTAAAAGATTTAACAGATATAATGGGTTGGATTATTACATATTAGTTACAGAGGAAGGAAAAAAATTCAATACGACTATTTACATTATAAATATCTTGCTTTCCAGAAGACAAGAATGGCCTTGTTCAGTGAAATTATAAGCATGGTAGGGATACATTTATTTCCCAAATTGATCGTGTCTTCCTTCAGTATGTGCTTTTCACTCTCAGGTAAAAAGGCACCATTAGCCTCAGTTGAAGTTTTTCAACATTCTTTTGTCGAATCAAACCCTCTTTAGAACTCAGACTTGCCATGGGTAAATGAGCCTGAGCAGAAATTAAGTTAAACAGTTCACCTCTTGCAATCCATAGTTAATTTAAAAAAAAAAAAAAAAAAAGAAAAAGAAAAAGAAGCAGGCCACACTGGCAACACTAAGCAGTTTCCATTAAATTCCACTGGACAGGTCTGTTATCCAGCTCATCAGTGAAGGTGGGGCATTCACCATTCCCCTGCCTCCCCCAAGCATCTTACTAATTAAGACATTACATATTTGTGGAATATTCAAATATACTGCACAATCATTTTCTTTTTGTCTGTGTGTATGAAAAAGATCACCTTGAGCTTGCAATTAGTGAACTGCCCTTTGTGGTGGAAGTTCAAATAAGCACAGCCATCAGATTCTTGAAGATGTGCGATTATGTTACAATTATGCTCTTTATTCACACTGAGAACTTGGATCAAATATAAATAGAACACAGGTTCTAAAAATCACATCCATATGCACTCCCTCTCTTTCCTACACATACATACGGAAGTAAAGAAAAACAAAAGCCTAGACTTAAAGTGAACCACTAACTCAGACATTTTTTGTCAGGCTATTGAAGTCTGATTCTTCCCGGCTGGTTTTCTTTCATATTTATCTCCCTGGAAGCACAGAGAGTTTGTTGCAAAATGCCTTTTTGTTTGTTTTTGCATGTTTGAATTTACACAAATTATTAAAATCTCAATAAGCACAAAGAAAGAAGCATAGATAGATCTGAAAAGAAAATTATTTTTGATCCTTCGAAATACTGCAAAGCTTGTAATATAATTAACCTAGCATCAGCTATTATCTTGAATTAAAATATTTCAATTACATTTTACAATTATTTCAGGATACTCAAAACACATTTTTCCTTTTTTAAAAAAAAAAATAAAAATTTGGGAGATTTGCTGAAACTGACTCTCTCAGGTAGTTCTACAATTGACTATTAGCATATTTTTCGTGAGAAAATATGTTGGTGGAAAAGAAATCACTGGTGCTCACTGAAACATTAGAATACAATCCAAATCAGTTAAGTAGCACTGCTTTGGAAAACTTCTTAAGGGCACTTCAAGTCTAATTTATTCAGTATCGTTAGCCTAAACCTTGAAGGGAAAGCAATATATATGAAGATAAAACTATATTTTTGAATCTATTCTTGGTTATAAGTTTAGAAGAGTGATACAAGCTTGCTAAGATTCCTGAATCTATCTGTGCCATGGAATAGAATGGGAGGGTTATCAATAACAATATGATTTGCATGAATGAGTATGTGACCAACTCAAATATCTGAACTCTCTAAAGATCTATTACATTTTAATGGAATATAATGAAAACTCACAAAATACTATTCCAGCTACCAAGTAAATATCTGAAGACTGATTTCAAAAATTTTGGATTGAAAACATGCATAACCTTTCATCAACTTGACGTAAATGAATACCTCATTCTCATTTAAACTCATCAGTGAGAAGGAAAATGGAAGAAGGATCTTTTAAGAGTAATTCTAACTTTCTTTTTCTTTTTTTTTTTTTTTTTGTTTTTCATACTATCCAGAAGTACTCCATCTGAAAACAAAGCAGGAATATTTTGCAGTAACTTTCCTCCCTACCTTCTCAATGCTATTTTTAACAGCTAGTGCTCTGAGCAGACACTGATAGTTAAGATGCTGATGGCTATCTACATGACTTAAGTAAGCTACTTGGGACAGGATTTCTTTGGGTGTTCAGGCACTTAAGATACCAATAGACGCCTGGGCATATTTTCAAAAATACCAAGGTGTCCATCTGCCATTCATGCTAATGGAAGATATGCCATTTCTGGCTCAGGCTCTCTGATTGCCCATATAGTGCCTAAATACCATGGAACATCTCTGCAGTGGTGGAAATTACGCTTACAATTGCAAACCTCAGAGAATGAGGTGAAAACTGTTACTCAAGTACTATTTAGTAACATTTTAAACAGAGGTAGATTTAAAAGATCACTAGCAAGAAAAATAAGAAAAGCATTTATCATTATCAAACTGAACAGAATATTGGAATTAAGGGGAACAAACTTGAAGAGACGGGTCTCAAAACTTCTAGAATCTGAAAGAAAAACTTCGTATACCTTAAGACAGCTACAGAACATCATCACTGAAATCTTTTATTCAAGAGTACATGCATTCTTGTAAGGTAACAGCTGACAGCACCAACTTCCTGACACAAAGCAAAACAAAGGCTACTATTCCCGTTTGGTGGTTGCTACTTCAGTTTGGACATACAAAGACCAGAATTGTAAAGAACTATTGCTTTTCTTTGTTGATGGCTTTTTTTCTAGTGTCCAATGTGGACAGCCCCAAGTCTCCTCCCCCGGATAAAGCTTCTCATAAAGGAGGCAAACTAATTTGAGGACAAAAAGAGACGCAGTAATTCTTTTAGGCCCCATTTCAGCAAGGCACTTAAGCACACGCTGATGCTGATCATTGCTGAGCAAAGGACAAAAGCACATGCTAGTTAAAATTATGTATGCATCCCTATAGTCTCCATTAAATGTTTGTACAAGCACTGGTGCTTAGTGGAATCAGGGCTTCTGGGAATAAAGCTCTATAACTTCTATGTTGTGGGTTCATTTAGTGCTGATCACTAGGACATCTTCTATGGTGACTGATTCTCCACCCAGCACTCTCAAACCCAAACAAGACTGAATTATACCCTGGGACTAAGAGCACATTTTTTGGCTTCAATAGATGAAACATGGGAGATCTGTAAGCATCCATCTACCATAAATGGCTTCTCTGCTATTGCCTATGCCACAATTCCATAATATAACTGGCAATGAACTGTGATTATTCCTAGTTTCTAGGTCTACATTTGTGGTATTTTTGAGTTTCTGTCACATACAGCTTTGCCTCGTTGAGATGCCTTTGTTTTGTTTTGTTTAAATAACACGCCTAAATGGTGCACACTAGGGAATGTAAAGCAGATACTAGTTACCTGAATATTATTAATATATATCTATGGTGAATTAAATCTGGAGGTGATACATTTCATTATTGCTAAGAAGTCACCCTTGGAGTTATTGCCTTCGTACCTAGAGAGCATTGCTGTTTACCTTTCAATACATTTATGATAATTGGCTTTGAAGTGAGTTATGTCACTCAAAAATAACTTGATATTTCATGGCTTAAGAGAGAATATTGCTAAATATTTTTAGCAGTAGTAAATTATTGCTTTCACAATTACTGCTCTGAGTTTTTAGAACATTTATCTAATTTTATTCTCAAAAAAAATTTGCATACCAAAATGTACCTGGGGGGAAAAACCATCTCCTACAGCAATTCTGAGACAGCTGAGACCTACCAAGCCTGAAATTATTTTACGTCCACTTAATCTTTGTCTCCCCTCCTTCCCACCCTGAAGAGAAGTTTTTTCTTCGCTTTCCCTTTGAACAACATCTGACTTGATAGTCAGTATTTTTTCCTACCACAGAATGGCAGGTTTGTAAGTCACCAAGTATAATAGTCCTATTTTGGTAGCATTTTGAATACATGAGATCTAGTGAGTTTAAAATATCCAGTAACATATTCTAAACAGTTTCTCTCTTTGACATTTTGAAAAGTATTAGATTGTGATTTAGCTCATTTCAGTTTACATGGCACACTTTGGTAAGAGGAGAGATGACTCAGATTTTAGTTAATTTCCAACTCAGGTAATGATGACCTTACAGAGGAAAATGCTAGTTGCTATTTTGGCTGGAAAAATATTCAGTTGTTCTGAAATCCTGTGTGGAGTTTTGCCATTCTCCAGTAAAAACACTTGCTGTTACTTACCCCCGGGAATCCTCTGTATTATTACCTGGTAAAATCAATGTAATATTCAGTCACTGTTGGGTTCTTTGGAACTTGTCAAAACTGCCTAAGACCCCTGATTACAACCCTTTCAGCCCAGCACACTAGCTCGTTGATATCCCTCTGCTACTACTTAGAATACAGGAATACTAGACCCATGCACTCTGTGCTTCTTTTCCATGTAACATATCTAATAAAACTTCCTGGGGAGTCAGATGATTTGTCACAAGCAAATGAACAGCTAAAAGCACCTGGAGATGGCCTGTTCTCTAAGTAGAAGAAATCCCTGCAAGGGAATGATTTAAAGGGAAAACAGCCTCTAAACTGCAAACATAAACTTGAGAGGGAGTGGGCAGCAAACATAATTTCTCTGTTTAATCTAGTAAAGATCTAGATGTAAAATAAAAACAAGTTGTTACATGTCCTTTTGACCATAATCTGCCCATTTCCCAACTCTGTCATACTCCTTAACATACAAGCATACATGTAATTCACAACAATGAGCCTACCTACAAGCTAAGATGATAACCCATTTAACATTGATAGGAAAAGTAGCTTACTGAGATAAATCTTTCTGGGCTTAGACATGCATAAAAACCCCTTAATTCTTGTTCCCTGTAGCTTGCAAAGACATATGTGCTTCCTTCTAACCTGGTCTTAGCTCAGCATATCTGCTCTAAAAATCAGAACAAGTTTTAACATTCAAAAACAAACGTTTTTCTATGAAGCTTTGTGGCATCTTCTTTCAATACAAACTGGTTATTATTTCAAAGTATATATACAACTCTCAGCAGAAATTTTGGTGCTACATCTTCAAGTGTCTGAGGGAGCCACAGTTCGATGTGGTTATTTACACTTCCACAAATCCTCATACAAGATATGTAACTTCATCAATAAACAAACAAATAGAATATATATTGGTAATATCACATATGTAGCTATGCAGTTCACCTGAAATTGGCCATTTAGTTGTGGAGTGCACACTAAGTACATATGCAGATGTGCGTGTTCTTACAGGCACACAGCTGCATACACTGCCAGAATTCTATTGGCGTGTGTGTCTATGTGCTATTCGTATATGAAGAAAAATGCATGTATATTTCACTGGGCAGAAGACGACAGAACAGAGAGTGAAGGCAGATACACACTTGTATGTTTGAGTGGCTACTGCACACCTTGTCATGCCAGTGTGAAAAGGACAGTTGCAGGTTGTTGGTTTTGCAGCCATTAATTTTACATCTTATGGGGAGGGGGTTAAAAAAAAAAAAAAAAGGATTTTTCAGTTCCTTTCCCCCCCGCCCCCCCCCCTTAAGCATCATTGGAAGAAGACCAAAGCAGAGCAACTATAAGTTAAATATACACTTGAGCTTAGCTGCATTACATAACTCTGTAGGAGAAGCAGGCTGAAAAGATTTTTTGTTTGTTTCGTTTAAATATTTGTATTTTATTTCTCTTCCTTTTCATCTCTTAAATCCTGTTAATTTTTACTCCTAAATTACATCATCCTCTGAAGAACGCTGGGTTTCGCAGGCAGGCGGCTAGTCACCTGCAACAACCGAGGGGTCCCGCAGAAGCTTCCAAGCTGCTGTCAGTGTCAGACGCCAGTGTTTGATCCGTGGACATGGATGAGATGTCATTGACAGATGAGGATGGAGGGAGGCTTTCACTGCTGTTCACTGCTGCACCTGTGCTACGAAAATGAACACCAACGTGATTAAACCTGAAACCCCAAAACTGCTCACAGTTTAAAAAGCAAAGGATTCTTAACCTGTGACAACAGGCATGTAAGTACACAGGCCATTTTAAACAATGGCAAACAGCAGCAGAAAATGAGCCATACAGACTTTTGGCATTGGATACTATTAAATATTTTACTAGGAAATTCTCTCCCTCAACAGTCTGATTTGAATAGGTAGAGTTCACATTATGTCTATCACTCCACTTATTTCTAGCCTTCTTAGAGTTACAAAACACTCAACAATCCTAGATGTCTGCTAGGATCACACAGGCACCAACAAGAAGATTAAAAAAACCTCACCAATCTTCCATACTCTCTTATAAAATCCCAGTTTTCTTATAGATAGTTTAGTACAATGAGTGGCATGAAATCATCTATTGGCAATGTAGAGAAGATGGCTGTGTGGGAGGCAAGGCTGGCTTCTTCCTCTTAGTTAGGTACTAGGTAGACTAAGCCCAGGATTTTAGTTGTGACAGTATTTTTTGTGAATTCAAGTTTATCTGTCCTCTGTAAAATTACAACAGTACCAGGTATTATCCAAAAAATCACTTTGACTTTGATTTCGTGAAACAAAGAGTGTATCTTCATGAGATTATCAGTAACGTGACTGAATTTTTATCACATCCGTGAATATTGCCAGGCATTATCTGTCCTGGAAATGCAGATAACTGTGATAAATACAGAGCCACGTGGAGAATGTATTTATTGTGCACTTATGCCTGCTCACCCATCACTCTTTCCATTAACCTCAACTCATGCTTCTCAGAGTAGCAAACAACAGTTTGTTTGCTACTTTTTATCACTGAACTTCCAGGCAATATTTCCATGAAAATTAAGTCTGCAGTTTGGGAGGATACATTAATTTTCATTAAATATTCATGACAATAAAATATGTGATTTTGCAGGATATTGCACAGCTGGAAATTGTAGCTAGTCACAGTGACACACAGATCTTTGTTCTGAAGATAGATGCCGTTTCACTCTTACAGCTGAAAAGATTTCTTGACTGACTTCTACAGATTTTCATTTCCTTGAAATGGACAGAAATTAACATCTATCACCTTGAAAAGCAAGAGAACACACCTGAAAACCCACACTTAGTAAAATTACAAAATTCATATGTTCTTGATACAGAAATGAATAACCATCTGTACAGCCTAGGCAAATATATGATGATATGGACAAAAGGAGAGGATTTCTGTCACTATCCAGTTTGCAATAAAGACAGACATTACTTCGAGGAAACAAGTCACCGTACCATACCTGCAACCACTTTTCTATTTTTCTCAACTTTTTTTTCCGTTTATACACATCTACTATAAACATGCACATAACAGAGACCGATAAGATCACGTTCAGAGCTCTAGATGGGAACTGCTTTCTGCTGCTATAGCAGTACAAAGATATTCTGGCATCAGAAGAACCCTTGAAATAGTTCACTCTCCTGATACATTTGGCAAATAAAATAGTTGATTTTGTAAAGGCTGCAAAAAGACAAAGCAATCTCAATGATGTCTCATTAGTGATTGCAGACAGCAATCATCCACCTTTTCTGACAGAAGATTTTTTTTCTAAGAGTTATTTATATGTACCTCATCCATACTGATCAGTAATCACCTAGTACAATATTGTTACTTCATGTTTACATGTTGTTAAACCATGTGACATTTTATGAAAATACTCATCCATCAAAACAAATGCATTTAGATATAGTCAAAATACAATTGAATTTAATATTCAAGACTAAACAATATATTACCTTCCTAAATATTTACAGTCCTGAACAGCAGCCTGCTATTAGGTCATGGACACTG
This sequence comes from Podargus strigoides, assembly GCA_028020825.1. Classification (NCBI taxonomy): domain Eukaryota; kingdom Metazoa; phylum Chordata; class Aves; order Caprimulgiformes; family Podargidae; genus Podargus; species Podargus strigoides. The sequence goes on along the minus strand of CM051621.1, from coordinate 60,545,859 downwards.
TTCTAGGAATCAAATGGAAACAATTCCAGTAGGTTCAATCAATTTTTGCTCAAACTTTTGCTGTGCAGCATTCTTTGGTGAATGTGCCATCAACTTACTTAGGCAAAATAACTGAAGAAATAGCTGCAGAAATTGCATAGGTGAAGATTTTGTTACACTCTGTCTGATTGAGCACCCGTGAATCCAAAAAACTTTGCTATGTTCATTTCAGCAAGTATCAACTCAGACCCTAAATTTCTGGAAAGTGCACAATTCCATGTGACACGACACACAGACCTGACAGTTATTGTTGCAGCCCCAAAGCACCCAGACTCAGAAAACCAAATGAAACCACACCAAACCTAAATGACAGAATTAAAGAATTCAGCAGCACAAAGCAGTGCCTAGCAGCAACATCTAGGAAGCTGTCCTAGTCAATAAGTAATGTTTCATTTGCTATGCTCAGCACCTGCCTGGTGCTACAACCAGTTTCTGAAGAGATGGGGTGCCAGGTGAAACTGTGTAGAAATGACAGAGGTGAATTCAACAGAGAAGAGCCCCATTTATGAATTTGCTCTTTGTCAGGAAGCTTCTCACTGGCTGCAGGTTTGAGGAAAAGAGCAAAAGGTTAAAGCAGGTGAAAACCAGCTCCTGGGATCTGTTCTTGGCTCTGCCATTGACTTGGCAGCTACTCTTTCAAGCTTTCCTGCTGTAAAGCAGAGATTCCTTCCTCAGAGGGCTCCTGTGAAGTCCTATTTAATTAGCACCTATAGAAGTGCCTTTAAGACTTCAGCTGCTAAGTGGTACAGATGTGGGGGCAAAAAACCAAAGAACTGCAGCTTTTGCTATTTCCAAAAAAAATTCCTCGCATCTGTCTTGGAGATTTGCTCAGCTTCTTATAAATCATGTAATTAGTAACTCTCAATATCCCATGTTGCAGTGCTTGACATGTCCATCAGCTGCTTATTTTAGACTCTGCACGTAGCAGAAGAGGGCTACTAAAGGTATCCAGTAGTTCTTGGGTGATAGCAACAAAACTGACCAAATCAACAGCAACTAAAAGGCAGGAAGGGAAGAATAAAAGTGCAATTTTCAGCAAGAAAGGGGACTACTAAGAATAAGCTGCACTAAGATCAGTGCTATTTACTATATTCAGTATCCAGAAAGGAGATGACAGTTGGAAATGTTAGGTATGAAACTACAGCTGAGTAGTGAAGACTAGGGGAGAGTGTGAGAAGAGGTTAGATAGTAGGCAGTGTCAGAACAGAGGAAATCTGCAAATAGCAGCAAGGTTATTTACTTTGAACAGAACTTAAGATTAATTCTAAATAATCTACAGACTTGTATTAAATATTTAATGGAAATACCTGCTGTTTTATAATATCAGTCACTTTTTTAAAATTCATTAACCAAATAGAAAATGGTATTGGGAAAGTCCTCCCATATCTTTGCATAAAACAGCTTATATCCTTGGCTTCTCTGCTTCAGAAACAACAGAGCAGAAGACTCCTGAGATACGCATATGATGTTTGCACGTGTTGCTTACATATTTGCATAACACATATATGCACACCCACAAGCAAATCTTTCTGCTCTGTTCAGCACTACTAGTGCCTTAAGCAGATAGGTTTGGGCACTGTGATCTGTGGAAGGTAGAAGTCAAGTAGATAAAGTGTAGAGAAAAGCAGTAAGTTTGAAAAATTGAAAGATTCAGGTAGTGAAGTTCAAAGGAAGGAACACTGATAGTGGAATTTACATCACCTAAAATCTGCCAGAAAAGCTGCCAGACATTCTCCATGTCCTCTGGAAACAGGACAAGAAAGTTAAATGAGAGTTAAACTACAGAAAAAGTATTTAGGCATGACAATACAAAACTTTTTTTGAAAGTAAACAAGGTAGTCAACAGAGGTTTTCTGGAACAGGCAGCAGAAGTATTTGTTGGGAACAGTTTTAGGCACAGCTGATTTTGTTCATCAGATATGAGCATGAGGGGCATTTAAGGTTCCCCCTAAGCCCCACATTTCAAGCTTATATGTTGTATTAATTAATTCTTCACAGAACAAGAGGAAGCACTAAGTGACTGACACCCTGACAACACAGGCACTCTAAGTAGCCTGCACTATCAAAGGACAACTATTACCCTTGATGCTGTCAACTTCAGCTGTCTCTCCAAAAGCTCTGACCAAGTAATCATGGAAACTCATCTCCAGCTTGCTTACTATGATTACTGATAGAGTGCCAAATCATAGCCTTCTGAATTCTTGCCAAGAACACTGACCAACGAGCAATGTGTGTGCAGTCTCCCTCATTTCCCTTATGGTCAGAACTGGTTACTTGTTTTACTTCTTTCAGTGTTTCATTCAGTTGAAAGAAATTCAGTCAGGTGCGTGAAGTGATGAAACCCAGGAAATCTACTGTTTGATATAACAGCCTCATCTCAGAGCAATTTTTAACTAGTTGCTATACCTGTTGGTGCCTAACAATCCAAAAACAGCAAAAGGGGAACAGCAAAAGACAGACACATAAGAAATGGCAATTTTGTGTTTGGAAATGTTTTACCGAGTAAAAATCTTCCGCATAGGAAAACCAGAACATGGAATACATTGAGAAATCGCTGGGTAGCTGATTCCTGAAACCAGCAATTACAATATTTCTTAATCATAAATCCAACTGCAACCACCATTCTGTAGGGGAGATTTAAGAATAAGGATTTATCAGATTGACAAGGCCCCATATTTCTTTTCAGTGGTGGTACAGTAGTTTGGTAAATTAAGTCTGAAAGTCCTAGACTTTGCTACTTGGCAAGAACACAAGAAATTGTTTTCAGTATCTTACGTCTTCAATGTCAAAATCCAGGTGCAGTGCTACTGCTCTAATTATTACCATCAGGCACTTCCTCCATTTTACCATATTTCCCCTTGTCCTGTCAGTTACTAATGATCCATTCTTGTTCTAATGTTGTTAGCTCCACAGCATGTGAAAAATGAGAATGCAAAAAATATATCTCTCTGAAAATATGCAAAGAACACTGAATTAAATGATTTTACTTTGAGAAAAGAGTCTGGAAAATGTAGTTAGTTTTACCCGTAAATGCTACTGGAATGCTGTGCTCAAAATTTGGACACTTCAAGTCTGCCAGTGAAAGCACACCTTCACAAATATGACTGTGTACTAGCAGTCACACTTTGCATTTCTGTGAACAGACTGCAGATGTGAATTTTCCTCAGGTAAAACTCAGCTGTGATTTTTTTTGTGACAGAAATTCAAGAATCTGTGTGTGAATACAACTTTCCCTTCTCATCAAAGTATCAACCAAGCTTGTCAGCAAGCTGTTCTAATGTTATCAGACTTCTGAAAGGATAAACTATCAGAGTAGGTACCAGATGCTTACATAGAGGGGGGTGCAGTGTCATGTGTCCAACAGATGGATATGTGCTAACATCACTACTTTTGCTTATATTATCTAGCAAAGTATTAGTACAGTTATCCATGCATAAGCAGTATAATAATAACAGTGTGGGATAAACCTCCGCATCCACAGGAATACGATCTGTAACCACAGATCTTTCCACAGAAAATACCAGGACAACTGCATCTCAATTAGCAAGTAAACCATTTTTAAGTGTTAACATGACACTGGAGTGCAATTAATCAAAGTCAACCTAGAAGAAGCACTGAATTTTATAAAAACTTCTTAACTTGGTCTACATAACTGCAAGTGTAGCCCAAATGGTTCAGCTGTCTCCATTTTCATTTTGTCAGTACAGAAAACACATCAAAGTTATTCAATGGGGCTGAGTACCTGAAGGAGAAGGCTGTCCTTTTACTACGCCATTTTTAGTTTTTTCTTCAGAATTCATTACTTCTTTGTAGATGAGTTCTGGAAGAGATAATTGCAACAGTTATAAACAGGAACCAGAGCCTGTAATCAGGAACAAAACAACTATCATGAAACACAGTGTCATAGACCTCCCATGGGCTCCCTCAGTCTGCCCTACCTTCTCCTCACGGGTCTGACAGCTCTACTCGCCTAAGACCTCTCTCTTCCATTCCCCTCCTCTCCTATCATCTCTTTTGGGAGCTGAATTAAGACAAATAGGGTTAAACTAGAACACATGCATTGTTTAATGCTGCACTATCTAGAAATGAAGCAGTACAGTAATACAGTGCTTTTTACTGTGGGTAAAATTCTGATGCACCATCCTGCTGAACACTGTCCTGTTCTCAAATGATATCCTTAGTTTTCAATGAAGTACTGGAACCTGCACCTCTTGAGTTAACATAAACCTATGTGAAAAATGATAGTTCTCAGGACATTTCTTGAATTTTCACTACCAAAGCACCAGTTTGTAGGGCTAGTGTCAGTTCTTCATGTCAAAGAAATTCTTTGGTTTTACAGACACAATTTGCAGTGGGACGTGGCCATTTTGCCACTGAAATACACCTCCCCATATAATTCTAAACTGCAATTACCTTTCCATTCCTCAATTGTATGTTCCCTTTCATCCAGCTGTTTATCGTATATCTGAGGAGGAGGCTGCAGGAAAGAAACAAAGCTATTTAGTTGATTGTCCGTTATATTGTAAATAATTAGGAGTAATTACTTAAGTAAAGATAAATTCTCCTCCTTGTTATCCATCCTGTATACGCAAAACCATATGAAACACATTTGAATATTGCAAGGATTAACACTTCTGGAATTCAACTCTTTATGTAGAAGAAATAAATATATTTCTCCCTTTTCCTCTTTTAGACAAGAGGCATAGTTGCAGTTGAAATGGAAGCCAATTTAACAGTGCCACTGTGCTTATACCAAGCTCAGAAACTCCACATACAAATTGTTTACACTGACAAAGTACTGTCAGAATACCAGACAAACACCAATCCTGACTAATTAGTAGTAATATTATTATATTAATTTTTAAGTTGCCCTTTAGACATCATACTTGCTGCTATACAAGCTTCTCAAAGTAATTGTAATTTTAAAGTAAATCTCCCTGCTAGAATTTCTGATCCACGTTCCAAATTCCCAAGCTTTCCAGTATACATACTTATAAGTAACTTTGCTTTGACCAGAAACATTTCTTCATGCCACCTCGTATTTTTTAATTGATGGGAACATCACAGAAGTAGCAGATCCTGGAATTTACTGAGGCAAAGACAACTAGTATTTCGAAGAGCCTGACTACCTGCTTTCATTGGGCACCTAAGCCATGTGTTCATTCTCTCCTGATGTTAGCTGCCAAATACAGGAGCCAAGCAAGGCAGAGGAATCTCTCTTCCTTCCTTCTACCAAGAAGCTTCAGCATTGGAGGTAAGGGCATCAAATCAAGATGGAAATAAGATCTACAAGACTTTTCTCACTCCTAAGTATTTTCTCTAACTTTCATCTTGGGTACTCAGCCATTGCATCCCTTTCAAAACATCCTACTATTAAATGCACACCTGGAAAATTATGTGATGGCTGAACTGGAGAAGTCCACTGAAAACAAGAGAAGTTTTGAACCGGACACCCACAAACCCATGGGCCCTGATGGGATGCAACTGGAAGTGCTGAGGGAGCTGGCAGAAGTCATTGCTAGACCACTCTCCATCATCTTTGAAAAGTCCTGGAGAACAGGAGAGGTGCCCAAGAACTAGAAGAATGCCAACTCACTCCAATCTATAAAAAGGGCAAGAAGGAGGACCCAGGTAACTACAGGCTGGTCAATCTCACCTTCATCCCTGGAAAGATGGTGGAACAGCTTGTTCCTGGTGCCATCTCAAAGAATGTTGAGGAAAAAAGGATTATCAGAAGTAGTCAACATGGGTTCACCAAGGGGATGTCATGCTTGACAAACCTGATATGATGACATAACTAGATGGATTGATGAGGGGAGGGCAGTCAACATGGTCTACCTTGACTTCAGCAAGGTTTTCAACACTGTCTCCCATGGCATCCTCGCAATGGACTGGATGATTGGGCAGTGAGGTGGATTGGGAACTGGCTGAAGGACAGAGCCCCAGAGAGTAGTGGACAGTGGGGCAGAGTCTAGCTGGAAGCCTGTGACTAGTGCTGTCCCCCAGGGGTTGGTACTGGGTCCGGTCATATTCAATATATTCATCAATGACCTGGACGAAGGGACAGAGTGTATCCTCAGCAAGTTTGCTCATGATACCAAGCTGGGAGGAGTGGCTGACACGCCAGAGGGCTGTGCTGCCATTCAGAGAGACCTGGACAGGCTGGAGAGTTGGGCAGGGAGAAACCTAATGAAATTCAACAAGAGCAAGTGTAGAATCCTGCATCTGGGGAAGGACAACCCCATGGATCAGTACAGGCTGGGGGCTGAGCTGCTGGAGAGCAGGTCTGGAGAAAAGGACCTGGGAGTCCTGGTAGACAACAGGCTGACCATGAGCCAGCAACGTGCCCTTGTGGCCAAGAAGGCCAACGTTATCCTGGGGTGCATTAAGAGGAGTGTGGCCAGCAGGTCAAGGGAGGTTCTCCTCCCCCTCTGCCCTGGTGAGGCCTCATCTGGAGTACTGTGTCCAGTTCTGGGCTCCCCAGTTCAAGAGGGACAAGGATCTACTGGAAAGAGTCCAGCACAGGGCCAGTAAGATGATGAAGGGATTGGAGCATCTCCCATATGAGGAGAGGCTGAGGGAACTGGGTCTGTTTAGCTTGGAGAAGAGGAGGCTGAGGGGGAAATCTCATCATTGTTTATAAATATCTAAAGGGCAGATGTCAGGAATACAGGGCCAGACTCTTCTTGGTGGTGTCCGGTGACAGGACAAGGGGCAATGAGCACAAACTGGAACACAGGAGATTCAAACTTAACATAAGAAAACACTTCTTTACTGTGAGGGTGACTGAGCACTGGAACAGGCTGCCCAGAGAGGTTGTGGAGTCTCTGTCTCTGGAGACATTTAAAACCCATCTGGACGTGTTCCTGTGTGATCTACTCTAGGATCCTGCTCTGACAGGGGGGTTGGACTAGATGATCTTCAGAGGTCCCTTCCAACCCCCACCATTCTGTGACTGTGACTCTGAGTTTCAGTCAGGGCAGCTGACCCAAGCTGACTTGCAGGTTTATCCCATGCTACTTAGATCATGCTCATTATAAAAGGAGAGTTTACTGAGGATGGGGAGTTCCTCTTTCTGAGGTTTTTTCCTCTTGATTTCCTGCTCCTTCTACTGCTCCTGAGGACTAAGCTGAGTATAAGCTTTTACACTTCATGTGGTATTTGTATTAGTTTTGTTATCTCATTAAATCTGTTTCTATTTCAAACCATGGAACTTCTCCCTTTTTTCCCTGATTCCCCTTCTCAGCTGGGGAGGGGATATCAGGTGATAGAGCATCTGCTACAGTTTAGCCCTGAATACAGGTGAAACACAGATGGTTGCCTAACTCAAACACCTTAGAAAGTGACTGAGTTCATTGTTATTAACTTTCTCTGTGGATGTAGCTGCAGTATTACAGATACTTTTATAAATCCTTCATATGGCACATCCCAACTGACAGTTACAGGTTGAAGTTTGTACAGATTTTAGAAAAAGTATAAAGTAGCACTAAAGCAAAGTGTGGATCAAGCCTATGGGTGGCAGCATCTAGCTTCAGTTTAAGGTAGCCATTTTCTCCCCAAATCAGATTGATTTGTAAGCAATTGCACTGACAAAAGTAACCTATTTTTGGATGCAGAAGAGGAGGAGTAAATTATATTTTTCTTGTATATGTTAAAATAATTCCTAGTTTCAGTGGTTCTTAGCTGTTACATTTTACAAATGGGTTTTTAAATATTTTTGCAATAAGTTTAACATTCGTTGAACATAATAAAAGATGACAAAAAAAAAGTCCACATGGAACTTTTTCTACAAAAAAACCAAATCCCAAAAAGGCATTTTTTTTCATGTGGTCAGATAAGCATCAGGAGACTACTGGATTTGTTAAATACCTTTCTAATAACCAGGGAGGAAAAGGTTGTCATTAGGGGAAAAAGCAAAATGTGTGTTGAGGCTGATGTATTCGTGCTTTCCCAAAGCAACATGGATTGGTTTGCATGCTACTGAAAGAAAGCAAAGGGAATGGGCTGGAGCTCACATGTGAATAAATCCTGCCACATCTCTGTCCCTGCCTCTGCAAAGCAAGTGCCAGCAAAGTGAAAACCTTGGGATGAGCTGTTTTTAGAAAGCTTGGCAGGAGCAAGGCTTGATTCTGCATCTGTTCCCAGAATCACGGGGTCTGGAGCAGTAGTTGTGGAGTGGCATACAAGGCAACTTGAATTAGCAATATGCAAATACCAGAGGCAATAGAGGCTGTAAAAATCAATGATGTGAAGTTAAACAAATCCTTGTTAACAGGTGAACATAAAAATTGCTTTGTGTTTTGCTACAATCTATGTTGTGTTACCTATATATACTATTTATATATCTATTTTTGCAGTGCAAGCCAAATTACACCAGTGTGCTGTCACCAGAGGCCTGAAATCTCTTTAGCTAAAGAGGGAAGTGACAAGGGCCTTGGATTTCACCCTGTTTCGGCCAGGGACTCTGTAGTGTGCTGTTTTATTCCTTGGACTATTTGCAGAGCCTTTTGGAAAACTCCTTGCATAGTATGCATCAAAGGAACTGGTCGGAGCTGTTTCTGAACAGCTGGACTGTAAGGATACCATGCAGCAGGATTACTTGGCCACACACAGATGACTGAACAGCTTGCAGATATGTACAACACCAATCTAGAAAAAGCTTTTGTTTTGGTTTCGAAAAGGAAAAAAAAAAAAAAAAAAAAGCTTCTTTCTTTTCTAACCACTAATTCTCACTGACATTAACAAAGATTGCTGCAGGAGCTGTGTTCAACTTCCATCATTAATCATCTATAAATGGATAGATGTTGCTGACTAGAGGAAATATCTATTCTTGTGTACAAAGCAGAGTGGCAAATGTCTTTTGTGAGAACAGATGTGCACCATCAGCCTCTAAGCTGAAAACCATACCCCGTAACTGATTGCTAAAAAAACCCTACAGCAGATCACCAAAGAGTTTAGATGCAACTACATTAGTGGACAAGGGAAAACCAAGGGATGTCGTCTGTCTGGGGTTCTGTAAAGCCTTTGACACACTACCCCCATCATCCTTCTCTCTAAATTGGAGAGGTACAGATTTGATGGGTGAACTGTTTGGTGGATAAGGAATTGGTTGGATGGTTGCATCCAGGGGCTAGTGGTCAATGGCTTGATGTCCAAATGGAGATCCGTGACAAGTGGTGTCTCTCAGGGGTCTGTACTGAGACCAGTGCTGTTTAGTATTTTCATCAATAACAGACAGTGAGATACGGTACACCCTCAGCAAACTTGCAGATGACACCAAACTGAGTGGTACAGTTGACATGCCAGAAGAATGGTATGTCATCCAAAGGGATCTGGAGAAGTGAGTCTGTGCAAACCTCATGAGTTTCAACAAGGCCAAGTGCAAGGTCCTACACCTGGGTCAGGGCAACCCTAAGTACCAATACAGGCTGGGGTATGATGTGATTGAGAGCAGCCCTGTGGAGAAGGACTTGGGGGTACTGGGGGATGAAAAGCTGGATGTAAGACAACAATGTGCACTCACAGCCCAGAAGGCCAACCATATCCTGGGCTGCATCAAAAGAACTGTGACCAACAGGTTGAGGGAGGTGATTCTACCTTTCTAGTCTGATCTGGTGAGATCTCACCTCAAGTATTTTTGTCCTGCCCTTGAGTCCTCAACACAAGAAGGATGTGGAACTGTTGCAGCAGGTTGGATGTAGCTCTGAAAAACCTGATCTAGTTAAAGATGTCCCTGCTCACTGCAGATGGGTTGGAATAGATGACTTCAAAAGGTCCCTTCCAAAAAGGGGTCCCAAAGCATTCTATGATCTATACACATAGGGCTGAGCAAGAGAAAATAATACTAGAATAGACGCACAACCTGATAGCCTTGATTTTTTGCCATGAAGTGTGAAATGTAGACAAGGTGACCTTCTTTGAAGTGTTGTATGCCAAGGTCACAGAGCTCTCCATAAGCGCTTATCCATCATCACGGATGCTCAGCACTCAGGTAAAATAAGAAATGGGCGTTTTTTTTCTTATGGCAAACTATGAAACTTGAAATTCATTAGAACAGATTGTATTTAACATCTGGTCATAGATAATTTATACAGGGCTAAGACAATACAGTTTCTATTCTGGACAGGACTTTGAACTGAGAACTGCAAACCAACCTCTCTTCATAAGCATTGTAGGAAACAGCATCACATTAATAAAAGGTAACACAGTTTGGCATGCACAGAAAGATGAATGCTAATTGACAACTTAGCCCCTCGTGCGTGGTCCTAGATACAGAGATACCAGAAATATAAATCCTATGAAAATAAAACCAACAGTGAAAGCAGTGTGGGTTAGAGTGAATAAAACCCCACAAAACTATCACTGTTGTAAAATTCTGTCAATGTAGAGAAATGCTTTAAAGGAACATTTTTAACAGCTGATCTTTCAGTTTTCTAAGAAAGCTCTCTTCTAATGGATGGCATATGTCAGATAATCAGCAACAACTATAAGCACAGTAAAATCGAAGATGAATTTTGAAACCAGTTAACAGAAAACATCAGATAATAATCTATGGCAAATTTTGCTACTAGATTTGTTTCCATGGAATGGAACAATACTGTTCTCAAGTAGAAACCAATATGAGATTACACAGATATTCAAAAGGTTCCAAACCAAAGTGATTCCTATTTGTAGGAAGTGATTCACCATTTATAGATGATGAACAAATGTGAAAGATTAAGTCCTAAACAATTACCCCTAAAGAACAAAAATTCTTCTAAGAGACCATCTTCCAGAAATGTACAAGCAAATATTTTTGGCTATGGTTGATTTGTTATGAAATAACAGAATAACTGAAAAAGTAAGGGAAGGAATAGAAAGCAGCCATGGTCTTGCATGAGGATATGACTCCGATACCCGTAAGTAAGTGTCTCTACCATTCAAAATTATTTCTAATGCCAACAATATGGAAGGAGTTAGACTGGAGACCAGACAGCTCAAGACAACACCACCCTAGAGAACAACCAGCACAAGTGTTCTGAAATTTGATTTCAGAACCACCCAGGTGGCAATGCTGAAGCTATTCTAAAGCACGTGTCTAGGAATCCATTCTGTTCACAGACATTTTTGGATAAAACAGTAGCATGCATATAGGCAGCATCACATAAACATTATGGGAGATATGAAAAATTAAATATCAGATTTGAGATTTACTCAGATCAATTCAATGAAAGATAAGAATGTATTGCAACTTAAAGAAAAGGCAGCTGTATAAATGAAAACAAAGTCTCAAGCACAGCACTTTCAGATAAGAAAACAGAGAAGCTAATACGTCATCAGGGAGATATTGACATTATCTACAATACACAGGACAGTTTACATATGAAGGCAAGAGATGTTGGAAATGTTTTATTTCCTAAAAAAAGAGCAAGAGCACTTTGAGGGAGAAAAGGTGCTATTCATAATAGTCCAAATGCTGTTATGTAGGTTAATTAAATATCATATCATGAGAGTAAGAAACAATATTTGTTTAAAAGTGGAACTGAGTCAGTTTCTGCATATAACATACAGGAAGAATGAACCTTTAACTGAAATATGAAACAGAAGTAAGGTCTATAGGTTCCTATTCTGATTTTATGATAGATTTCCTATGTAATATTAGTAAATAATACTTTTCCACTTTGAGCCCTATTTTCTCTACATATAAATTAGGTGTGAAGACTGATAACAGATTTCAACAGTTCCTAAAATCTTGGGAATTCCACACAATCATAAACACATTATCTGTAGATTTTCATATTTTTTAAGAACACACATTTTGGTTATATACAGAAGTTATCTTAACTGTAACACTATTCAAATTAATTTCAGAGCAATGATACATGCTCTGGAGAACCTAACACTGTGACTTTATTATCAAAGATACTGCAGCAAGCTGAGTGAGCTCAAAAGAAGCTGGCTAATGAGGTTAGTATGTTAGACATAAGAATTCCCTCTAAATCCAAAATACAGCTTATGCATTCACTCCACAGGTAAACTTAAAAACTGTGCAAGGTCTGTATCTAAATGGAAATATGATGACTGTTTCAGAGCTATTGAGTGCTCTGGATGTGGTTTGTTTTCATGCACAAGTCTGTGGGAGAGTCATGGTGCAGTCTGTGTAACTTCCTGCATTAATGAATAGCAAGTACCACATGTAGTAACATATCCACTTCCTTTCTATATCAGGATTCATAAAATGGCATTTAAGGCCAACCAGAAGAGTTTAATACTGTTACACATCAGAGGAGAAAGAGCTTTGCATTCCTACTACTTCCTATTTGTGTTACCGTCTTTGCCCATTAGCACGACATAAAATACTTTTATTTCCCACGGGCAGCCTGTGAAAGACCATAAGCTTTTAATAGACTTATAAAAAGACACTGTAACTGTCTTGCTAGTCTGCTTTTTAACTGGACAGGGCTGTTTTATCTGTTCCACTCACATTCATAATGCTGTAAATACAGGCAGACACAGAGGGTGATTACCTCCAGGTTAAAATTTGACACCAGATTCTCTGCTTATTCCCTGAACTGTCTTCAGTGTTCCTCAGGACACACTGGCACTTCATAACATTGCAACAGCTCAATTCAAAATTCCTGTCACATTTCATGTTTTCAGTTAGCTCTCCTCCTAGGCCTCTAAACCAAATGAATACTGTACAATAGATAACTAGTTGGTTTTGATGAAGCCATTTACTGGGGAGAAGGAGTAATCTAACTAGACGGCTACGTTAACTAAATCCTGACCCCAACACTATCCTGGTTGAAAATGCCATCTTGTTTAGTACCTCTGTACCCTAATTTCTGTGTTAACCCTACTGTACAGGATTATTGATACTGGAAGGAATCTTGCCTCACATTATGCACTTTGGGAGGAGGACTCAAAAAAATCCCACCCAAAACACAAAATCCCATCACCAAATCTTTAGTGACATGATGAAAGACATTGCTCTATGGAGAAGTGCTTATCAAGTGCTACAAAAGAGTGCAGCGAACATGGTCAGATGCAACACAGTGCAGGCTTCCAAGCCCCAGTGGGATGATCAGGAAAAAGGGTGGGAAGTTAAGCGCAATGCAAATGACCAAAAGCATCTCCATCACTTATTTTACTATTGCTCTCTTGTCAGGTTCTGTGGCCTGCACATTTTCAGGACATTTGTTAAAAAGCAGGGTTGCTTCATAGAGCCTCATCATTCTGCAAATCCTAAAGGAGAATTCATTAAGGTGTTAGCTGCTCCTCTGCAAACTTTCCCTAAGGTACTGGAACAATATTCATCTTTGCTAGTCCATCTCCACCTCCATCCTTGCCTGTCCACTTTGTAGTCAATAACTAAGGCTCTTGTTGTACCTTCTGGCACCTAGCCCATGAAATAGATATAAACCTCTGAAGCTGTGAGCTTGTGGGGTGAAGTGCTCATCTAGGAAGAGACAAGGCCCGCTTAGTACCTGTTGGTTTTGATCTAGAAAGACAGAATGTAAAATCTGGCTTATGTCTTTTCTTCTCCCTTCACTGGCAATCAACAGAGCTATTACTTTGTTGGCAACATGAACAGTGAGACTGAGTGCACCCTCAGCAAGTTTGCTGACAACACCAAGCTGTGCAGTGCGGTTGACATGCTGGAGGGAAGGGATGCCATCCAAGGGGACCTTGACAGGCTGGAGAGGTGGACCCATGCAAACTGCATGAAGTTCAACAGGGCCAAGTGCAAAGTCCTGCGTTTGGGATGCGGCAATCACAAGAACAAATACAGACTGGGTGGAGAATGGATTGAGAGCAGCCCTGAGGAGGACCTGGGGGTGTTGGTGGATGAGAAGCTCAACATAACACAGCAATATGCACTTGCAGCCCAGAAAGCCAACCATATCTTGGGCCACATCAAAAGAAGCGTGGCCAGCATGTCGAGGGAGGTGATTCTACCATTCTACTCTGCTCTGGGGAGACCTTATCTCAAGTATTTTGTCCAGCTCTGGGGCCCTCAACATAAGAAGGACATGAACCTATTAGAACGAGTCCAGAGGAGGGCCATGAAGATGATCAGAGGGCTGCAGCACCTCTCCTGTGAAGACGGACTGAGGGGTGTTGGGGTTGATCAGCCTGGAGAAGAGAAGGCTGCAGGGAGACTTCCAGTACCTAAGCCTAGAAGAAAGTCGGAGAGGAACTTTTTACAAGGGCATGTAGTGACAGGATGAGGTTAATGGTTTCAAACTGAAAGGTAGATTTAGATTAGATATCAGGAAGAAATTCTGTACTGTGAGGGTAGTGAGATACTGGCACAGGTTGCCCAGAGAAGATGTGATGTCCCCTCCCTGGAAGTGTGCGAGGCCAGGTTGGATGGGGCTTTGAGCAACCTGGTCTAGTGTGAGGTGTCCCTGCCCATGGCAGGGGGGTTGGAACTGGATGATATCTGAGGTCTCTTCCAACCCAAACCAGTCTATGATTCTATGTAATTCCACTCAGGTCAGAACTCAGACAACAGAGAAATGAAACATTGAGCTTTTACTGATGCAAAGACAATCAGGCTTTTCTTAAATTTCTGTCTCTATAGCTATGTTCTCAGATAGGAAAAGGAAATCTACACACCTTGGATGAGACCAGTTGCAGAAGCCACAGTCTGACACAAGAGAAGACTCACTGAATGTAATTGTAACAAAAGAATACATAAGCTTCAAAACACGCTATTTGTAAAATGCAGGAGCAAGCAATTGCAAGCTAGGAAGTTCCACGATTACCTCAAGGAAAATCCACAAAAAGGTGGTAAAAAAAAAAGGACAAAATCTGATCTTGACTAACTGCAGCATTTCTAGTGAAATACAAAACACAAACACCCACCTAAAAACTGTTTTAACAAAAGGTCATCCTGGGGTAGATATACCAGGGCAAAATGCTTCAAAAATGGACAATATAGTAAAAATAGCACTTCTGAATTTAAACATGAAATAAGTAAAGAGAATAGAAAACAAGAGTAAACCTCAATACTCAGAGACCACAAACGCTAAATCCATTAACTGGTTTATCAGCTAACTGAAGCAGCAAAGAGTTAGAATAGCCCGGTCTCCTCATAATCAAAATTTGAGACAATACCTTTAAGAGACAGAGAAGAGTTGAACAAATGTTGCCAAGGACAGTTTGAATAAGAATGGCTACTGTGCTCCACATCAACTCAGTCTCTTTCCATTGCTTTGCTATTATGTAAGTTTGCAACACTGTCATGGAAAGAGAAAATACCATCACCTCTTCTTTGGGTTGGAAATCTTCAAAGGCAAGGAACACAAACAATTTCTTGCAACTTACACACTGAGAACAGAAGCTTTATAGTAGTCGAGTCACCTTAGGCTGATATACATTTGTGTAAATCTTTGTCAACCTATTCCAATCATGAACACAGATCCTAAACCTGTACATGAATAATCATGAGGAAAAATAGAGCTAAATGGTTTGAAAAAAACTATTAAGACTGTAGTCTTTCATCTGCTGTTGTCCTTCTTTTATAAAAGCTGGCTCTCAAACATAGCTAAGGTAGGTAGCCACAAAAAGTTGAGACCACACTGGGAGAAACTCTTAACTGCACTCAGTGAAACAGATAATGATCAGTACATATTTCTCTACCTTTTCCATGCGGCATTTTTATAAGCTTCACAAACTACAGCATAGTTTGTGGACAAAAAGGACCTAGACTATCAGTGTGAGGATTTCAACACACTTCAACAGTGCTTTGATCTAGAATTGTCTTCTGGTTTGCATATAGAAACAGGTTCAGTTGCAGAACTGAGTTCCAGGGGCAGATACAAATTACATTTCCACCTTCCAAAATTCAGTGGGCTATATCCAGCGGTCCATTAGAAAAGGCACTTATTAAATGTGCTGGTGCGGTTGTTTCATAGCACGCATTAATAAAACAGCTTACCAAGACAGAAAAAAATTACTTGTTCCATTCAAATTGGAATGGGAAACTTAAGATGTACACAACCTGGAAGAATCAGACTGCAATCTGTTCTTTGTACCAATGTCCTTGAGGTGTTTTTTATTTTTGCAAAAACTAACATTAATTAGCCAGAAAACCATTTTTAGGTTTTCACAAGTGTCTCTGTTTAGCCAGTACCCAGGGCTACACCGTAGCAGTTGTTCTACCACCCGATGCTCCCTCCCCAGTTAAAAAAGAGAATGGAGGAAAAAGGGGAGAAGGCCCATGGGCTGAAGTAGAAACAGATTTAATGAAATAACAAAAGTGATACAATCACCAACATAAAGTATACAAAGTTCTACTCAGCCTGGTCCTTGAGGTCAAGAGCAGGAGCAGAAGGAGGAGCCCCAGGAAGAGGAACTCCACCCTAGTGAGCTCCCTCCTTTTATAATGATGAAGCATGGTGAAGTGGTATGGGACACACCTGTGAGTCAGCTGCCTTGACTGGATCTCCCAGCTGACTCGGGGCTACTCATGGCCTGCCTGCATGGCTGGCCCATGGGGCTGTGCCTGGGGAACCACGACAACATGTCATTTGAATACTACTTCTCCATGCAATTGTATTATAACTTCTGCAGTTTAGTTCAGTATAGACAAATTCAGAGTCAGATTATTAAATGAATCAGCAAAAGTACATACCTCTCAAAGAGCTGATTTGTTGGACACTTTTAGATGACCACAAACTCCTACCCCTGCTACAAAGTTGGCATGATCTAACAAAAACACATTAGATGACAGTCATTTCCCTGTTGCCCATGACATGCTTAATGCATGGCATTAGGAAACGTTTACTGAATTTGAGCCTAACTTCAACAACTGTACAAGCCAGATATTTCAGTGAAGTGTTTGAGAGAGATTCAAAGGCTCTTGTGATAGTAATTCAACTCTCTATCTAATACCCTTAATAATACAAAATTGCAACAAACAACACAGAAGTAGAACAAGGGAATTAACACAGTGCAGAGCCTGGGGCTTATGGCATGACATAAACCACTGCACACAACTGTAATCACTGGATGCCAGTGTGGTGTTATGAGATACTCCAGTAGGTATTCTAGTTGTTACATTAGGTTCCCCCGGTCCATGTATCAGGTCACAGACAGATGGACACAGCCTGTTGTGCACACCAACACAACTTTTTCCAAGAGAAAATAAGTTACTTCATGCTTGAAGCACTAAATCACTTGTGTTACCAACAAACATGTTTATGACATACAGGCACCTTACTGTCTTGTAAAGAACTAACAGCTGATCAGACATCAAGTGTTCAGCCAGAAGCAGCAAGTTGTAATGTGAATGCACAAGTCAAACTTTCTCACCAGTCTAGCAATAACTACTCCTCATAGAGGCACTGCCATTTAGCAGCAGTTCCAGAACTGCAGGTGACTCTTTTGAGAAAGAACAGAAAGCCACCAATCTCCCATGAATCTGTCTGAGAAACTTATTCCATCATCCAGACAATGACAACGAAAACCACAGACTGACTACACTTCAACAGCTGAATGAAGAGGCAATGAAAATCCAACTGGATTTTTCTCCAGAAAATGATCAGTAAACAATTTACAGCTGGCCACTGAAGGTGTGTCAGCATGAACAGATGGAAAGGTAGAATTTAATAAACTGTTAATCGCAAAAAGGAAGTCTTCCAGTTTAACTTTCTCTCTGAAAATGTGTTTGGAAAAAAAAAATGAATGTTAAGTGAAACCAGGCTCTTTCTAGAGTTCCTAGCTCTCTGACAAAACACAATGAATATTTTTTCATCCCATTTTCTTCTGTTTAGGTCACACTGCAAATGGCCTGAACCTTCCTGTTTTTTAAGCTGCTGTGATCCCAAGAGAAGGGTCTCTGTACCGTAAAGTGATTGGTGTCAAAGCAATTAAATAATACTTCACTATCAAGGCACTTATGACAAAAGTATTAGTATGAATCTATAGTATGTTAATAACAAGTTTTAATAAGTATGTTGGAAGAGAAAACTCAGAAGTTAAGACATACAGGGAAAGCAGCTAGAGATGCTAGGAGATTCAGCTCCTGTTAACTACACAACAACTGTGCAAAAAGCCAGATGGGTGAAGAGAACAGAGGGTTATCTAAAAAGATACAATTCAGACAAAGACACAAACTACAAATAACTAGTACAACACTGAGCATTTGAAGCTGAACATTTAAAGGCGCTGTTCCTTCCTCACAGGATGCCCTCTGTTCTTTGACATGCTATGGGAGCAATGACAGTTTAGTTTTCCACTGCTTTGCATCTTCTGTAGTCATTTACTAAGCAATGAAATGCAGCCAACAGTGAAAATGCAAGGAATGTGATTTGATAGCATGTGGCACCACATTTGTACAGGTATCTATGGTGATAGGAGGTACATATGAGAGATGAATGCCTTAATGAACTAAAATATAATTACTGCAGGCTTTTGAGAGCTAGTGGGCTCATTAGATTCCAGCCAATTCACCTGGCAGGCAAAACAAATAATTATTATTCCTGTTTTACTGTCATGATTCAGAGAAAGGATGTTGTTTGTTTTAGATCAAGTGAGGACTTTATGGTACAATCAGAAATTAAACCATTGTCTCTTCAGCCATAGATGTACCCTTTATATCTCTGTCTGCGTAAGAGGACAGTAATACGAGGTTCGTTATCAGCTGTAGTTTGAGGTGTGTGTGGCCAGTTTTTCCCTTCTAAAAGGGCAACTTCATTATGACAAAAATTCAACCTCCACTTCAATCTGAAATACAACTAAGAGCATACATTTGGAAATTGGTCAAATCATCACATTGAAATATCCACTGTACCAAGTTCCCTTCCTGTTCTGCATCAGAAGTGGCTCTCCATGGTTAAATTCACAGGCAAAGCACATCTAAAGAGGGACCCAAATCTGAGTTCTGACATCAGAGTAGTTCCGTAAAATGGAGTTAATGGAAATACAACAGAAGTATCTGACAATGGAATGAGAACTTCTAGAGGGAAGTGAAACTAAAACGTTCACACCAGGCATGAAATATTGTAAGGTATCAAATTTTTATGTTCAATAAAACTAAACAGGACACACAAACTACAGGCTCTCTACATAACAGAACCACCCTCTATAAAGAACTTCTAAGTAACATACTCTGCAAAAGTCCTATGCACATGAAACTTCATGGGGCTTTGTGCATTCTGTTTACTTTTGAATTTCACTGCACTTTCAGGAACATACACTGGATTGGATAAAGGAAGTGATGTTGGCTGTTTTCTACAAAAAAAGGTTTAGAGGGAAAGACAGTATCTTTTGCCAGACTGATTTATAGACCTAGACAAACCAAGTGAGATACTGGGTTCAAAATCCTTTCTTCATGTTGTCCAGAACTAATCAGAAAATGTCTTCATATGCTTGAAGTGTTTTTGCTTCTCCCTTCTGTTGTCAGTTAATCTAACAAAGACGTACATATCCTGTCCCTACAGATCTCATTTCATGTAAATCCAAAGACCACAACAGTCACAACGACACTGTTTCTTTATAGCATGCTTGTTATCAAGCTGGTGTAAAGCAGCAAGAATCTATGAATCATATCTGCATTTAGCAGTCTGAAGTAAGAAGCCATGCCTCACTTACCGCCTCCACTTCTGCTGGGTCATACCAGACATTAATGTATGGATGCTGTAAGGCTTCATCAACTGATATTCTCTTGGCTGGATCAATGACTAGCATCTTTGATAAAAGGTCCCTGGCTTGGCTGGCTAGAACAATGAAATCAGATAAACATAGTATTAGTATAAAAAAATCACTGCCTCCCGAGGAGGGTTAACTGAGTTAGGAAAGTAAAAATGACACAACCCTTTTAGAGATTGTTTGTATGTACTTCTGTCCCTTGCCTGGTTATAGCAACAGTCCTTAAATAATAATTTTTAGTTGGATTCATCATGAAAGTGCCAATATCAGGGCTGCACACTGTAAGTCCCCTAACAAGTTCAATGAGATGGCAACTTGTATTTTACAGGGGTAATTTGCAAGTTGTATTTTACACTGTAATTAAGTCAGTGCTCTACTTCACATATACAAATGGACTCACAGCATTTTTCAAAAGAAGAAATTGAGCCATAGCAGATATTAAACCTCTGCTATATCAAGACCATTTTGGATGACGGTGCTAATATCTTTCTATTGTCTAGTAAAGGTAGAGCAAGCAGGCATCTGGCTGAACTGATATTTTTCACCTAAAACGAAACAGTGTAAGCATCGAGATCTTCTGAGGGAAGTTCTACTCTTCCTCTGGGTTACAAGTTTAAGAATGAGAGTAAAGGAGCACCTCAGTTCCTCATGGTACAGAAACATTACACAGAAAACCATGGGGATATGCTCAACACATCGGTGATAACGTGGCTGTCCAAGCACCAGGGTCTCAAAAAATCATTTCCAAAAGCTGCCTCTCAGCTGAACAAAACCTGTGCACTCATTTGTATCTACAACTAACTGCATTAAATGGGAGTGCAACTAGACAGAAGGAAAATTGAAAAAACAAAACTTTTCAGTGCACTGTATCTGTTGACGTGTGAACCATGTCCGTTTGTCAGACATACCTTTGAGTTTGTTGTGTTCCGAATCAGCTGGGAAGAGAGAGTCCGGAAAAAGTTTGGGGAAAGTGAGGCCAGCATACTTGGGTCTGTTCTCAACATAGTTCCGTACTGTTGGCTGCAGCTTCTTCATGAATTCTGGGCAGGGTGTTCCCAGCTGCTCAATAACTTTATTCCACTGATCAATATCTGAACATCAGTAGTTAAGGAAAACAAAACACAAACCCCAGTGTAGCCTACTGACATTTCTGTTTGAGTGTTCTCTGGAAATCCTCAGAGGTGTTTAATTCCCTTCATAACATCTTTGCAGTAACTACCTCTTTTCATCATTATGCCTCCAGGTCCTACAGCCTGCAAAGAGCAAAATTCGCTCTTGCTCGCAACTATACTTACTTGAGGGCATTGTGCAATCCTAACACCATGGGAAAATACGCAGCTTACTCTCTTTGGGTCAACACTTGCTACTATTTCATTTTTAACTTGCAATCCAGTGACTTGCACATCCATTTTTTTTTTTTTTTTACATGTAGGTAATTGCCTATGTGATACCTAGGCTACCGGGGTGCATCCGGGAAGAACATGTTCACCTGCCCTCTCTATTCAGTCTATGGAGAGTGAGATCCAGCTGATTCAAATGGGTTCTGCACAGGGCAGAAGTGACCTCCAACTCATCTGCTTCATGCTTGTAGGTTTACTCTCTCCAATAACTTTAGTGGTGTTAATTTTGCTAAAACCACCCAGCCAGCAATCCCTCAAAAGCAAATTGTTTGATTTTATAAGAATGCACTGGGACTCACTTTCTGTAGAAAAAAGGATGCCTGAGGTAGAGACAGATGTTTCTCTTTAACTGCAAATGTGACACTGACTAATCAGAAACAGGCTCTCATGCTTAAAAAGAACTTGTATTACAGGCAACTTGTACTGAGTTTGGTTTTTGTTTTGTTTTCACTTTGTTTTCTTTAGTTTTCTTGAGATAACAGTTAGGCATCTGATAAGTATTATGTAGCTCTCTCAGAACAAGCCTTACTGTGCAAAAATTTTTTTTTAAAAATTAATAAGCAAATGTCTATGAAATCAGTACCATCTCTACATCACACTGTCTAATTCACAGTGCTAAGAGTCTGATGACAACATAAAAAAAAAAGAAGGAAGAGTACATTCAGCCATGAGTACATTAATGCTAAGAAATGTGATGAAGGGAGTTTTGTTAAGAACATACTGGAAATCAAAAACTTTTAAAAGACAAACATTCAAAGCATTCCATCACAGAGTTGGGTTTTTTTTTTTAAGTTATTCTTTTAAGTTATTATTGTCATGAGTGTCAAAAATATGTTTTCGTTTAGGGAAATAATATCAGTGTTTTCACATACCTTGAAAATTCAAGACAGACTTAATTTGGGTTCACCTGAACTGTCTTATTTGAACAAAAATCAAATAACAAATTTAAAAATTGCAGCTTTACAAATCAGAAGTGTTTAAAGGTATGAAAGCAATTTAAATATATGCTTTAAGAATGCTGAAACTGTTTTGAATGGTTTTAATTTCAACTTAAAAAGGTTGCTAGAAATAGTAGTGGTCTGTAAAGATTTTTCTATAAAACTGTTATCTTTTTAAGTACAGCAAAGATCCCACACACTCCGTAGGTTGTATATGTCTTGTGTTGTCCGTGAAAAATATATTTTTCTCAACAGAAAACTAAAGAATTCAACAACAATAAAGTTATCCAATACTGTAGATGCCTGAAGAGTAGCTTGAATATTTCATTAAAAATTTTATTAGAAAACAGACTGTTTTGACATTTTAGATTTGTATTCAGGTTAACACACCTCATTGTTTGCTGGCTGGACTATTTCAGAAGCGGGTCTTTCTGAGTAACTTGAAAATAAGGAGTGTGTAAAAGTTTGCAGAGAAGAACAGAGAATACAGGAATAAAGGTGCTGTTTAGTTGTGCCAAGAGAAGATAAATGGTGAGAAAGACAAGCTATAAAAGCACCACAGGAAGCATTGTGCAGATTGTGTGAAAGCCATTTGAGAAACAAGGAGGGTCAAATACAGGACTTGTTTCAAAGCAGGTGTCAGAAGCCTACACTTCTACAGAGCTGGTTAACCATCTCTCAGGAATTTAATGAAGACCAAAAAGAGAGAGATCTTTGGGATTACAGAATGTTGCAGGACTTGGACATGTTACAAGGGAAGATGTAGTAAGATGTTCTGGATGTGTGAGATAAGGGAAAAGAGTTAAAAAAAAAATCCCAGAATGGGGCCTACATGGTGAGAACCAATGTCAACAACGATGGAGAGGGGAGAAGGAGAATCCCCAGACAATGGTCCAGTGCCCACTGCCCATATTTCTTCTAAGTTGTCGGAAAGAGGCAACAGAGAAGCAGGATACCACCCACAACTGGAAGATTTTTAAGAGATGGAAGAAGCTTCATGAGTTGTCAGTGCAAAAATGACAGTCAAAGCCAAGAGAGGTGGCAGAATCACCATGTTTCACTCCTTGACTAGCCATGACTTGCAGGACAGCATTGGAGCTTCTGAAGCCCTGGCTTACACCAAGGTCCGAATATGTCAGACTTTACTGCACACCAACTTTAGAGACTGGTTTTGAGTAACTGGAAGATCTGAACGGATAATTGTGCTGCTTTACTGTTTTATTTCTGACTTATGTTGCTCAAATACTGCCAAAACCCTTAAATAAAATAAATCAATTCGCTCTTTATATACATATATACACACACAAATTGACATGATGGGGCACTCAGGACCTCTTTTTGTCCTAATAATAGCAATGGCAAAACCATGCCAGCAAGAACAGGTGGAAACTAACCATTTTTCAGTCAGATGGACACACACATTTTCTGTCTAATGTTGTTTAGCCACTTACTGGCCTTACTGGTAAGTAAGTAGTAAGGCTAGTGCCTTACTAGCACTGAATTATATTCTGAGGTCCAATACATGGAAACATGCAAGAATGTAATAATGTTATCACTGAATACTGCTCCAGCTCTATTTCATTGTTATGTTTTATACAGTCATTGGTTGTAATGCATCTGTGGTGTACCTGATGATAAGAGGTTGTACTGGTCATGGTACGAGATTTAAAAATAAAAAAGTTTTGAAAAATTCTGAGGGCTATTTATTGAAACAAAGAGAAGAAGATTTCTCTATCTGGCAGTCAGAACTAACTTCAGGAATTCTGCAGAAAAGAAATGTTACCATAGAACAGTTCTAATATGAATCAAAACGTACTGCAGGTTACATTAACCAATGAGTGATTGTGACTAGAGATGTTATTTGCACACCAACTGAAACAATGGTTCTACCAGCTAATGATCACATAGCTCTGACAGAAATTTCCCATGCCAAAAAAGATTAACCCAAAAAAGATTATTCCCATTAAAAGATTAAAAAAGAGTGGAAAAAAAACCCCAAAACTTAAAGAAGAAAAACTTCTGCTAACAGAAGACCCTGTTTTTCCCCTTGAAATTAAAGCAAATGTTGAACAGACTGGAAGTTGGAAAGAAAAACTCTGGAAGGTGATTAAATGTCTGCTTTAAAGCTATTTGAATCACCTCAGCTGTCCCTTGCCCCAACCAGGATCAAGGAAAATGTTTCAACTATACACAACAGCATCTGTATGACTTAAGACGAAGGAAGGATCTAACCTGGATTTATTAGTTTGTCCTTGGCACTAACACTGTGACAGTTTTACTAAAATTAAGATGGCTAAAGTTACAGAAAAGAAACTTATTTAAGGAAACAGTTCTAAAATGTGTGTCTTTTAAATGAAGATTTATCTTTGAGTGAGGCCTCAGCTTGTGTCAAGCTTCCCAACTACTGTTTCTCTTTGCACAGATACTGTCTTAAGGATTGTTCTCCTTTGCTTTCTAAATACTTGGTTATTTACTTCAAAAATAACCAGAATCTGAACTGCAGATTAAGAAACATATTTTTCAAAAACAAATGCACAAAATTTCTGATGGGACAAATAATCTTTTTCATGCACTATAAAGTGTTTCTATTGGAAAAATCAGATTCCACAGTGAAGTCACCTATTTAGAGGTATAGGCTGAAAGTTTACCATTACTTTTGTTTCTGTTCCCACTGATGCAATGTGTGTTTAGTATTTCAGGACTTCCATCTTTCTCATTCAGTTGACCTGCAGACTTAGGTTAAATTACATTTCTGCAAATATTCGAACAACTGAGGAAATAAATGGAGCTTTGCTGTAAAGGAAAACTTACAATTCTTTTCTGTCTCAATCAGAAAATACTAAAAGCATTTCTACAGTTGCAGAAATTAATAGTTTATGAATTAAAAATGAAAATTAGACAACAAATTGTCTTTATACTTCAGCTAGCTAGCCTCAAAAAGGCAATAATTATTTTTTTTCCTTCTCAAGTTATGTCTGTGTAAATCATGCTTCTTTTTCAGTGAAGGATTGTATTTTCTTATGTTCAACAGCAAGGTTTTGCAGGAGGAGATACTGTTTGAACTAGCATGTTTTAGTTCTGCCATAATACAAATAATACATGCTATGATGTGTGTATAGTTAAGTTCATTCATTTTTTCCCATTAGTAACAAACTTGTCAGTGTTCAGCTGCATAATTTTTAGCAATAACTTGCTAAAAACTTTCCTGAAAAAAGGGGGGAGAGGAAAACATCTCCTGTTGCAAATCTAAGAGCCAACCAGTCATCGCAGACGAATCATGTCTTTTCCATGTTACTCGAAGTGTGGCTGTGCTAAAAAAGACTCTTTCTAAAATCCTCCTCAAGTCCTGTGGATTGTGATGTGGAAAACATAAGTAATTCTGGAAAAATGCCTGTTTATAACAGAACTTTTGGAATTGTGCTGGACAGTGATGGTGAGGAATCATGCTCCCTTGCCCAGCATACAAGACTCCACTTTCTTCACCTGTTAAGCAGCATAGCTATACTGGCTTTACTGCACCAGAGCAGGATTTGCTCTTTCTGGCTAAACAGGCTTCTTCTGGAGATTGTTAGGACTCATGTATGTCAAATCTTGCTTTCGTTAAGGTACGCATAACAAAAACAAAATGGACACAGAGCTCTTCCTTCGCAACGGACAGACAGGATAAGTTAATTTCATTTCAGTCTCAAAATCTTGAGAACAACCTTTCTGAAAGTTTTCTCCTTAAGTGTGCATGTTCCACCAATGAAAACTGACGGTGTTGCTTTGAGTACAAGTTTTTGGTGCTTCTAACTTGTCAAAATTATAATAATTATTATGAGCAACTCTTTATTTTCATCCCCAACACCAAATTGTAACACCAACTGTAAAGTTAACAGCTCGCTCCATTTTCAATTTTTTAAATTGGATCTTCTTTGAAAAAATAAATCTGTTTATAAAAACCAGACTAACCAACTTCACTGTGGGAGATGTGTCAGATACCTATTTTTTCCACAGGCCAAAATTTACATACTGATGTCAACACAGTTTACAAAAACCACACAAGATAAATTGAAAATGCCAGCATTTGATAAGGCAGGTAGTATGGAGCATTTTCTGTGCCAAGGTGAACGCTTTGAGAAGAATGCAGCATTTGTAAAAATTAGACTGTAACGGAAAATATTTTATAACTTTAAGAATAGTAGTTGCTATTTATATGCTATAATATAACATGTGGTGACAACAAAAAGAACACACTGCACACAAAATAAAATTACTTCAAAATATTACAATTGATCATTTCGAAGCTAGAAGATAGTAGTGCTGGTTGTGTAGCTGTCATTGAACCTTTGGATGCATATCTATGATGCCACCTTCACTAAAATTTTCAACTGCTGTTTTTTTCAACTGGCACTTCGCTCAGTTGCTGAGCATCTTTGCTTACATAGCAGCAAGCAAACCAGTGTTTAGTGGATAGTCCAGTTACTGCAGCACAGGATTGCAATCTTGCCCTTGGATAAGTGTTACCATTTCTCTTGTGGATGTCTCCTCACCATTGCAGTACCTACTTGTACTACTCCAGGCTGTTTCTCAGCTTCGAGAATCTTCTGTTGTGGTACACTTCTGTCTTTGTAACGCTCACAGTTGGATTCACAGTGACCATGCACCTAGCCTAGGAAGCAGTCTATGAACATAAGCATTATGAAATACCTTCTAAATGAACTGTAAAACTGTGCATAAACCCCAGTCTCTGTGACATGATTACACTTGTAGAATAAGGGTCTGTAAGTGATAGCTCGTATGGCCATCTGTGATTTTACATGTCTCTATGGAATATATACTTGTTGCCCTCTAAGCATTCCCAAATAAAGGATTTAAAGGCACATTCTTCCTTGTCTAACCAAAATGCATGCAGCAGTTTAAAAAAAAATAATTAAAAATCCATGTATGACTACCACCTTCACAGCTGACCAGAGGACTAAGGCAACTCTTAACTCCTTCAAGTCATTTACGCAGTGGTGAGAAAAGAGTAACAGTCTCCCTCAAAATTTTGAGAACACATGGAACAGGAGTCAACTCACAGTATAGCCAGCTTTCCAAATTGCTCCGGAGGCAACACGACAAACCATGTTGCTGTTTTCTCCTTGCTTGAGGCACAAGTATATCCAAACTTCATGATAACATTTCTCTGTAAGCAGAACTACTGCTGTCAACCTTGAAAAGAAGTTTCAAATAACAATTTAAACAAAACAAAACAAACAAGAAAAAGCTTTTTCTCACACTTAACTGCAGCACATGCACACACCAAAAATAGTAAAGATAAAGTAAAATTTCAAGGATCAGTAAAGACCCAGGGGATTTTGAACACTGACAAGCATTCACTCACAACTGGTGCTTAAAAAAAGAAGTGGATTCTGTTCTCAGCTCCACCCAAGCAATTTCAGTGAATTCAAAATGGATTACAGGAGTGGAACAGAGCTGAAGCCTAGGTAAGCATGCCACTCCAAACTTAGGCAAAGGCATTTCCTATTTTTCTGCTTATGAATTTTTTACGACCATGTGATATGGTCTTGTTTTGCTACAGAAATTGTTTCAGTTAGGTGAATGAACCATTTAGTTCTGTAAAAAGAAACAATATCAAATGACCTATACTCCTTAACTGCTGGAAAAAGGCAAATAGTACATTTTGGAGTCATATATATGGATGACAGTGCATTTCTCATGAATATTCAATCATTCCATTTCAAACTGCTTTTCACAGTTATTTATGCATAAAAATGGACACAAATTAGTATTAAATACTCTTCAAATCACAGTGTGGTTGTGAAATGAAGCACTGCCTGTGAAGACAAAAATGCTGATAATAAATTCTGGTACACTGGCAGTCTTAACCCATTTTGAACCCATTTTATGTTGAAGAGGAAGATTTTATTTTTATTTTTTTTTTAAAGAAACAGATTTCTAATTACTCTTGCTCCTTCTGCACTTAAATACATCCTTAAATGTGCTTCCCTCAAGCTCCTACAGCTCATAGCCCCTGCTCATGGAATTATACAGCTTCCCAATTCCATCAGACATCTGAAGAAATAATCTTTTTTTACAGAAGGGATAAACATTTTCTAAGCTTGTTTAAGAAAGAAGATGCCATGAGGTCATAAGTCTCAGCAGGCTGGGTGTGTCCTTGCAGTTTTCAGCTGCACAGATGGGCTCAAGAACTGGACGTGCCAAACCCCTGACAGCAGCTGCTCAGCAGCAGGGAAGAGATAGGGAGGATGGACTGGGAGAAGAGGTGACTTTGAGGAGGGTTGCTCAGTGTCCCGAAAGAAAGCAATGGCATTGTTCTCTATTCACAGAACAGACACTCGTGGAACAGCAGAAGAAAAGTGGAGCAGTACTTAAAACGCAGTGCAAAATTAGCAACGTATTAGAAATACAAAGGAAGAACGTGAACTCAACTACAGAACAATCCCAAACAAATCAGCAGCTGGTAATGTCAATTTCTGTGCGATTATTGCAATAATAAATAGCACATAGCAGTTCAATTATAGAGGTTTTGCATGATTTCTTTTTAACTAGTGTGTAGCTGTGTCAAAGAAATAAGTTTTTGAAGTGCTATATAGGACAGGTTCCATTCTTTTTGTACTTTCTTGGGGATTTCTTTAAATGACATCTTACAAAACATAAGTCTGTTAACATAAAATCAGTTTTGACTGAACTAGTTAACCCCCCACTTAAATTTATCACTCCACACTCACATAAAGCACAAGCACAGCATGGGTCAAATCTTCATGGAACATAAATAGGTGCTAATGAGATACGTTAACACATAGAAGGGAAAGGTTTTCCTTCATATATGCAGATGAGATGTGCTTCAGATCATACGAAAACTCGTGGAAGTTTTAGCTTTCTTTTCAGTATGCATACGATCATCCAACATTTTGCACAAAACACAAAGCAGTATCTTACTATGCTATGAAAACATTAATTGTATCATTGCCTACTTTCATTTCTTTAATGCTCCTCAGATATTAATTTTCCACATTTTAATTAAAATATTTACCACTTTAAAGTGTAAATGAATCAAAAAATGAAGTGCTAAACTGAATTACTAAATATGGATATATATGTACACACATG
Organism: Podargus strigoides; assembly: GCA_028020825.1. Classification (NCBI taxonomy): domain Eukaryota; kingdom Metazoa; phylum Chordata; class Aves; order Caprimulgiformes; family Podargidae; genus Podargus; species Podargus strigoides. The sequence goes on along the minus strand of CM051621.1, from coordinate 60,516,728 downwards.
CACGTACCTAAGTGTAAATGGACTTAGGTATATGCAAAGAAAGTTACATAAAAATGAATAATGCCTGGAAACTCCTCTGTCATCTAGACAAGTACAGGGTTTAAATTAGAAGGTAAACTTGTACACAGGTCATCTAGCCATTTCTCATTTGTGTAATCCTATGAACCATGAATCCCTGGAGTTAGACCAAGAGTGTAGGGAGCTCAGTTGCTGTTGTGCACAAGAAAAAACACTTTCACAGTCTGATAAATAACAGAGTATATACCAAAGCCTTAATAAAGCACCAAATAAAGTAAGAATTATGGCTGCCTCAGTCCTGAATGCAAAATGGCCTCTAAGGAAAAGGTACGTATACCTAGTCTGCTCGGACCACTTGCGCAGTGATTTAATGCATTTATCTATAAACCACTTCTTTTCAATGTCAAAAATACTTTCTGCTTTCATATACCAGCTACATATCCTTAAATAAAAGATGACAGACTGAAGTCCACTACAACAGTTTCCAAGGTAATTCCCAGGCATTTGAGTCATCAAATTGCTACAAAGTTAAGTGATAACTAGGTCTTGGGGAGCAGAAGTCACCCCCCAAACTGAAGACATTTCCTACTTTCCTACTTCACTACTCCTTGCAGAGAAAAAAAGCAAAGAAATAAGCATTTCCAAGAGTCATGTCTGAGTTAATTGTAACTTTTTCGTAAAATGCAGAACGTCTCACACACTAATCTGAGGTAGACAGTGACTTGTGCCTACCCTGCTACAACCCAAACTAAAAATCCTGTAATTTATGAAACACCCACCACCACCACCAATTAATAAAGAGAGATTTATAACAACAGAACTAAAACCAAGTGGTCACTGGCTGCAGAAAACAATACTGATGAACCATGTAGGATGTTGTTTCCACCTCCTTACACTATACTAGCTGCCATTTCGACCTAAGATTTTTACTGAGAGGCAGTAATAGTATATTGACATTTTGGCTTGCAAGAATTTTGCAGTGGGACTTAAGCCAGCTCTTCAGATACAGTACAAATGTGTGTCAGCACTAGTCTAGTGGGGAAGGGGCTGGAGGGGAAAGTGTTGGAGGTACCTAGTGAGGCCAAAACAGATGCTAGGAAGGATACGATCAGTGCCAGGAAACAACACAGCACCTTTAATCATTTCTCCCATGATGCACCCTACTGACCACATGTCAACTGAAAACAAAAATGAAATGAAGGTAAACAAGAAAACAGGAACAGAACACCAAATAAAAGAGAAGACTTATCCAATCTTGCCATAGCACAGAGCGTGTAGCCCACACCGCAGACACAGACCTGCCTTTTGCTCTCCGCGAGGGCTTTTCTGCTTGATTGTACAAGTTTCATGACAACATAGCAGGTCTGAGAAAAATCGACTCCAACAGTTTTCTTTACCCCAATGTGGATGAAAGACAATACTCTTCAATACAGAAAACCAAGTGAGACTTACAGCTGGCTATTGTGTCATAATACTACTTTGTAATTAAAATTTACCAACTAATTATGTCTTTTTAAAGTTTTCCTTTGCATTCATTAGCTAGGTTTATGTCACTTCGTATTGTAAATGAATGCAAGGAACTTGAGTCCTTGTGAAGACATATCCACCCCTTGTTCAGGGGTATGAATAGAATGTTGAGATCATTCGACTCCAATAATGCCTGCTTTGGAGCCTCTGGGCTCACTTCCATTGAATTTCAGTGCAGCCAGCAGTCCATCATAGAGGTCCTGAGAATCTCATAAGATTTCTATTTGCTGTGATAGGAAATGGTGATTTCTAAATAGGAGAGTTGAGGCACAGAAGCACTAAGCTGTACCTTTTGCATTGAAATTCAGGGCAAACGGGCACTATTTACCTCATATGGAGAAGAACAGTTCAGCTGGGTCAAACAAAGCTAACCACAATTTACGTTGGAACACGAGACGAAAATCAGACTCCTTATATCCAGTACAGGATTAAGGTGGCGGTTTCCCACATGCCAATACCATGAAACCACATTACCTCTGCTGTCCTTGCTCTATGATAAGTCATAGGGCATGGAAGCAAGAAAAGGGATAGACTGGTCTCTCAGGGCCAGAAACTGTGGGGAGAAAAACAAAAGCGTCATGCTGCTTGGTTAAATTTACTCCTATAATGTCATATTAAGCAACAGTTTAAAGTGGAATTTACTTTGAAGGCAAATGTCCTATCTGTGGAAATCTTTACATGCCTGGGTCTAAAGTTCCCTGTTGCTTTATTTAGCATATGAAAAGCTTCATCATTATACAATAAATAAATCAATAATCAAACAAAGAAATACATAAAGGGCTACTTGTTTGGAAGCAATAAGCAAACCTAGAGATGCAAATTATTGCTGCTTTCATCACAAGCTAAATGTCATGCAAAATATCAGGAAAATATAGAGTAAGCAGTTGTTTGTTCATCTGTTATTAATTCCTTATTTTCAGAGGCTACCTTCTGACATTACTGCTCTAGGCTGTGCTCAAGAGAACACACACAGAAGCTGTGACTTACTAAACTGTAAACCTGTAAAGCAGAGATAATTATTCTCCTCTACTCCTGAGGTTTGGGGAAGGAAACGCTTTGAAAATTTCCAAATCAGAAGAAGCAAAAATGAACACCTGAAAATAACCAATGTCCGAAGATGAAAAATCTGTGCCTTCTTGACTGCTGGCTCTTTTTCCTCTTCTGAGCCAATTAGAAATAAGTCAAATTATTTTCAGTGTTTCACTGCGTGTTTAAGAAAATTAGTTAGCTGGACATTAGGAGTTTCAGCATATACAGCAGCAGCTGTCAGAAGTCCTGGCTAAGGCACTGAGACTCACAAAAAGCTCCATAAGGGACTGAAGTACAGAGACCTAAGCCTCAGTCCTCAGTTTCATTTAGTCCAACATCAATCCAGATGTAGTCTCAGAAATTTCAGTTGCACAAGTATCAGAAAAAATAAACAAACCACAATATCCAAATATTTGCACTCAGCTCCAAAGCACTGAAAATTTACATTTGGCTCATGATTTTTTCGAAATGCAAGATGTTCACACAGACTGGCAATGCTCCACCAACACATGGAATATACCTAAGGTTTAATCAAATGCAGACTAACTTACAGTCACAAAGACCTCTGCGTGACTCCAGATAAAACTTCAAGTTAGCAACTGTTTGCTAAATTATCTGACGGTTTAGGATCACATGAAACTGAGTGTTAAAGAATTAAACCTACAACTTTTCACAGCTCTCTGAAGTGGAATTGCTGAGATTTGTTTAGCCCTTGATGAGCCCACTAGAATACTCATGCCCTGGATTACTAAGAGTAAGGGGTTTTTAATTTGTTCAAAAACTCTACAGACCAGATTATTGTACAGGCCTTTTCTGAAATGTATTCCTGAGTGTGTGTATATACTTCAAAATATGAGTAAGTTTTCCAAGGATATAAAAAGTCTCCCTGGCATAGTCACCTTGAATAAATGTCCACCACAAACCAAATGCAAGTGTTTTCCTCAGCAAAGGAAATATTTCACTCATACAGCAAATCTTAACCTCTGGACCACCTCCTGGTTCTGATTCCATGCCAAATAGTTAGAAAATACCCTCTACAGTGATTTTGTCAAGGTTGTCTTGCAAAATATTTGGGGAATGAAACTGTTCTCCTCAGGAACCTTCAAAATCTCCCCAGGGGCTTGACTAGAGTTTGGGAAGACTGAACAAAAGTTGCTCTGTTGCCACACATGCATGGCCCTCACTCCCCACACCTTCCTGTCTCCTTGGGAAGCAGCCTGTTCTGGCTGCTGACATGGCCCTTCAGAGGGAAGGTGACCAGAAGAGATGGTGAAAGTTAGAATGCAAGAACATTAATGACAGAGTCATAGAATCATTAAGGTTGGAAAGGACCTCCAAGATCAAATGCAACTGTCAACCCAACACCACCATGCCCACCAAACCATATCCTGAAGTGCCATGTCTACATGTTTTTTGAACACCTCCAGGGATGGTGACTCCACCACTTCCCTGGGCAGCCTATTCCAATGTTTGACCACACTCTTAGTGAAGAAATTTTTCCTAATATCCAATCCAAACCTCCCCTGATGCAAATTGAGGCCATTTCCTCTCATCTTATTACTTTGGAGAAGAAAACCAACACCCACCTCACTACAACCTCCTTTCAGGTAGTTGTAGAAAGCGATAAGATCTCCCCTCAGCTTCTCTAGGTCTCCCCTCCACTTCTCCAGACTAAAAACTCCAGTTCCCTCAGCTGCTCTTCATAAGACTTGTTCCCCAGACCCTTCACCAGCTTCATAGCCCTTCTCTGGACATGCTGCAGCACCTCAAAGTCTTTCTTGTACTGAGGGGCCCAAAACTGAACACAGTATTAGATGTGTGTTGTCAACAGTGCTGAGTACAGGGGCATGAGCACTTCCCTACTGCTGCTGGCCGCACTATTTCTGATACAAGCCAGGATGCTGTTGGCCTTCTTGGCCATCTAGGCACACTGCTGGCTCATGTTCAACCAGCACCCCAAGGTTCTTTCCTGCTGGGCAGCTTCCCAGCCACTCCTCCCCAAGCCTGCAGTGGTGCATGGCGTTGTGATATAAGTGCAGTACCCAGCACCTGGCTTTGTTGAACCTCATACATTTGGCCTCAGCCCATTGATCCAGCCTGTCCAGATCCCTCTGCAGAGCCTTCCTACCCTCAAGTAGATTAACACTACTGCCCAGTTTGGTGTAATCTGCAGACTTACTAAGGGAACACTCAATCCCCTCATCCAGATCATTGACAAAGACATTAAACAAGACCAGCCCCAAAACTGAGCCCTGGGGAACAGCACTTGTGACTAGGCGCCAGCTGGATTTAACTCCATTCACCACAACTCTCTGGGCCCAGCCAGCCAGCCAGATCTTAACCCAGCAAGTAGTACACCTGTCTAAGCCATGAGCAGTCAGCTTCTCTACGAGAATGGTGTGGGAGATAGTGTCAAGGGCTTTACTAAAGTCCAGGTAGACAACATCCACAGCCTTTCCTTCATCCACTAGGTGGGTCAACTGGTCATAGAAGGAAATCAAGTTGGCCAAGCAGGACCTGTCCTTCATGCTGGCTGGGCCTGATCCCCTCGTTGTCCTGCACATGCCGTGTGAGCACAGTCAAGATGAGCTGCTCCGTAATGTTCCCTGGTACTGAGATCAGACTGACAGGTCTGTAGTTCCCTGGATCTTCCTTCTGGTCCTTCTTGTAGATGGGTGTCACATTGGCAAACCTCCAGTTCTCTGGAACCTCCCCTATTAACCAGGACTGCTGATAAAAGGAGTGTGGCTTTGTATGCTCTTCTGCCAGCTCCCTCAAGTACTCTTGGGTGGATCCCATCTGGCCCCAGTGTCTTGTGACCATCCAGGCAGTGTAGCAAGTCATTAACTGCTTCCTCCTGGATTATCGGGGGAGTTATTCTGTTCTCTCCCTGTTTTCCAGCTCAGGGGGTTGAGTACCCTGAGGATAACTGGTCTGACTGTTAAAGACTGAGGCAAAGAAGGCATTAAGTACCTCAGCCTTTTCCTCATCCTCAGTGGCAATGTTCCCCACTGCATCCAGTAAAGGATGGAGATTCTCCTCGGCTCTCCTGTTGCTGTTAATGTATTTGTAAAAACATTTTTGTTATCTTTTATGACAGTGGTCAGATTGACTTTTAGCTGGACTTTTGCCTTTCTCATTTTCTCTCTGCATGACCTAACAAGATCTCTGTACTCTTCTCCAGTTGCCTGTCCCATCTTCCAAAGGTGGTGAATTCTCTTTTTTATTCCGAGTCTCAGCAGAAGCTCCCTGTTCAGCCAGGATGGTCATCTTCCCCACCTGTTCATCTTACAGCACAGATACAAAGTCTTCAGACTGCCAATGCCAAGGAAATTTTGTGATGCGTAACACTCCTAATGACAATTGTGAAGATGGCTCAAATACTTGAAAAAGATTAAAAACTTCCCAAACCCACCACACCCTTCTCTTCCTCAATTCCGTCTGAATCATGGCAAACTCCCAGTTTTGTAATTGGATTCCAACATGTTTTAACAAGTGTTCAGCACAGTATCAGATCAATCCATTAAGATTTCCCGAGAAAGCCTTTCTAATTTGAAACACCACTTTCCACGTGATGTTATTAAAACCTTAACATTTCTCAGTAACAGTAATAGGGTTCCAAAGTGTTTGAATATTGCATTATTGGTTTCTAATTTACTATTTGCAACTGCAGCTGCAAAACACTGTAGAGTACAGCTACTTTCCTGACAGATTCTAGATAGAAGTGAAAAGGAGTTGCCACAATTCTAGAATTGTGATGCTTCAAACCAAGGTATGAATTTGCCCCTTGGGTTTTTTTTTGTTGGCTTTGTTTTGTTGGGTTTTTTTTAATTAACTTTCTGTGAGTTCCAAACTGATATGCATCGTGCCTTCTTATGACACTGCTGAGCTGTCACTATCTGGGATTCAGACTAGCAGTTTCTCATCTGCATTTGGTATAGACAGAATTGAGCTGTACATGGGAAGATCATGAAACAGATCCTCCTAGAACCTATGCTAAGGCATATGGAGGAAAGGGGGGTGATTCAAGACAGACAACATGGCTTCACCAAGGGCAAGTCCTGCCTGACCAGCCTATGGGCCTTCTATGATGGAGCGACTATATCAGTGGACAAGGGAAGAGCTATGGATGTCGACTATCTGGACTTCTCGAAGGTCTTTGATATGGATCCCCACAACATCCTTCTCTCTAATCGGACAGATATGGATTTCATGGGTGGACTGTTCAGTGGATAAGGAATTAGTTGGGTGGTCATGTCTAGAGGGTAGTGGTCAATGGATCAATGTCCACATGGAGTTCAGCGACAAGTGGTGTCCCTCAGGGGTCCATATTTGGACCAGAACTGTTTAATATCTTCATCAATGCCACAGACAGTGGGATCAAATCATCCTCATCAGGTTTACAGATGACACCAAGCCGAGTGGTGCGGCTGACACATTTGAAGGACAGGATGCCATCCAGAGGGACCTGGGCAAGCTTGAGAAGTGGGCCTGTGTGAACCTCATGAGGTTCAACATGGCCAAGCACAAGGTCCTGCATCTGAGTCAGGACAGCCTCTGGTTGGGAGATGAAGGGATTGAGAGCAGCCCTGAAGAGAAGGACTTGGGGATACTGGTGGATGAAAAGCTGAACATGAACTGCCAATGTGTGCTCACAGCCCAGAAAGCCAACTGTATCCTGGGCTGCACCAAAAGAAGAGAAGCCAGCAAATCAAGGGAGGTGATTCTGCCCCTCTACTCTGCTCTGGTGAGACCTCACCTGGACTACTGTGTCCAGTTCTGGAGTCCTCAGCACAAGTAGTACACAGACCTGTTGGAGCGGGTCCAGATGAGGGCCACAAAAATGATCATAGGGGTGGAGCAGCTCTCCGATGAAGAAAGGCTGAGGGTTGGCATTGTTCAGCCTGGAGAAGGCTCTGGGAAGACCTTGTTGCAGCCTTTCAGTAATTAAAGGGGGTCTATAAGAAAAATGGGGACAAACATTTTGAAGGGCCTGTAGTGATAGGACAAGGGGCAATGGCTTTAAACTAAAAGATAGTAGATTTCTACTAGATTTAAGGAAGACATTTTTTACAATGAGGGTGGTGAAGAGCTGGAACAGGTTGCCCAGAGAGGTGGTAGATGCCCCATCCCTGAAATACTCAAGGTCAGACTGGATGGGGCTCTGAGAAACCTGTTCTAGTTGAAGACGTCCCTGCTTATTGCAGGGGGTTAGACTAGATGAGCATTAAAAGTCCCCAAACTCAAACTATTCTATGAATCTATAATCTGCTGTGGACAGGCAAATCCAGAGCTGGGCCCACCTGGAAAAATACACGCAAATCTGTGGTCTTCCTCAGAGATTGGCTCTCAGGTTGTAGTGCCAAAGAAGTGCTGAAAAACTATTGTTTTTCCTTGGGAACTTGTGTTCAGAACAGCAGAGCTTGCAGAGGGACTGGAAAAGATGTCACAGGATGTTAAGAGGCATGTTTACGTTAAGAAAAGGCCACAGGAATCCTGAGATGAGAGCTCAAGAATGAATGGAGGCACGAGGAATGACTCATTCCCTTCCCTGTCTCCCATTGTCTTTTGAATATAACTATACAAAAGTCATCACAATAATAGAGAACTATGGAGAATCTTGCCAAGGAATGTGAAACACACTACACAGCATCTAACAGACAGTAACATTTAAAACATGTTTTGCACATCCTGCAGTTGCTAGCTTCAGACCTTTTTAGCTTAATTTAAATTTTTTTTTTAAAGTATCTCTTCCCAGGTTTCAAAAGCCTTCAGGTGCATTTATTTTACCTCTTCCAGCAAGAATCCCACAGGTAGTCTCTCCTGCCACAATACAAACAGATTAGCATATCATTTAAATATACTTATATATTTTTATATCTGATAAATTCTATGTGGTTTTGAGTGTGTTTCAGTCCTCTACTTTGATTCCAACTAAATACTTACATGCTCTTGACAAAAAAGATTTCAGTAATATCTGTTTTGTCTACAAGTTCTAAATTCTCTGCCCAGCTGTACCACTGAAATTCACCTCAAATCAGTACAGTTGCCATCAAGCAAAAGCTGAATAATAGCATAGAAAGGAGAGAAGAAAAAATAAAGACATTTGACACCATCCAATTTTCATAAGTGCCTAAAAAGGCAGCTAACTTGCCTTGTATGAAATTCATATGAGGCAGCAGTAGATGTAGCGCCTCAATACTCGGCCACTTGAAACCTTATGTTCAGACCCATGCTGAAAATCTTTACGGGGAGTGCTGGGAAACAAGCAGTGGATCAACTTCATTGCAGCAGCTGGGATCCACTCCAAAAGCCACGCAGACCACAGACAGCATGGGGCTCTTACACTAAGTGCAAACTGCACTATAAACTGTTACAGTATACACATCTGAATTAAAAAAGAAAGAGAAGAATGGGAACAGCCAAATCGTCTTCACAGCTACACTGAAGTCTCTTTGAGACAGACCTCATGTTGTATGAGCAAACTTCCCCCAATAAAATCATCATAATTCAAGTCTTGCTATATTCTCAGAAAAATTCAAAACCAAACACCATATACGCAGGGAAGAATCATCCAACTGAACAAAATCCAAACTTAGCCACCAATATCATCATAGCTAACAGACACTTAAGCAGCAGGCTGATGCATACCATCTCATCCAACACAGCCAGTCATTATTAATAGTCTCTTTTAAATAAACCTGATGCTAATTGCTGGTTTTGGTGAGGGTTTTTTTTAAAGACAAAACAAGCCTGAAGAAAATACTACTGTGATCATGAAAAACAACAGACTGCACTAAACAAAAAGTGCAGATGTTTTATTATCCAAAGTTTAAGAAACCCCTAACACACACTCCAAGCAGCAGGATTATACCCACTAATAAATGCAGATCATATTCCAAATGCAAAGACAAATGCTGCTAATGAGTGGTGGAAAGGCAACATTTTTTCCTAAAATCATTTATTGATTCAAAATTTTTTCCCTAAGGCAAACAATTTTTTTCCATATTAATTCATGGGAAAATACAATAGACTACTCTCTGTCAGATGTCAGAGAGCACCTCTTAATCCCACCATTCTCAAAGACATTTGGCGGACAAAGGAATTTTTGAAAATGTGGCCATGGAAAACAAACTTCATCTGTTAATGCTGACTTCTCTTCACAATCCATTTTGGATGTTCATAGCTACACAGAATAACTTTGGATTTTTTTTCTCTCTAGCTGACTTAATGGTATTTAGACGCTAAGCTTTTTGCAGTAGGAATTCTGTTTTCCATATTCACCACTGCAATCCACGCCTAGCCAAACTTAAGACCCTAGGCTGTTATCACAATACATTTCTATTACTAAATCACTGTTTCCCCTTTGATCTGCTGAAGGACTTACACATGAACTTGCTAGAGTACCATCATTTACATGCTTCCTCAGTACTGAAATTAAATGCTCTTTGATTACTTTATTTCCCTACTATGTCATATGTGTCTGTGGGACATCACTGGTGGCCTCAGCAGCTCAGATCTTAATGAATCTCTCACTTGAAAGCATTTAGACCATTTTAAGTGTTCCCTTCTCTTAAAAAAAATACACAAAAATATATTTCCAATCCTCAAACTGAAATCTTATGAGATTTTGAAGACATTATTAGCTAGAGCTGGGAACATAGCTTTGGGGAAAGTTCTGGAGTTTTGCAACATATTTCCGATGGCATCCAAGAGTTCGGACAGTTTTGAGTTGCTCACACTCTTTCTGATTTAACTGAGACAAGAGTGGAATAAGCATTGAAGAAACACTGAGCAAGAAGCTCATAAGTGAACTATAAAAGCTTACCAGTACTCGCCAGGAATATTTTGGTCTGTAAATCCATGTGGAAATCTATGAAAAGGTGGATTTCTTCTCATAAGGGTCTGACTTCTGACAAAGACGTCTCCTTGACAGTGTTTTGAAATGTCTGCTTTAGGTGAGTAACAAGGAACAAAGGTATCTGCTATGCAATTTCTACCTGGTACTCTCCACGAGGCTGGAGAGTGTTCTTGTTTTTCTGAAGACCAGCTGGCTCATCGTAAACTGATAGCACTTGAATTGACCAATCCTGCAGCCCTGCTGTATTGCAAGAGTCCTACTAGGTCAATTACATTAAATACCTCAGCAGCATTCACAAAGCAATAATTTTCAAGTATAGTTTGGTTTTTTCATAATGAAAACAGCAGTTAACTGAACACATGTTCAGAAAGCATATTAATAAAGTTAAGAAGCAAACGCATTTTTTTGAAAATGCATAACTTACATTTATAAGAACTGGGACAGTTGTCATATAACAGTACCTGTATGTTATACGGATTACAGAGCATGCTTTCTGTAAGTAACTTAGAGTTTCTTATTTGTGTAGATGATATAATCTGAAATTAATCTCCGTGTTTCAATTTCCATGAAAACTTTAAAAATGAAATTTCATTTAAGGTCAGCAGCCCCTAAGAGCAATGGTAACTCAGGGCGATGGCTAAGGTAAGATTAACTTTTAAAATTTTTATTTTCCACAAATCTTGGCAGCAGCTGTGAAATTTTTCTTAGATGTATATTGTGCCATACATGAATGTTCTTACTTCAGTCTAGAAACAAGTAAGCTCCTTACAATAATAGCAAGTGCACACAGTAGACATTCTTTTGAATAATTAAAAAGCACTGAAACTTTTAGTTTCTATACAGAAACTTTCTTGCCTCTTTCAGCTAGAAAGCCCACTACTGGGAAGCCTTCAGTAGCCCAAGGGAAGCTTTATTTAAATGTTGTTCTGTGAAGTTTACCTGCTGCTGCATAAATGCTTCTCCAGCTCTTCCTGTATCTAGGAGGCAAACTAGATCTCCTCATCAATGGCCATGGAGACAGGGAAAATAATGTGGAGCTGTACACAAAACAGTCTTTTGAACACTGAAAGCTCTTATTCATGGGGCCACACTGGTTAACAAATGAGTATTGACTTGGAAATGAATGTACAGATTCCATTTTTTTCTTTTTGTCGGGTTTTTTTGTTTGTTTGTTTTTGTTTGTGTTTTTTTTTTTAAACTTCCAACTCACCAGAATAAACCCACCACTAAAACATGGTAGCAGTTGTGACTGGGAACAAATACACTGTGTTTCAGGGTATGGGATTTCCAAGGATTTAAAAAGTAGGACTATCTCACAGTTTACATGATTTTTGCTGCATTGTTTAAAAATTCAGTTGTTGTTTTTAACCCATACTGAAATGTTAAAAGGTATTTTAAAAACATTCTGTTGCTCTCCCTGAATAAGACACTAGCATAAGAGATTGTCACAGCCAGACAGAAACCACATAATTCTCATGTTTGAATGATATTTTAAAAGCTATGTTAAATTATATAGTATTTATTTTTTCTAGAAATGGGCAGAAGAACATGACTCATTATTGAAAAAGGAGAACAACCCACTAACCATGGTGCTACATTTTTTGCTTTTTTTTTTTTTAATTCCTGTATTCTAGTTACTTATAAACTAATCAGACTTCTCTCCAAATACATTAAGTAGAAATATCCTAATTATTTACAGCTGAACCTCAAGTGTATTATGGATCATTTAGTTTTTCTTTGTACTTTTAAAAAAAGGGGAAAAGAGCACAGTAGCTGGAGAAAGAGCTATGATGGTGTTTCTGAGGTAGTGTTACCACTGAAACACAGCATAATTATCACTCTGAATTACAGGTCTCATGAATACTGGGAGCTGCTCTGCACTTTCAGATTACAGCAGAAAGTGGGCGTGCAGCCTGTTTCACATGCTTCAGAAAAAGCTCAGCACCTATGGAGTGACATCTCAAAGCTATCCACTAATAATAAAAACCACTATTCTTATTCCACTATTAATACAAACATTATTCTTAGTTCATTGGCTTGTTTTGCATCTGATAACTTTTCAGTCCACGTTCCTACAAGGCTGAAAGCCACTACAATGTTGATGTTTCCTCCTCAGCTAACAGGAGGTACCTGCAGTTTCCCACTCTACCTGTTAGTAAAGTATAACTGCATCTTCACCTGGCTACTGGGCAGAGCATTGTTTTCAAAGAATGTCAACAGACCTCTGAAAATAGGATAGGCAGGACCAAACTCTAACAAACACTACAGAATCGCTCAAGAGCCAGTAAAAAAATAATTACTACCATGACTGCGTGTCTGTAAAAGCTGGGGTTTCTCCACATCAAATGTCAGTGTCTGCTGCTGCGAGATTTTTATGGTGACTTTCTGCCATCTTGCTGAAAATAATACTTGTTTTTGTTTCTGAAAGTGGAAGATGTGTTATGCTGCTACATTTTATTCTGATTGTCAAAATACACAGTACTTACACTTCCTAGCCATTGTAGGCAGGTTGTCTGGCTTAGCCTGTGAAAAATAGAAGGCTAAGTAGACACCTTCTCTTTTGTTTTCATTTTCTAATATTGCTTTCACCACCTTGGAAGTGGTAAAAATAATATCACCCAGGATGAGAAGAACACGATGAGAGGGCAATACAGTTTAATTAATGACAGAGACCTCATGCAAGTAAAGGGAAGTCCATTTTTAAATCAAGACAATCTGATTTCATTGGAAGCCACAGCAGATAAACAGTTGTCTTAAACTGTGTGAGTCAAATTCTTCATTTTGTTTTTTAAAAAAAAAAAAGTTGTATTGACTCAATTCTGAGCCCATACAGCAGGGAGATGAATCCAAATCCATGATGCATTAGCAAGCAAAAGATTATGATGTCACCACAAATGTTATGAAGTCACAATTTCCAAAACATGAAAGCAGAAAAACAGATTTACAGGAGCCAGATGGGCCAAGTTTCTTTTCTTTTTTTTCTTATTTTTCCTTTGAAGAATAAATAAACCTATCTGATTTGCAATTATAATGCTTGTTTTCTATATTGCTTATTAGTATGACATAAAGACTACATAAAATGGAATGATTACAGGTTTTAAAAAAAATATTTGGCTGAAATAATTCTGTGCATCTGTTTTTCATTTTCAATTTTGTTCATATCAGTAGTGCACTATTTTAATGTACTCGTACCTCTGGGATTCAACTTTTTGCTTCTATCTTTAGAGTCCTGGTATAGTCATTATATGGTAGAAGGGAGGGGATGGAGAAGAGGAACAAATAATAGGTGAAGCTGCAGCAAATGGCACAAGGATACAGTCCCTTCCTGGAAAGAGGATTTTGTGGCGAACCATTTCTCCCATAATGCATCCCACAGACCATATATCCACTAGAACAGCAGAGACAGGGAAGTGAAGAAGGAGGGAAAAAAAGCAAAGTTAACTATGACATTTCACTCCTAAAGGAGGGGAAAAAGAGCAGGTTGATCAGAACAGTACAGTTTGTTTTGTGGTTTTGCTGGGGTTTTTTTATGTCTCACCAAAAGTTAAAATAAATAAGTAAAAGCTGTGTCAGTCAGCCAAACAGCAGTTAGTAACAACAGTGGAAAAAGTTTAAAATCAACATTTTGGGAAAAAGCCCACAGCTAGCAAGTAAAGATCAATTAACAATTGCACAGACCTGTGGTATACACTGAGTTTATGGTGAAAAAGGAATAAAACAAAAGCAAAAAACCCCACAGACCCAGACAATTATAATCTGGAATAAATTCTGCATGTAGCCAATGCACTTTCTAGGCTTTGTCCTGCAGGACTTAGTCTCTCTGCAGCAATACACAAGAGGTTCCAAATGGAACTGCTCACACAAGTAAAAGCCATGCAGATAAATACCACCCTTAAGGGTTATTTGTAACTCCCGCTTCAGGATGTGTACCCATGTCCTATCTACAGGTATCTATCTGTAGGTATCTGTCTGTACCTATACACTGACTGGAAAAAACTGATGAGTGTGACCTGCGTGGCCTCTTATTTTTACTGCTTAGGTACTCAAAATAAATTCTACAATAAATGCTTCACAGAACAACCAACAAGACTAAGAGCATTTTTTAATCTTCCTGATCCTGTCTTCAGCTTTTAGATACAATATGCAGTTACGTTATCTGCTTGACTTGGGTGGGGTTTTTTTTTGCCCTTTAAATCTTACAAGAAATAAGGCTAGATAGATAGTGACACAGTATGCATAGAAAAAAAAAAAAAAAGACCTGTATTCCATGTGAAGGGGAAAAAAATGCTTTCAAATGCTTTAAAAGAGGACATAGTTTTCCAGCTTTGAACCCTCATTATGTGGTCATGATTGACCTGCACAACCAGTTTCTCCTCTTTTTCTTCCCCCTTTTTATCCTTCAATCCAAAACAAACCAAAGAAACAAACAAACAACTGATTTCTTGGTAAAACAAAATAAAAGTGAAATGTTCCGTTTGGGAAAAGAAGGGTACATGTGTCAGGGGTATGGGACAGCAAGAGCATGCCTGAGGCAGTGGCAGAGTTTTCTTCATAGTGACAGTTTTTGGACCTTCCACAGAAGTGCAGCAAACTGGTGATAATTATGCATCTTTAGCCAACCAAGTGCAGAAAGAAAATGAAAGCAGTGAACAGTACTTACACAGGGAGTGTACATAGTAAGAGGAAAAAAAAAAGTAGGGGAGCTTCAGTAATGTGGCAGCATAGGCCAGAGCAGGGAAGCAAAGAACAACCCTTCCTGTTTTCTTCCTTGGGAGCTGGATCAGAGGCTCCAGGCAGATGGGCTCCTCAGACAGCTATTTTCAAGTATTTTGTTTTCTTTCTCTGTTTACCTCATTTTCACTTCATGCAAGTAAGATGAGACCATTCATCTTGAGCCAGATTCATTGCCCAGGGAAGTCAAAGGAAGTCTCTATGTTAATTTCAATGGGCATTTGATCAGGGACCTTTGGATGTGGCAAACATTCTTAGTAACTTCCCAGCTGTGTACTTCATTGCAAAAGCGTGTCTAACTTTTTCTTGGTACAATTTTAAATCATGTGAAAAGCGAGTGCTTTCTCTGTCCTTTCAGGGACAATAACAACAATGGTAATCATCTACTATATGTCTGGAGAGAAGTAAGAATAAATGCAAAATAATTCATTTTACAATAGAAGGAACTCTGTATATTGACCAAGGAGTCAGCGTGCTAAGCCTAGTTCAAATTTCTAATGGAACATATCAAAAATATCAATTACAAAATACTTTAAGGAAGGTTATTCCTTTTTTCAGAAATTATTCTGTACGCTTAGACTCTGCTCAATAATTCTCTACTTTTGAGACTTTCATATTAAAATGTTTACTATAAATTCAGAAAAATTACAAATAATTCATGCAGAGACTTGCTAATTTTGGAAGACATATTGTGAGCATGTCTTTATTCTTACTTAAGTCATGTAATTCGCTCCCAAAATCAATTCTACTGCCCACTTACAGGATGCAGTTGGCTGTTAGTAGAAGTTCTCTCACAGGTTAGCATAAATGATCTTCAACATAAATTAAGTAGAAGACTTTTTAATAAATTCCTGGTTTTGATATCTGCTGTATTTGTCATTGAAAAGTCTCCTTGTCAAACAGACAAGTGGTAGCTTTTGACAGCAGAATCTGAGTCATAGCAGATTTTCTCCACTATTTGTTGTATCCCTCCTTTCCTGCCTGGTCTGCCTGGCACTCAGATGCAATTCTCAATTTTGTTACAAAATGAGAATCCTTAGAAAGATTTTCTTTCATCCCCTGCAAAATGTGAATTGTTCCTTACCTGCTTCTCTATAGTGAGCAACCCCTACCTGCTTTTCACAGTCTTTCCAGGGACCAAGAGGTATCCAGATCCCTCACAGACTGTTCAGTGTAAAATCCTATTTACATGTATGGACATTATATACAAATTAGACACATTTTTTTTAGCTTCAACTTCTTCCTCTTCTGTCCAACTCTACTCTCCATTCAAAAAAGACTCAAATTGCAAAATTTATACCTAGATCTTGACAATATCAAACCTGTCAGCAAAACCTGGAACTTTAGTTAGAACCTATCATAAAGACAGAAACCATGCCCGAAATTCAGATCTAGCTGTGGATTTGGAGAAATTCTGGAAGAGCTAGGATTCTCTGTTTCAGCTTGTATCTCTTCTTCCCTCCAATAATTCAGAAACCTAGACTCAAATTTAGACCACATCACTTGTTCAGCAGCTCCAGTGGTTCCCACACTGTTTCACAGCCACAAAACCCAAAGACATTCTGATCAGAAAGAGCTAATTGCATTTGTTAAGTTCAACCATAAATAAGAACAAGTTTCTCACTACTCTACTATCCCACACTGATAAATTCGCCAGCATTGCATCCCAAACAACATTCTGTAGCTGAAGTACACAACTGTGAGAAACCACTCTGAATGACCTGGCTTTTAAATTCATGATGCCATTTCCCATTACATTTTATTTTCCTCCTTCTGGTGTCCTTTATAATTTTAGAGGCACACTTCATACTTCAGGTTGCACTGTGCTTGCTATGAAATTGCAGCCCTACCGTTCTCCTTGTAGCCCATTCCCAAGATGACCTCTGGTGCTCTGTAGTAACGTGTAACCACATATGGAGTCATCATGAAGCTAGTGCCTGCAGTCCTGGCCAGTCCAAAATCCAAAATCTTCAACGTGCAGTCAGATTTTACCACAATATTACTTGGTTTTAAATCCTGAAAAAGTTAGTGAAAAGACATATGACTGTCCTTCATAAAATCCCACACAGCTGTGATACGGACTGATATTTTAGGTCACCCTTCAAATGTTCTTTTACTCTTCTGACACTTAGAGTTACTATCAGAAATACTTGTAAATACACAGCAAAACCTTTCTCCTGTTTCTCTAGCAAATCTTCTAGAAGATGTTCTAACCTGGCATACTGTGGGGCTTTACCTGGATAGTAGGAGCCTACAGGTGTTAAATTAATTGCATAGAGTAGTTCAATAAACTAGGATTATTTTTTTTTTAATGCTGGGAGCCTAATAGAGACATTCCAATTGTACATGTGGAGATACTTTAATGCTTCATTTATAATAATTCAACTAATCCTTTTCTGGATGACTATCTGGAAGCCAAATCTATCATATAACATGTATAACATAAGCTAAACATACAACATGCCAAGAAATGAGACCTTTGAATATTGTAAAGCAATATCCATTTTATCAACCCTTCTTTTCTTTCTCTCATAATGGAAGGGAAATATTTTTGGATTTGTTTTTTTCAGCTGGAGATCCCAAATTCATAAAAATATGTTTCAATAAAAGAAGTTAACTCAGGATATTTACAACCCATTCAGAATTGCCTCCTGCTCACAGTCACATGAATGGCTCCCTCTGTTGTCAACACTCACATATAGCACTAACTCTGGCATTCACAGCCAGGTACAACATCCCTACCAGACACAGCACTCTGACATGGAAAAGCATGCATTTAATAAGAATGCATTTAATATAGACTTAACAGTCTTTTAATTTGTTTTAGCACACAGAAAATGATGGCAAATTCCAATTCCATGTGCCCTGACCTCTGTGGATCCTGATCAAGCAGTACTTGGAGCACACTACAACATCAATTCAAAGTGTCTGAATGTCATGCATGGTTCACGTTGCTAGCTGTATTTTCAGAAGAAATAACTTTTATCTACATGTTCCAGAGATCATAATCACTTTGATGATTTCCAGTGCTTATTATTTGTTTATTACTTGTTTTTAATAATCACATCACCTTTTTGTCTTTTTAAGTTCACAAATATTGTCATTCCTAACACAAGCATGAAACTACTCTGCTAAGGAGACGGACTAGAACTCATAAGTTTATAGCCATTTTACTGGGAGATAGGGTTTTGATCAAGAACAAAGAGACATGAAACAAGAAACACAAGTGGTTACAAAAGTCTTCATAATGATGTTATATGCTGCCTTAAGTTTCAAACCAAAGACCCCTTACCCTGTGAATAATTCCTGCAGAGTGAAGATGCTTGATACCACACAGCATTTGGTACAGTAGATAGGACATTCGTTCATGGTCTAGCTCCATCTGAATGACCTGGCACAGATTGGCATCCATTAGCTCCATTACTAGGTAACTGTAAAAGCAAAGTCATAGGGTTATTCTCTTGAAGAGGAACCAGAGCATCATCTCATAAATAACAATGCCTTTTCTTGCTTCAAAATTCACTTTATGTCTGATGACTGGGAGTAACACAGCTGGAGACTGGGCCCACTCACAACAGTACCATTGCGGTGTTGGTTTCTCACTGCAGAGACATTCTTTTAGCACCCCATCAAAACAGGTGGATTGCTGGGCCTTTTTTGGTGCATTCCCCATGACAGAGACTGTACCCTGCATGTATAAACAGGCAGCACGACACTGTAACATGCAGAAAACAGAAGAGTCACAAGCTCCAAATGACACAACTGCTTGGCCTTTGACCATTATGAGGAATGGCTACCACAGCACATGTAGGAATAGGAGAGTAGTAAAGATATCTGACATGCTAAAATATGCATCCCCATGAAAAATGTCTCCAAAAATCCTCATAAGTCTCCATGACTTCACACAATTCTCATTACAACTACATGGTCTTGTGCTTCTGATAAATAAGCTTCACTGACAACCCCAATCCCCTTTAGCAGTAAGTTAATATGTTAAACACATCAGCTCATTTCTTCAGAGACATCTCACAAGCACAGCTGAATCATAACTGTAATATTACATTAAAGCACTATCAAACCTTGGAGAAAACACTAGCTCTCCATTTCAATGTGAGCTGCATGCCTTGTCTTCTCTCCAGCACTAGTTGCCTCCTCTGCTCTGTGCAAGTCTGCACTGACAATATTATGAGGAAATTCCATATACCAAATCCAGAGCAGTAGTCACCTGACTTTGGCCATTACTATCTGTCTGTTATCACTACTGATACTAGAGTACACAACGGGAATATATTTTCATACAATGTATGGGAAAGTCTAAAAGATAAAAGGCGTAAAACTATATAAACCACTGGATATTTAAAATTTCATTCACAGTAGGTTCATATTACGCACAGTAGTGCTTGTGCAGTAGGGAAACATTCATCAGAGATGCTGGTTATCCTCTACACCCAGCACTAGTTCCCCAGGCAAATAGTTTTACGCGGTCAAAGGTTATATCAAAACAAATCTGAAATGAGGAAATGTTTCACATCAGTCTCTTTTATGGGAAATTATTTCAGAATGAAGTGCCACATTTCAAAACCTCACAGCTCAGGGAGTCACATAACAACCGTCATTTCCCAAGCAATCTAATAACACAAAAGCAGGCCCTTTTAACTACTCCTACCCCTTCCTCTGCATGTGAAGGCAAATGCAAACATATTAACCCTTTTGAGAAGAGCCACCAGCAGGCTTTGCATGCTACTACAGCACTTAGGAAAGCTGGTATTTGGCACTGTGTCAAAAGTGCTCTCCATATGGGAATGCAGAGTATCTGTTTACATACAGTGATCTTTTTTAAAAAGGGTTTATAATTTTTGTGTTTTGCTGGGTTATTGCATTCAAGGTACACTATATTGCTGTACATGTCTCTAAAGTTTTGGGTTAATTACTGCCTGTGTTACTTACACATCCTGGAACTCCTCCAGAGATTTCTGTGGTGTGAAGACATTTAATAAACTGATAATCTGAAAAGCAAAGTAAGAAAAGGATAAAGTGATGAATGTAAGTAGCTGAATGCATTTTGAAGTGTGTGTTAAAGGATAAACTCTTTTTTTTTCACTGCTCAATTTATACTAACGCTTCACACTTTATGGATCAGTAAAAAGTCAGCAGGATTCAAAATAAAATATTGCAGATCTCTAAAATTTCATCTAGGTGCATGTGAAATGGTTTCTGAGAGGATTAATGATCAGTGACAAACCAATATGCTAAGGGTGAGACAGCCTTCTGAATTCTGAAGTTCCAGGTTCAAAGACCAACGTCAGCTCAATCTCACAGAGCAGTCCTTTCACTACAGCCAGAAATTTCTTATATATGAGGAAGGCTCATCTGAGGGGAAAAATAACCAAGAACCACCTTACTAAAAATAATGCTTCCTTCTCTCTGACACGGCCTCAATTCCTTTGAGGGCACATACACACACACACTGACACAAATTCTAGCATTTTTTAGTAGATACACTTTAAAATGGCAGACACATTCTGGGCAGAGACATACTTGCATACTGCAACTCATTTTAAACTTTTTTTTCTTTTCCTTTCTTTCCTTTTTTTTTTTTTTTTTTTTTTAAATTGGACAAGCTTTGAAAGACACTGATAAGAACATGAGAAACAGCACAGAGGAAAAATGTGACCTCAAAGGTGTGAATATCCCTTGCTTTCCCTTGCGTGTAGGAAACACGGATATTACAAATCAGCACAACCGCCATGAAGACAACATGTGAATGTCTCCCTCCCCGCCTGCAGCAGCACTCTAGGCTTTCTAACAGGAATGGTTCTATATTCTTTCTGTCTACTCCACATATTGTGACTGATTCTTGCCTCTGCACAGGTGTCTTTACAATCCTCTCCTTCCTTTGTGCCTCTCTGCACAGACAGATGAAAACTCTGACCCAATGAATGTGGTGCTGTTACCAGCTCTTATGCATCATTAAAAAAAATATATATTTAAAATTCATACTGCTCCTGCTGCCCTCTGCTCTTTCCAGTCCATTAAAAACATGAAGTGAGAATGTATCATCCTCCTGCCTAGAGGGAGAACTACTCGCTCATCCCTGCATTTTCAAAGCCCCTTGTATTGGTCTGACTGAAGGTAGTTTTCATCCAAGTCAACTGGGAAGAGACAGGTATGGTCCTGATCAACACAGTGGAAATGTAAGGATAAGTCAATGCCCAGAAGTCAGGCAGAGGACAGTATGGGGCAGAGGACACTATAGTGCTGCTGTTTGCCTTTTTAGAGTCAGTCCCTTTTTTTTCCATCTGAATGTGTGATTGAGAACAAATGTCAAATCTCGTTTTACATCACGCTTTTCAAGCACGTTTATGCTTTACATAAGGAGAAAGAGTTGAATGTGAGGCAAGAGTAGCAAACTGAAAAATTCACTCCTCATTAAAAGTAAGTAGCACACAGGTGTGGCACCAAGCCACAGCAGAAATTGAGGAACTGTATGAAAATTAAATCCTTGGGAGATCCCTTGACAATTCAATGGGGCAGTCCTACATATCTCACTACAAAAAAGCAAACTTACACAGTGTCAGGCAGGTACTTCTAACTAATAGATAGATGGTTACAGTTAACATACAGCCCTGGAATAACTCTTTTGCTGCAATGTAGGAATATTTTCCTTCATTGTGGATACTAAATGTTATACATAGTTGGTATAAGAAGCAGGAAAGTCTAGAACCTGCTAGGGCTGTTTATTTCAACAAGAACACTGTGATTAGAAGCAATGGCACAGTGTGTTGTGGCTTCAGAGTCCCTGGCTCTGCAACATTAGCTTACACGTGAATACATGAGAATAGAAAAGTGCTTTTGGTTCTTAACCTTCTTCAGCGGTTTTGCAGAAACCTTCACCATGATGATCCCTCATCTTTTACAATCTATACAATGCATCTGTACGACTAGGTTTCAGATGAAGTCCAGAAAAAGGAGTGGTGCTTGTGCACATGTGTACTCCAAGTCAAGACACTGCTTTTGAGTCACAAATTGCAGTAACAAGAGGATGGAGCCAAGATTCCAACAACCACTTATGCATTTCTGGATAAGGCATTGACAAGAACATATTCTGCTCACTTCCCTTCTACCACCCTAACCCTACTAGCAGCACCCGCATTTGGTATAGCCTTTAAAAAAACACATTAGAAGGTCCTTGCTCTCTCATGTGGACATATAATACCAGAAAGACTGAAGCCCTTGAGCATAATTTACTTTTCATTTCTTCTGTTTTAAAAAGCCACCCAACAAAACAATTTTCTTTCTAACAAACCAATATACGTACCACTTCTCTGGTTACCTACTGAAAACTTACATTTTTATGATTCACACACTTCATGAGGACCAGCTCCCTGTAAGCTCGCTTGGCATGAGTTTGGTTCTGAAATGGTCTGCTGAGCTTCTTAATGGCCACGTTTCTGTCAAGGACGGCATCATATGCAGCACTGCAGTAATTACAAACACAGGCATTATGCATCTCAGAGGATAACCTGCATTTCTCATGGAAAATTTCTGAGCCTCAAATCCACTATTGCCTTTTTTTTTTTCCACTGAGAAAAATACTGGGGCAAAAGGAGAAAGTTTCTAGTGAGAAAAAAGAAGACATCAAAAGAAAACATATACCACCACATCAGCAAAAGACAGCATGCACCACTACTTTTGAACTCCAGTTCCATAGGAAATTAACACTTATTGTCAAGGGGTGGAAAAAAAATTACATAACTTCAAATAAAAATACAATAAAAACTGGATGAGACAAGAAGTTGTTTCATAAAGCAACTCTCTGTGTGTTGGGTACAGTGGAGAGGCTTTTGTTTTTTCTATCATGACTAAGGACACCAAGTGGCTCAATGAAAATCTTATCTAGAATGAAGTTTGTATTTTCCTTATGATATATCTAATGGAATCAAGTTATTTAATCATTCTTCAAGACCATATCATCCAATTCCAAAAGTATACCTAGAAATAGAAGCACTTCACAAAATTTCTTTACCATTTCCTTCTGATAATGAAAAAAATTGTTGCATACACTTAGTTAAAATTTTGAAAACATGAAGAAACACAGGCTCTGGTTTACAAAGTGGGCTTTTAAAGCTGAGGTCCTAAAATTCTCCTTAAACTTCCAAATGTTTTGTGCAACCTTCAGTTGTTTTGATAATCTTCACCTCCTAAGAATTTGAACCACTAATTTCGGTGGTTCAAATCTGACTACAAGAATTTTGACGTCTACATTTCACAAAACACTATAATTCTTAGAAACATTCCCAAATGGACAGTCCTCAAACCCTATTCCTGAATGGCATGACACAAGTTTTCTGCTACTCCATGAAGAACAATCATGTAACCTTCCCAAACACCAGTGTAGCAACTTTCCCAAAAGGTAAATCAACCACAACACTAGTTGTTCTAAAAATAATGACTTTTTAAAGCATCAAAGTAAATATTCAAAGCCCTGTATTTTTTTTTCCTTATTAATTCCTGCTTATTGTAGTCACTCACTGACATTCACTTACAGAGTCTTACTGACCAAGTACAGAGCAGAAATCATGCAAGCATCAGAAGTTATGTCACAAAGCCAACAAAAACATTCAAGTGCTCTAAATAATTTTAAAAAGTGTTGGCAATTTGTGGCTTGGAAATCACACAGGTGGAGAAGAACAAGAAATATTTCAATTACACTACTCCTGCATAAATAACACAATAAATACATCCCATAACTATGAATAATTGTTTCCTAGATGTGATGAGGAGTATTGCAAAGAATGCTTTAGTTCACCATTGACATTTGGGGCAGGATGGCGGAATGCGCCCTCAAAATATGTTCAGAGGGAAAAAAAATTCTCATTACTGCCCTTGCAGGTGTTATGAAACTCTGGGGAAGTTTCCTTCCACTGTGCTCAGTGCTACCAAGGCTAAATGTGGAGTCCTGGGTCCAGCTCTGGGCTCCCCAGTACAAGAAAGATAGAGACGTACTGGAGCAATTCCACTGATGAACCATGAAGATGGTTAGGGACTGCAATATCTGTCATACAAGGAGAGGTTGAGCAAGCTGCAGTTTTTTAACCTGGAGAACAGAAGTTTCAGGGGGGATCTTACTGTTCTTAAGTATTTGCTGGGAAGAGTAAAGAAGATGGAGCCAGAATCTTCCAGTGGTCCTGAGCAACCTGTTCTAGTTGACTCTGCTTTGAACAAGTGCATTGGTCTAGGTGCTCTCCGACGTCATCCATTCTGCCATTTGGTAACAATTCTTTCTTCTCTTATTCATTAATAAAGCATGCAACTTTTATGACCCAGCTAATATCATGCTATGCACATGCATAAATGAAGATATTTTACTCACTAGTTAAAGCATATATTAAGCAATTTAGGTGATATGGCTATCGACGATCCAGTCTGACTGGACTTCTTTCTGGCCAGAAAGTTTCACTCAAGGAATAACTAACCTTATGTTAGGAGGAACAAGATATGTGATTTATATACTAATAGTATGTATCAGTAAGCAAACCTTCTGTAGCAGCTGTCAGAGTTGTGTCTTTCATTCTCATTTAGTTCAGCCACAATAGGGCATCATAAAGGCCTCAACTAAAATACTCCTTAATTCCACTAAGCAAGTATCGATCAAATAAAATGCAAGGCCATAGGATCTAAAAACCATGATCTTTCAACAGTTAAATGATTTGTCTCTGTCATTCATGGACTTACATTGCAAATATACTTCAGCAGAGAAATCTCTCAGCTAATCCATATTACTTGATCACCCAACTTCTTTTAAGAAGAAAAGCCTAAGTGAGACTCATCTGAGCTACTTAAGAGTACTTTGAATCAATTTAATAATCTTTTCTGCTCATAGTTTAATTTCATTAATTTCATTACATCATAAAATCTGTGACTAGGAGTTAGAAAACAGTAACACTGAAAGTTTGTCTGGGCTACCATTTCCTCCAGTTTCTGAACTCTGTTTGCTCTTCTGAATTTTCCCTCGCTGTCAAAGCAAGAGATAAAAAAAAGCATCATCTAAAATCAGAAAACTAAAGACTTCTTAAGCCTTTGTTTTTTATGATCCATTCCTAGTTCTTTACATACCATGGAGGAAAATAAAACTAAAGTAATCCTTCGTATGGGGATATTTACGTTGAGATACAAGGATCTTGACTGCTGTTTTATCATTGTCTTCTATCAAATGGAAGGTGTCCAACTACTTTAAGAAGTCAATACATAAATTCATTGCACTGGGTAAATTAATAGCACTGAAGTTTTTTTTTATTCACCAGAGAGAAGCTTTTGTTTACAGACAGCCAACTATGCATTTTACTACAATCAAATTACAGATACCACATGTAGGTCCTCTCTCTGGTGCTTGCTACACAAAATCCTTACCTTGGAACACCAAGGTTAGTATTGATGATATATCAGCCTTCTTAAGACAAACTTCAGTCACTGGCAGAAGAGTGGCTGTATAAACAGGTAACTCAAGGGAGCAGGAATAAGAGAGAGAGAGCAATGAGTGTCTGCGAACTGCTATGAAAAGGCTGAGTGTGAAAGTCAATTTCAAGATCTCCAATAAGAGGCTGGGCTTGCATCTAAAAGTCTGTGCTTCTTTCTCTGGAAACTCTGTCATAACACCTCTTGCTTAGCTCCAAATCTAATTTTAAATTTATACAGTTGCCCTTTTTTTATAACAAAGACCCCTGGTCTTGTGATAAAATGATAGTTTTACTGCAACATGAGCTCAGAAAAATACTCCAAGTTTACTACCATAGCTCTCGCAGCTGTACAAACAGAAAATGCAGTAAATAAACTCTTTCCCTATAAAGTCAGTTTACAGCTAGTTTGGCAAGGTAAATATTAGTTAAAAAAAAGCCTTTTTAAACCGTAAATAATTTGAAATAAACCTATTTAGCAGAGGTAAAAAATTTTAGCCAGATGCGAATATAAATTCATGACTACCGAGAGATAAATGTAATTACAGCTATTTAACAAGACTCTGCTGACTTCAGCAGGTTAAAAACAAAAGAAGGAAATAAATGAAATTCATTCTAGTCACATTTGCCACTAATACTGTGTGTGAGTTCAGACTAGTGATCAAGGAGCGATGATCTGTTATCATGCACTTGAAGAATCAGGCATTCATTTTTATACCTATTTCAAAAAGCAAAGAAAAGCATTCTGATTTCACATCCAAGCTTTTATTTTATTAGACACTTACCAAGTAAATACTTAAAATTATTCTTTCCATACAGTAATAAATCTTTTAATCAACAATGAAACTTAACATTACTTCCATTAAATTCTATCCCAAATTAGACTTCCAAAACCACAGAAAACTTTTTTTTGTAATAAACTCTTAGAGATGGGTTCCCAGCATAATAGATGGCAATTTTTGATAGTTTTTAGTTTCAAGATTCTTTGAATGGGGCAAACACATCCTTTTGAAGATGCTTACCCTTTCTCAAGCTGCTACTACATTAAAGTACAATTATTAGCTTTCAGATGATGGAATGGAAGCCCAAAACAGGAAGGGAATCTCCCAGACTTCAGCCTCCCAGGGAAGGCCGTGACATGGAGACTCCTGGCAATCTCAGCAAACACCTTTCTGTATTAAGAAAGTCTCTTCACTGAAAGTTGTAGAAATCCAACGGACACTAAATGTTCCTCTTACCTATCACTACATACATATATATTATGATATATATAGTATTAAAATCTTTCTGAAAAGCTACTTAATCTTACACCCACTTTCTAAAGCAACAAACTTCAGTCATCTTCGCCTTCCTTCAGAAAAGCTCCAGCTGCAACTCTATTTATTATGAATCACTGCTATTTATATCTGCATTACTTGATCCTTCTAAGCATGCTAGTTTTGCTACTGACATTAGCATTTTGCCTTATTTCCTTCATCCCAGAACAGCAAGAGGGAATAAAGCTGAAACTGATCTTGTTAAACAAAGCACTGATCTGTGTTTTTGAAACACTCTGGTTATTTAGTGCTGAGATGTCCACCAGTAGAGAGAACTGATAGCCTTAAAAATCATGTTTTACAAGAATGCCAATGATACTTCATCTTCAACAATCACCACTGATATATGGCATGGAACACATCTAAATGTATATATATGTATATATATATATAAAGAAAAGCATAGATGAATATATATAAAGATCCTTTTGAGAGTAATTTCTCTGACTTCAAACTCCCTGCCCTTGGTTTCAGATAACTATCACTACTGCACTTTCTGAAGAAGTAATTTCTAGGAGGAACCAAAGCCAAATCTCTTTTTCCTGTATCAAGCAACGTTTCTGTAAAAGTGGTTTATGCATCTTTAACCATAAAATATTTTAAGTGCTTTTTCTTCTCTCAACTTAAGTTCCCATTTCAGGCAAACACTTTAATAGAAAAAGAGTTTTAAAATTATATTGCTTTAAGCAAATTTTAAAGTGTATTCTTGCAGGGTTTTTTCTGGGTTTTGTTTGTTTGCTTTTTATGTTGACCTCACTTGTCAGTCCAAATTTTAAAATGAAATTAGACCTTCTCATTCTTATCTTTTGTTTCTCCTTTAGACACATAACTTCTGAGTTTCTAGAGGCAGACATTGATACATTTCTATTTACAAACAGTGCATATTCCTCTCTTCAATAATTACTTTTAAACAGAAAGAAATCATTACTTTTAAAGTGAAAAGCTCTCTCCAGAAAGAATCCTTAAAAATAGCGAATGTTTTCCATGAAAACTGTGTAAAAGAATTCTATACAAGCACCCACATGAAGAACGAGTTTGCCCCAAATAGTACAAGTCAAAGGCCATTGTAACAAACAAGAGCCTTTCCATGTCCTTATTAGGTTTGGAATGAAGCCTGTATGCTGAAAATCCAGAAAAAAAACTAATATGACCCTAATGAAGAGTTGTAGACCTATTGTCAGGAAAGGCTGTTACCAGGAAATGTTTCAGCTACGGTTCCAGCTATTTGTTTTAAGTTTCCATCAGCTCACAGCTTCTTGCAATCAGCTGGTAACAGTTGAATTAGGAAATACAATCTAGCTGCCTCCCCATCTGCAACACAAATCATCATCTATTTTTTTCCTATCACCATGGATGTTTCACAGAATAAATAAACCAGCCTTCAGGACCTTCCATGAGCTTCTGCATCACAGCAGAGATGACTGATTGAGTTCAAAAAACTCCTTCCTGCACTGCATGAGGCAGCAAAGACTGAGCATGCTGAAGTGCAGCAGAGGAGTCAAACACAGGCAGCCTGTCAGCAAGGTGCTCCAACTGGTGCCCTTTGGAACCCCTTTACATACCAAGATGACATGAAACCTAAGCAGCAAAGACAAAAAGTGAAGTTGAACTAAGATGTCACCACAGTGCATTTTAAATGGGAGCAGATCACCTCTTTGGGCCTTTGGAAACACTGTGGCCAAAGCAAGCGAACTCACTGCCAAATATTCAATATGTGCTCTCTTATCCTGTATTGGAATGAAGTTACATGAGAGAGGACAGAAATGCTTGAATTGTTTGGGATTATCATCCTCTAGTCCTTGAATGAGAGTTCAACATTACTATCAATATCATATAGTGAATTGTGTAGCACTTCATGTTTAAAGATGTACTATTGAAATGAGATTATTTTAAGACAAAAAATGTATGGCTCTAATTCACATTTCAGTGTTTAATTGGGAAAGACAGGTTTCTTTTCAAAGAAAACTCTTAGAGATCAGGTCCACTATTCAGTGTGCACATGCTTTTATATATGTAGCAAATTTATGGCAGGCGAAATCCAGTTAAAACCAGAAAAGATATGTTTTGCTCTCTGCTTGTACAATACTTTTCGTTTAGTGAACTGCACTAGAAAATGCTTGCTCTCAAAATTTGCTTTTAAGACTTACAATTCTGATACTGAAATGAAGTCCTCTGAAAATGAAGTTGATTGCCCAATTCATATTATGGATTTTACATTTAGATATTAAGTATTTTAGAAAAGAGAAGAGCATACATGGCATATTTTGACTAAAATATATCCATGTCTCTTGCATAATTTCATTACAACGTCACTGAAATTATTACTATAATACAGGTGTATTCACTTCACTACAACACACTTACTCTATTTCCCACCTTGCAAAATACAGCTCTCTAAAATCCCTGGTTAAATGAAAGTATTTTTTTGTATTTTCTGAAAACAGACCGAATTTCTCTGGTATCCATACATTAAACAAGATAAAGGTGATTTAAAGAGCTCTATGCATGTTTCTGTCTGAAAAAGTATGGAAATGACAAAAATAAAAAAAAAAAAAGATATAAAAACCACTCACATATCCAGCCACAACTGTGCTTATTGGCATAAGAGTCAAACAGACAAATCTTTGCCATGGCTAGAAGAAGCTCCTTTAACAGGAATCTTTTCCCAGTCGGATCTGTGACAGTGTATGCCTAGATATTTATGGACTTAAAGAACTTGCACTCATGCTTAGTCTTAAAAAAACCAAACACAAAGTCCTAGCCTGAAACTCATCCAGCCCCTTTACTGACACCCAAAAAGGATTAGAATAGTATCATTTTCATATCCATGACATCTACAGTCCCATTTTGAATCCATATTACTCATTCTGCTTAAAGTACTACAGTCATTGCCTGAAATGTCAAAGCCAAGCAGCCCTTTCCAGCAAAGATAAACAGGAAAGCACAATGAATTTTTATTTCTAAGGGCAACCAGATTTGAAAACTTTTCTCTGAAATCTGTTTTATGACTCAGTTATGCTGAGACAGCTCTTATCTGCCAAACTTTCAGATGGGTGGTCTGAAGGAAGATGACTGAGCCATCACACATAAGACAACTTAAAAGAAGCTGCACAGAAAAAAAAAGCAGGCACACTTATTTTTAATAAAAGCATTTATGATAAAAGTTCACTCAACATCTGTCACTGTTGGCTCCAAATGTGCTATATTATACTTCTGCCAATTATGACGCTGAGCTGTCCTGATTACCCAGGCACAGCCCCATGGGCCAGCCATGCAGGCAGGCCATGAGTAGCCCTGAGTCAGCTGGGAGATCCAATGAAGGCAGCTGACTCACAGGGGTATCCCATACCACTTCATCATGCTCATTATAAAAGGAGGGAGCTCACTGAGGGTGAGGAGTTCCTTTTCCTGGGGCTCCTCCCTCTTGGCCTTCTGGTCCTGCTCCAGCGGACTAGGCCAAGTATAATCTTGTGCAGTCTATGTTGGTAATTGTATTAGTTTTGTTATTTCATTAAATCCATTTAAATTTCAACCCACGGGGCTTCTCCCTTTTTTTCCTGATTCCCCATCTCAGCCAGGGAGAGGTCACTGAGTGGTAGAGCAACTGCTACAGTTTACTACACCCAAATACAGGTTAAACGTAGGCAGATTTTTTGGCATCTAACATTTATTTGGACCTTGAATTAAATAGCTCTGGTGGGAGAATCCCAGGGTTGACGTTTTCATGGATTTCACCGGACATTACAACTACTTACTATGTTGGTGTGGGTAGGCTGGTTGGTGGGTGACTCCTCCAGTATTTGGTTTTGAAATTGCTTTTAATGCTCTGGATGGCTTTACCACTGTTTCTGTCTGGTTTGGTACAGTTTATTGCTTTTGGCCCTGGTCTTAGAGGTGCTGCCCTGTTATGTTTCGTGGCATTAGGTTATGGTGTAATAAATTAGTTTGTAATTATGTCAATTTCTGGTCTCTATGACATGGTGACAAGCAAGGAGACTCTGGAACACCCTCAGGATGCTTCTACAATTGTGCTCATATTATCAGGCCTTTTGAATATTTTTCAGTTTGTCCATCTTAAAGTGAAACCTTGGCATAGAGGTGGGTCCTCTGTAGCTGTTACCACCTCTGCAATGGGCCTTGCAGGGGTCTTGGCCCCCATGAGAAGTATTGCAGATACTCATACCCTGGTAATGGGTGATGCAGTTGCCCTGGATACTCAATTGGTGCCAGTTGCCCCTGGATATAAGAGGCAATACATGAGAAGAGCAGGTGAAGAGGTGACTACTCAGCCTCTGTCCCTTAGCAAGTTGCAAGACATACATAAAAAT
Organism: Podargus strigoides; assembly: GCA_028020825.1. Taxonomy (NCBI): domain Eukaryota; kingdom Metazoa; phylum Chordata; class Aves; order Caprimulgiformes; family Podargidae; genus Podargus; species Podargus strigoides. The sequence goes on along the minus strand of CM051621.1, from coordinate 60,485,464 downwards.
TATAGTCAGCATGAAGGCAAGCCACTTGTTTCTTGGCTGCTCCAGTGCTGGGATAATGAAGTTCATGGTTTGAAACCAGACAGTAATGAAGCCATGCAGTTGGGAGAGGTGGCTAGAGACGTGGGCACAGGCAAGGGCCTTGCAAGAAAAGCACAGCCTCTCAGTCTCTGGAGACGACTCCTGTGGAGAGTGAAAAACAGGTATCCCTTTGGGGATGATGTTGTGTACAGACTGAGCAGGTGGACATCTATTGAGGTGTTCAGTATCTGAGAGAAATAGCTGTACAGGAGGTGATTTTTGCTACTCTGGATGACTGTCAGACACCTCTGGATCCAGATACACTTAAAGTTACTGAACTCATGTGGTACAAGTGGATATTGAGTGTGCCTCCAGCCCATGCCAATATGTTGGTGTTATTCTGTTGGGAAGATGATGAGGCACCAATGATAAGTGAACTGGATGCTTGATTGCAGCAGTGTACAGATAATCTTCCTCCTCACATGCTGGCATCTCTGCTCTGTGTGAAGTAAAAACCTGTGTAGTTTTTACAGCTACAGCTTGGTGTAATAAACTACAAGCTCTGTTTCAGCTTTGCCCCATTATCAGCATGCCTATAACAACACGAAAATTTTATGCAAACACATCCTATACAGTCTTTCTCACAGATGTCTGTGATGCACACTGAGCAAACAGACTACACTTGCATTAAAAGAAGTTTTTGCAGAATGAAGAGTAACTTCCCTGCTCAAGAGATTCCAAGCAGCTTGCTTTCATCCTGCTGGCAAAAATAATTTTGTGAACACAGTTAACACAAATCCCATTGAAAGCTCCCACAACTAATTTCTGAATGCACTATGTCTACAGCCAATGCCACTTTCTCACTGAGTTCATAATTATTCAACATGGGCACAATGACAATTATAACACACTATATGGCTTTCTCTTTTTCACATAATTTAATAAATTCTCATCCCCTGAAGACCTTAAGATATTTACTTTAATGCTTCCCTATCAAGAAAATGATTTTCTTTGATGTAATTTTCAGAATAATCAAGTAAAATCAAGTCCCAACCTCTTTCATAACCACATTCCCTGCTTCCCATGCCTGCTTCTGTTCCACAACATAAATTATTTTCCACTGAAATTCTCAAGCTTATGTTGACATCTATTTATTGAGTAGTATGAGAAAGATTTCAGTATTCTGTGGCTTTTCCTAGGAACCCTGCAACACCAGACTGAAAAACATCATGTCTCTCCTCCATCTCACTCTGCCTCTGCAATTGCCTCAGGCTGCAAACATCCTGCCTGTCCAAGAATATCTGGCAGGGTGCTAAGGCAGCCAGAATGGTGAGCACGTGGGGTCCCACATCCAAGAGGGAAGTTGTTGCTAGCAAGCAGAGTTCAGTCCTGAAGTTAGTGCTGATATAGCCCTTGGCCAGGAATCATGGAATACGTTGTATTTGATTGGTGCTGAGAGATTTAATGTCAAATTATTGAAAAATCTATTATTAAATAGGCTCTTTTTCTCAAGATGTGTGGATCACAGTTGTGTAGCCAAGTATCCGACAAAGCAGAAAAGGCAGCAGCAGCTCATTTCTTCCAGCATGGGGAAGACAATATGGACTCCACTTGCCAAGCTGCAAAAATTCAGACTAGTCAAGAAGCAGACCACTGGCTGCAACTTCTGGCAACAGCTCAGTCCTGAAAAGGTAGTTAGCATTTACAAATAATTCTCTATCTTTATCACTTCATAAAACCAGTTGTTATGCACTAAAGCTGTTTCCAGTAGCTGGGCAGCCAGGAAACACTTGAGCCAGAAAACCATTGTAGGTAAAAGGACACTAAGTATCTGGAAGGAAAATCCAGATATAACAGTGCTTGCCTAAACCCCTCTGAGCTATCCTATCTGTTTCTGCCCTTGGTAGAGGGAACAATTAGAAATCACCCATTCAGCTCCTACTCTTTTGTTAATTCTGTCACTAAGAAACAGAACTGCATCCCAGATCTCTTACTCTACTTGAAGAACAACTCATTAAGTATAAACAGAGACACTGGATCTAAAAGAAACTATGACCTATGTTTTTTCCACTGCTTTCATAGAGGCACTCCTCATGGCTGTTCTTTGCAAAAGAACAAGATGAGCATGGCAAAATACCTTCCCCACCAGAGCCAGTAGCACCAGACAAATAGGCAGTTTTTCAGTATATTTTTTACCTTAATCTGATTTTCTAGCTGTAACCCTTAAATAGGGTCACTTTCTACTGTAGAAAGTGGCCCTATTTAAGTTTACTATATAAACTTATTACTATATATTATTATATGCAAGTAGAACTGAAGATGTTTTTATTATATATTGTCTTCCCTTAGCAAAACTATATATATAATTTATCTTACTTTTTTCATGAATTTATCACTTCACCATTGATTCTTCATGCTTTGCTCATAGTTTTTAATGTATTTCAGGTAAATTATGGCTCATGACAGCTAGATTACAATATAACACATACTAAGCAAAATGTTCATTGTCTTCCCCATCTATCATGTAACAGTTCTACATCTATATCAAATTGTAAAAAGCATCTTATGGCCTCTTCATGCTGCTCGACCATTTCAAGGGATCTGTGTCAAATTTCACTTGAACTTGATTTCTCATTTGATTTTCTTTCCTAAGACATTCTTAAATTCTGCCTGTCAACTCTTATTATGAAAGAAATTCACAGGATGGTATTGATTTTATTTAGTTTAACTTCTATGTTTTTTGCTGCTCACAATTAATCATTACAGCAATTCAATTGCAGAGAGGTTGAACAAAATCTGATTTTCCTCTAAAAAGAAGTTAGTAAGTAGGAAGAAAAAAATATTTGTTGCTATATATAGGAGTGGACAAATAGTGCAAAATGAACATTAACAGTACTCAACAAAAAGTATGTTTCTTTCCCAAAACTGATTTTAAACTAGCTTTTAGCCTTTTTGTGTTTAAGATATGAAATAAAGTACTTGATCATTTAGATCAATCTTTGGACTTGGTGGCCTCACAGTGTACTAAACAATGGAAGTGACAGACTGAGACATAAGGATGTGTCGGTAATTGTTGTTACACTGACAATTGTAGTGCCAATATCAACAATCCATGGAAGCCCACTTGCCCCTAGGTTAAGGGAACCTGTTGCTTTACCACTGACTCCAACTGTTAAGGTAATACACACTATACGAAAGTCAGAAAAGAACAGTGAGACAAAGATGACAGATGGAATTAGCATTCGTCTCTGATCAAGCTATAGATAAAATATCATGTTAGTTACCCTAATGCCTCATAATTAAACATGTAACGAATGCCTGCACAGAGACATTTTAATACAAGCCACTGAAATTCAAGAGCCATCTCTAAAAATTCAGAGGCAAAAGCCAACCAGGATAGCTCAACTTTTGAACATATTAATTTTGAATTCCATAAGCCTTTTGTATTATTTAGGCAAGCTACAGAACTTGTGTCTTTTGTTCAAATTATTCACATCATTGCAACGTCTCTTTTAAGAAATAAAGGAAACATTAGCAGTTACATTGATTCAAAAGGCTTCCATTCTGAATACTTGAGAATGCTATGGATGTCACAAGTTTCTATATTGTTCTCAGTGACTTTTACCGTACAAAGACTAAAATTACAGGTTTTGCTTGGGATATTGTTTGTACTGCCTCTGGAAATCGTGCCACAGTTGTCATTATGGTAAGATCTTTCTCTTGTTTTCTTGCTAGTTACATTTTGCTATGTGGAGAAACAAAGCTAGTGCTATCATTCTCACCAGCAGGAAAATTGAATAGCGAACCACTTCTTCTGCCTCAGGACGTCTGTTATTTTTGCAGTTTTAAATAGTGTCTGTGACTAGCAAACTGTGAAGAAATGCAAAAGGCAAATCCTATTTAAAAGCATAAGATAAACTGCTGATACTTACCAAACTATTCCCTGAGCCCCAGAGCCAATAGGTTTCAAGTTCTGGTAGCGTTTGAGAACTGTGAAGGTCGAGTCACCTACTTCCACACTGTAGAACTGGTTGTCAACTTTGCTTTTGCTCATGTTGTAATGTTTGGCAATATATGACACATCCACTTGTTTCCCAAATCCCTGTTGTACAGAAGAAGGGAAGCGGGGAGGGAGTGGAAAAAAAACAGAAACCAAGGCAGATAAAACATCAGAATACTAATAAAATGCAGTCAGTCTAATTTTCCAGTATAACTTCTTGTCATTTTAGGCTCATTGTCATAGATTCTACATGAATTCTCAAATGCTCTCAAAGACTCTATCAAACTCTCTTTCACACACGAAGTAATCATAAAAAGTCACTGATTAAAGAAAGCTAGTGAATTCTTCAGCTGATGTTTGTGACACAGTTACTCTCAACTACTGTTCTCTGCTTGCCATTGCTGCTGCTTTATGACCAGTGGCTTACGCATTCATACTGATTCTGTCCTCATTTGTATTGCAATAAATGTCTTCTTTTAAAATGAGAAGACTTCTACGTTGATCTAAGTAGGACAAGAGACACAGGAGTTAGGCTCTTCATCATTTGTCATATAGAGCAAAGAAGTCTATTCACATGGTTGCTAAAATTTTCCTTAAGCATATGATAAAGGTCTTGAGAACCTTTCAACAGGAGCAGCAAAAGAAACAGAGCAGTTTATAAGACAAACTGTGACCTGACATGGCTCAGTATCATGGAGAGTATTCAGCAGCTCAGGAGATCTTCTGAAGTTCTGGCTTCCTAAGGATTAGAAAACTTGCTCTAGTGACCTACCAAATATGTAAGTCCTAAGCAACGGCTGATTTTCATGACACAAAGACAAGTGTCATGCTTGCTTTAAAGCTAGCACTGCAGAACTGTAACCTCACCCAAATTTGTAGAATTACTATGCAGAAAGTTACATTATAAATATTTCATGAGTACTAGTGAGCTCAGTTCCCGGAAGACTATGGAACAAAGTATATAATAATTTGAGCTAAAAATCAGAACTTAGTGTTTGCAATTTACGATTCTATACTACATGATGCTGAGCACATGATGCAAAATTCAACATATTACAATGGATCTGTCCTCAAGTAGTTGACAATTCACTTATGGAAGCTAAGAATTTTTCAAATGCTTTCTTTAAGGAAAAGCCTCTCTAAGCCTGTGTATTTTTTCTCAGTGCTTGCAAATGCAGCCTCTAAATCTTCTTATTTGCTCTATTATAAATTGCTTTACCAAAAAAAAAACTCTGAACAATCAACTGTGTTACGTGACTATAGACTACTAAGCTGAATTTTGATGGAGCAGGACATTTGTAAAGTCAATTTGGAGAATATTATTTTTTCAATTTAAAAGGACATAATTTCATTGTTCCAAGAAGCTGGCCATTAAAAACAGATAACTGACCTTGCTAAGAATTTTTTCAGGTTTGCCTTAGGATGATTAATATTCTTTTTCCCTCTGTTATCTCACTGAAAGGCCCATTGTCATTGGATAGCATTGGTTAATCCTAACCACCTCATGTAGACTTTGAAATATTTTAATAAATCTAGCTGTTCATTCAAACAGAAAATCTCATTTCAGCAGAGCAATTAGAAACATTACATTCACTTGTTAATCAGGCACAGAGCAACGCACTTCTTTTTTTTCCCCTCCAAATGCAGAAAGTGAGAGATTTATGGACACTGACATAGTCCTAAATTCAAGCTTATAGAGTGAAATGATTCTAAATAGTTTGATTTTTTTCTCATCTGAAGACAGACTGCATCTTATAACTCCTTCCATTATGTGAAGAGAGATGCATAAATTTGGCTGGATCAACTATGCATACCAGACCTGGAATTGAGAGGCTTTATTTTAATAATATGCTCCCAATAGACAGGAACTAATCACAGCTCCCTCTGGCTAGACAAACACATTTTCAGCGGTGTTTTTCCTGATGTCATTATCAGAACAATACAGACGATATTCAGCATTAACACCCGTTTCTCTGAAACCAATGATATATAAAGTGTCAGCATGAAAATTGCATTCCTTAGTGAGCCTGACTTGTAGCCAGCTCCTCTGGAAGTACAGATACAGCAACTATTTTAAACAAGCCAGATATTTTTAGGCTGCGTGTTTAGGCTGGGGTGAGTCAGGCCCGCCATAGCTTTGTTTGCATCCTCACTCCTGAGCTACTGAACTGTTCATCATGTGGTACAGAGCTACATGGGAAAAGATACTTTGACACTCTACATTTAGAATCCTGTGCAAATCAAAATTACTTGATTTTAATTTAGACTAAGCCTGTGAACTGCTTGCCTCAGGAGTCCCACGCTGCCTACAGTGGGATTTCTGAACTACTGCATTTCCAGGAATTGGTTGTTTTAAATCCAGAAATGTCTTAAAAATCAATTAAAGCAGCTCAGAAGAACCACTCTGCAGTACCTCAGTTATATGGATAATTAATGTATTCAATTGCTTCAGTCATTTAACAGCAATTAAAGTGATGTTGATCAGCAGGATGCAGAAGACCGCAAGCGGTAAGACCCGGTCAGAACACACAAGTATCCTGATGAGCAGCTCTCCTCTAAGAGAGATCATTCCTCTGACAATCCATTCTTAACTTTGTGTGATTAGGAAAGGTAAAGACTGTTTTCTTTTTCATGGATTTTCTTTTTCTTTTTAGATTAATATTTTTCTCAAAGTCTGTCTATTATCAAAGCTCCTTATGGCTCTCAGATTTGTAGAGAATATCAACACCAAGAATTACTTACAAAATTCAAGGCAGGCTGATTTAGTTTGAAGTTCACTCCAGCAGAATGCCTCCTCTGAGTGACAAACACTTCAGCTTTGTGGACAGGCCAAACAGTCTCCATGTCATCTACTAATTTGCCTCCTCGCTTTAAACACATACTGATGAAAAAATATAAAAAACCCCTACTCTATATTTTGCTGATTTTTACCAAAGCCTACATAAGCAAAATTAAATCACAGTAAGCCTACTGCTTAAGCCCAAAGTACTGTTTACTTTTATAAGAAACAGGAGATAAATGATAAAATGAATGATAAAACTATCCTTGTCATGATCATAATTTAAATCAAATCCCTAAATCAATGAATTAACAGCATTAGTGGATTAATTGCATTTGATCAGATCCCCAAATTAAGATGACAGGGAATCAAATCATGAACCATCTCCAAGTTGATACAACAGCCACTTCCTAAATGAGGACAAGGAAATGGCAGTTTTGTTCCACTCTAAAATTAAGCTTAAAATGCTTTTCCCATTAGCAAGGAAATTCATACTCTTAATAGAGCACGTCAATGTTAGTTTTAGTTCAAAATCCTGATTAAAAGGTTCTTCTCAAAGTCACAGAATGAATGAATCACAGAATGATGATTTGGGTTTGGAAGGGACCTCAAAAGATCATCTAGTCCAATCCCCCTGCCAGAGCAGGAATACCTAGATCAGGTCACACAGGAACGCACCCAGGAAGGTTTTGAATGTCTCCAGAGAAGGAGACTCCACGACCTCTCTGGGAAGCCTGTTCCAGTGCCCTCACTGTGAAGAAGTTCTTCCTCACATTTATGTGGAACCTCCTATGTTCCAGCTTGCATCCGTTGCCCCTTGTCCTATCATTGGATGTCGCTGAGAAAAGCCTGGCTCCATCCTCATGACACTCACAAGTCTTCAGATCCACATTGCTGATCTTAAGGAAACCCACACACCACATTTTGGTCTCATTCTGTTACATTCTCAGCGCTCACTGAAATCCTTTCCACAAGTCTTGGTGTTGATATAACAGTTAATATCCCTTTCCTTAACCTCCTTCTACACCATGTAAGATATTTCAGATTCAGGTTTTACTGCCTAAGGCTTACAAGCTCTGTATTGGAAGCTTAAGTTAAATCTTTGATTATCTGACAACAAAAAGTAACACAAGGTTAGGAATTTCCAGTATACACCCTCTGTACACACACCTAAAACAAAAAACTTCTTTCAAATTTGATACTGACATCTTAAGAAACCACAAATTAGCACTTCATTAAGAACTGGCTGGGGAAAGGGAGGGTATACACACACATGCCCATCAGGTTTACTTCTTAGGATATCACAGTAAAGATGCATAGGTCTCATATAGAAAAGTGAACTCCATGGAATTAAACTTTCAGGTGAGGTTCAAATGAACATGGGCAAGTGACAATACTGGGGCCCCAAAGTAATATTAAACATTATTGGTGTGAAACAGAAGCAAATTTATTCATCTTTTTAGCTTTGAACAAAACACATTTAGTTTCTCAGACCTCTGTGTAATGGGAAAAATTACTCCTCAGAGATAAAGTGTGCATTGCAGTGCTATTTACTCTGTTTCCACACCAGAACTTAACTTTCATTGAACATGTACAAGAAAGCATGCACCATTATTAGTTCTTTCCAGTATCTAAATGAAAACTTCTAACACACAGCTAATGCCATTCTCTTTCCTCCATACTGAGGACTTGAAGAGTATGAGAAGTAAAGGTTTTTCAGACCTGGAAACATAGCTATCCTTGTTGGGTTACTTAAATGCATAGCCATATCTGCAACGACGTTTGCTTAATATCCCAACAATTGGGAAGGAGCAAAGAAAATGAACTGTGAAGACTCGAGCAACTGAGTTGAAGGAAAGAGATACTCTCACCATTACTAAATGTTCACAAAATATATTTTGCTTTCGAAGAACAATTATTTTAAAATTAAGTCGAACTCAAAAAACTTACTGCCTCACAGAGCCACAAGTTGTATACATTTCCTTTTTTTAATTCACAGCATAGAGAGCAAAAGAGAGGGTTAAAAAGCACAACAAAAAGAAAATTGTTATTTTCTGTATTATGAGGAGGATTGTTTGCTGATATCCCATTTTATTTGTCCATTTCTATCCCATAAAAGAACTATATTTATTATATTTCACTGACAGACCTTTGTCTCTCAACATCATTCCTCCTACTATTGTTGAACCTAAAATATCACAATTTCTTACAGTTCAGCGTCTCATACATCTTACTTTTCACAAATACAAACCATGCTAATGGCAGTTTAAGCTGAATTGCTCTCCTTTGCATTTCCAAGACAATGAGTGCTGTCACACTCTGTTAGGAGGCACCAGCCAAGGGGAAACTTTACCTCAATATTAGTATCCTTCCCTGCCTGCACACTGAAATACCTACAGGAATACATCAAATTTCAAGGGTACTATGATTCAAGGCTACTGAAAACAACTAAATGACTCCACATGTGTGAATGGAGGTGAAGAAAAGAATTAGATGGAAGACTGAAAGGCTGACTCCGAATTTGCAGTTGTCACAGGACCCAAAGATGAGCAGGATGCAAAGGAGAGGATATTCTCAGCTAGCAACCACAATTGCTCCCCAAAGGTCCCCAGCAACCCCACTCCATCTCAGACAAAGAGACCGGTATGGAGGACAGGACATTTCAGAGGTGGATGCCTTCAGTCCCTCAGGATCCAAAAGGATAATATCTTAAAGCTACAATTTGACCTTAAAAGTCAGATGTTGACATTCTACAAATTGAAGTTCTGAAATCCTCAGAGTCTTCTTGCCAGCTCTGAAAATGTACATAGAGGTAAGACCTGCCCACCTGTGTGCATCTGCTAAGTCAACAATGCCATTAATTTAGTGGCTATCCTCCCACTTGTACAGCTGTGATTTTCTCAGATGTGACAAGTGCCAGAATTCCAGGTTGAAGAGACATTTACTGAACCCTCTGCTTTAATAGTCATAGGTTTTGCTCTGTAAAGTTGGATGGCCACAGAAGCCGCCAATTGAGAAATACAGAGTATCTTTGCAAAGAAAGACCTAGTAAATTATTATTTATTGTGTATTCTGTATATGACACGTTTGTGGCAGAAATATTATCTATTCTTCTCACCATAAAGCCAGACTTTTCACTTATCCCTGAACTGAGAGGTCCACAGACATTTATCAAGTCTCCTGCAAAAAATAGGATTTTCATCTTGTGTGTGTTTGGGTGTAGTATCACAGATTTTTATCTTATCAGCCACATCACACCACAGTTCTCCATTCTTCTATTCCCATCCTGTAAGGATCTTATTAGTCACCCAGTCTTCCTGATTTTAGTGTGTTTTGAGTGGTTTTTTTTCACAGGTTAATTCTCTGACTTCTTTTAATCTCTCTCCAACAGTCTTGTCCTAGCCTCCAGGCCCAACCTATCCTCTTTTATGAAGTCAGCTTTTCAAGTAGCCAACTGACTCTTGCAAACAACTTAATCTTGATCAATTAATCATTGATTTTACTGTATTTGCTTTATTCACTCTATTTTAAAACAGATCTTATTAGATGGAGTAAAAGATGAATAAGTGTTGGTTGATTGGTTTTGGTTGTTTTCTTTTAAACACATTGTTCTTGTTTAACATCTTCTAAGATACCAAAATCCAAGAGCTTCAGAACTGGCTCTTACCTAATTCTGATTACACAAGAAGCAGCAGGTTTACCTTCCATTTCCTTTTCACTGTTACCTGCTCAAAATAGCAAGCAAGGCACATGTTCATCACCTGTCCTCCATGTGTTCACTGCACTTGAACTACTTTTAATTGCTTCTTTTTTAAAGGCACAAAATTTCTGTAGTTCTGTAACTGTGGTATAAAGTGTTGCTCAGAAGTCATTGTGACCCGAAGGTGTCTGCTTCATTCCAGGCCCACCTTCTAAGAGATGAGCAACATGCAAGTATATGCACAACAAACCAACTAGTTCAAAATGATTCCTCATTCTCCTGATGCCTAAAGAATTCAACGCTTACACACAGGTAACATCCAACCCTGGGTCCATCATACCAAAGAAGGTAAGGATGAGAAGACTGATCAAGAAAAACAGAGAGGACTGCTTGAGAGTAAGGTTTCTTTATGGACGTGAACTTAATCAGTGATCCAAATGCAAAATGTAGCAAAAAATAAAAGAAAGATTTAAGAGTATATGAGAGCGCTATGGTAAATACATTTGGAAACATCTTATTCAGGCACAGCCCCAGAGATAGGAAGCTAACAAAGCCACACCACGGAATCGCATCTAAAACAGAGGAAAGTAATGGCAGAAGCCACATATAACTTGCAGGAGAAAGAAGAGGAAAACACTGTGGTTTACATTAATCAGTTTGTTCTGAGGCCCTAGATTTGAAAAAGCAATAACATGGGAAGAAGCAAGATACAATTAAGACTAGGAAATAGAAATGAGATCAATAAAAGTTGGCCAAAACATCACAACACTAAGAAATGAAAAATACACTCAATTTATCAACAGCAGTGAAGGGAACATAGAAGCACAGTGCGTTAAAAGCATAGGAGAGCCAAGATGGGTTTAACAGCTCCTCTTTATTTATTGCATATATTGATAATACAGTATATTTCAAATGGCTTACACTTCTCAGGAAAATGGAATTACACTGAAATACTGCATATTGTTTAAGAAGTTTTCTTCTAGTATGCAAGCAGGGCAGCAAGATGACTGACTAGACAAAAAGCTATGCCCCTATACACATCATAGCTTGCTTTAAAAAGCAGGATAAAGAGGAGGCATATAACAGTACAGATGAAGTATTCAAAAAATTAAGATTTCCCATACAATTATGTAATTACACTATTCACTGTGAAGACAATAGATAATAAAAAGATTCTCCCTTTCAAAGTAAAGACTATAAGGAGCTGAATAATTTAATCATACCTTTTATTAGAAATAGACAGCTCTTGATCCTCCCTCCTCCTTTGCTTTATACTGCTTTGCATTTAAGTGAATAAAAGTTGTAACTGGTAATTTCAACATCCGGCCTTGTTTGTACCTTAATTCCAACCAGGTGTGACTAGTATAACCATTTTTCCACTACCGGCCAGGTCAGAGCAACTAATGTTACTGACCAGGTCAGGACAGAAGGATAGAATTCTTTTTCCTGCAATGTCAGGATAGTATCTCTTGTATGTATTTATTGGATGACTCCTCTTTGGGTACCTGCTGTAGGCATTAAACATGAATCAGTTTCATTCAGTGATAAAAGTTCAGCCAAAATACTGTTGATTTCATCATACACACTTTAACAAAAACATTGTAAATACATTTGGTTCTGTATGTACCTCTGAACACCTTTTATTGAGTTAGGGTAACAGCAAAGGAATAGTCACAGTGGCACATTTCCACTAAATGAAAAATCTGGAGTGCTGTGACAAAAAGCATTAGTTATACATGGTCACACAATGACTGATGCCAAGACTAAAGGAGCACTGAACATAAAAGGAAGTGATTAAGAGTGCCTTTCCTCTGCACAAGTGAAATAGAAAGGTTTCTATACAGCTCCGCTTTGGTCTAAGTAAAAGCGAGAGGAAATCTGGCAACGAGAGTCTTGCAAAAAACTGTATTCTGCACAGTGAAAGTAACTTTTTAGTCAATAATGCCTTCTTCATATAGCCTAAGGAAAAACCCTTTTTTGCATTTTTTGCCTTTTTTTTTTTTTTTGTAAGCAAACTCTGTCAAAACATTACAAAAATACTATGTTTGAAAAAAATCCTTTCTAATCTCAAACAGTGGAAGAATTAAGAACAGGAGATAAAGTACAGAGAAGACAGTTAAAGAGATTATCAAACTGACTAGCCAAGGCTCATCCTAGAGCTGATGATTTACAGAACTACAGAGTGGTAGTGGTTCGAAGGGACCCCCCGAAGATCATCTAGTCGAGCTCCCTTGCTAAAGTAGGATCCTAGAGCAGACCACACAGTAACACGTCCAGACAAGTTTTAAATGTCTTCAGAGAAGGAGACTCCACGACCTCTCTGGGCAGCCTGCTCCAGTGCTCAGTCACCCTCACAGTAAAGAAGTGTTTCCTCATGTTAAGATTGAACCTCCTATGTTCCAGTTTGTGGCCATTGCCCCTTGTCCTGTCACTGGACACCACCAAGAAGAGTCTGGCCTCATCTTCCTGTCACCCACCCTTTAGATATTTATAAGCATTAATGAGATCCCCCCTCAGCCTCCTCTTCTCCAAGCTAAACAGACCCAGTTCCCTCAGCCTCTCCTCATATGGGAGATGCTCCAATCCCTTCATCATCTTACTGGCCCTGTGCTGGACTCTTTCCAGTAGATCCTTGTCCCTCTTGAACTGGAGAGCCCAGAACTGGACACAGTACTCCAGATGAGGCCTCACCAGGGCAGAGTAGAGGGGGAGGAGAACCTCCCTTGACCTGCTGGCCACACTCCTCTTTATGCATCCCAGGACACCATTGGCCTTCTTGGCCACAAGGGCACGTTGTTGGCTCATGGTCAGCCTGTTGTCTACCAGGACTCCCAGGTCCTTTTCCCCAGAGCTGCTCTCCAGCAGCTCAGCCCCCAGCCTGTACTGATACATGGGGTTGTTCTTCTCCAGATGCAGGACTCTACACTTGCTCTTGTTGAATTTCATTAGGTTTCTCCCTGCCCAACTCTCCAGCCTGTCCAGGTCCCGCTGGATGGCAGCACAGCCCTCTGGCATGCCAGCCACTCCTCCCAGTTTTGTATCATCAGCAAGTTTGCTGATGATACACTCTGTCCCTTCGTCCAGGTCATTAATGAATATATTGAATACGACCGGACCCAGTACCAACCCCTGGGGGACAGCACTAGTCACAGGCCTCCAACTAGACTCTGCCCCACTGACCACTACACTCTGGGCTCTGTCCTTCAGACCAGTGTAGAGCCAGCCTTCTCAGCAGAACAAATATTTGGTACTCTTGAGTTAAAAAACACAAACCAAATCTCCCAACACCTGTCACTGCTTCGTGTTAAATGCTTACATACAAGTAATAGCCCTTTTCCAAAATTGTACTTTCATTTACACGGACTCCATAAGTAATATAAAGGGGAAAAAGCCACCAGTGTTTACCATAATTCCATTTCAAAGAATGCAACATCGTTCTTAACCCTCAAAAAATGAAGAATGTCCCTAACATCCCTCCAGCTAGTTAGATTACTAGTCTCTATCTCACTGAAAAAACTATGAAGAGACAGAATTCAAACACAAAACACTCTTCACAAATGTGCAAAAAAGGTCGTCGTTTGTTCATGCACACAGATTTGTGACTCATACAAGTTAAGCAGCTTAATCTAAACAAGAGAACGAAAATCTGGACAAACAAATATGAATTTTTCTTTGTATCACAAAGTTAGTTTCAGCCTTGTAGAATTCCAAGTATTGAGACCAAACAATTTCAAGGGTAATTTACAGATACAGAATTGGCTAGAGCACAGTCTCATGACTCTAGAACATGCATAGCATATGGTGTTCAACTGGAGACAAGATAAATCCCACAATATTAGTTATACTCTCTCTTCACTTTTAGTAAAGGTAGACTAAAGGATAGAAAATTGCAATCACAGGCTGCAATGTAACAGGCTGTCTCACAAAAACAAAGGCTAAGATAAAATAATAATAATAATCTGTGTATGCATAGTTATGTTGTTTGATTCATTGTTAAGTTTATTGGAAGTACAGTCAAAGCTTTTTCTGTTTGCGAACTCTGCTGTAATTTTTCCTTAAAAAAAAATCTCGAACATTAACTGACATTCTAGCAAAACAAAATTAAAAATCAAAGGCAAACTACAAAATTATCTCCAAAACAAATAGAAAAGTAATTTTTGTGATACATTCTTCTATTTTTCATATTTACTCTCATTCTTATAATCAGTCACTCGCAGTAGGTTGCTGAAATTCACTTCTACTTTTTCTTTTACTACTGTATGAACTGCAAAAATGAAGTACAAGTATATACTGTACCTTGTTTTACCTGTAAGGAACACACACCTGACAAAAGGCAATCTTCACATCCAGAGTAGGTTCACCACAATAATACAAGAAATGGCGGCTCATAAATACCTGCAATTAAAGAAAAGTAAACATAGAAAGAAATCTTGTATGTCTGCTGATGTGCAAGTACAGTGCAGCTCTATCTATGTTTGGATTATAAAACCAACCTGAGTTGCCACCTAGCTCATGAACAACAGAAATCAGAACACTGAACTGTAAACAGGCTTTAAATTCTTTCTAATGCTTGTTAAGGTTGTGGCCTCAAATATGACTTAGTTACACCTGAGAAATTTCACAGTAACTGATGCCATTTCCTCAAAGTTTATCATATGATTTGTCTTTATATGTACCTATATGAACAAAAGTAAAAATCAGATTAACAGTGTTCTAAACAATGTGGAATGGGAGACAGTTTGATCATTATGGGAAGGAAAAAACCAAGACCTAAGTTAACAATTATTAGGAAAGGGGCAGGTTGGGGTCAGTCATCATAGGATCTGTAATGATCATGAGGCGATAAGAGTTCAAGATAATGGGTAGTAGGCACAAAACAAGTGGGACTGCAACCTTGGACTTAGGGAGGGCTAACTTCGACCTCTTCAAGAAACTGCTTGGAGAAATCCCATGGGTTAGGGCTCTGGAAGTTAGGGAGGCTCAAGAGAGCTGGTTGACATTCAAGTACCACTTCCTCCAAGCTCAGGATCAGTACATCCCTAAAAGCAAGAAATCAGTCAAAAGACACAGGAGATCTGCATGGTTGAGCAGGGAGCTTCTGAAAAAACTCAAGTGGAGTAAGAAGTTTACAGTACATGGAAGAAAGGACTGACCACTTGGGAAGATTACAAGAATGCTGTCATAGTGTGCAGGGATGAAACCAGGAAAGCCAAGCCCTCCGTGGAATTAAACCTGGCAAGGGATGTCAAGGGTAACAGGAAGGGTTTTGTCAAGTATATTGGAGGCAAAAGAAAAACCAGAGAAAATGTGGACCTGCTGTTGAATGAGGCAGGTGCCATGGTGACAGAAGATGCAGAGAAGGCAGAGTTACTGACTGCCTTCTTTGCTTCAGTCTTTAGTGCTCAGGCCAGCCCTCAGGAGTCTCAGACTTTGGAGGTAACAGAGAAAGTCTGAAGGAAGGAAGAAAGACTTTCCCTGTGTTGAAGAAGATCAAGTTAGAGATCAATTAAGTAAACTGGATATCCACACATGGGATACACCCACGAGTACTGAGGGAGCTGGCAGAAGTCATTGCTGGGCCACTCTCCATCCTCTTTGAAAGACACTGGAGAACAGGAAAGGTGCTTGAGGACTGGAGGAAAGCCAGTGTCACTCCAGTCTTCAAGAAGGAAGACCCAGAAAATTACAGGCCAGTCAGCCTCACCTCCATCCCTAGAAAGACGATGGAACAGCTTGTTCTGGGTGTCATCTCAAAGCATGTGGCAGAAAAGAAGGTTATCCGAAGTAGTCAACATGGATTCATGAAGAGAAAGTTGCGTCTGACTAATCTGATAGCCTTCTACAATGGCATGACTGGATGGACAGATGAGGAAAGGGCAGTGGATGTTGTCTACTTTGGCTTCAGCAGGGCTTTCTACACTGCCTCCCACAGCATCCTCATAGGCAAGCTCAGGAAGTGTATGTAGATGAATGGACAGTGGGGTGGATTGAAAACTGGCTGATAGTGCTAAGGGGGGGTATGATTAGTGTCACACAGTCTAGTTGGAGGTCTGAAACAAGCAGGATTTCCCAAGGGTCAGTACTGGGTCCAGTCCTGTTCAATATATTTATCAATGACCTGGATGAAGGGACAGAATGTATCCTCAGCAAGTTTGCTGCTGACAAGAAACTGGGAGGGGTGGCTGACACAGTCTGGAGAGTTGGGCAAAGAGTAACCTTATGAAATTCCACAAGGGCAAGTGTAGGGTACTGCTTCTAGGGGGGAAACAACCCCATGCACCAGTACAGTTTAGGGGTTGACCTGCTGGAAAACAGCTCTGTGGACAAGGACCTGAGAATCCTGGTGGACAATAAGTTAACTATGAGCCAGCAATGTGCCCTTGTGATCAAGAATGCAAATAGCATCCTGGGGTGCATCAAGAAGGGTGTGGCCAGCAGGTCAAGGAAGATCATCATCCCCCTCTGCCCTGCTGAAACTACATCTGGAGTACTGTGTCCAGTTCTGGGGTCCCTGGTTCAAGAAGGACAGGGAACTGCTGGAGAGGGTACAGCAAAGGGCTACAAAGATGATTAGGGGACCAGAACATCTCTTTTATGAAGAAAGGCTGAGAGATTTGGGGATTTTTAGTCTGGAGAAGAGAAGACTGAGAGGGGATCTTATAAATGCTCATAAATACTTAAAGGGTGGGTGTCAGGAAGATGTGGCCAGTCTTTTTTTCAGTGGTGCTCAGTGACAAGAGGTAACAGGCACAAACTTGAATATAGGAAGTTCCATCTAAACATGAGGAGAAACTTATTTAATTTGAGGGTGGCAGAACACTGGAACAGGCTGCCCAGAGAGGTTGTGGAGTTTCCTTCTCCTTGAGACATTCAAAACCCACCTGGATGCCATCCTGTGCAACCTGCTCTAGGTGAACCTATTCTGGCAGGGGTGTTGGACTAGATCTCCAGAGGACACTTCCAACCCTGACCATTCTGTGATTCAGTGATTCTGTGATTCTTTGATTCTGTGAAAGTTACAGAAATAGAAAGACTAATTTCTGTATAGATTCATGGCACAACCACTTTCTGAATATTACATGTAGTTCTAGTTCTCATCTTAACACCTTACAACTAGAAAAGTTGCAGAAAAGGGTGGTAAGAAGGATCCAAAGTACATACAGATCTCTTACATCAAACAACTGTCAGACTGAGAACTTTTTTAACCTAGAAAAGAGTTGTCTGAGTGGAGATATGCTCGAGATCCATAAAATGAGTGGCAGACTGAAGAGTGGAAAGGAAAACACCTTTTCCTTTTTTTGTTTGTTTATTTGGTTGGGTTTTTTTTTATAAATAAAAGCAGTATGTGGCATCAAATTATCAAATGACAGATTCAGAATCAGCAATAGGAAAGAATTCATCATAGAGTTTCGTCAGACTGTGAAACTCCCTGCCTCAAGTTGCTGTGGATGTTAGAAGTCAAGGTAAGTCCTGGTATGGTTAGGCAAATTCACATAAGAAGGAATCTGCTTAAGGCTATTAACCTCAAAAAGATCACCTCTGAGTCAAGATAACCCTGAGTCACTGTCACTGTACGCTCACCCTTTAAGCGTGTGAAAGACATGCTTTAGTGTCTTTCACAGGCATCTGATACTGGCCAAGGGAGCCATACGCTAGACTAGACTGGTCTCCCTGTGTAACCTATTCAAGTCTTCAATAGGAACAGTTAACTAACAGTTAACTAACTTCAGGTGTACATTTCACTAAATACGATAAGACTTAATTTGGAGTAACTTCATCTCACACAAACTGATCAGGACTTAAACTATAAGACAGTATTAACCAATACTTGCCAACTTGACTGTATCACATGCTGCCACGTGTTTAATTTTTAATGAATGAACAAATAATCCTGTTATGAAAGCAAGTGTATGACCTTTTCTGCATCGCATTACAGTGTCTGAGACTGCTGCCTCATTGCCTAGTGAGTCATTACCAGAGCCTTACGTTCCACAGAGGGTTTATATCAAAGCAAGGAGGAGGAAGAAAGAAATAATTAGGAAAACCTTTTAACATTAGTCATATTGCCAGTGATTTCTGGAAAGCCAGATAATTACACTCTCATGCTGCAAATATATACACTATGAAATCCTATTGGCTGGCTGGATTTATATATATATAATAAACAATGACTGAAATGTTATTAGTTATAACATATCACATTTGAGACAGAGTCTAATAGTGGAAAGTTAAGAAAGGAAGGGAAGGGAATTGTGAAAATCTGGTTCCTCACTGAATTTGCTGTGAGAGTCTACTGAGAAGACACACTTTGTATTATATATGCATTACTAGTCATACACAGCTCCTCAGCTTTCAACAAGAGTGACCATAACTGTCACCCTGGGCAGAACAACAGCTTAGTGAATTTTATGAACTGGAATACATTTTACAGTTTATTACGTTCTTCTTGTATGCCATTACTGCTTATAAAATAATAAAATGATATGTTTTAACAGCCTAGATCAATACTCATATTCCTCTGTACATGAGATATATAAAATGAATCAGTAGAGAGCTGAGATTCTTCAATTGTAGACCAGGAAAGAGAAAACTTTTCTGTAGCACAGGGGACTGTAAGACTGTACACCCAGGGCAAAACAGATTTGAGTTCATATTTTACGTAGTGCACGTCTTTGCATATTGAATTCATATGAGATTCCCTTCAGTACCTTGTAAGTTATCACACATGTACCTAACTTCTAATTTCTTCATGTAGAAAATAAATTCACACTCAACTGCATACATATCCTTGATCATACCTCCTCTGGTGCTAGTTGACACAATGTCACTGGAGACATTGAAGAAGTGTCAGTGTAGAGCAAATAAAGTACTGGCCTGATGCTGAGATAATCATGTCACAACATAAAGCAGTTATAAAACAAGAAGCTACTGACAAATGGCATCGCTCAACAGGGAAATGAGCATAAGCATTCAATATTTCTGTACCCTACTTTTTATGCTTTATCTTTTCAACCTTGAGCAAAATAACCCAGGGTGTGAAGAACTAGAAGAATGGAACAGTGCTGACACAACAAAACACCTTGTAATAACCCAGGCTGGCATCCAGCTGGGAAGCCAGAGATCACAGCAGCATCACAGGGAGGAAATCTGTCTGTGAAACACCAATATCACATTGGATCTCAAATTTTCATCAGGATCAAGGCATCTGTATGCCAGAAGTTATAAAAACATACAAGTCTCAGCAGCAAATACATGATCTACTTTCAGGCAAGACAAAACTAGGAGGCACTAAAATAGGAGGAGGAAAGTAGAGATGAAGGCAAGAGTAAAAAAATCCTGAAAATACTCTGAGGAGTCCAGTGTCACAGCCCCCAAGCAAATTGGTGCCTGGAACTGTGAAGACACCACTGAGGCTTGGCTTCTACCTAGCCTGCTGCTTTGTCGTCCTCTTCTTCACTTATCCTCCCTTAGCAACAGCTACTCTTCCAAACAGAACATGGGCTAATGACATGTCCCAATTTCATACGTGAACTTCCCCTTCCTGTCAGTGCTGCTACCAAAACTCTCTTCTACAGAAGAACTGTATATTTTTAATAATTTTATCTTTCTCTCCAGGGGTAAAGAGGATTACCTCATTATTATTCAAATAGCTCTTTGAAGACTGAAAGGATTAAATCAATACTATTAGTATAATTACCAAGAGCAGAGAGGGAAACTGTACAATGACAGTAGAGAAAGAGGAAGAGAAAACCAATAGTAACTGTAGTTCTCAAACACAGTCTCCTACAGTAAGTCTTTCTGCTTGTCCTTGGATTCTTTCCTCATCCTCAAAGCTATATGAGGTTGGTACCCAGTGAATGCCTGGGAAATTTAGTAACCAGTCTTTGGGCCTAGGGAGCCTTGTTTTCCTTCCCAGGCTGCACTATTGTGCACATAATTGGCTTCTGGATCATGAATAGAGAGCCTGTGTTTGTTTGCCTTGGGCCCAATAGATGCAAACTTTGAGACTGAGAGGCCTGAACTGCTGCTGTACTGGTCTGAGGAGAGGCTCAGCACTTGCACTCACCATGCTGCCTCCAAGCTGTTTCTCTAGCTGACACTTAACAAGCTCTCTTGTCTGTAGAAAGCATCACAGTCACTTTCTTTTCAGAAAATATCTCCATGATTGTTTCTCATTCCTGTATCTCCTAATCAACAAGTAAATCCTTCATGCCCAATGGATATTGCCTTGGCTTGTCAAAGTGTATTTCAAGCTTATTTGTGACAATTTAGAAGAGAAATGGGGAGCCTCAGGAAAGTTCCATATAACTTTTTAATTTAGAGAGACAAATGAGCCAGCTGCCCTGCTGCAATACTACTTTTCTTCATCACAGCCTAGAGAGGCAGGACTCTTCACCTCATCCCACTGAAACATCATCTGTGTCAAATACACTGATCCAGGTTTACAACAAAGTTCTTGATGAGAAAAGCTGTAGCAGCTGTTTGACATGTATTTAAACCAGTGTTGCTGCAGTTGAAGTGAATCAAGTCCCAAACTAGCCCCGGTGCTGTTCTCATCACCTCTCACACTCCAGAGGCTATAACTCAGAGGTATTTACATGTTCTACAACAAAATAAACTGGAAACAAATCCTTCAAATCCTAACTTAAAAAATAATCCTGTGTGAAAAAAATATTAAAATTTTGAGTTCCAATTTAAACAGAAATCAAATGGCAGCATAAGATATCATAGATAGGACTACTTGTATCTAAAACATCACCAGATTTTAACCTGGCATAGTATGGCTGCAAACTGGAAGGTTTTAACAGAATCACAGGACATCCCCCAATAATATGCTAATTATTCCCAGTCCCATCAAGTATGGTAACCTCAGTAATAATGGGAAACTGTATATTAATATCAAGAACCAAATACAGCATTTCTGCTTATTTGATATTACCAACTGAGTACACCACATGTACACAATGGGTACGTGAAAGTGCTCCCTATCTGCACAGGCATATATCTCTATACTTGTGCTACAAAAGTCTAATTAAGATATTTACTGCTGCCTCATTATATTTCATTCATGAACAGAAAGATTCAAAGCATAAAAAACCTCTCAATGAAATAGCAGAATTATTTAAAGTTATTTAAAAAAAAAATAAATCCTGTCTCACTTAAGTGATAGGGGGCGATTTATCAATTCAGCTGTCACTTAAAAACCTTCTTGAACACTAATGTTCAAAGATTAATATTTATGAATTATTAATACTTCCTGTTTTGAAAATGTGTTTGAATCTTTTCATGCATTTCCAGTACTGGAATTCTACTCTCCTTCATCTGCAAATACATACTCTCAAAGTAGCTTATCAGTTCTCTGAAGCTTTGAGTAATGCTCTCGCTCCTGTAACTGTATTTTTCCTTTACTGAAATTTGACTATTCTACCCTACATAAACAACAAGGAGAAGTTACAGAATATTGTCAGTATACTGCATCTTTACATTTAGCATCTTTTTATCCTGATTAGTGATTTCTGATCCACAGAATGGAATTTCTTATGTGGGCTCTGTCTTCTTTAACATGCTGGATGAATCAAGAAAGAAGGGCTGCAATTTGACTAAATTTTTCATATAATTGCTGCCAGTTATGACTGGGATATGTATGTCCAAATATCCTATCTACTTGGTCTTCAAAGACCAGATCTTCAGGCTTATCAGTATTTTTAGAAAACTTTTTTTCCCCCCACTTTTAGAGTACTGTAACAGGGCATTTTCAATATCAGCTTCAATGAGACCCACAGTTTGGCAAGAAGCTTCAAGACCTGAAGAGGATAAATATGAATGGAAACTTGCAAGTGGATTAATAATAGACAATGAGAGTGCTTCTACTGAGAAAGAGTGTTTTGCTGTTGTGCCTATGCTCTCATTTTAATTATTCTTGGAGTAACTGGGGAAAGAAATGGTGTGAACAGAATAATGATTACATTAAATCCCATCAGAAACAGATCATCTTCCACTGGGAATGAGAACTGATGGCATATAAAAATTCACAAGAATCATACAGACAGCTCTAAAATTGAACTACTGCAAAAGAAAAATAGAATGGTAAAGAAAGAACTCAGGAATAGCACTGAATGGGCTTTCAGAGGTTGTACATATGAAAGGAGAAAGAGCATACAAATGCAATGGATTGGGGACTGATAAGCTTGTTTTCTTAATGATCACAGTTCACATGCAGAGAACAGGAACAGATGAGCTCCAAGTCTGGCCTTGCTATCAGCTTCCTGTGTACTCTCAAGTCAATTATTATGATCCAGATTTCCACAGTTAACAATACCTGGTATAAATTCTGAAATTATGAAAGTAGCTAAGTAATATTTACTTTTACAACAAGTAATATCAGAGAAAGAACCTGCTCCTGTGAGATGTTGCAGCAGATTAGTTACTCAAAGTTTATGATGATCTTGTCATAATCTCTCATACCATCTTTGCATTTGTACCTGAGTGTCTTCATTCTGTGATGCAAATTCAAAGAAAAAAATAACCTAGCCACTTCCTAGAGGCATTAAATTAGACTTTGATGTTGGAAGGAGCTCTGAATTTTCAGAAGATGAATCTCCAGTGGTACACATACAAGACCATGGCTACTATTGTCACCAAAAAATGAAGAAAAAACTAATTGGAAAGAGCTGAGCATAGTGAAATACTACTTGCCTACCATAAGACAACAACCACAATGGCAAAAGCAAAAGGATTTTTTTCGCTGTATTTTTTTTCCTTGGTTTTAATCTGCTTTCTTTGGCTGGAAAAAAAAAAAAAAAACAAAAAAAAACCACAACAAAAAAATTGAGGCAACCATCTCAGCACAGTTAAATGAAATATTCTGCCCCCTCAGAAATTTGTTTTCCTCTATTAAAAATAAATAAATAAATAAATATAATCTGTTCCTTAGACAAATGCCAGTGGTAAAACTGCCTGAAGGTATTAATGAATCACATCAAAACTATTTTTAATACACTCCCAAGACAGAGCACACGCTCTCTAAACCTAATTCGAATTCAGTTAAATTTGCCTTCAACACAGATGGCCTTGGCATTGTATGACTGGTGAAAATGACATATTCTATAGAATAGACAGAGAAAAATACAAAAATACTCAATTACTGTCTGCATCAAGCAGTCTCAATAAAATTAATATATTTGACTAAATTATATATACTAATCTCTAACAGTTTGGAATAAATTTCTAATACATTGAACTGTATGTGATTGGATCTCATTCTCAATATGCTGCTCTGTTATGCAAGTTAACCACCCCATTAATGAAGGGTACATGCAATTAATATCCTAGAATAAATATCCTAATAATGAATATCTTAGTCAAAAGCAAAACTTCAACTCTGGAAGAAATGTATGAATGGCCAGGGCACTTAGATCCAGATATAAATCCTGTTTCAGGGTACCTCCATTTTGTGGCACTATGGTAAACAGCAATTTCTACGACAGTTTTATTTACTTTAGCAGGGAAAAAAAAAAAAGGTTTGGTAACTAAAGAAGAACAAATTATGTAAACAAAATAATATTTAGCCATACTTTTACTTATTTTATAAAAAATTATATTATACTCTACTGATGCTCAACTTTCCTATACCAAAGTTTGTATGATAGAGATACAAAAAGCTGTTTAGAATAAACTGGAATAACTGTCTCAACTGAAATGTCTGTATCTATCATCATAACTTTAAAAGAACTGTAGAACTGGCCACTGAACCGAGCCAGTCAAATTACACCTCAGAGTTATTCAGGAATAGAATCACAAATTCACTCACATTGGAAGGGGCTTTGGGAAATACATTATCCAACCTCTCTGCTCAAAGCAAGGACAGTTGCTTCAGCTGTTTGCTAAGTCAAGATGCTCAATCCTTGCTTTGGTTTGTATTTACGTATTAAAACAGTAGCTACATAACTTAAAATACTATTACTCTCAAAAAAAATTTAAGAGGCTTAGTTCTGGAGTACAAGTCTGTGGCCATGAGCAGATTACACTCTAAATTCTGCAGCTACAAAACAGCTTATTTCTCAGCAATTAAAATCCAGATTCCCTCTCTTCTGAAAAGCTTTTCCCCCTTCTAAGCTTTAACATTTGTAAATTTTAATTACTCTCATAACAAAATGCTACTAGAACTACTCATCTGAGGGATGTAAGCAGGATTTATTATCACTGCAAACCGTTAATATCAAATGGCAGTTGCATCTTGTTTAAGAAAGCACAGAAAATATTTTGATACTTTCTGGGTTGTATAGATTAAAACTCTAAATATCTGAGAAAAAATTCTTAATGGTGTAAGAAGAGGCCCTGTGTTTTTGATGATCAATAATTAAATCTAACTTGATGAGAGGCTGGAAAGAACAGCTTGTTTGATGCTGCACTATATCCATTTACCTATGCTGTTGTTCAGAATGTATGTCAAGCTAGAGCAGAAAGGCTAAAGAAACTAAGACTCCCTTTGAGATAGGCAGGGGTACAAACCCTGCAAAAGTGGATGTTTCCTTGCTCCAATCTAGCTGTAGATAATGCTGGGTAAAAGTTTTAAGGATAATTAGCTTTGTACTAAATAAAATACTAATACAGAATGATTTTCAGCCTAGAAGCTGATGCACACAAGTGCACAATGTTTTCTTTAGCTTCCTTGACAGTCTGCATGCATTAGAAGTAGCATGTGTACATGTTCTACAGGTTTGTTTTCCCTTCCCCAAATAGGCACTGCTCCTTTAGTGCTACATCAGGTTTGGCCAGGAAGTTCTTACATTAATCAAGCCCTTAACTTCACAAAAACTGAAGTGCAGCACTCACTTTTTCACTGATGCCCAAATTCTTCATGCCTGCCACACAATTTACAAAAAACTTAGCTTACTATATTTAGCAGTAGAACCAAACTAAAGCAAAAAATTAAAACTATCCATTACTACAAAGAATAATAGTGATAATTTTATATCCAGTGAATACAATTAAAGTTTTAGGGTCTGACAAAACAATGAGAGAAGAACATATCTACTGCTGCTGAGTGGTGTTGCGGCAACAGTGTCTTTTGTTTTCCTATAGGCAAAACTGGAAATACAGCATCTGATTAACGCAAAGATACAGAATTATGAAGGTTATTGTTACACAAATGACCACAAGATGAAGTTTTGTGAACTTGGACTGGTCAGGTAAGGAGTGATTAAAACCAAGTCATGTTCCTGTTAGGTTCTTGTATACAAGTAAAACATGGAATGGAGCATTAAAATGCAAAGGTTAACCTTCACAAGAAAGCAAATTTTTTTGTTGTTTGTTTCCTTTGTTCTGTAGCATTGGAACAAAGTGACTTTAATGAAGTCAGAGGGTGGGAATTTCAAAGACAGTAAGTAGAAACACTTCTTCCCGTAAATTTCTTTTTAGATCAAGGAACTGAAAGAAAGAGTATGTTATAAGATCTTTAATATCGTACTATTTCATGATATTTACAACAAATAAGAACTAGCCATACTGGTTATCATAAGATGCTTGAATCTGGCTAACCATCACTGCTGTTTTCTTGTTCCAAACTTTGTCTTCAGCTGCCATTTGTTCTTACTTAAAAAATGCTTATGTGAGTTCTACAAATGTGGTTTTCACCTTTACTGCATTGCAGTGGAACACACCTGAAAGATGAACCATGCACTGTAACCTGGACAAACTGAGACAGCTCTTGTCTTGCAGCATCTCAGGGTAAAGTCTGGCATCTTTGCAGATCCTGCTGAGCAGGATACCAATCATTGCCATGCAGACTGAAAGTTTTAGCTTGTTTTCCTACTGAAATAAAGCTTGTCTGTTCATCCTTCAACTTTAAATAACTTTGGAAAATGTAATCAATCAGAAAGAAAACCAAGTTTTAATAGTTTAAGTATCCATGAACTAATTTGAGTGAATTTACAAATGTCTTGTCCTCTAGGATGTTTAAAGAGTCCAACAAATTCACTGTAGTATACAACTGGCGAGACACGATATTGTAAAAATATTTCATCGCTATTTTACACAAGAGGCTCAAACTGAAAAAACAGACTTTTTTATACATTTATCGATTTCCCATAAATATATATAGGTATGTGCAGTAATACAACATAAATAAAATGACTCAGATACTTTCCCAAAATGAAACTGAATCAGCAGAAATGCCACATATTGACCGTAACAGAATAGCAGGAAAAATGTCCTGTTCTTCTTATGAATCTAGCCCATTTCTCAAACTTACAAGGCTATATCTCTGCAACAAGAGGCATCAGAATTAATCCTTTGTGTTAGCTGCCTTTACTTTGCTTGCACAGGGCCTAGTACCCCATGCTATGTAATTTAAATGAAACACATTCTCTGAAATAAGAGAGAATCATTTCAACAGATAACTGAGTTGCAATGTACCAGACTGATCCTACCTCAGTCCTATCCAAAAGCTCTACAGTTTCAGCTCCCTCTCACAATCTCTCAAGCTTTCTAACTTACAGCAACATTTTATCTGCAGGTATAGCACATCTTTGTAACTTAAAGCTGAAGTGACTATCTTTGGAAAAAGGAGATTCAGGGAACAGTGTTACATTCTGCCTATGTAATTTTATACCTCAAGAAACACTGAAAAATTATGAACTGAATGGAACAGTCTTGGCAGACTAGGTATGTGACTATATATGTGTTTGTGAATGCTAAGATTTCAGTATGCAACATAGCATATTGGAGATGTTCCTGTGCTGAACCTCATTTCATTCACCACATTTAAAAATATTCTGGGACACATGGTGAGAACTTCAGTATTCTTTCTTACACCTTGTCTAGGTTAAGCCTGTACCCAGGGCTAAACTGTAGCAGTTGTTCTACCACCCACTGACCCCTCCCCAGCTGAGAAGGGGAATTAGGGAAAAAAGGAGAAGCCCTGTGGGTTGAAGTAGAAACAGATTTAATGAAACCAAAAAATCTGATACAATCAACGACATAAAATATATGAGGTTCTACTCAGCCTGGTCCCTCAGGTCAACAGCAGGAGCAGAAGGCCAGGAGGAAGAAGCCCCAGGAAGAGGAACTCCACCCTCAGTGAGCTCCCTCCTTTTATAATGAGCATGATGAAGTGGTATGGGATACACCTGTGAGTCAGCTGCCGTGACTGGATCTCCCAGCTGACTCAGGACTACTCATGGCCTGCCTGCATGGCTGGCCCATGGGTCTGTGCCTGGGGAACCAGGACATACTTAAACTATGTAAATAATTACTTCCTTTGAAATTTGAGCCCTGTACATCTAGCTAACAGAGACTATCATCTCAGAGAGAAGGACTACTTTTGTTTTATATTAAGCACATACATCCTACCAAAAACGTGCAAGAAATGACTTCTGGGGAGGCATGGAGCCTTCATGCTTCAGCCTGGATCCTCCCTCCATTAGCCATAAACTGTCAACTCCACTATTTCAGTGACTGTTGTTACTTGTTGGTTTGCTGCTGGAGCTGTTGGAGAACCCTGACACTGAGTGATGTTTCACTAGACACAAAGTGAAAAGGGAACAAAGGCTCTTTCTCACACTCATCTAGACAGAACAGGAACCTCTTAATAAGCACAGGTTGAGTTTGTCTTGTGTTTTGGGCTACCATCAACTCTTCTATGACACAGATTCACAGAAAGTTGTGTCACTTCTCTAACCTCCTGTAGAAGGGTATGAACAGTGATGAACATTATTATGACAATGCTGCTTCTAACAAAATTAATTCCTGGTGCAGGCTCTGCATTAGTGTTCCACCCTGGGAGTGATGTCAGGCAGAATAGCTGGAACAGCATTAATACCTCCTCTCCAGCATTACTCAAGCATTGTTTAATGGCAGATCGTCTTAAAATGGCATACTAGATACCCAAGAATGGGAATGTCTCATTCCTATTTCCCACACATTTGCTTAACATACAGCCAACAGTTATAGCTCCAGTAGGGTCAGCACCTGGGAAGCTAAGTTTACCTGATCCCATTGTATCATGAACTTAATTGGTTATGTTTATTAAAGTAAAAAGAAAAAACAACAAACCCCAACAAGACAAGCTAAAACAAAAACCACACCCACCAAGTAAAAAAAAAGGCTATGTAGGATACAAGAATGCTCTGTGATTTTCTGCAGCTGTTCTCAGCATTGCTTAGCAAGTGATTTTAACACAGAATGTCATTCAGAACTATCTTTAGTCCTTGTTAGTATGTTGGCACATTATCATTAATTATTGTTATCATATCAACATACAGGCACATAAAGATGAACTAAGAATGGTCACATTATACCAGGTACTGCTAATTCATCTTTTATATCACCATTTACACTATTATTATATTCTATTTGTATTATAACACTACACATCCATGCTACACAGAAGAATATTACAAGTGCATGGAGATTTTGATTTTGCAAAAATTTGAATACAGGCCTAAAGGAAACATCGGCATGTGCAACGTACTCTAGATCACAGAGGTAAACATGTCAGGCTTTGCATAGGATCCACAGCTTCGCAGTCATGATCATGGAATGGAGGTAATACTGGAGTTAAATATAGAGGTGAAACTTCACAGTAAGCTACAGAGCTAAATAGCTCAGGTCTGCAGAATACAGCCTACCTCACACACACACTGTCTGGGCTTTGAACTATCATGCAAAATGTCATATTAATTCACTTTTTTTTTTTTTCAAAGGTTCATTGACTGGTCAAATGAAAACCAGTTCTACCTATAACATTCACAGGCATTTTTCATAAATGAAGGCTTTGGTTACAATCAGTTCTCCCTCACAGAGAGCAGACTACAAACTATAGCTGCAAACAACAAACTATGAAACACATTTAGAAAGTGTTTCTTTTCCTGAACTGATTCCCCTTCTATTACTTTGTCTGCATTTTTACAGTATATTCATCACAGGGCAATGTGAACATTCACAAACATTTAACAATTCCATAGTAGTTCACTTATTTTACAGGGATTTTCCTTTTTACTAAGGATTACTGTTTTCATCAGTAATCAGGTGACCCAAAATGCCTTACCAGGGATAGGGTAGTCTGACAGCGAAGTTTTACATTTTGTCCAGGTGACACGCTCGTAATTGTTCAGATTTGCAGCTTTCCCCAGGAAGAAGTCGGAAGACCACTGCTCAACAAGTGTAGCCTGGCAAAGTTTCACCTCTGTCCCAGTGGAAGACAGCTGTCAAAGGAGATAAAGACATGCAGGGTTAATGAAGCCTGGATCTGAGTTGGGACAGTTAGCTAATTCTGAGACCATTTGTTCCATTTTACTATGCTCCAATTCAAAACAGCACAGATAACATGAGCAAGGGACACTGAGTGGTCAATTTTCTCTAATTAAACTAGCTGTTTTCTTTCAAATCTTCTACAGCCTCTCTAAGGTCAGTACTTTCACATACTGGTATACTCTGTTGGTTTAAAAAAGCCTGGAGGTCACTACCATGCATTGCAATAGTCAATGACTGCAATACCCTGTTCATCGCCAGGTAGAGAACATTTTTGCAGCTGTGGACCTTTGAGTATAGAAAACAGTCTGAAGAGCAAATAAACAAGCAATACACTTTCCTTAAATGTGCCATTATACAAGAATAAGGAGTCCACATGCTGGATCTTCTTTTTGCACAGTACTGAAGGCTTCCGGGAAAGAAAAAGTTACTTATTTGGAGAAATAAAGAAACTTGAGGAAAGGTAAATTAAAACTTCCAAAACATTGGTGTTGAAATACTCAAGATAGAAATTTAACAGAGGCAATCAATGAAATCTTATGAACTGCTTATTGGTGAATAAAGGGTACATTAGAAAGAGGTATTGTTGTTCACTTTTATAAAATACTGGCACTTCAATTTCTACCAGACCCACGTAATTACAATAGGTATTTAAAAGGTAGGCTGTTTTTTTCATCCTGCAAACTATACATTTCATCTTTCTCTTTTGCCTTGTTGTCCTGAACAATTTCAGCATGTCTTATAATCCAGAGAACAGGACAGTGACAACCAACGGCTTCACAACTTCTCCCACTAACTTATTCTACAGCCTGCTTAGAAGTCACCCTTGCATACAACTTGTCAAAATAGGCACTTCAGACCACCATACTGTGTATTTATCTCCATATGCCCTTAATCTTGTACAAAGAGTTGCACATTTGATTTAAGGTATAAACTTTAAAAGGAACAAACAGCTGTTTCAGGTCTTCAAGACATCCTTAGGTGTCGGTAAAAAACAGATACATTTGTACATTCAAGAGCCTCCACATCTTCAAAATCAGTATCCATGAGCATGGTCCTCTTTCTGCAGTCATGGAAGAGTAAGCCCATGTAACAAACCACTGTGTAAAGCCAAGAACAGAAGATCATTAACCTTTCCGCTCCCTTTTTTTCCTTGCATGTGATTTTATGCTTTTCTCACCATTTTGAGTTAAATTCTCCTATTACTGGTAAGAGAGCTATAGAAAATATTGTTGAGACACCAGTCAATTATCCAGTCTATATTCCTGCCCAACAGTAAGATCAACTGTAATTCACTCTGACAAATATTTTTATAACTTGTTCTTCACTATAGAACATGGCCTTGCAATTCACCTTACATTCAGTGAAGTTCCTGTTTACAAAGAATAAAATCTGTAGCTTCAGAAAAACAATCCTCAACAGAATGTTAGGCTTACAAAGATATAAAGGAATTCATGGAAAATTGATATAATCTGAGCCAAATTAACCACTAGTAGAAAGGTTAATCAGTGTTATGCTTATCTCCATGATGAACCTGTCTATGCCCTCTATAAAACTTTGAGAGTTTTATCTATTACTGAAGAGCCCATATGTTTAGTATACTCTTGTGTCAGTTGCTTTACACACGCTAAATATAATTTTAAACAGCCGCTGCATTTGAATTACTGTAATCTGATGAATCAGGTCTAACCAATCCAACCAGAAGACCTCAACGTTTCATTTAAGTCAAGAAGTTTTCTTATCCACTTCGCAACAAGCAAAGAAACTACAGCCAACAAGACTTCTGTCTTCACAGCACTTTTCCACCACATTTGCATCAAGTTTAACAAAACTGAGATCAAAGCCCCTGCATGGTCATTTATTCCTGGATTTTGAAAGCCTGCCTGACATGGACTATTAAACAGTAACTATTTATGGTTGGTGTGTTTGGGGGTGGGAGTGGGGGTATCGGTTTTGTTTTATTTCAAAATCATCAGTTTTACTTCAAAAGTAACCACAGTAACTATCAATTTCTGCTCAACAGGGGATGGGTGCTTATTCTGAGAGCTCACAAAGCTTCTCATCTCTGGAAGACACAAGAAAGCACATGGCAGCTGAGACAGCATACGGCTGCAGCACATTTCCTCTCTATGAGCACGGTCCTTAACACTCCGCATGGCATTTTCAAGACCCAGCTTCCATGAAGCACCTCCCAGGTGCTTCAATGAAAATCTCATGAGGGACTGACAGATTCAGAAATAGTATAGCAGTGGCTTAGATTCACCAGAGATGAATTACAGACCTGGAACAAGATGAATGAAACAACCAATGCCCACTGTAGAGCTCAACAGGAGGTGAAAATCATAGCGCTATTTCAGATCTGCCCCATTATAAGAAACTTAAGCTTTATTTCAGACCTTGCAACTGTATCCAAGAAGGGCAATCTATTTACCACCCCTTGGGAACTTGTGATGTCCTACTTGTAGGAAATCTCCAACAATAATAAGTATTTTGTTTATTTTCCAGCTAGTACAAGCTAAGCAAACCTTGGTCACAGAGATAATCTTCCTGGCTTTGCACTTCAGCTGCTGATTCATATGATCATTTTAACATGATACCACTGTTACCAAACAGATGAAGGCATGCAAATGAAAACACTATGTCCATTAACATCTCGTAAGCATTAGGAAAACCACGCAGGTAGCAATGAAGCATGCCACAGTGAGCAACAGCTTACAAGACCCTTCTCCTTCAGAGGCAGGATGCTTTCATCAAAAATATGCCACTGTATTTCACTACTAAGCAATTTCATTATTTCAAAGATATGCGTCGGAATGATTACTCTCCCTTTCATTTCTCTGGGGACTTTTTCCTTTATGAGAGGTTACTGTCTCTAAACCAGACACCACTTTTTTGAACATGAAGTTTTATTTTATCACTTGCCTCTGCCTCATTTAAAGCATGTATTATAATTGTAGCTCCTTTTTTTTTTTTTTTTTTTTTATATAATCCAAATAATGGCTGAAAGTTGCTCAATGAAAATTCTGGTGCTTTGTTTTAAGCAGAAGCTCCTACCTCAAATATACACTGAAGCCAAAATGAATTCACATTTGTGGGTTACTATTCCCACAGGACTGCAGAACCACCCAGTAAGTCAGTCACAGAAGGGTGGGTGACAAGCAACCATTCTTCTATGACAAATGCATCCGTTTGTCCTAGTAAAACATAATTTCCCCCAAATGAACAGCCATGTACTACCAGTGAAACAATTTTTCTGGGTTGCAGAAAGGGCAGTAGTTCTGGGCTAATTTTATTATTTCATTGAAGTTTACAAATCAAGCCTATTTAATTTAGTAGACTTGCTTCATAGTTGAAGAAGGCAGCATCTGCTGTCAAACTGACATTTGAAGATGAAACACTAAGCACAAGGTGCAGTGTTTGGGGTTCTGGGAGGCTGGATCTTTTTAGTAGACAGAACTTACCTGCAATACTTCAATGGTTAGAGAAGATCAGATCCTAGCCAGCATGGGATAATTAATCAGTCCTGAAGACATTCAAGCATGATGTGAAAAAGGAATCTCTATCCTATTTTTTGGCAGGAAATGGTTTATCAATCCATATGTTGAAAGAGATGTTGTACAAATGAAATTCACAGCATTGGCAATAACGAACCGGATGTTTAAAAAGTTCATCAAAGCAAGATGGACATCTCTGATTCTCAATCAGAAAGGCACATTAAACCAACCATAGAAAGACATTTCCATTTCCAAGATATTTTAGTGGGTTCATGCCTAGTCCTGGCTGCATTTCAACGAAGATAAAAATAAAATAACACACATACTACTCCAGCACCACAGTAGGAGCACTTCCATGACTGGAATAGAAGAAAATTTCTGAAGCAGAATTTCTCAAAGACATGCAGATTTAGCAGAGAACAAAAGCAGCTGTCACTGCTGACACGATGGAAAGTGAATTTGTAAGAAATCTACTTAGAGTTGGAAAGGGAGAAGCGGAAAAAGGAACCAGCACAAGTCCACAAAATTTACCACAAATCTTTCCTGGACAAATTTCAAAGCTGTAATAGAAGTGCAATGAGAACAAAACATCACTATAACAGAAGCACAGTTTATAAATAATCCTCAGCAACAGAAATGTTTTCCTGATTTGCCTAAGTTGACAGCATAGTGCAACTTCAAGTGTGTGTTATCCTCAAAAGGGTATGATGAAAAACAAGAACACACAGAGATTCTCCATTTAAAAACAAAATGACCTGATAATTTTTTGAGACTTCAATTCATGATTTATGAGTACACGGAGACAAAAATTCACTTTGCATATTACAGGCAGGCCTGGGCATATGCTTATTTAACCAACCTCTAGCTATAAATTCACCACAGTTTCTTGTCTCAAAAAGATTCCTTCCTCTAAGGAAACGGCCCATTATTTTAGTGGGAAGAAAAGCAGATTCATTGGTGACTGACATCAATCACTGCTAGTGAAAGAAAACTGAAATTTTTCACTATACAAGAGTTAATTTATGATGATTATTAGAGTTAAAATAAAGGTCAGAGGAAGTGAAGAGTTCAAACAACAGCAATGCAAGCAGGATGGACAATTACTCTGCTGAGAAAAATTACCACCAAAATAAGATTCTGCAGTACTAACTAAGGGTTAGCTTAGAGTGACACGGAGCCAAAACACAGACAAAATCCCACCTACACTGTGACTGTGAGCACTACATGGCAAATATTTTTAAAAAACTTGTCAGTGTTTAAGTCTACTGCAGCCCTAATGAACACATACAAGCAAAGTGCATGCTTGTGTGTGCTGGCGTGCTACTGAAATCTTCCTGGCTTAATCTGCAAAAAATTGCCTATGAGAAGGGGGAATTGTAAGGCACTGTCTTATAGAAGAACATTTTATTTATCAGAAGTTACTCCACTGTATCAGAGACTCTGTGACAAGAGATTTCAATGTAATTATTCTTATGTAAATGTGACAAAATGACACAGAGCACTGAAAAATTACAAAGGAAAGACCTGCATGAAAGTGTGAAACATATTTCAATAATAAGAACAGGCATCACAGTTTGAGGCCAGTCTTGTTTAATGTCTTTATCAATGATCTGGATGTGGGGATTGAGTGCACCCTCAGTAACTGTGCAGACAACACCAAGTTGGGTGGGAGTGTTGAACTGCCCGGGGGTAGGAAGGCTCTGCAGAGAGATCTAGACAGGCTGGATCAATGGGCTAAGGCCAATTGTATGAGGTTCAACAAGTCCAAGTGCCGGATCCTGCACTTCAGCCACAACAACCTCATGCAATGCTACAGGCGTGGGAAAAGTGGCTGGAAAGCTGCCCGACAGAAAGGGACCTGGGGGTGCTGGTGGACAGCCAGATGAATATGAGCCAGCAGTGTGCCCAGGTGGCCAAGAAGGCCAACAGCATCCTGGCTTGTGTCAGAAATGGTGTGACCAGCAGGACTAGGGAGGTGATTGTCCCATTGTACTCGGCACTGGTGAGGCCACACCTCAAGTACGGTGTTCAGTTTTGGACCCCTCACTACAAGAAAGACATTGAGCTGCAGGAGCACGTCCAAAGGGCAATGAAGCTAGTGAAGGGTCTGAAGCACAATGTGGTCTTATGTGGAGTGGCTGAGGGAACTGGGGTTGTTTAGTCTGGAGAAGAGGAGGATGAGGAGAGACCTCATAGCTCTCTACAACTACCTGAGAAGAGGTTGTATTGAAGCAGGGGTCCATCTCTTCTTCCAGGTAACTAGTGATAGGATGAGAGACGATGACCTTTAGTTGTGCCAGGGGAGGCTTAGATTGAAAAAATTTCTTCACCGAAAGGGCTATCAAACACTGGCACAGGCTGCCCAGGGCAGTGGTGGAGTCCTCATCCCTAGAGGTGTTTGAGAGATGTGTAGATGAAGTGCTGAGGGACATGGTGTAGTGGTGATTTGACAGTGTTAGGATAATGGTTGGACTTGATTATCTTGGAGAACTTTTCCAACCAAGGCTATTCTATGATTCTGTAGACAACTTTTCAGAGATTGATGGTAACACAAAGTGTTGAGCTTCAAGATCTTGTATAACACACTGTCATAATAGCATTATTACAAGAGTATCATATTGTTTTGTGTAATACCCATATTACAGTAGCAAACCCTAATAAAATACAAATAAAAAGACAAATAATATTCAACAGGAATGACAAATATATTGATAAACAAATTGTGCCTGAATAATATAAGCAAGGAAATTCATGCCCATAAGAATAGCCGGAAATACCGTCCTGCACATGCAGCCTTGTACAGAAGTTCCGACAGAATCACGGTGTCACCAGGGTTAGGAACTCGCACAATGGTCATGCCCAAGCCCTGACTATTTGCTGGGACTCTTGATGTTGCTACAATTTACCAGAACACAATTTGTACATTCTCTGGCTAATTCTTCTCCCAAATGCTGACCCAAGTCACACAACCAAGTGAAACTTGGTGATCAGAACAAATGCTAAATATTTAAGCATGAATTATAGAATCCTAGAATGGTTTGGGTTGGAAAGAACCTCTAAAGATCAAGTCCATCGTGCCTGTGCTGTAGGCAGGGACATCTTTCATTAGATCAGGCTGCTCAAAGCCCCATTCAAGAGTAGCCAACGTACATTTAATTTGAACCATGGTCAGCCATGAAAGCAGACTGTCTTTCACAAAGATGGTTTCAATGGTTTGTTGAGTTCATCTTTACGCTGTCCTCTTTCACTGAGATTACACGGGAGCTTTCACCAAGATGAGATTTTATCAGCTTTCTCTGTACAATGGGTATTATCCAATCCCTCTTTGAGTACAAGTTCACAGTGTCTACAGCAAAGTACGTAAGTTATATTTCAAACTGGAATGCCAAGTGATACAAAAGAATCCCTTGCTAGCCAACATATTTCTCACCAGACAAATCATGTGGGTGGAAAACAAACCAGTGGGACCACCTGCATTGATTTTGACTGTGGATATACACAAAATTTTAACAACATTGAGGGAAATAATTTTATTACAGTTTTACCATATAATTATAATTTATTTTCCTCATTAAATTATAGGTATGAATCCATGCTTCCATACTTAAACCTATTCTCTCTCACTTGTACAGTAATGTAAACTCTCTGTATTAAGTTACCTGTAATGAATACGAGTTATTCCTCAGTGAGCCTTCACTTGCAAACACTGGATGGCAGATATACAAGACAGACTGAAACAGTTTAAGCAGCTGATAGGTGGGAGAGGAGGGCAAAAGGGAGAAAGATGAACACTTTTCATTTTCTTTTTATTACATGGACTAAACTAGCCTATTGTGAAACACACCACCATGAAGCAGTTAAGTGCTGTTGTCACTGTGCGGATGTCTGTTTCACAGTAGAACCCAGAATTCTTTTCTGTGATGGACATTAAATGTGGTAAAGTTACTACAAAGTGGGTAAGTGTCAGATAACATGCTGAATTACCCCGGCCTATAGAAACTGTGAAAGTACCTGGTAGCACAGCTTATAAAATAGCTATTAAGATTAAAGATTGGACAAAATATTTAGGAGACATCCTTTACAACATTGTCATGTTTATAAACCAATAAAATATTTGAATGAAGTTAAAAAAATGGAACCGTAAAAGCTCATGAAAAAATTATATCTGGTTTGATCACCAAGAGGCAATCTTATACCCTTGTTTTGGTGTGAGACCATGTGGTCTAGTTTTGGATAGATAAGTCATTCTTTTAAAAATAGTTTGATTACTCAGCAGGTCCTCACCCAAGAGATAACCTCTCCACCTCTGACTCCCTTATTTTAAGTTCTGAAGAATGCATTTTTTCACCTTTTTTTTGTTGTTCGCTTGTTGGCTTTTTTACAAACTTTAAACAAACAGCATAAACCTTGGATTTCTACATGTCCTTTTGAAAAGAAGGGCCTGACAGACTGCAGGATCTCATCAAAAGTAAGGGGGGAAAAATAAAGAATTATTTTTTGGTACTATCACCTTCACAGTCATGTGAAACCAAGGTGTAAGCACAAAGGACTTAATCTCAGACAAAATGTACATAATTTAAAAATGTAAAATAGCTTAAGGGATCAAACTGCCTAAAGTCCTATGAGTCAGGATATGTCATTGTGCTAGCATTAATCACGAAGGTGACAAAAGCTTATAAGCTGTCCTATACTCCCATGTCTGCAAGGCATAGAATCATAGAACAGCCTTGGTTGGAAAAGACCTCTAAGATCACCAGGTCTAACCATTAACCTAGCACTGCCAAGCCACCACTAAACCATGTCCCTCAGCACCACATCTACACGTCTCTTAAATACATCCAGGGATGGGGACTCCACCACTGCCCTGGGCAGCCTGTTCCAATGCCTGATAACCCTTTCAGTGAAGAAATTTTTCCTAGTATTCAATCTAATCTCCCCTGGCACAACTCGAGGCCATTACCCTTCATCCTATCGCTAGTTACCTGGGAGAAGAGACTGACCCCTGCCTCACTACACCCTCCTTTCAAGTAGTTGTAGAGTTCAGTGAGGTCTCCCCTCAGCCTCCTCTTCTCCAGACTAAACAACCCCAGTTCCCTCAGTCACTCCACATGGCACTCTCTGCAAATATATGAAGGTACACAAGAAAAAACTTCTGTTAACATTTTTCTCAAATTTAAAAAGATAGCTATTTTAATACCTTTCGTGGATTTAGTACAGCTACTTCTCCCTGCATACTGCTAAATCACTCATGCAAGAAATGAATCCACAGCTTTTCCACCTCTACAGTGGAATGAAGTACATCACAGAATTGACTAGGTTGGAAAGGACTTTTAAGATCGAGTCCAACCATCAGCCTAACACTGACAGTCATCAACCATATCATATTCCTGAGCACTATGTCATCATGACTCTTAAACACCTCCAGGGATGAAGACTCCACCACTGCCCTGAGCAGCCCATTGCAATATCAGAGAACCCTCTTGGTGAAGAAATTCTTCCTAATATGCAATCTAAACCTCCCCGGCACATCTTGAGGCCATTACTTATCGTCTTATCACTTATTACTTGGTTAAAAAGACTGATCCCCACCTCTCTACAACATCCTTTCAGGTTGAGGGCAATGAGGTCTCCCCTCAGCCTCCTTTTCTCCAGGCTAAACAGCCCTAGTTCCTTTAGCCACTCCTTGCCAATTCTTACGGTCCAGACCCTTCGCTAGCTTTGTT
Source organism: Podargus strigoides (assembly GCA_028020825.1). Classification (NCBI taxonomy): domain Eukaryota; kingdom Metazoa; phylum Chordata; class Aves; order Caprimulgiformes; family Podargidae; genus Podargus; species Podargus strigoides. The sequence continues at coordinate 60,446,499 of CM051621.1, read as the reverse complement.
GCACTTCTTTGGACATGCATCTCGACGTCCTTTTTGTAGTAAGGGGCCCAGAACTGGACAGAGTATTCAAGGTGCAGCCTCACCAGTGCCGAGTACAGGGGTAAGATCACTTCCCTGCTACTGCTGGCCACGCTATTTCTTATACAAGCCAGGATTCCATTGGCCTTCTTGGCCACTTGGGTTCAGCTGGCTGTCAATCGACACCCCAGGTCCCTCTCTGCCTGGCAGCTTTCCAGCCACTCCTCCCAAAGCCTGTAGCACTGCTAAAGAGCAGAACCTGAAATTTGTCCTTGAAACTCATACAATTGGCCTTGGCCCACTGATGCAGCCTGTCTAGATCTCTCTTCAGAGCCTTCCTACCCTTGGGCAGATCAACACTCCCACCAAACTTGGTGTCAATCCCCTTGTCAAGATCATTGATAAAGATGCTGAAGAGGACTGGCCCCAACACCAAGCCCTGGGGAACGCCACTCATGACCGGCTGCCAACTGGATTTAACTCCATTCACCACAGCTCTCTGGGCCCAGCCATCCAACCAGTTTTTCACACAGCAGGACATATGCCCATCCAAGCCATGAGCAGTTTTGCCAGGAGAATGCTGTGGAAACTGGTGTCAGAGGCCTTATTAAAGTCAAGGTATATGACATCCACAGCCTTTCCCTCATCCAATAAGTGAGTCACCCTGTTGTAGATCAGGTTTGTCAAGCAGGACTTGCTTTAAATAAATCCATGCTGACTGGGCCTGATCATCTGCTTTTCCTGCAGGTACCGTGTGATGATATATCAAATGGCAAGATATTTAAAAACCTCTCAGACAGAGCAAGCATGGATCTTTGTTCTTTACCTCTTTGTACTAATATGCACATTCTTGATGCATATGAGCTCATCAAAAAATTCAAAACAAAACAAAATTCTTCATAAATTCTGGCTGCATAATGCAGTTGCTAAAATCACGTGTATCACACAGGAGGACATTCTAAAGTTTAGGGACAGATGAATAAGGACATGAGAGCCAACTCCCTCTGAAAAGAAAGCGGTTTGATAGCGTGGATCTTCTGTTTCGTACCTGACCTAGACACTACATCCAAATGCCTTCAGTCTCAGAAGAATGTAAACTTGCATTATGCATCCAGTATCTATTTCAGTCTCACACTATCTGTTGCAATATTGAAAGCAAGTCTGAGTTCCAAAATAGGTTTAGCATTCTCACATTACATTATCAGCAAGTTCAGAGTACTGTGGCTTCAGCTTAAGTACATAGAGCACAGAAGCTTTGAAGAAGCCATCTTGGGCACTGCTAATAAAATAGCCACAGCAGCATGCAGATGAGCAGCCACAGCTGCACATCAACACATTTTTGCTGCAGTTTATAGCGAGTTCCATGCTGCTAGTGCTTCACTCTTCTCAGCACTCAAGTTAGCCAGTTTAAAACCAGCTGCACATGCACTATAATCTTGCACTGGCTGCAGTGTAGACATATATTTGACTAAAACTCAATAAAGAGCCAGTTCTGTACATCACAAGGTCTACCTATATCATAGAAGTACTTCATATTAATTTGGTTTTCCCTGCACTTCATGTATGGATGAAGTCACAGTTTACCTAACTGGTAACTGTGTTAAAAATAGGAAAAGATAACTATTAAAATAATAAGTAGTGAAAATAAAAGTAAAAAAAAATAAACGAAAAATCGGCAAAGTAAGAGCCACAAACAGCAACGTACCTACAAATTTGAAAATTAAATGATATCTGCAATGACTAGACACAGAAATAAATAGGAAAAGATCAGTGTTTTAATATTTTACTCTTAATACCAAAAAGGCTGTATAGTCAACAGAAATAGACAGTAATGCTGCAACATTAAAACATTAAACATTACCTAATAAGATAAAACATCTGCATGATCAAAGCACTTGATACAATCTGTATAGATACAAATGTACCTCTAAGGCTACATTTACTTTCTATCAAAACAAAAGATACTGTAAACAAAAACAGACAACTGAGTCTAATAAAAAAAAACCCTTGCAACTAAATATATGCAAAAGAAAGTACTAGAAGTATGAGACTGTTTCCAACTAATTTCAAGATAGCCAAAAGGAATAGGCTATACAATTACTTCTGGTTTTACTAGAGGCTACAGTTTAACATGCTTAGTAAGGAAAACACAAAATGTTTCACTATGAAACTAAATTTTCAAACAAAAAAAATAAGAACCAAAAGGTAATAAACAAAAGAAATTAACATCCATAGTCTCAGCCTTTAAAAGACATACACATCTCTCACAAAAGGCATTCATGCTCAGCAAGAGTAAGATAACAGTGGGGCAAAGACAAGATAAATCTTCCTGTACAGTCAGATACTGACAGCAGTTGTTGAACCCCCATTCCCTGAATAACAGTGGCATCTTGTCTTTGAGCTACATTATTTATATAAAAGACTTAATCTTGTAACAGAGAAGCTGATATAGATGTTTCAACTCTGGGGAATAATTTTTTGTGCCAGCTCAGTAAATTAATTTCCGATTATACAACACATTCACAATCTCAAAAAAATCATTGCTGGTCACACTATGTCAGTACTGAGTTAGCGTATTCAATAGATACCTTTCTACTGATTTCACTGGGCTTTGGATTATTTCATTAAATTGTGTTCTAGTTTGCAATAAAGGCCTCATATTTACAACATCAGCCTAATACCTTTCAGTTATGTTTACAGTCCAGTTTCAGCAAAAGTAGTCTAGAGCATTCTACTTCCCTGATGGATGTGCTTAAGGACTTTGTATAACAAATGTAAAAATCAAACTGAAAATTGCTTAACTGATAAGGCAAATTTTAAGTGGTGTTACCTCTTACTAACTGCAATTGCATACCACATGAGCTCATTAAAACTACATAGGAAACATTAGGGTGGACAGTCACAGAGAAGCCCTGTCGTGCCCCTGATCCCATTTCCTCATCTAATTCTCATCTGTCTGGGACTTGCAGGCAAGCAAGACACAATGAAATTAGTGTTAGTCACCTACTACACATTTCCAAAGGCCCATGCCACCACATGCAAGAGTGCCATTTGAATACAACCTCTTGATACGTACCAACATAATTCAGATGGGAACAAATGAAGGATTGGCCTAAAGGACAAGGCTGCCAACTTGTGATTTTGTAGCTCTAATTGGACTTTAGCAACAAATCCTATGATAATGCTGAGCAGGTGATGTACATACAGCATGATGGCTTGATCAAATTCAAACAGTTCCTTGCTGCATCCCATTCCATGACTTCCCATCAGCCAATTATTTCTTGTGCAGAAATTATACTAGCACAGCAGTGAGCCCCAAGTGAAAAAAGCTGCTGAGAAATGTGGTAGTAGCAAACACTGAAGTTCCAAGGCTATAATCAGATGGCTATCTTCAGCCATGAATTTTATTTTAGACTGTATTCAGTAAGAAAAGGCAGGTCAGTCAGAAATGTAACTGGCTGACCTAGACACCGTGCACCTTAAATATTAGTCAGTTGCTTTTTACATCTATTTTTCATAGGCTTATCTTCCTGAACAAAAATTCATTCATAAGTATTCTTGCTGGTGACATATTTAGACAAAGATCCCTGTGTACACAACATTCGATGGGCAGTATTAGTAGTATTTTTAGCATGTTTTGCCTCAAACTATCTAAAGATGCATTTTCACTGGCTTTAAAAAGAATACTTTTCAGTTCAGAAATCACAGGTTACAGTGACTGATGAGAGTTCTGTCTGAGTAATTCCAGCTGACTCTTCTATCAGTACAACATAACATGACAGCTTTCACAGTGCATCACCTTCCTTAAACATAAACGCTGTCTTTCTAAAGTACTGCCAAGATGTTTAGTACAGTTACCAGTCTGGATTACAAAGAGCAGACCACTACAGCACTGACTTGCTTAGAGTAGAATGCTGTTTGTTTGCAAATAAATCTACCCTTTTGCAAAAAATCAAAGACAACAGGTAAAGTAACAGTTACAACCATGGTAGTCTTACGTATTATAATACGTACAGCAGGTCACCTTTGGTGGTAAACCTATGAGCATCAGCTGTTAATGCTCTAGCCTTACTACTACCAGTAAATTTTGGAGGCTCTGTCTGGTGTTAATCAATTTTAAGAAGAGACAGCCAGAAATGAGCTATTTCAGGACACATTTATCACCCACACTGCTAATGTTATGATTGCTAGGACCGTTTATAATGTTCCACTCTATCACCTACAAAATATTCAGCTTCCATGTAAAGCTATTTGTGGGTTAACTGGAGTTATTACCTTTATGGATTTTAGCAATAAAATCTGTTCTTTGGCTGGATAACTAGAAAGCTCAATTACTACTTCACTGTGGATGAAAGCAGGCATAGCATTTTGTTGCAACTGCTATATTAGCAGCTCTTAGTAGACCAGTCACATCCAAAAAGACAGGATCTGTACCCTACAAGAGCTGTTTATCCAAAATGGTAATAAGTAGTAAAACAATAAAGAACAAACATGAAACAGACAATGGCAATGACAACTAGAAAGTTCAAAATATATATTTGTCCTGGTTCCCCAAGCACAGACCCACGGGCCAGCCATGCAGGCAGGCCATGAGTAGCCCCGAGTCAGCTGGGAGATCCAATGAAGGCAGCTGACTCACAGGTGTGTCCCATACCACTTCATCATGCTCATTATAAAAGGAAGGAGCTCAGTGAGGGTAGGGTTCCTTCTCGTCTCCCTGAGGCTCCTTGGTGGTGGTGCTCTGTTCCTGCTGTCAGCCTTGAACCAGGCTGAGTAGAACCCTTTATATTTTGTGTTGATTGTTGTTTCTGTTTTGTCATTCTACTACGTCTGTCTATACATCAACTCACAGGCCTTCTTTTTTTTTTCCCCCAATTCTCCTTCCCATCTGGGGAGGGAGTCTTGGGTGATACACTAACTGCTAGGGTTTTAGCCCTGACTACTGGCTAACCATAGACAATATTGTTTGAATCAACAATGGATCTATATGTTTTGATTTTTAATGGTTTATTGTCATATTACTATTATTGCTGTTAATGATATTAAGACTCCTACTTTTGCTACAATGATCAAGAGGGCAGGTCAGTCCTCTGCTGAGAAAAAAAAAAAAATATGCACCTTTCAGACGCTGTTTGGGGCTGTGTAGCTTACTACCATTTCTCCTCACTCCACAAGCTTGTATAAATCCACTGCCAGTGTTCCCTACTCACTAAACCAAATAGTGTAACAAGCTGAAGGTGACTATAAGATTTCCCTAGCTGCTGCCTTCATGTCAAACACTTTGGTTGATATGAGCAACCTGTGAGCTAGAACTACCACTAGAACTGTAACAGAGTCATAGAACACAAATACAATGAAAGATTAGGTCAACAAATTGTTAGTATTCTCATACTGATAAGTGTCAAGCTCTCAGTGAACTGGTAGACAAATAATATGTTAATATGTTAAAATAAAACAAAGTAATCCTTTCTTCCTAGCTTTGTATTTTTTTTCTCCATGAGAATGTCTCTTGAATGTCTTCTACCAATGGAGAAAATCTCTCTTCCAAAATTAAATGAAGCAAACAAAAGGCTTCTTTAGAGCTCTGTGTCCCCCTCCCCACCTCTCAACCCTGACTATTGACCAAACCATGAGAAAACTTTTGTTTCCATTCCTTTCAAGTTTTATGAATGCACTAATCTACCACATAATACCGGCATCTCTTCAATTTCTCATCACAAGAAACGGATACGCTGCCAGACTACTGAAGGCCTTCTGTGGTTTCCACTTCTTTCCCCTTCCCTCTCTAAACAGCACACATCCTCTCTGAACAGCAATCTCAGAAACTGGACAGCTTCTGTCAACTCAACGCAGTTGCGCCTAATACAGCCAACCACAGTCTGCTCTCAACATGCTGCCCAACAACAATCCTCCTCTCCAGACTTCTCTTTATTGTTATAGCCTCACCTGCTTTTCAAGGTCATGTAAAAAGAGCACATGCATTGGGTATGTTTTTTTTAAACACCTTTCTTCATGGTATCGGCATTTTTTCCAGAAATGACATCTTTGCACTGCCTACGTCTCTGGACCCATATCACATGTTTCTTTTCTTACAGTGTTTCTTATTGTTCTTCTTTTCACTTTTTTTTTTTTTGCTATGTTTATCAAAACTAATGGCATAGCATTTCTTATTTTAAGCATTTTTCCACCCTTGTGTGTGTTACTATGAACTATACAGGAACTTTCGGTATCATACTGTGTGAAGTTATTCAAAATTACCCAAAATAATTTTGGGCATGCTGATATGTCAACAAATTTATATACATCAGAAAACTTTCTGGAAAATGCCTCTAAAATCTTTGGAAGAAAAAGTAGTATCCCTTTAACTACTGCATGCTTTTGGTGTTTATACGTACTTGAATCTGAAAAAATTTTTTCTTTCCTTAATTCTACTTAGAGATCACCTTCTGTTTCCTCATTGGCTGCAACTTCTCCTAGCCTGTTAGCTCTTTTCAGAGCTATTTTTTTCCTAATTATTTGAGTTTGTTGCAGTACAGAAGAGTGAAGTATATCCACTCAAATTAAGAGTAAACCCCTACTGTTCCCATTTGGGTTTTTTTTTTAGATTCTATCTCATCTCTTCAATGATTAGAAACTCCCAGCAACAATCACACACAACAAGCACAGATTTGCTCACTGAGTTTTAAGAGTTTTCTGCCTATTGATGAGCCCCCTTGAGATCCTGAGTCTTTCATATATGAAACTTAAAACAATTAAGACTTTATTTAGTGACTGATTTAAAGGCTGTTAGCTTTATCACATAGATTTTAATTTACTAAGTTTCTTAATTTCACAGACAATAAAAACCTTAGAAGAAAAAATTGTCCGTACTGACTCTTCCTAACTATCCCTTTCCAGAGAGATTCAGCATACCCATATCACGGCCTTTTTTGATGAGTTCATATTTATGAAGCTGCATTTTTTTTTTTTTTTACCAGCAATCTAGACAGATAGTCAATGACCATTTCAGGCCGAGTGTCGCATATCTTTGTCCTTGGAGCTTATATTTATCTCCCATTATTCCTACCACAATCCCTACAGCAAACAAACAGTAGTCACAAGCCTGCAATTATCACTATAGGATAATCTGTCAAAAGTACAATTCTTTACAAGCAGAAAGAGGGAACTTGACTTCTTTCAATGTCCTTATTTGTCCTTCAACTTTCAGACAAACTGGGCACTGAACTGAAAAATGTCCTTAACATCTGAAGTTTGAGAACAGACACTATAGTAAAAATTTTGAGTCTCTAAAGGGCAGATTTAAAAGCTGTCAGTTAAGGAAGTCCTCATTGATTTCAACGGGACCATTAGAAGTAAGAAACTATCAAAGCAAGAAGCTATAACTTGTTCCAAAAAAAGTGAACTCTCTTCTGCTCCTTGCATGAGGTTATCAAAACCACTTTGAAAAGCTCCCAGACTGTCAAATATTTTGTAAATTGCTGCTGCCAACCAGAATCATTAAAAACTCAAAGCACAAAGGGAAGCCTTCCAGAATTTATTTAATGATGTGGATTTAGATCTACAGTCCCCTCCTTTCTTGGGGATGCACAGCAAGTCAAGCCCTTCTTTGCGTCTGCTTTCTAGGATGAGAGTTCACTGGAGCAGAAATTCCCTTTATAATTGTGCCTTGTGCAGCACAGATAACATTGCTAGTATTCTGCAAATACAGCACTGCAGCAGAACATCAGCGCTAAGGAGCTGCTGAAGTGACTTTATAAACTTAAAACTTGAAGGTGAGAATAGTAAATGGGAATAATTCCCTTGCTAAAAAAAAAAAAGCCAAAGACAGTTTTATACAAATTCACCAATTTCATAAGAAGGTTTGGATATTTTTTTTGTGTGATATATTGTTTTAAACAAACGCTACTAGGTATCATAATCTGTTACTTAATATTGGAAGTGGCCTGAAGGCCCTGTTACAAATGCAACCTTCAAAAATGGCAGCTCAAACAGTCTAAATGCACATCAAATCAACTGAAATGATCATAATTCAGTAACCCCTTAAAGTTGAGCTCCACTTTACACAGAACAAATTACTACTTTGAGCCTTAGGACATATTCTTAAACATGGACTTTCCAGCTTCCTCCTTCTTTGATATGGTTATTCCCCATCAGATAAAGCATTTAATCTAGCTATGGTTTAGGGAATGGACTGTGAACTACAGATACTGCTGTACCAAAACCAGACCATAAATGTGACACACAAATATATTTTGCTATTTTTGTCTATAATACTCTGGTCTACAAAAGCCCACTGTGAGCTTGCATACCAGCAAGTCGGATAAGTTACAGTAACACAATTATTGGACACACATCAGCAAATTGTAGACAATTATAGGAAGACAACTGAAAGAACTTTGCATAGCAGTAAAGCAGTATGATCAATTGAGAAAAAAAGATTGTGAAAAGCCAAAACAAGAAGTGAGTAGGGATGGAAGGAAAAGACCATTAGCTTACAGCATATGCAACCGAAACTGTGTCTGATCATGCTGATATGTGCATACATCAAAAAACATGTCAAATGTCCAAAATGTAGAAATATACAAATAGAAGATTTTTTTTTTTCTTTTTTTTTGGTCTCATCATTCAATGTGTTTACGTATAGTTAGGATTCAAAGCATTAAAAATAAAATTGCAATATATTTTCCTTTTCTCAGACTACTGTGCATCTTGTAATCACCTTTGGATGTGCCTTGTTAGTTAGTTTTAAGGAATTAATTGATCCTACTTTATTACAGAGCTACATTCCTGTAGCTGAGCTTCCTCACGCAACAGTTCCTCCTCCCTGACATTCTTCCTAGATTCTCTTAAGTCATGGTTTCTCAAGGACAGACCCATGGGCCAGCCATGGCAGGCAGGCCATGAGTAGCTCTGAGTCAGCTGGGAGTTTCAGTTCAGGGCACCCGACCCAAGCTGACTGGCAGGTGTATCCCACACCACATAGATCAAACTCATTATAAAAGGAGGGTGTTTACTCAGGGAGGGGGGGTTGGCTCTCTCTGGGGCTCCTCCATTTTGGCCTTCTGCACCTTCTGCTGCTCCCAAGGACTAGGCTGAGTACAAACTTGTATGCTTTATGTTAGTATTTGAATTCCAGAAATGAGCTTTCATACTCAAAAATAGGGAGTCATAATACTGTTATAAAAGTGGTTTTTCACCAGGGTTAAAGTACAAGAATGTTTTCAATATATCAAAAAGTAAATTGCATCTTTCTTAATAGGAATATAAGCAGAAATTTACTGGGTTTCAAGTCACTGAAGGAATGCAAAGGATACTAATTAATTTCAAAATGTCTTTTCAAAACGGCCCTTTCATTATTTCAGTGTTTATCCTAAGATGCCAAATTCTAGTCTTAAAATTAAACTCTTCATACAAAGACATTTTATTCACCATCATAAACAAAAATAAAATTCTGTTTCTATTTCTCTGCCATTTTACAACTGTTCTTCCTTTCCTATTTTCCAATTTTTGTTACTATTTTTTGTCTCAAGGAAATCTCCGCTATCCCAAAATATGGAATCTCACTGAACAGTAGTCATCACTTTAAGGACTGACTGAATTTCACGCAAGATGAGTTTATGTATTGCACATTTCATCAAAAGCTGACCAAATTAAATTTGGGGTGTTAAGTTCAGGCCTGAACTCTGGCATAGCCAAGATAAGCAGCTACCTACAATAGCATGGTTCTGGGCACAGCACACCCTGTGACTTCTCTGCCTAATATATTTGTGGCTAATCCCCAGAGACAGATTTCCCATTGCTACTTGGTAAAAGTTAGACTATATGGAGTTGGGGCTACATCAGAAGTAATTTATATAGTTCCTGCTCTCTATGCTCCCCTTCCTCAGCTGCAAGAGTGAACCTGGCTTTCCAGAGATCTTGTCCCATTAGCCAGGTCCCATACCTCATTATTTTGGTGACAAAACTTATGCTGATAACACACCTTAAGCTACCTTTGAATATTTTGAGTGACTCAACTTGGAGATATCATTTAAGTCTCCTTCCAAGTGTATCAACCACAGGAACACGCCTTGTGTCCTCTCACACAGAGTCCTATGCAGCCAAGACTGCTGCAGGGTGAAGTGGTTGCCCACTGAAGCTAGTACCTGTAGTTTTGTAATAAAGTTTGAATGTTATTTTGGTAGTATTGTTCCTGAAGCTCAGACCTTGCATTCAGTAAACCAAAACATTTTAACAGTTTAAGGCAATTACCTCACAGAACATTGAAAGAAAACATTTTGAATGAAATGGTTTAAACCTCCGATCATACACTGCAAAGTTTTCTGCTGTTTTCCAAAAAGATCAAACATATTTACAGTAATAGATTCCTTATGAGACATGATAATGAATTATTACCAGATACAATAAGTATTAAAACCAAGGACATGATAAAATATGTTTGATAAGGTTTCTAAAAGACTGGGTGTATCATCAGAATACCTAAAGTTGAATAGAAACACATGCAACAAACAACTTGGCAATGCTGGCACAAGTTATATTTACCTTTTCCTTACAGAAAGGCCAATATCTATTCCAGCTGTTTCCGTTTCCATAGTCAAAATTCATGCTACTACTACTACAGGAAATTCTACCCTCTTCTATTTCCTAATAAGAAACTATCCAAGGTACTTGTTATATGCTATTAATGTCTATAATGTAATAACCAGAAAAGAAAATGTACTCCCTATTCCAATGGTACTTTTCTTTGTCTGCATTGCCCTAATTCAACAAAATAATTTAATATGTGTTTAGCTACCAAGGTAACAGTCATTACTTTCATCTCCATGGCATGTCATACATGCTTAGGAACTTGCTAGTGTGCACTAATCAAGGACAGCAGTCCACTAAAACCAGATTGCATTCCTTGCCTGAAATTACCCACTTTGTATGGAGATTTAAATTTATGATTAGTTAAAAATATAATGACAGAAAGCACATTATAGGAGAGGAGATTCACTGGATAATCTAAAAATTAACTGTATTTGACTGTGGTATGATTCCAGAATGGGGTCTTGCCATTTTGCACATGTGACTATCTAGAGCAATTTCACTGAAAAATTAATCTCTGCGGTTAAATTACAGGCACAACATACTCTAGCTAGTAGAACCCAGTCTGTATTCTTTGTGTGGCACCTTGTCAATCTTCATGTGGAAAGCTATGGTTTACTTGTAGTTGTGATGTCTCTATGACCAGCTTGTGTATTTCACTAATTGTTCTGCCTTTTGGGAGTGATTTCTTAACATCCGGTGAAAACTTTCTTCCTCCTTTACCTTCAGGTCATAGTTCTTGCCCTAGAATAATCACAAGCATTTGCAAAAGCAAATGGGGAACAAACATTCCAGGCTGATGTTGTTTCATTATTCTTCTGTTTGTTTTCTGTACAATAGATAGCATTACTTTGTTGGAACAACACAAAGTCACATTTGGAAAAGCCGGAGGCAACTATAGTTCTGGCTGTCTTTAAAATATCATCAGCTGTTCCAAGGGGGAAAAAAAGCATATGAATAATATTCCTATCTAATAACACACTGCATATCTGAGTGTTATCCAGGATAAATCAACCTATGTGAAAACATTTAACTAGTCAACTGCCAAAAAGTTTTTATTACAATACCTGTAGTCTTCCTCCTTCCTGCTGTTGACAATAGCAAAATGCCTATTCTCAGTACCAAAATCCCATCACCCATGGAATTTTGGAATTGTATACAAGTCACTTAAGTTGTGTTTTAAGTTTTTACACACTACAGCAAGCCAATTTTGAACCAAAGCCACTGACGTTAAAAGAACATGTGAATGTATTTGACTAGTATACGGTATTTTCGTATTCCCAGGATGGCATAATGTGAGCAGAGCATAGCCTTTATCTGGATAAAGAAAGATGAAGCTGTTGCAAATATACGAAAACCCCTAAATAAAGGACAGCTTATGGATGAATGGGCATATTAAAATCTACAGTAAATTAATCCCAATTTATCTTAGTAAGCTGTCCCCAAAATTCCACTGTATCAAAGAAACCAAGAAACACTGAAATAAACCAAAATGAATACAGACCTTAAGACATTATCCATTTCATCCTCCTCCTCCTTTTTTCCCCACCCAAAAAATCAAACTACCCAGTGACCTGAAGCTGATGGAAACAAAACTGGATTATAAAAAACCAAAAAGGGCTAATTCTTAACTCATTTTCACAAGGAATAATTACATAAAGTCTTAGCTTCCATCACAGTAATTAAGACCAGATACACAAAGGTGTAAAAGAAATCAGAATACAGACTGTATGTCTTTTTTCCCTTCACTATCATGATTATGAAGTAGTAAATGTTATCAAGAAAGTTTTACAGATAATAGAAACAAAAAAGCATCTAACATCAATACAAAAGATTACAGCACAACATTTTATGCCCATTTATTGCTAAGTACTTCATAAAAACTGCTGTCTTACTCATCTCCTTTATTTTACAAACTGGAAACATGGGAAAACAACCTAAAAGTGTTAAATACCTTGCATAGCTAAACACCAACTCAGTTCCTTGTACAAAAGAACCCCCAATCACATTGTAGCATTCTCTGATTCAAAGCCTTCTATATGTGCCCAACTCCCATCAAATAGTTAAAAATGGAAGGATCTCACATGCAACAGCAAAACCAGAGCCCTGTTCATACTAATGTTATTTACATTTCCTAAGTCAAGAGCAATTCTTTCTAAAGCCCACATTATACAGCAACATCTAGCACATATAACAGCTATATGCATACTACATACATTTATGTAGTCATACTCATTGAATGTATGTGGCGCTTTGAGAATGGAAGCCTACATGAAACTAGCCTTTTAATTTGGCACTGAAAGCAATGTTTCTTGCCTCTTCTCCTGTCCCTTACAATGACAGTAACATTTCTCTAATTTACTCCAAAATGGCCAGTGTTCTCATTTCTCACAGAATATGTTTCACAATAAATTACTTCTATTTACTCATTGATCTATCAGGAGATTTTAATTTTACTTTTTTATGAAAAGTGAGCCATAGGAACTCTGTGTGCAATCTAGCCATGTCCCTAGTATTACTGTTTTAAAACTCTTGTTAAACATCTTAATTCAAGGAGTACTAGCTGGTCATTTTGGGGCCCTTTTGGTGATGGTGGAAGTAATCACAATTATGTTTCATATTCCAATCCTAAACAGTGGGTGTTCAGACAAAACCTCTGGAATTTCACTTTGAAATTAACTCTGAACTTTTTCCACTGCTGACAGTGCAACTGTTGCTGATCATTTTAACGGTATTGGCATGTCTTCCCATGTCAATAACCACTTACCCTCAACATAACATGGATGGATAAGGAACTGGCTGGATGGTCACACTGAAAGAGTTGCAGTCAATGGCTCAGTGACCAAATGAAGGCCATTGATGAGTGGCACTCCCCAGGGGTTGGTACTGGGACCAGTGCTGTTTAACATTTTTGTCAGTGACATGGACAGTGGGATCAAGTGCATCCTCAGTAAGTTTGCTAACAAAACCAAGCTGTGCAGTGTTTTCAACACGCTGGAGGGGAGGGATGCTGTCCAGAGGGACCTTGACAAGCTGGATAGGTGGGCCCATGCAAACACCATTAAGTTCAACAAGGCCAAGTGCAAGGGTTGAGGCAATCCCAAGCACAAATACAGGCTGGGCAAAGAATAGATTGAGAGCAGCCCTGAAGAGACAGACTTGGTAATGCTGGTTAACGAGAAGCTTGATACGAGCCGCCAATGTGCACCTGCAGCCCAAAAAGCCAATGGTATCCTGGCATGCATCAAAAGAAGCACAGCCAGCAGGTTGAGGGAGGTGATTCAGCCCCTCTGCTCTCATGAGACCCCACCTGGAGTACTGCATCCAGCTCTGGAGCCCTCAACATAAGGAGAACATGGACCTGCTGGAACAGGTCCAGAGTAGGGCCACAAAGATGATCAGAGGGCTGGAGCACCTCTCTTATGAAGAAAAGCTGAGAGAGTTGGGGTTGTTCAGCCTGGAGAATAGAAGGCTCCGGAGGGACCTGATAGAGGCATTTCAGTACCTGAAGGGGCCTACAAGAAAACTGGGAAGGGACTTTTTACAAGGGTATGTAGTGATAGGACAAGGGGCAATGGCTTTAAACTGGAAGAGGGCAGATTTAGATTAGACATTAGGAAGAAATTCTTTACCATGAGAGTGGTGAGGCAGTTGGACTACCTGCTGACTTTAGTAAGAGTCACACCAGCCATGTCACACAAAGGGCACAAAATCCTGCAAAAGGTTTACAGAAGACACTGGAACGAAGATCTTACCTTCTCCACGGCAAGAAAAGATCTAATTTATGTCCAGAAGCTAAATCCAAAATTCTTTAGATGTTTTGGTCTTGTTCATCTTTTATAATAACTTAAGGCTATTCTCACTACCTACGTTTTTGGTCTTCAGACACTGAATTCAGAAACAAATATACCATACACAGTAACAATTCTCTATTATTTACATATTTTGTTTCATTGACTCCTGTGTCTGGAGGCAAGAAATAGACAATTACACATGACAGAAGGTGTAAATTACATAAAACACAGGTTTGTGTCTCACTCCATCTTCCATCCATTACTAAACTTTGTACAGGTAAACAATATTTAAATACACTGTACCAAGCATAATATCCACGTCAGGCCAAGACATGAGGCCTCACTCAGAGGCATTTCACAACATTTGAACATTACACCAGTGACAAGAATATGAATGAGGTCTTCGCAACACACACTTTCAGTGAGACTGGCAAAACACATTTCTGTCACCTATGCTGTTAGTTACTGCCTTGAAGAAGCATGCCTTGTGACAAATAGCACAAAGAGGGTGAAAAAGTGCAAAGAAAAAAAAGGACAAAGCAAGATTTTAGACTGCCTTGTTTCAATGTGTTTACCTTTACAAAAGCCAAAGATCAATGCAGACTGTTCTCATAAGGCTATGTTTCTCCAACAGCAAGTCATGACTGCCTTGGGAGTTATAAAAGTAGTCAGCAGCAGCTCACTTCTACCCTCATCAACAGTGGTTTAACCCTTGCAAGGTAGAAGGAGAAAACCCTAAATTTACCAGCTGTAACACTCACACAAAGCAACCACTAACTCCTCAGTTGCTGGCAACAGCTTTCATTCCTCCAGAGTTTCAGAGGAACTGTGAACAACCACAGTGAGGAATTAGTGCATGGAATACAAAGAGAGGCTGACTGAAGATGTCACAGGAAGAGAGAGGAGATGAAGAGCATCTTTCCAAAATGCTTGAAGAAAATGGCCTTGCGGGGAAGCACACAGTTCAAATAGGGGATGGTATCCTTCACCAATCTCCCCCTTAATTCCATTCCTAAACTTGCTTGCTTCCTTCACAGTTCCATGCATTCCTTCAAGTATCTTTTTTCCTCTGCACCTCATTTTCTCTCCTTTCTCTTATTTTGTTTCTATACTATATCTTTTAGCACTTCCTTCTCTGCTTATTCTACCCATAGTGCCTCCTCCTTTTCTGTTGTGTCCACTGCTGCTTGCCAGTGGCCAGAACTTTCTTTTTTCCCTTCTACTGCCCAGAACATCCTCCTCTCATTTCTTCATTTGGTATGTCTCTTTCTGAGCACACCCTTCTCACTTCTACACTTTCTTTCCCCCTCAAGGACACTTCTTGACTTTTCCCATACATTTGGAGATCACTAAGAATTACTGCTAGACACTAATACTTTGACAGAAGTGTACAGGCAGAACAGCACAAGTGTCCTCATTTCAGCTGCAGTTGGCTGAACCAGATTTTTGAAGAGGGAACATTATTCACACCAGACTGAGTAAGGGAAAGAGAAGAATCCCTATTTTATAACAGAACAGATAGAACTGCATTTTTTCATCTACTTCATGCAACCCTTGGACATCTATACCACCTGTAGACAGGCAACGAGCACAAAGACTGTTAGGAAATTAAGGACCTGCTCTGAAGTAGGCTGAGAACAAAGAAACGGTAGGAAGTGATTGATTTCCCAGTGATGTACCCTATGGCTAAGTTACCATAGGTACAGGGAACTGTAGTTTTAAATTACTTGACAACTCTACCTGCAACTCCTAATACAGCTGAGTATGTCAGTGAACTCCACACGAGCTGAGGCACAGCCGCAGCAGGCGAATAAAACACACACCAAAAAAAGTCACTTTTCATAGACTGGTAAAACCAACAGTCAAGTCACCACAAACTTGATTCATGCATCTAAACCTGAAATAGCTCCACATGCTTATTTTCAGGAACCCCAAGACAGGGCTCTTTGTGTTTGCTTAATTATAACACCGATGAATCTACCGTCAGTGTCCCTGATTCTCAAAGTTCAATAATGAGAACAACCTCTTAAAATTTAATCCAATGGAGCACCCAGTTTCCAGAAAATGTGGACAGGTATGTAGCAGGAAAACGTGCTCCCTGGGAAACAGTAGCCTTACACAGTTGTTCTATCACAGATTTCTGAGGAAACAATTAAGGACACAAATGCACAACCTCCTGACCTCAGAATATCCATATTAACAGACTCTTCCTACAAGGATAAAATTCATCAAACACTCTTAATGCATGGCAGTTAAGCACAATTGATCACATATAGAGTCAGACAGAGCTGGAAAATTAGGTGGTTTAGAGATGCAGCAAGTAGTTAAAAGCAGCTGAGATTCTTCATTCCATTCTCTTAATAAAGAACAGCAGTGACTAAATTTAGTATTACTTCTCAGCTGGAGGGGAAAAAAAAATAGCAGCTGCAAAATCAATTAAGACCTGTTATCATTCTGCTGCTTTCACAAGTTGCTATATGTCACACAGTCTAGTAACAGTCCCATTTTGGTCTGGAACACACAGGATTTTAAAATCCACAATATGTGACAGTTTTCTTCCTTCCAATTCCTTCTATAGCAACTGATCCATTCCTCACTTGACTCCCATAAGGAGTCCAATTCTACATCTCCAGCTGCCCCGAAACAGAAGCCAAAGATTTCTGAATGCCTTAGTGTCTATCTTCTCCACCTTCACCTATCTAACAGTTGGCTAAGATAGATCTAAGATACAAGGCAAAGAACAGTGCAGACTTCAGTTTCCTGTCGGACTCCTAATGCTGCAGGAATAAGGGTGGTCCACCTCTGCTGTTCACTCTTCAGTCCCCAATTTTCCAGTTTAGGATAAAGGGAGGACAGGCCAAAGGGAAGCATAAGACGAACTGGATGACATGAAAAACTGTAACAGCATGCTGATGGAACAAGACCATGCAAAGTTATGCATTACAAGCCAAAAAAAGAAATACTGAGAGGCCTGAGAGTTTGGAAAGGCACTGTAGATATTTTAGATAATATCAAAGAGTAAGCATTTTTCTCTTTCAAGGTAGAGACAGTCTGCAGTCCCTGTAGCTTGTACCTTAAAAACAAAATGGTAAGAAAAAGTATGAATTTATTCTCTGCTTTTCTGATCTCTTCTTTGGAAATCTTTGGTTCCAAGTTTAAAATAATTCATGCCAGTGATGAGGTAGAGTGAAAAGCAAATTATTTCTTATTATTAGAAACTGCCTCTTCTTTTTCAGAGGTTTTGCTTCATTATGACAAAAGCAGTTAAGGTATACTAAAAGGAAAACATTCTGAAGAACAGTAATGTCTTAACACTATACAGCAGAAAGATGTTGTTGACTCTGCATGGCAACAAAATTGAAGTTTCTTATTTAACCTCTTGAGAATAATTCCTACTGACAAGCACTTGAAAAAAAAAAACCCAAACAAAAAACAGATAACAGCACAAAAACATGAATACCAAAATGCATAAAACAAGTATTAACATACACATAATATAAAGAGCATTGTCATCAGACAGAAGTGTTGAGAGGTTTATCTCAATTTTTTTAATTTGTATAACAAAAAAACCCAAATCTTCCCACTTATCTTCTCTATCTTTCTGCAAAACTACTGAGCAGTCTTTATTGAGGAACCTTATAAAATACCAGTCCTACTGGTAACATTGCTATCCTATACAACACATATAGACCAGGTCTCATGTCTGCTCACGGTCAGGCCAAAACGAGCAGAGCTGAAGTTTCTAACTGTCTCATACAGACTGTCTGCATCCAGAAGACAAGATGTCTGGTGGTTTTTGATGTGAGGAAGAAACAGCTGCAGACTGCTTTGAGGGGATTAAGGGAGTAAGAAAGACAACTGCCCTCAGAACCAGAAAAAATGCAGAGGACCTGAGTGAAAAAGAAAAACAGAAAAGTACTGGATTCCTCAGGATTATAGGACAAAACTCATGAAAAGATGTGGTGCTGAGGGACATGGTTTAGTGGTGAATTGGCAGTGTTAGGTTAATGGTTGGACCTGATGATCTTAGTGGTCTCTTCCAAACAAGGCTATTCTGTGATTCTGTGAATCAAAAGGAAGGTAACATTAGCATTATACAGTTCTTGGTTATGAAGCACATTGACTCACAGAATCATTCTTCAGTAGCTTCCATTTGAAAATTGTTCATGATTCTGCTTACACTGTCCAGTATCCCACTGAAGCAGAACTTTTTCAGAATATTTTATCATACAAGTCTAAGGATTTCTGTCCTTTGGTATTTTCTCTTTCCCATTAACACACAACTAAAACAAAGTTATCATTAAAATAATGCATAAGTACTCCAAATCCCAATATTTCTTTTTCATGTCTCACAGCATCCTAATATGACCTGTTGAATTATTGATGTGTCCCCACTCTACTAAGAGTAGATACTACGAGTATCTGAACACACAGACTGGAAGCTCTTTCCTTTCACCACCTAATATTTTATTTATTAATAAGTGCCCTGACATTCCTAAGAATACTTGTGGAATAGGACATACTCGGAAAGAGGAAAACATCCACCATTGTCTCAAGTCACTGTGGATTTAGGAGAAGAACCTACAAACTCCATTCCCCTCTGCCAACCCCTTCTTCTCATATTGTAAGGTTTCCTCTCCATTTAACTGCAGTGAAAATCCAACTAAGTGAGGTCATACTTTCATCCAGGACAGAAGATTTTTCCAGAGCTTTTGAATTACAATTACAGGAACTCCACTGGGTGTGTGGAAGGACCACACTAAGCATTTGACAGGGCCTATAGAGAGTTACAGAAATGCAGATGTAAAAGGCTAATGTCCAGTACTGTCAGCAGTAATTAATTATTGCTAATTTTTGCACACACAGGCAATAGTGAATGCATTATTTTGTAATATGTATGATTATTTTGAACAAAAATAGGGGAGGACATGCTGCTACACTGTTTAATTTAGCAACTGTTGCCATGGAAATAACTTTTTTACTGACTGCTGATGATTATTGCATGTTTGCGATGTGATTTATGCACATTCTACATGAGACCAGTGAAGCATATTTATAGATGAGTAAACCAAGTTCCAACATTAAAATGTAGCCTGCTCCATGTATTTTTCAGAAATACATAATTTGTCAAAATAGACATATTGGCCTCCTAGAGTACATAACCTAATTACCAGAGTAAAGCAGAAGCTCTTCCCAGATCTGAAAGAAACAGGAACAGGAAACGTAATGCAATTCTAATTTTCTTACTCTTATCCTCTCACAGGAAAGGAAAGAGACAGAATCAGGAGACTAGCTGGTCCAGCTGCTGCTATTTTTATGAATTTACAAATGCACAGGCTGCATGAAGACATATTCAGTATACTGCTGCAAGATTTTTGTCAATTTTCATTATCATTTCTTCATTGTCAAGAAATGAGACCTAAATGGTAGCTTCAGTACAGAGTGACTTACACCACCAAAAGCCAGTATCATCATCTAAGAGTCAAGGAAAAAAGCACCATATGTTTATACTTAAATATAGCTTGATTATATTATTGCATCCAGCTTGCAGTGCAACGCATGAGTAACAGGGGTAAGGAGATGTTTCTACTGCATGGAAGGACATGCATTTGTGGGCAGCAGTAGGTATGATCATTGAACTAGTCTAGATATACTGTAACTTCATACTTACAACTGACTTTTGTGCTGAATGCAAAGGCAGAGAAAGAACAGTCTGCAAACTGCCATCCTGCCTGAGCAACAGCTGGAACAATCACAATACATTACTGCTGGAACTAAGATGCCCACCATTACCAGACATATACAATATAGAAATATTTAAATTTACTCAGAATACTCCTCAATTTCACAACATTTGTGTTTTTTATTATCTGTAAAAATTATCAAGAGGAAGCCTGATGCTGGAAGGCACACCAGTAGAAAGATATTTCTTCAGGAAATAAAGGTACTTAACCACAGAATCACAGAATGTTAGGGATTGGAAGGGACCTCAAAAGATCATCTAGTCCAATCCCCCTTGTTTTTAACTAGTGAGTATGTCTGCATGTAAGAAAAGAATAACTTAGAGAGATAAAAATAAAAATTCTTCAGAATTAAGAAGAAATACAATTATGAAGTAATGAATAACTAGATAAAAAGAAAAGGCATTGAAAGTCCCTGCTTTAAGGTGAAAAAACAATGTATAATTGCAGAGCCTGCCTTAAGTCACAAGAACCCAAAAGTCTCATTTTGAGCAGCCTGTGTAGTGAGCTACACAAAAGTAGTTTCAAAATAAGGGATGGAGGAACCGGACCAGTGAAAGTAAATAACAGAATAACAGGTCACACTAATTGAAATCACAAAGCCACCCAGAATATGCTCAGTGTTTGAACTAGCAGCAAAAAACACAGAAAATTAAATGTCTGTTCTTGCACACAAATAGCCAAAAATTTAGCCATACGAGACCTACCTATTTGCAGAACTTGGATGTGATCAGGCTGCTCTTGTGTATAAGGTATCACAGATTAAGAGTAAAAACATACTACAGTGGTTTCCAAACTACAATTTAAGAGGACAAACAGACCACAAGCCATCAGTAGATGCCTTAACCCTCACATTGATAGAGGCACACTCTTAGTACACAAAAAAACCTTTGCACAAAAATACCCAAACTGTGTACATGCTCCTCCTAGGCAATGCAAGCTATTAGCCAGACTTCTAGGGTACACTCTTGGGTATCAGGGCTCATTTCTGAACCATATAGCTGTACCATATAGGGGAAGGAAACCTGCTAGTGGAGTGAGAGACTGGAATTCAACTGTACTTTGTTCAGTATGAAAGCAATTCAACCTCTGCATTTCAAGTTTGGTACTGAAGCTTTTTGTCTACTACCATACATTTGAAAAAGCTACTAGAGGTATTTAAAAAACACCTGAATGCTGTGCTTGCAATATATGGAGGTCAAGGAAGAGTCGCTGGTGAAATCCTCCATCAGAAATGACAATCAAGAACAAGGCCACTCTTTGGTTCTCCCCCGCTTATATTTTAATGTTAACTGGATAAACATAGAAAGTTAAAACTAGCATGCATTATAAGCTTACTATAAATGAAGATGAACAACACCAAAAAAAGAGGTTATTAAACAATATCCAGAAATTTTTATAAAGTACAAGAGTTCTTGAATAAGCGCAATGTCTACCTTTAGCCTATAGCAGGGGATAAACTGTAGCAGTTGTTCTACCACCCAATGACCCCTCTCCAGCTGAGGAGGGGAATCAGGGGAAAAAAAAGAGAGAAGCCCTGTGAGCTGAAGTAGAGACAGATTTAGTGAAATAACAAAACTGACACAACCGACATAAAGTATATAAGGTTCTACTCAGCCTGGTCCTTGAGGTCAACAGCAGGAGCAGAAATGCAGGAGAGAGGAGCCCCAGGAAGAGAAACTCCACCCTCAGTGAACTCCCTCCTTTTATAATGAGCATGATAAGGTGGTATGGGATACACCTGTGAGTCAGCTGCCTTCATTGGATCTCCCAGCTGACTCAGGGCTACTCATGGCCTGTCTGCAAGGCTGGCCCAGGGGTCTGTTCCTGGGGAGCCAGGACACCCAATAAATACATCAGTTACTGATTTACCACCATGTGAATGCAGAAATACATTCTTTTCAATGACAGATGTAGGGTGATGTATGCACAGAGCTAGTAAATAGAGGGACTCGTAGCTGAAGCAAACAAGTCCACTCTACAGGATGACAGCCTGGCAACAAATTAAGAAAGACATAGCAGGAATAGGATCCACCTCGATTTCAGACATCTTAACAAGGCTGTCCCAAGACAGCATTCCTCAGTCCCCATACCAGACATTCAGTACAGCCAAATTGCTAAAAACATACTTAATAATCCATACAGATACTAACAGCTCAGCTCAGATGACCAACTGTCTGAACCACATACTTTGAAGGAGCAGGAAGGAAGAAAGAAAAAAAAAATTTTTTTTCCATTACTTATTTTCAGCAATCAAATCAGCTGACAAAATATTCTTGCTAATGAACACAGAAAACCTGAAGGTGTTGCCAGCATTCATGTAACAGCTGATGACATAAGAGCATCAGTTCAGGCAGAGACTGGAGCTAGAGCTGGCAAAGACCCAAGCAGAAAATTTCAAGGTCAGTCCAGTAAAATCTAGATTGTGATAAAAGAAGATAATTGTCTGGGTCACTTATCTGACAGAACCCAGCCAGTGAATTTGAAGGCAATTCTAAATCTGAAATTGTAAAGAGTGTTTCAAAAGATCCAGTGGCAGAATATGGCAGAATATGC
The DNA here is from genome assembly GCA_028020825.1 of Podargus strigoides. Taxonomy (NCBI): domain Eukaryota; kingdom Metazoa; phylum Chordata; class Aves; order Caprimulgiformes; family Podargidae; genus Podargus; species Podargus strigoides. Next base: position 60,423,803 of record CM051621.1, on the reverse strand, counting down.
CAGATTGAAACCTGTTTTGACCACTGCAGCAACTGCTATGTGACAACAGCTTAGCAACCAACAGGACAAATACTCCTGACAGGAGAGCCAAGCCACCTTCTACAGTCAAGACTGTGCCTACACATAATGACCACTGGTGCCCAGCACTGTAGTCACAGGAAACTGAAACATCAGTAGATCATTGGGGCAACATGAACACGAACTATGTGACATATACACAGCGCACTTATTTTATACTTAAAGAATAGCAGAAGCAACAACTGACATTTGAACCAGCAGTTAGAACTGCCACCACCATCTTTAGAGATGCATTTTGCATAAGAAGTGTCAGTAAACAACAAGTAAAAATGGGTTATGCATTCTGGCTGACAGTACAACACACATGACAGCTTCATTCAGGCACTGCATGAAAACAGACTCAGAAAGTACTATTGAGATTGAGCTCTGATCAGTTAAGTGTTAATAATACCTGACACACATAGATGAGAGTTATTCAGGGAGTTGTTGGGACTGTTATAATAATGGCTGCTTGAAATGCTGTTCAGTGGGAGAGATTCTAAAAATGAGAATACATTCACTGAGCAGTATATTGCAGTGCTCTCTTTAAAATTAATCACGAATAATCATTAGAGGGCTTCTAGCTGGAGGGAGGGAGGGAATATTTCACATGACCCAGATCCTGGCTGTAAATCTACACAGATGGGATTATAGCTGTCTGGTATCTAATAATGAGAGCTCTGTTTCAGACTTATGTCTTTTATTTCACTCTTGGTCTCTAATATTGGGAAGCAATGACAGTTAGTTAGAAAGTTCAGCAGCTTTAGCCAACAAACATGCTGATTTTGCTAGGGTTGAAGAAAACTATGGTGGAAATACAACTGTGCATGTGGGAGGTTGTCAAAGAGGTACACTGCAGAAAAAAAATGTGCTTTCTGCCTGTGGAAACTTTTTTGCTGTGTTGCAATTATGGTTTTCTTCATTTAAACCTAATGTAGTAACATTCTTAACGCTGCACTTAATTTTAAGTATCTGAATAGTCTGATAAATGCACTGTTCAACTGTTTAAAGTTAGATTTAAATTTAGTATGATTAAAATTAAGTATGCATACAATTATCCTGGTAAATTGAGATCTCTTTTTTAGTCCTGTGGGTAGTACTGGATGCAAACATGCTGTTGACAGTAACTATAAAGCAACTAGAAAGGACAGAATGCAGCTGAATAGTTTTTTTCCATAAAAAGAATTCAATAGTTCATGGATGCTGTTGTTTCTCAAATCAAAGTTAAAAAATTAACTGCAGACTAATAATGCAGATAAGTATCCCAAATTTCAATTGTCTCATTCCAGTTCTGATACCCTGATTACACATTGCTTATCTTGCTTTCCTCACTTTGAGGTTGTCTTATTAGTCCTCCTAGAGATAAACCAGAGTTACTTCTAGTCTACTACTGACACCAACAATGCAGCAAAAAGATCCTATTCTTTCCTGTTAGGAAAAACCTCTTCCTTACCATAGTTGTTCACTCCTAAAAATGAACTGAGAGACAGGACTGTTTTAATTTCTTTCTCCTCTGTTGTAGTCAGGTACCAAACACCGTCTCATTGCTCCTTTAATCTGTGGGTCAAATAATGATATGCTTGAATGCAAAATCTATTTAATAATTAATTTAGGGCCAAATACTGCTTAGATATGGTAATTGAAGTTTTAATGTTCATGGAGGTTAAATACTTGTCAAAAATACCTTATGTTCTCACATCTCAGTTACCTCTCAGGAAATAACAAATTTCTCAGTCGTTTCAAAATGTTTCACCTACAAATGTGTAGCCTTGAATTTATAGTACATATAGACAGATTTATATATACTGTGCAACAATGTATACATTGTTATACAGCTGTTACATGGGGAAGTGCCTTTTCAGCCATTGAGATGTAAGCTGCTGATCAATGTGAATGACATTGACTTCTGTATTTGTGAACTTTATATGTACTACATAATTACTGTAATGACAATTGTGAAAAAATATCAGTAAGCAACACTGGAGTGTAATTTAAGTCAGACAGCAGCAGTCTTTGGCCACATCAAAATTCTCCCTCTCCCCAAGAGGTGGGCTTTTAATTTCCAGGTGACTTCATCACTATTTATGATGGTTTGCTTCCATTTTTTTCATTATTTTTTTCTTCTGCTTTCTCACAGTGTGATTTTTTTCTTCCTCTTCTTCTGCAGGAAAGTTTTCTGTTCTTTGCCTGCTGTGGTATGCCTTCCATCAAGGCATCTGTAATTATTTATTCTGCTTTTGTGGTCATCCACTACAGGCCATGCTCTTTGACAATCTCCAGCAGCAGAGAGTGCAACGAGATCCTTATCTCACTAAGGGTGATGCACTGCAGATCTGCAGGCCTGTCTTGGGCCTTCTCACAACTGAAATTCAAAGGTCCACATTTATGTGTCAGAAAGGCACAAAAGCCTGTTCAGAAGAGAAGCTACTATTTTTATGGAAAAAAAATGAACAGAAGACCTCATAAAAAAAGGCAGATCAATCAAAGCATCAAAATCTCAGATCCACACTTTCTGCCACAATGTATGTTATCTACACAATATTTTTTTTACTTTAAGTATTGTTGAGCTCATTTTTTTGTTATTAAACATATTTAAAGACCTACCCAGCTATCTGCAGTTTAACACTGTGGTCCACACAACTGGAGGAGTGTTCAGGAGCTGCCCTTTGCAGTATATGTCACTATGGAGCAAATCACTTACTCTCAATTATGTTTACCCAACTGTAAAAGAGGGGCCATAATGCTTATTTTTCTACGTTGATATGAGGCTTATTAATGCTTGTTTGAGTGCTTTGTTATGCTTGAATGAAAAAGGAAATTATTATTATAATTTTAAGTGAAGCTTAATTATAAAACTGTTAACATAACATAAGCATATTAGAAAAATGAACTCTGAATCGCAAGCCAGCAATTGCTCACTTACTCTTAGAACCGTACCAGATGATTTTGTATGCATCTTGCTGTCACTAATCCCAACTTTTCTAAATCTTAGATTTGTTTTCCACATTAAAGCTAAGAGGAGACATGAAAATTAAATTTAGTGTCTAATCACTCAAGAAACGATGCCCACTACCTTACTTGGTGATGTGCCATCACTGGAATCTTGATTAAAAAAATAGCCTCCATACAAAACTATTCTGTTTACTATTGTGTTGGGTTTGTGTGGCAAGGTTTTGGTAGCAGAGGGGTTATACAGGTGGTTTCTGTGAGGAGCTGCTAGAAGCTTCCCCTAGGTCCAACAGAGTCAGACCCAAGACAGATCTGTCGCTGGCCAAGGCTGAACCCATCAGTGACAGTAGTAGCACCTCTGTGACAACATATTTTAGAAGGGGGAAAAAACCTATGCAATTGCAGATGAAGGGAGGAGTGAGAATATGCAAGAGAAACAGGTATGCAGATACCAAGGCCAGTGAAGAAGGAGGGGGAGGAGGTGCTCCAGGCACCAGAGCAGAGACCCATGGAGGTTAACGGTGGAGCAGATATTCACCTGCAGCCCATGGAGGACTCGACATTGAAGCAGGTGCATGCCCAAAGAAGGCTGTGACCCCATGAAAAGCCTACACCGGAGCAGGCTCCTGGCAGGATCTGTGGACCCATGGAGGGAAGAGCCCATGCTGGAGCAGGTTTGCTGGGAGGACTTGTCACCCCATGGGGGACCCACTCTGGAGCAGTTTGTGAAGAACCCATGGGAGGGACTCACATTGAATAAGTTCATGGAGGACTGTCTCCTGTGGGATGGACCCCACATTGGAGCCGGAGAAGAGTGTGAGGAGTCCTCCCCTCCCTGAGGAGGAAAGAGCAGCAGAGCCAACATGTGATGAACTGACCGCAACCCCCTTTCCCTGTCCCCCTGTGCTGCTCAGGGGGAGGAGGTAGAGAATTAGGGAGTGAAGTCAAACCCAGGAAGAAGGGAGGGGTGGGGGAAAGGTGTTTTAAGATTTAGTTTTTATTTCTTATTATCCTACTCTGATTTGATTGGTAATAAAAAATTAATTTTCCCCAAGTCCAGTCTGTTTTGCCCATGACCATAATTACAGGGTGATCTCCCTGTCCTTATCTCAGTCCACAAGCCTTTTATTATATTTTGTCTCCCCTGTTCAGCCGAGGAGGAGGAGTGAGAGAGCAGCTGTGGCAGGCACCTAGTGTCCAGCCAGAATCAACCCACTACAGCTATATACTAATTTAAGCTATGCAAGTGATTGTCACAGGCACAACTCCTAACCTGGAAAACAGGCTAATTTACCAAGATCAAACTACCAAGATAACTTAAAATTTGAAATAAGATTCTCTTGCAATGTTATACAGAAATCATAGACAGCACAGCTCTTCCTTTAGTGAAAAAACAATATAAAATCCTTAAAGTGGCTTGCTTAGAAGACAACTTAGAACTTGCAAAAATATATGATACTGAAGATAGTACAGTTTTTGTAAGGAAAGAATTAAACAAAATAACTTGCTTTTACCTGCCATAACGTATTTGGCAAAACAAGTATTGCTTCAAATCCTCACTCTCAAATCTTCTACAGATATGTTTTATGAGCTTAAGGTCTGTCACTTATACAATTTATGCAAATAAATTGAGAACTCCAGGCTCATTTTCAGACAAACAGAAAGAAAAGCCAACTATCTCATTCCACTTCCCCACATTTGTACTTACCACCTACTTGTACTTCTGAGGCTCATCAGAGGAGGTAAATAAAAAAAATGTTTCAATGAGGCACTGTTCACAAACCTTTTAAAAAGATGATAAGTATTTGACACTAAAACAGTGCGTCTTTAAAAAGGCTTCTCTACAGTTGGGTGTTCGTGCTACTCCCTGCCCAGAACTGATATCTCTTTGAGAAGGCAATGGTGGTTTTCAGAAATAGTCACATGAAAAGAAAATGAACACTTCATGCTGGGGAGGAGTGTAGGGAGGGGGGGTGTGAAGCAACAAAAAAAAACCAACCCAAAGCAAATTTGATATCCAGCAAAAACCTTGAGGTGAAGAGAAGCATAAACGGTTGTTGTCCAATACTAACCCAAACCAAATGTCTGTATCAGATCACAGGATTAGAGCAGAACTGAAGAAGACATTCATTTGTCACTGAATGCCAACACGAATATTTCATCTAAATTAAATGCTGTAAGCTTAAAAAATGAAGACTTTAAAGGAAATACAGCTCTCTAGATTTACAACAGTCGTAAGAAAGCTACCAGTAAAATCAAGAGATTTCTATCAATCGTGGTCATGAAATGCACTCAGGTGTGGTTGGACCATGCCCTGGAACAAGAGGACACACAGCAAATGTTTACCACTATCCCCTCCCGTCTGCAGCGTTCTTGGAACAACATCTCACATGCCACCCCCAACACTCTTCCCCAAGGATAAGATGGGAGAGGGAAAATGGAAAGGTGGGGGAGTAAATCCACCAAAATTATTTAGAAGAACAGCCTTGATGCCTTCTAGACAAATGGAAAATAAGGACAGTTGCAACAGTACAGCCTTAGTACTACAGGTCTCTGACAGACTAGAGAATACATACAATGTCACGCAGTTATAGTAGAGCGCTGCTACAGAAGTGACCAGGAAAACTTGCAGTTAAGAATCATAATGCGCCTGGTTCTTTCTGTAGCTGTACCTTTCCTCCTCCCCCTGGTGATACTCCAACAGCAACTAATTCAGACAGCCACAAGGTTATCCACTGGATTGTTTGCTCTTCCTTTCTGCATGCAATCATGGCGTCCTTACAGTAATTTTGCCATCTTCCAGACAACCTCGTTGAAGGCAAAGGTTTTGCTGATTTTGAATTACCAACCCTGTCAGAAACTTCTACTCTCCTACTCCAAGTTTTATTAACAGATCAAAGTCATAATTTGAATGGATATTTCAAATGCTCGTAATTGTACTTGTTGCCTTGGCAGATTTTCCCATAGCACTGGCCTTCACTGCTTGTCCTACTAAACAAATTCAATGATAAAGGCTTAATGTCGTATTAGCAGGAGGCTTTTTCTGCCCTCTTACACAAACACCCTTTACATTGTCCTCCATGTTTCTAGACTGCTGGTTCTGCAAGCATAGCACACTTGTCAGCTAGACTTATCGAATGTTTAACAAACACTCCCTGACTATGTGAAAAAAACTGCAGTATGCCACATAGAGCATCAAAACTACCTTGTCCTGACTCCAAGAATGAACATGTCAAAGTTGCCACCATTTGTCTTTGCTCTGCACCATCTTCCCTTTCTCTTCTTGTTTCACACCTGGGGTTACATTACATTTCAATACCAAACATTGTACTTTGCAAACAAACAATTATCATATGCAAGGACAAATCAATTCATTCTATGTTAAGTCTCAGAAGTCAGATATGATTTACTACATACACCATTTATTTAAAAAAAATGAGACTGACAAGTCAATGCAAATAAGCAACACTGATGATGCACTGTGCTAGAAAATTAAGCCATAAGATTTCATAGCATGGAAAACAGTGCAAAACACCACATGCACAAAGAGGCCAAGTTCTGTGTCCTGAGGCAATAGCTTTGTATTCCAAAAATTTACTGCATTTTATATCTTACAGAAGGAAATTACAAAAAACTCCAGCATAGCGTGTTGTTTTGTTGTTTTTTTTAACTCCCCATTATATGCATTATGGGGAAGCCATCATTAAAAGGCTGACATTTATATGAAAAATACCCCTCTGACTATAAGGACAAAGTGCCAAAAAAAGAAGCGTAATACCAAAGAAATACTTTTTTCTGATGGTAAATTTGAGCAATTTAATGGAAGCATCTGTTCTTTTTGATAAGTACGCAAATGTATTTTGTGCCTGACTCTCACTGAAAGAAAACGTTTGTATCACTTATTAAAGAGCAATATTTAACATAAATTCAACATCCCAAAACCCTAATACAAATCTTATTCATTCTGATGACTTACTAGCCTAGCAGAAGCTTTGAGCTGAAAAATTTATTTTTACTATAGGAACAAAGTGGTTCTAGTCATAAATTTCACCTAATTTGTCTATTGTATTACTCAGTATTGAAGATGGAATAACAGCTTAGATCTCTCTTGACACCATTTTTTATTTTCATATAAAAGAATTATGGCTGAAATAAAAAAGAAAGCTTCTTTGTCTTCACCCCTCCAAGGAGCTCTGCAGGGGATCAAAGAGTTCTGCTGATCTCTGCAGAAAGCAGACAGGAGGAATTCAGGGAGCTAGTGAAAAGGCCACATTCTCTGTCTTGTTTTTTTTTTTTTTTTTTCCTTTTGGTTTGTTTGGGGTTTTTTTATATCTCCAAAGTATATTGGGGGACATTTCTGTTAAAAAGTACATAAGTAAGCAGAGAAAAATTTATAGTTACAGTAAGGCATGGAAGGATAAGACAACTATGTCTAGCATTTGTGCTTCACCATTACCTAAGGTATTAATTTTAACTTTTAGCATGCAAAAAGATTATCTTGGAAAAAAGATGAACTAGAAGTCCTTGTAAATGATGATGTAGCAGAAGCCCTTCAGAAGATCCCTGCAGGCAAGAGAACTGCTTTAGTTGTGAAAATGACATGTATTTTCATACAAATGCTTAAACAGCAAAGTGGTAGTGTTTATACAGTGCAGCAAGAAATGGAGTAGGTGGTGGAACATCACAAGATGATGGCTCACATCACAAGATTAGGAGAAGCCTGAGCTGGGCTTTGTAACCCACCAGGATGGGTAACAAAAACCTGATGCTTGACAACACCAAACTCTGTACGAGGTGTTACTCAAGAAGGGAAGAAGCACACAACTGCTAGGTCATGTTGCTCAGTGAAGACAACAACTATGAAATAGCATTAGCCTTGCTTCAGGAGTATTGGTTTGTACCTTGTTTATCTACTTAGCCAAGTTTTTCTTTTCATAGAATGGTTTGAGTTGGAAGGGACCCTTAAAGGTCATTTAGTCCAACGCCCCTGCACTAAGCAGGGATATCTTCAACTAGATCAGGTTGCTCAAAACCTTTCCAGCCTGACCTTGAATGTTTCCAGGGATGGGGCATCAACAGCCTGTCTGGGCAACCTGTTCCCGTGATTCACCACCCTCATCATAAATTTCTTCATCTAGTCTGAATTTACACTCTTTTAGTTTAAAACCATTACTGCTTGTTCTGTTGCAACAGGCCCTACTAAAAGGTCTGTACTCATTTTTCTTATAACTCTCCTTTAAGTATTGAAAGGATGCAATAATGTCTCCTCAGAGCCTTCTATTCTCCAGGCTAAACAACTCCAAATCTCTCAGCCTTTCTTCATAGGAGAGGTGTTCTATCACTCTGATTATGTTTGTGGCTCTCCTCTAGACCTGCTCCAACAGGTCCATGTCTTTCTTGTACTGAGGACTCCAGAGCTGGATGATGTACTTCAGGTGGGATCTCACCGGAGTGGAGTAGACTTTGTAATTGAACTGCTTTATACTTGCAGATGATTAAAATTAGTCCACTGAGCACTAGAAAGTTTCCCTGCATTATTTTGAGGTGTGAAGTCAGAGGCCAGACTTATTTTAGTGATCACCACTTACGTCTCTGTCTGGAATTAGTTGTTGACAGTCAAATCTGATAGAATATTTAGAATTTATTACTGATTTTTTCTCTTTTCTATTAAAAAAAAATTTAAAACCCCAAGTAATCATCATGTATTATGTGCTACTGTTTAATTTATGTGTCAAAGGGTCTCTAGGAAGTAATTTTCTGTCATTTTAAAAACTGCCACTGTTGCCTTCACTGGTAGTGTCTACCTTCACCAATGTCTCCTGTCACAATTCAACAATGCTCTTCTGAAAATACTGAAGCAATTCTAGCTTGAACCAGCTCAAAAATTGCTTTGATCTATTCTGATCTCTTACTAGTTGCATAATACAGAGCTTGCACATAAATTTAGTCCAAAAGTACTTACAGTGGGGAAAAAATACAGTTGTACTTGCACAAGGATTAGCAATTCAAATGCACTTGATATACATTTACTCTGCAGTCTTTTACATTGTGACTCAGCTATGACTTTCAAGGCCACTAAAGCCTAACTTGGTTATAGCTCTCTTCTTTGCAGTTCCCTCCAGTTACTGAAACTTTGTAGCCATGAAGAGCATCTGGTCCTGTAGACTAGCTAAATCCTTGGCAATTACTGGCAATTACACAGGACAGTGAGATGTTCCTCACTACTGCAAAAGGGATTTGAGGAAAAAAAAAAGGACCGTGTGGCTTTATTTTCATTAACATAACCAGAATCTAGTCTCAAAAAGCTTATGTTCCTGATACCATTCAAAATTTGAGCGAAGTTTTAATTTTTCTTTCATTTATTGACAAAAAGAACAAAGAACTAATAAGAGACTAGCATTATAGCCTGGGAACTATAAAAATAGACTGCAGAGCACAAGGTATACATCTAGGTTGTCTTTGTCTTTACTGCTTCCATGAATTGCTCTTACTAATTTTGCCAGGATATAGAGTGTATTAAGAATGCACAAGTACTGCACCATGCCTGCAGTGTTCACTCTCTTCTTGACAACCTACTACTGCACAACAATCTCTGTCCAATGCAACAAAGATACTTCAGGTGCTGCAGGTGAGGCTGTGGATGTACAATGAATTTGTACTCATGTGTATGTGTCTTTGCCTTTTCATTTGTCTGCCACACTCCATCCTGACACACAACAGTTGAGAAGGATCATGACATTAACATCATTCTTGCTGCATTGCATTGATAACCCTGTACATTTTTCTTTCACTTGTTTTACTCCTTTTTTTATAGCTGGGAAATGACTGCCCTAAGAGCTTAGAACAGATAACCTGATGCCTGTACAACACTTAGCACACTGCTGCCTTGAGCCAACTCGACTTAAACCCTAGTGAAGTGAGCATGAATGCGATAGCTATTGCTGCCAGTACTGCAGATGCTTCTCTCTACAAGCGCTGTACTCACAGTCAGTGCTCCCCATTCTTTCTGATACACACAACGGGAGAGGGAAGGTGAGCAGAGGAAAAGCTGACTGTATTACACTATGTGTTCAGGTTTCTCCTTCTCCTCCTGTTGACAAGTTGTCATAAGAAAAGGCTCGTTTGCTAAGAACAGTACACAAGGAAATAGGCACAGCATCAACATACCACACTGACAAGTCTAGAAGAGGAAGCAGGCAAAATATTTCCCAATGTGGTTACAAAATACTTCCCACCACTTTATATAATATGGTTCATATGCCATACCCATTAACATTGCTGAATTTACTGCTGTCGTGGTCTCTTTTCCACCCTTCTACTGGCATCATTATCTGTGTTTTTTGTTATTGATTGACATCTCCATTTATTCTTCTGCAGGCTATTCAAGTTAAATACAACTCACAAGGATCACACTGAAAAACTACTCAAAGTTTCAGAAGATATTTGTCTGACATTCTACTTCCATATTCTACAGCAACAGCCCTGAATATTTTCTATAAGGTTGGAGGGGAGCCTGCAAAATACTGAACTAGCCTGCCAGGTGGCACAGTTAATTTTTCAATCAGCAGCTAAGAAAAATACAGCAAACCAATATTTCATCTGATAAGTTCACAGGTCACACCTGGCACAGGGAAGTATTAAGATCAGAAAGTTAGCTCCTTTTCAATAAGCACAGAGTGACATACAGCAGCATAAAAGTATTTGATCCATTAGTATTTCAAAGTGAAATTAAACAACTGGAGGTCCCCCAAAGACAGATCTCTGCATTTGAATTTTTTAGAACTTCATCATTTTCATTTTTTAAGTGTGCAAATAGCATGACTTTTCGTAGACCAGTCTAGACTACTGAAGGAATGCAGAAGCATGCCTATGTCTTTACAAGCATTCAGAAGAATAGCAAATCTTCACTTTCCCACTAACTCTAAAAATAATTTTTTAAGAGTATCAGTCCCAAACATCTAAGAACCATGTTATATGCCCCCAGAATGCTGAGGTAATGCTAGGGAATAATCTTGGTGGGAGGGTTATACATTTTTGAAGCCTCAGGCTTTCACATACTCAAGCTTCATTTTTTCCAGGAATAAGGATGAAAAGCCTATGTTTTATTAAAAGGAAGCTCAATTTCTCATGTGCATGTGACACTGAGCCTAGGGCATTAAAAAACCCCAAATATTGTAAGTCGATAATGTTGCACTTCAATATCATTTAATTAAAATATTAATCTTACAGGCTGCAGAGATCAGTAGTATCAGAAGACAAACCAAGGATGGAAGGAGAAGGGATATGAATCTCAATGAGAATAACAGCATTAAAAAAGAATGTAAAGGCAGGAAAATTTCATTTTGTGGGCATTTCCAGTGAAGTTCATTAAAATAAAAGGTGATCAAGTAGTTCCACTGAAAAGTCTGCAGTTGAAAGTGAAGATCTCAGCCCTTTCTGGAAAAAAATCCAGCCTCCTTGAAGAGTAGGGAGGCTAAACAGTTAAAGTGCTGACAACTGCAGGTCACTTCTGGAAAATCTTGTTTGTATGTAGTTGATCACATGACAAATAGCTTTTGTAAACATGTTAAGGCAACAGTTCTCAACCGGTAAAAATGTTGTTCATTACATTGCCACCACCAATAACAGATAAGAAGTTTTTACATTTACCATATGCAGCAAATTTAATATAAATAGGCTTTTTCTATTAAAGAAGGCAGAGGAGCAGAACACAGGTTTCTCAGAGATAATTGTGCTCTGAGCTCCTCTGATACGAATCTGATATAACTGTACTAAACTCACTGGAGCTGTTTTACATTTGCTTAGCTAAATGGAGTTCAGAATTTCTTTGCACACTTAGCACTTACACAGGGATAAACATAAGAGAAACCAATGCAGTGTTTCATAAAAACTCTAGTTGCAAGATACCAAGCCAAGACTTTCTAGAGATGAAACATTTGAGGATCTTCCTACAAGTGCTTAAAATATATATGTATTGTTTAATCCCAGGTACTTTATTCATCTGCACAGATATATCAAAGCCTCTCTCTTACATAATTTCTACCAAAATTTCTACTTCAGCTTTACAAAACTCCCATCACCCATAGCACAAACCTTATTTCCATGTTAAACAAAATATCCTAAGTTTTTTCATTACCTGGTCTTTTTCTGTGATGAATACTGGTAAGTATTTTTGTTCTACAAATGCTACTTTTCCAGACCATTTTTAAAAGTTATTTGACACTTCATTTAACTTTGACAGTTACATGCTAAGTTTTAGACCTGATTTCTGATTTCACCTACACATTCCACAGTTACAAAGCTTGCATTTTCATCAATAGACATTGCTGAATGCAAAATACAGTTATACATTCAAAGTAATTTGTATGCCTTAATGAGCAATATTAACTGGAGAGAACTTGCACATAAATCATAAGCATTTGCACATCAAGGCCCCAAATTTCAAATCTTACATGCTTCATTCATGTTTACAGGACTATATCCCTAATTCATACACAAATCTTGAAATACATGTTAAAGAATTGTATTATATACCTGAAGACACCTACAGACATTTTCTGTGGAGCTGTAGCTTCAGAACAAGACTTGAAATTCCTTACTTTCTGTTCAAAAGGTGTAACTATTTTTGTCTGTTAAAATCATGTCGGTGGGGAGGAAAACTTTGCAGGAAACTCTTTAACTATGACATCTCTAAGTTCTTTTGATTCATATATTGTACTGTTTCTGAAAACCTGGTGTATATTTGTACTGATTACCCATCCTAAAATATAAATTGGAAAGAACAAAGCTGAAGGAGGTGACTTAGATGTGCATTGAACTCAGACAGAAAGTACATGCTTCAAATACCATACAGAAATATCAGTAGCAACAACATTAAGACAAAGACATCTGGGTGACCTGAGGGTCAAATGATCAAGTCACTGCTTGTAGAGAGCAGTATCGTTGTATTCCAAAATTAATATTGCATATACCACTAAATGTAAAATTGCTAAGAGTGGGGATTATTGTCACCTAGCCTCTTCAAAAAGAATTTTCTACATATACAGCAATTTTTAAAGTGTTAATGGGGAGATGAACTTAACTGCCATGATTATGGGCTAATCATATTAACATGTATGCAACACCATAAAAATTCCATGCAAATTCTCTTTAGCTACTGTTCATTACAGACATGTTAACAAAATCCTTTATTTGTGATATAATACTGCACAACACTATCAACTATCATAAATCATGTATACTTTGCTGTTGCCAGTTTATTTAAAACTCTCATTATCTACAACTAGCAGGTTACTTATATGCTCCTAAGCATATAAATTATGTTTTAAAAAATTAAAAAATGGTCGCATGGTTTCAGACTTCATCATTAATTCAAAACCCACTCAGACTCCTTCATATAAGAAAGGTTAAGTGTCACAGTTTTTAGGATCCACATATCAATTCTTGCCAACAGAATTGCCTTAGGACAAACGCAATAGGCCAAAAAAGCCGTAAGACGTTGAAAGTATTATAGTGGTAACACAGGGAAGCTGTTAAGTTCCACATAAATGTTTTGTTTCCACTGGATGTCCACAAGTCAAGGATATGAGCATCCAAAATCGGGACTCTTCATGACACAAAACACTTTTCATGTCCAACATATGGTTTCTCCCGTTGGGAAACCCCTTAGGTTTCAACAGAACAGAGATTCTTTCAACAGACTAGCTGCTTTCTGCTGCTCTTTCTCTCATTTTACTCCAGAGCAGAGTCAAACTGATTTGACTGATACCTGTTCAATTTTTTTAAGCAGCTCCACCAAGGATGAAAATGACATGCCATCAGAGCACTCATCTTACTACATTTCATTAGCAGCAGTGAGAAAGGAGAGCATAACAGACTGCCCAGGGCAGTGGAAGAGTCCCCATCCCTGGAGGTATTTAAGAGATGCATAGTTGTGGTGCTGAGGGACATGGTGTAGTGGTGAATTGGCAGTGCTGGGTTAATGGTTGGACTTGATGATCTTAGAGGTCTTTTCCAACAATGGCTATTCTATGATTCTATGGTTGAAGTACTGTTATATTAGCTAAGTATCACTAGTACCCACCAGTCAGTACTAAATACCTGTTTTCACCTCTGCTTGATCTACAAATAACAGATTTCTATCTTCTAATGAAACAGTAGGAACATTTTAGCAACTTGGATCTACACCTTGTTAGTGTAATAGTGCCAGGAATACGACTTGACACTGGCCGCTGGTAAAGGACAATCACACAAGCTCTGCTTGAAGTCTACAGATCAAATAGCGTTGGCTTTTGGTTTATGCTGGTTGTGGTGGTCTGCAGCTGGCAAATATCTAGCTAGTATTAGGGGAAAAAATGAATATAAGCTTGTTTTGAACAGACAATTGGTTACCTTCAAGAGTTACACGAGTTCAAGATAATTCTATTGTGATTATATGAGACATCTAAAAACAATTCCTTATCTCCTTAAGGTATACCAGAGCCATCTCATAGAAATTATCAGGATCAAAATTACTTATTATGTAAGAAGCATGCACTGAAATTATTAGCAGGCTTACAGATAGTTAAAGTCACAGAGTATTTTCGAAAAGCTTATTTGCTTTTTATGACTATTCTCACAATTTATTTTCCTGCCCAAGGATAAAGAGATGCATGTCAAAAAATTGTCAGGATTCTTCACAGACTTCTTCAGTCATCTCAAAGAAGAAGAAAACAACCTTTCCTCTCTCCCCACCCCAAATCAAAGAGGTGTGAAATATTGATTAGAAAAATTGGTGTAAAATAGTGGATATATCAAGCCCAGAACACTGCATATGTAGGATTTATTTTTTTAAAATTACTTTGCTACCTTCACACTTCCACCAAAACAATATTCCCATTGCACTCCATCTGGTAACTATACACACAATGTAGAAATGCTATGCTTGAAAGAGGAATTTATAACAAGACAGCATTATGCTCATATGTGCTAAAAATTACTAGAAATTCTAACTTCAGTGTTTCAAAAAAAATAAAACAACTTAAAAAAAATAATCAGCATGCACTTTAGCATTAAGCACTATTTTTTTTGGCCACGGAGTATGACTTAATAAAATAATACATTGTTGACTCACCACAGCACGTTCTATGTCTCATCTATAGGAAATGGTTCAAAGGCATCAACTTCATGCATGGGTTGCCATAGCTGATATTTGAGTCTGGCCTGCTGCTGGTAAAGTTCTAATACTAGCCCTAAGCAAAAAAAAAAAAAAAAAGAAAAAAAAAAAAAAAAAAAAGAGAAAGAAATATTTGGGGTTTATTTTTCAAGTCTAATAGACATAGAAAAAAATCAGAAGACTAAGCTAACCTGGCATGTTAGCATTTGCATATCATATAATAAACACTTAAGATTTCCCTCTGATAATACCATAATGCATCCAGTTACAGGCAGTATCTGTACCATAATTTTCCCTTCTTCTGTGCAATGAAGAAAGGCTAGAGATAGAAAATAATGCAGAATGAAGTGTTGTTTAAATGGGAGTGAGGTGACATTGTTATTTTCCACACACCCCACCAAAAAAAAAGAAAGGAAAAGATAAAATAAAGACAGGCAGACCCTAGTGCTCACAAGCTCAAGACTGTTAAAATTGCAACAGATGGCACTAAAAATCATAAAACTGTTCTAAAACAATTATTTTTGGTTTTATCCTGTCTTTCTCTGGTCAGATCAAATTTTCCTTTAGAATAAGGAAGAGCAGAATCTTTCACTATAACAAACTGAGATTTGTACACGGTCATCTGTCACTAATGCCTGGGGATTGAAGTTAAATTTGACTTCTGACATTACCAACAGCTTTAAAAACTGTGCAACATGGAAACTTAAAGGCATAAAAAAGGTCTGTGAATTATTGCTGTTTATCAAGTTGGAATCCTCTTAAAAACAAACAGTAAAACATGTGATAAGTTCAACTGACAAAGTACTTGCAGCTAAGAAACTTACAGACCACCTCAAGAAATGGGGTAAAAAGCCAATGTTGTGGTATTAAAACAGAAAATGAGAGGAGGAACAATCAACTATGTAGCACTCTGTTGTCTAACGACTGAAAAAAATTAGGTAACTAATATCAAGTGGAAGGTTAGGGCAACATTTTCTTATCACATGTTTCACAACACATTTTCAAATAGCTCAGAAGAGAACTAAAAATTTGTGCTAAGGATAGAAAAATAAAAATCCTTATGAGAAAACAATTGTTTAACCAGAGAGGGCCCACTACATTTCACTGAACTGGGACAAGAGTTGCAGGTACTCAGGCTCCCTGAAATTCAGTTTCAAATAACAGATCCCAATTTCCAGGGTTATCTGACCTCTTAGTGTAGAACCCTAGTGAGGTAACTATTGACTTGACTGGAAGGCTCTTCTGGGCCTCCAATTTTTACTGTTTATTACAACATAAAAAGCTGACAGCATTCCTGGGAGACTAAAACACCCAAAATTTCCCATGTTGCCACCGTGATTTAAGCAAGGATTTGCACTCATACAGTCAACCTCTTCCTTGGACAGAGGAAAAACCTGAAAAAATAAAGGTACAACAGCTGCTTTTTCTTGATGTAACAAGACTGTGTCTGACTCTGTCCTATGCTCCAGGCATAGTCTGAGATATCCTAAGATACACAAAACTCATGACTTCACATCCTTCTGCAGAGACAAAGTTAAGAACATTCCACTGCCACTAGTGAGTTCACGTTCCAAATCCTTTATTAAAAAACTCACGACATAACAAACAAACAAAACTGGAAAGTGTCAGGACTTGAATTTTCTGCCCTTCTCTTAAAGAGCTAGCCAAAAGGGATTCTAAGGCTTCCTAACAAAGCTACAGCTATCAGGCTGAAACACAGTAGAGCAGCTCAAGAAAAGCTGTGTAACTTTTGCAAATGGTGGACAAGGGACCATAAAATTCTGTCACACCCTCTGTACTCCTTTTGATCTATGCTTTAATCTCACTATCACAGCATAAGAGAAAGGAAATACAACCTTAACACCTGATATTTCACACTAATTAAAGTTTTATGTTGTTTTCAGTTTTAGACCATCAGTTTTAGCTGGTTACTTGAATACAAAAGATATTTTGTTTCCGTGAAAGACTTTTTTTCTTTCTTTCTTGCAGCACCATCTGTGGAGGCAGTCATAAGAAAAAGAGCTCACAGCAAATACAGCATTTTTTTCTTTTAACTGTTGCTCTTCTATGAGGGTTAATTTTTCTTACAGGTGGCCTTCAAAACAGTAAGTGTGGAAGAATCATAGAAAAAGCAGAATATGAGTGCTGGAAGCCAGGTTATATTTTTACTCAGTACTGTGGTTCAGTGAAGTCTCTCTCCTTTTCCCCTGATGACATAACAGAGCAGCAACTGTGGTAATACTGCAATCACTAGGCTTTTAGGCCATAATTTCTAGTAGGAATATTATAAGCTCAAATGTAACCAGTGGAATGGGAAGGCTAGGGATATAGAATGCTTGCCATATTAAAAAAAAAAAAAAAAAACAATAACTTTTATTGAAAATTTATCAACAAGCTGGAAATATTTTCTGTTATTCAGGAATTGCACAAAGAACTGGGTATCTTCTATTGAACAACAGTTTAAGAGATAACCAATTTTAAAGCTGGAGACCTTTCTCTAAATGCAGCTTTTCTGCCTTCCAAATCTTAGTAAAACTATGATGTTGTCTGCAAAAGCAATGCTAAAACTCTCCTCTAGCTCTCCCTTAAATTGCATGAGTTTTGCAACAGACTGCAAACTACAAGTGAGCTTTATGACATTCTCTAATACCATAGTAGGGAAGTTTTGATAGCTCTCCCTTTGCTTTCAGAAGCCAGATCTGGTACTGTCACATCACTGGAAGATATTTTGTCTTACAACTATTGATCCAGTGCTATTAAATCTCTAAACATGCCAAAAAAAAAAAAAAACAACTTACAAGAAAACACTTATCCCTAAGGTCTGCTCATAAAAAGCCCCTTCAGTGCACACATATTTCAAACAAATAATCTCAAACAGGCATGTAGGCAACTGAAGGCAACTTATTTTTCTATTAAGAGGTTTTTGCCCTTACCCTATTTAGGAACATCCCTGTAGTCCTAATACTCCTCAACAAAATCTTAATTACAATAGGACTCCAACAAATTATGCATACTCTGAAACAGTAGGAGAGAGCAATGCACAAGAGCGGAGTTTACCGAGAGTCAGGGAGAAAGAATATTGTTTAATGGCTGAGGTAAAATCACCTTTGTCATTCACATCCATGTCTCTACAAGAGAAAGTCATTAGTTGAGTCAATTGAAAAGGTATTTCTGTCACCTTTCCTAGCAAGAAGAGTGAGCACACAGCAGAAGCACCACAGAAGAAAATACTACTTCAGAGTGACTACAGAGCAATGTTCTGAAACAGGGTTAAAATACCAGAGGTTTGGTACACTCTCCCCGAGGCACAGGAACCAAAAATAGCTTACATGTGGGCAAAGACATGTGGGCCTATGCAGTACCAACACAATCCTTGTCTATCTTAACCTTTCTCTTTTTCTGAAGCTGGCCTTGTATGACAAGCTCTGTGTCCTCCAGCAAGCTGATTTCAGGCTTCTCCTGGTCATTTCCAATATACTCATTTGCATTTTCCTTCTAAAAAATTTCTGCTCTATGCCATATTTTTCTTCAAAATCTGTATTTTCCTATAGTCTTGGGCTGTTTTTAAACAAGTATCTGGCAAAACTCTCAGTGAACATATAAGAGGAGGGGAAGACTGCATTGAAGAGGCTATGCAGCAAAAAGAATCCATGTAAACAAGCTTACAACACCTCAGTACATGAATGGTGTGAAGTGTGTCCATTGTGGTTCACTGGAAGCATTTACTAAACAATGCTGTAGCACTTAATTATCCAAGTCAAATTTGTATTATTTCTAATAAGGCCTCTCTGCAGTAAAAAACAAAACCAACATTTCTTGCAGCAGCAATAGCTTTTCTGCCAGAGGATTTCCCTGCAAAGCAACATTGATTTCACTGCAGTATCTACAGATTGTTAATTCTCTTTTGCAAAATAACAGGCCGGTAAACACTTCTCCTAAAAGCTCTTAGTGGTTCTGTAAGACCCAATAGGCTGAGTTGTTCACTTGCATCTGAGAGTAATGCAGCAGAGCGATGATTACCTTAAAAGACCACTTTCTTAAAAACAACCTCCACCCCCACATCCAACACCCCCTCTTCTCCCCACACACACTTTTTTTTGGGGGGTGGGGGCAGAAAATTCAACCATTTTGCAGGAGGCCGAGGCTTCTGTCCTCTGGATATTCTAGTTGCTTACCATTATCCTATTTTATTTTTACAAATTAAAATTTTATATTGCTCTGTATGGACTATAAAATACACATAATGTACTAATTTCTTCTGAATTGCAAGCCAAGAAACCTCCTTCCCCCAAAAGACCCCAAGCAGTGTTAGAGGTGATGAGGCTGAGTAAAACACTACTGTTTACATGAACCAGCTGGTAAAGCACTGTCACACTACTCTCCATGATGTCCCTCTGCACTGCTCTCACAACCACCGGTCACTGAAAGCACCCAAACAGAAAAGCTTATACACACTCAAATACAGGAAAACAATGGTTCCCTGGGCACAAAATGTACAGCTGCAGCCTTCTTGCTTTGGTTAGCAGTTTACTTCATTAACTCATCTCTGTCTTCCTCTCCCCCATCTTTTTTTAAAAACAGCAATCAATATTTATCACCCCACCCTATGAAAGCAGTTAGTCATAGAATATTAGCATCCACCACCTACCATTCCGTGCTTGCGAGCTATTCTCCTCGTCCAGAAACCTTTCCCCCAAACTGCGACTTTAAGCAGTATTTTTAAAAATCACATTCCAAACAGTGCCAAGGAAAAGATGGGCTATTTATAATAATAATAAAAAAATAAAAAGATGGGCAGTTGAATTCAAGGTAAATCAATGTTTTCCTTTAAAGAACGAAATAAAAGCCTGGGGAAGAAGGTTGAGCAGAACAGAAAATAAAAGGGAGGCAAAATGATAATAAAGAAATAAAAGAAAGGAAAAAAAAAGCAGCTTGCTGAATCACGATCTTTCACTGCCTGGAAACCATTGTGCAGCGTGATGCTGGCTGTACCATTGTGGAACCTACCAGAGGAGACAGGCAGAGAGCTTGGGGAATGGGGCTGCTATGGCAACTGAAAGGAGCACACATGACGTCAAAGCACACAGAGGTCTCACAGGGGGAGGGAGAGAAGAGAAAAGTCTAATCTGCAGCCACAGCTACAGTATCTCCTGGTGAATCAGGGGTAGAGAAGACTGCAAAGGGAAGCTGAATAATCTTCCCGTAGCACTTACCAGCAGCAGCAGCTCAGATATCTGTAGCATCTGGGAGCTAGTCAGTACAGAAAGAAGGTTGTAACAGCAGTGTGGATCTGTTCTTTTGTTTGCATTAGCTGCTATACAAAGGCATAAATGCCTATCACCCTTAAAAAAATCTGAATATTTAAAATTCATTTAAGTTTTGTACTCAAGAGGAAAAAAATTCGGAAAAAAACACTACATCTCCTTCACAATCGTGGAACATAACTATTCATGCAGCTATTGCTCGCATGAACAAGCCATACTACTCTGAGAACAGAGGTCCCTTAGAAGCCCAAGGAACTGAGAGAGATCTCCCCATTAGCAGTATGTTGTGCCCTCTACTAGAATACCCCATACTCCCAGAATAAAAACATACCACTTCTAAACGTTCCCATTGCACTAAGGCACTCTTGCATTTTGAGCTCAGAGATCCTGCAGAGTTGGTGATGACTTCTGATGTCCTCCAGTTGAAAAGTTATGCAGACCACATTTCTTCTGCATACACCAAACTGCAGGATGTCTTCTCTCTTCTGATATTAAACAGAAAAGAAAGTACGCTGGTAAAACTACTACCCTGCACTAGACTTCTATGAGATTTAGGCTGGGATAAGAGCTAGTCAGAAATATTATGGTGAAATTCAATCTTGCTGGAATACCTATCTTCTCTGAAAAACAAACCATTTCATTCAGTGTATCAATTACATTGGTGAAGAATAGTTTCAAGGAACTCACTGAAGCTTTTCTGCCAGTGGTCTGAATATTCCACAGGCTTTACCATGGCCAGAGGCAAACAGTCCCATGTGACCTGGAGCTCTAAACATAGACATTATCTAACTCAGGTTGGGTGACTGTTGCCTTTCTGAGGGCCGCCCAAATGCGTTTAGCAGGCCGTACACTGACATGTGACATGATCCATAAACACTTAAAATGTTTAACATAACTATGTATGAAGTGAAGTCATTGGCTGTGTCTGGCCCCTGAGCTATAAATTGTCCATTCTTGTCTTAACTCTACCATGTTCCTCCACTCTTTCTTCATTATCTCATTTCTCCTGCCCGTTTGGCACTTATTTTTTTGGAAGTGAAGGTTTTAATCTTGATCTGTGTATCATTCTTTCAGGCACGAAGGCCTGAACACACTTAGTTCCAGTGAGAAAAAATTCTATACTTCCAACTTTCCCACACTGTTGTTGTTTTTTTGTTTGGTTGGGTTTTGGGGGGGGGGGGTTTGTGCATGTGGGTTTGTTTTGTTTGTTTGTTTGTTCTTAATTAACAGCTCTATCACAAGCTAGCAATCACCACAGGAAATTCTCCCCATGCTCTGCCTAATACTAAGAGAAGACTGGATGGGCCATAGTGAAGAGGCATGTACAGGTATAGTGCTTGCCCAGAAAATGTCCTGCCATTGTCACCAGTGTCCTGCCAGTGTCACCAGTATCCTGAGGAGGCACGAAATGCAGCAGGGCACAACCTCCACTGCCGGTTGCAAACATCTGCACATTAGACATAAGTAATAAGCCAGATAGTTTTAGTGCGACAAGTAACTAGTCTCAGTAACCATAGCATACTTGACTGGGTAAGCTTCAGAAATCTACAGTTTACTACACTTCTTTTAAGTGATGAGGGGAGGAGGGGCAAGTAATAAAGCTGCAAGAGGTGTAGCAGAAGCCAAAATCAGCAGTTAGCTACAAGACACAAAACAAAACACCTCAACCCAAACCCTCATCACAAGATTGGCAAAACAAAACCAAAAAAACCCTCACCAACCAAAAAACCCTTAAACAGAGTTTTCTCATTGTCATTGAAAACACTGAAACTTTCATCCCCTTTTTGTATCTGTAACCATATTTTCTTTCCCATACCATATCACATCTACTCTCTTAAGGTGTCCAATACATTATTTTCTGCTATCATCTGTCATGTTTGCACACGAAGTACTACTTCTGCTTCCAGCATAGAAGGGCAATAAAACACTGAGGAAGATTTTATCCCTTCCAGATCCTACAGAATATCACAAGAGAATACCCTGAAAAATTATTTCTTTTGTGCTTACAGTCTTCAACAAGACTCTAGAAATACAGTTAGGAAAAATACCAGAAAGGAATTACCTCTTTGCATAAAGCCTACATGTTAGCCTCTTTTTTGGGGGTGGGGGTGTCTGTTTATTGCAAAAACCTAAAGACTTTTTCTCATTTGGCAAAAGACTCCACTACAGCAACACATATATACAAATACATATATGAGTTTATTACTAATCTGGAGCAAAGGGTAGTGGGTTTTTTTCTTAAAAATATGTCCATGAATAAATTTTACCTATATTATTTAAAATGCTTAGGATGCATTAAAAAAATAGGAAAAAAACCTATCATGCGAGTCAGTAAATTGATGCTATCTTTGAAAACAGCATTAAACTGACCACTCATTGGAGCAGATGGGGTAAGCAGTGGTTGTGTTTGACACAATTATGAGACTGGGGTTGGGGGAAGGGAGAAGAAACAAAAAAGCCTAAGCTTTTGCAGAGGCTGTAGAGCTTTGGAGTATAACAAACCTATTTGTCCTTGGAACAACAGATCTAATGGAAAATAGCATCTTTTCAGATGCTGCTTTTTCTAATGAAGGAATGCTGCTTCCTCAAGCTCAACAACTAAACCAGCATCACTCCACACTCATCTTGAGGGACTGTAGCTCACTCTTTAAGGTATCCTGCTGAGATGGCTCACTGGCTGGGCCAAGATATACAAAGATATCATAAAATGCATTCCAACCTGGAATCAGGCCTCAGATAAACACTGTAGTGGCCTGACACAGTGCAGAAAACATGAGTCAAATCATTTAAAAAATTGATTTTAGGCACCTGTTTCCCAGAATAGCCACCCCAATCTTAACAGGCAGATACGCTTTCCATGACAGGCAAGACTAGAAGTGTATATGGTCCAAATCTAAGATCAACTGGACTGGAGAAGATGTCTTCAACATGAAGACAGCTACAAATGAGCCATGAGCCAATTAAATTAATTTCAGCTAAGCGCTTGTACCCCCTCTTTGTGCCTTTAAAGCACTCAGCATTGGTCTTTCTTTAGTACAAAACTTCATATTTTTTTACTTTAAATGTGAATTCAGAAAAAAGTACCTATAATTTGTTGCCCAGAAGATGAACACTAGACTGTACCTCTGTCATTGATTTTCATAAGACAGACTGGGAGCACTGAGGTTTGGAAAACAATTATGTCAGGAGTTGCTCACATTCAGTCCTGTATTTATACAAATAAAAAGACAACAGTCTTAAAACAAAAAATAACAATGTCAAACTAGATTCTAGTCCATCTGCATTTCCAATTCCTTGTTTGCTGCTGCTTAGTTTAAAAAAAAAGTAGGTAAATGAGGCACTCAAATTAAGCACTTCTTTTAACAGATGGAGGAAAGCATCTGTGATTCTGTGCTCACCATTAGCAGTTTTTATGTTAATCTTCTGAAATGGTCCTACCAGGGGACCGGTAACTACAGAAGTACTAGCTCTGCCTGCTGTGGAAGCACCCAGTGACTCACTGTTAATCCACGTGAGGTCCAGGACTAAACTGGAATTGCTCAAGCTGTTTATGCCATTCCTCCCAGAGCCTGCTGCATGGATGGCTGAATGTAGCAGCTCCTGCATTGCCACAATCCACAATTTGGCATATTAAAGTAATCTCAAATTGGTAATGGCTTAATGCACTGGGATGCAAACTTTGATGGTTTAGGAGCTGCTACACACCCCGTTCATCTCTATCTGCCTTACAGAAGTCATATTCTTCTCAATGGCTAAATAGATCATATTAAGTTAAGGCCACTAAAATAAAATCCTAGTGAGCAAGCATTTTCATGTTTCAAGGCATAAAGCAACAAACTAATCTCAACAAATTCTTCCACCCAACTCAGTGCTAAAGCTAGAACTAAGTGATTTCTCAACATTTCTTTCAGGCACAGTTTTCTGTGGTTCCAGTCTGATGTAATGTTGCACTGTCAAGTGGAACAGCAGAGGTGTGATAAGAAGACTACATTTTAACCTCAAGATTTCTTTATATTTGTTATACAGATGGACAAATGTAACAGAACTGAACTGAGTTGGACAAATAACTATGACTTGCATCATGTCCACTTTCTGGTTAAATCTGCCATTGGAAAGCATAATCTAAACAGTAACTTCACATGGCCTGAGCAATACAGAACTGCTGCAATTATAAAGTGCAACTGGAGACAGTCTGGTAACTGAGAACAGGCAAGAATATCACAGGGCAGGGCATGGTTGTTAGACAAGTTCACGTGATTCATTTTTTCACAAGGAAGGTTTTAAGTGAAAGACAGTGAATCAGCATAATAGATGCAGCAGAAAATTTCGTAGAAGACAGACTGATTAACAGTATCTGACCTAAGGAGTTACACCGATCACCTGCTTGTACATCGTACAAACTACTGCAAAATCACGTAATTACTTTGGTATTTTACACAGAAATGTATTAATTTAGAAATAAAAAACCTTGTTTATATGTTGTAGAGGAAAGGAGTAGTTTCTGAAAAATGGTTCTCCAAGTCAAGAGCACTATTCATTACCTGTACATTTCTAAATCAAGATCTAATATAGGATAAACCAAATCTTAGCAAATTTAGATTAAGCAGCAATGACAGGCACTAACAGAGCAGAAATGTGAATGTGTGCATGCATACAAATACACTAATTAGAAGCATTCACGTCGTTATGTTCATCATAATCAGAACATGGAAGTCCTGACCCAAAGTCCATAAATACCAAACAGAGTGATGCACATATACCTCACTAGGCAGTGAATTAGATGTAAAAAATCTGGATGGCTAAGTAATTACTTCAACAGAGCAAATGATCTTAATGAATAACTTAAAAAATACAAGTGCTGGAGAAACAGGAACTTCTTACTGCACATGAAACTACTGCATTCACAACTTCAATTAGTGCATCTTCAATGAAAAATATTTTAGTACTTATTCCACAGCACACAAAGAAAATTATTTTAGCACACAATAATACTGCCATTTTTGAAATTTAACCCTCACTGGCCTGTCTACTGTCAAGGGCTATATGTCCCGTAAAACTCTAGCTAATGAATATATCCTAAAATGCACTAATATAATTCTGAATAAGCTTATCATGGATGTCTTATTATACTAATGACATAAAATATTACATAAAATGCTAAAGGCACCATTAACTGAATGCTTACTATGGAAAAGGAAACAATCATAATTTTAAAATGCCATCTAAAGGTAAAAACAAAAACTGCTCAAGTCTTATTTTAAAAATTGCCATTTCCTGTATTCAATAATTCTATCACAGTGAATGACTTCATGCTCAGTTTTCCCTTCAGAGATACATAAGGCATGTATCAAGGATTCAATTATAAATGATTCCAGAACAATAGAGTGCTAAACAGAATTTAAACTTGTTTCAGGATGCAAACAAACAGAAATCAACCCCTCCCCCAAATGAGTACTTTCTCCATTTACATAACATGAATACACAGCCACCATTTACATTTCACAAGTTTACCTGAAAACCATGATGTACTTTCATCTGATTTCTGTGAAAATTTCTAGTCAGTTCATTTTTCTACAACCATAAAATTAAATCAGACTGCAACAGATGGTGTCCAGCCTGTCTGAAGATATAATCTGCTGTATAAATACTAATGATTTTAAATAATTTGTGCTCCAAATACACGTTTTGAAAGAATATAGTTTTCTATCTTGAGCTTGACTAACAATAAGAGCTTTGACCATGTTACCATGGCAATAATAAGTTTCTGAAGGTAGGATTTCGAAGATTTGGGCCAAATAATTCTATTGACTAAACATTGCTGTATTCAAAGATGCTCAGATTTACTGAAATGGGAAAAGAACGTAGATCTAGATTGGTGAACTCCATGGATTTCAGCACCCTGCTAACAGGTATCTCAATCTCCTCTGCTACTGAAAACTCTGGTTTCTGGGTAACTTCAAAAGCTGTCTATATATTGCCTTTTCTTATAAAGCCTTTTTTGGTAGATTACTGTTTTGCCAATTAGTAGGCCCAGTACAAAAGACACAGCCAGCAGCAGAACAACAATCCAGTGAGCAAGTTCTACTTCACACAAAGGACTCAGAATATAGGGGATCGCCGGGGGTACAAACAAGTTAGATCACAAATAATAGGTATCAACCCCAGGAATGACATAGTATCACTCATAATAGATGGAACAAACAGAGACACAAGGTAACCCACAGAGAAAATGGGAGACAACCAGGACAATAAGGTGGTTACATATGACAGAAGTAACCCCATGTTGCCTCCCCACAACGCCCATGTTTGTATGTGCCAGACCTGACTGCGATCCGGTTGCATGAGTGGTCAGGAGGTCCTTCCCCAACAGGAAACTCTGTGAAGTGCATCCACTCCACAGACAGACTCTCCAACCCTTCCTGCAAGTGGGCCCAGCTTTTATCCCCAAACAGGACACCTGGCACTTGTTACCAAAATGCAGGGCACCTGGGGCTTGTTTACCCAAGGGCTCTCCTTGCAAGGCCGGCCGCACCCTGGAGGAAAGCCAAAAGGTAAACTCATCCCCTCCTCTTAAAGGGCCATGGGAACCACCTATATGTCAACCTTAATTCAGGGCTGGGGGTTCAGACCCCAGCACTTCAATTACTTGCTTGGGAGTTGTTTCTTTTCTTAAATTTAACTCTTGGATAACATCTTGGGCAATTCATGCACTTTTTCTCAAGCTCACTAGGTGATGCTTTGCACTTAGTAAGTACTGATTCCACATTACTTGCACACGAGCAAGTCTCTGCTTCCATGAGGAAGCCAAACAGTTCCAACTAAGACTGGGATTATAGAATGTCATAAGTAGCAGTACATGATCTATTTTCCTTAATACAATTGGGTTGACTGTCTCCATGCATTTGGTTCCCCCAGGTATTTCTTCCAAATACATGATTTCAAAAGGTGTGCTTGATTCACTTCAGGAACAGAATGATCATATAAAAAGGCATTTTTGAATATTTTATTTTATCTCAGCCCTGACCTAAGAAATAGGTTAAAAAGGTTTTGCTTAAACTAGGGAGTTGTAAAGACTGCAGCTCATGAAGTCAGAAACTAGCACTGAGGACTCCAGCATTGCCGGCAGGTTAAAATGAAGTCTAACAGCTAAATTTTCATTTGATTTGTAGTAAATTCATTCACAGCAAAACACAGTGAGATAGGTATGTGAACTACTCCATATATGGGATGCATGTTTTCAAAGTATGTAAAAATTCTCTTCACTATACCTGCTTTCTGTACTTGATGCCTAATGAATGGTTGTGATGCTCTCAAATGCTGGGTGAGGGCAAGAGTGTGCATTACATGTGACGCTGTACCAGCATGGAGCCTTCCCTATCTGGGACACCACTATCAGAGGGACCTTTGGCTGCTTCATCCTAGCAGGAGCAGCTCAGGCTGCAGCTCTCACTTCATGTCATACTGGCTGGCATGGGGCCAGAGAAATGTAAGAAGCACCTGAAAAGCCATGTTTCCTCTTCCTTCCACAACTCTAAACACAATCCAAGGTCTCTATTAGTGAGCATTGCAAGGCAGAATGGACACAACTACAGTTCAATATCACACTCAAATAGAGTCTGTCAAGATAAGCAGCAGATACAGTCTAAGAAAAACAGTACAAGACTCTCGGAGTGATTACTTCCATGATGTACTCAGCTGCTTCTATCAATATTACGCACATCTGGCAGAGAAACATTTTTAAGCACGATGTTTTAATAATGATTCTGGAACAAAACAACAGCTAAGTGAGGAGCATGTGCAAACAGGCCAAGCTTGATAGGTCCATAAATAACCCAGAGGTGCAGAATGGTGATGTGAAAAGAGTGTAATTCCAAGACAACATAATTTAATCTCAGAATTGATGTAATAGCTCAGACACAGAGATCACATTCTCCAGTCATTCTCATTCCACTAATTTAGACATTGTTTGTGCTTCCAGCCCTTCCTCCTCTTCACCATCTCAGCATAATTCTCTTTCATTTCATCATGCCATATTGCAAAGGATGTCATAGAAACAGCAAGAAAAATTAAAAAAAAGACACACTCATGAAAATCTTGTCTAAGCTAGAGAAACATAAGGATCCCAATCTGTTTACCTCACTGAAAAAAATAAATTAAGAGATGGTAAGATTAGTGTCTGCGAGTACCTATACCAGTAAAAAAGTATCGGACCTAGACACTCATGTAATCTAGTAAATTAGGACAACTCTACAGTCAGCAATTAGAATATGAATCTAGGCAAAGCCAGAAAATGCAAGAAAAAGTTCTGCAAGTTATGCCAAAAGCACATGGTATGCATCAATTTAATATTAATATTGGATGATTGGGCAGTGAGGTGGATTGGGAACTGGCTGAAGGACAGAGCCCAGAGCCTAGTGGTCAGTGGGGCAGTCTAGTTGGAGGCCTGTGACTAGTGCTGTCCCCCAGGGATCGGTACTGGGTCTGGTCCTATTCAACATATTCATTAAAGACCTGGACAAAGGGATAAGTTTGCTGATGATACAAAACTGGGAGGAGTGGTTGACACGCCAGAGGGCTGTGCTGCCATTCAGAGAGACCTGGACAGGCTGGAGAGTTGGGCAGGGAGAAACTTAATGAAATTCAACAAGAGCAAGTGTAGAATTCTGCACCTGGGGAAGGACAACCCCATGTATCAGTACAGGCTGGGGGCTGAGCTGCTGGAGAGCAGCTCTGGGGAAAAGGACCTGGGAGTCCTGGTAGACAACAGGCTGACCATGAGCCAGCAACGTGCCCTCACAGCCAAGAAGGCCAATGTTATCCTGGGATGCATTAAGAGGAGTGTGGCCAGCAGGTCAAGGGAGGTTCTCTTCCCCCTCTACTCTGCCCTGGTGAGGCCTCATCTGGAGTACTGTGTCCAGTTCTGGGCTCCTCAGTTCAAGAGGGACATGGAGCTACTGGAAAGAGTCCAGCACAGGGCCACTAAGATGATGAAGGGATTGGAGCATCTCCCATATGAGGAGAGGCTGAGGGAACTGGATCTGTTTAGCTTGGAGGAGGCTAAGGGGGGGAATCTCATTAATGCTTCTAAATATCTAAAGGGCGAGTGTCAGGAAGATGGGGCCAGACTCTACTCAGTGGAGTCCAGTGAGAGGACAAGAGGCACAAACTGGAACATAGGAGGTTCAATCTTAACATGAGGAAACACTTCTTTACTGTGAGGGTGACAGAGCACTGGAGCAGGCTGCCCAGAGAGGTTGTGAGGTCTCCATCTCTGGAGACATTTAAAACTTGTCTGGACGTGTTCCTGTGTGATCTGCTGTAGTATTCTGCTCTAGCAGGGGGGTTGGACTAGGTGATCTTCAGAGGTCCCTTCAAACCCCTACTTCTCAGTGATTCTGTGATTACCTTATTTCTGCTATTAAAGTCAAGACCGTAACCTGTGTGAATGGCAGGATAGAGAAGGTTCAGAGAACCACTTCTGTTGACTGAGAATAGTTTGTAGAGGCCAATTTCAAGGATTATTCTTCTGATCTACCTCATATCCGAAGAGGGACTGTAGCATCATACTTTGTTTTCATCAGGAAAATAAATGTACTTCAGGAAAAAAGTGTTATTCCTGCTTATTAAGTCAAAAGAAAGTTAAAAAAATAAGGATTAATGACTACTAAAATAGATAACTGACTGACAGAAAGAAAAAACTGAAACCAAAGTCAGGATCTGCAGAAAATTCTATGATCTACCCTCAAGAGAGAAATGGAGGCTCTAAATCATAGTTTAGCAGCTGGCCATATTAGAGAGAAAAATAGCACTGGAACACTATATTTCAGTCCTAAGAACTAAAATATCTTGGGGATTGATTTATCTGCAGTTATTTTTGTTGAGGGCCACTGCAAACTTCCACGATACTCTGTTTATTTTACTTAAGCCAAAATCCAGGACAAAAACCAGACAACACTGCTTATTGACACGTACCTGGCAGGTCTATCTATCTCCTATGTTTTCTCCTTGGTGACTCAAGGAAAAGAAACACAGGATGGAAAACATATGCCTTTTATCTAAACAACACTTGAGTGAACCATACTTCTTGCAAGCATCTTATGAGGCACAATTTGGTCATCTCATCAAAAACACCTGGTGCTATTTGAGTTACCAAATAAAATTCAAGATAATCTACACAGATTTGGGGAAGTATGTCACTGGACATTCAGGAGAACCATGCCCTTGAATCAGCAGCGAGAAAACAGGCAATATTCTTTGTGGCATTTCATATCACATCTATATCCATGTTTATGCAACTGAATTGGGCCCCTAATGTCCTTAGACATTAACTCTATGCTAGCCAGCTGTCTGTTGTCCTCTCCAAGTCAAGCTGCAATTTATGACAGAATCCAATTTATATTTCATTGCTATCACAGACAGATATGGCAAGATTACAACATGCAGCTATGACTTGGAAGATGCCTATCAACCATCTTGTGTTTCTTCTTTTGATCACAGATTCTAGGTGAAATCTTGATATGGTTTCTTTCCAAGCACAGTGCTTTTCCTCCCAAAACAAAGCACCAGATGCCCAAATCAATCCATAGATGGTTCTATGCTATTCTATCACACCCTGTTAAGTTTGCCTCAGAAAAATCTAAACATAAAAATAAACTCCTTTGCACTTGCAAAATAAAGTCCTGTGTAAATCTTCATCTCACAAGCGATTACATTTGTGTACAACATAAGACCTTTCCCCAAGATAATTACAGCAGCTTTCCCTGACATTCTATGCAGCACAAAAGATTTTTAAAACAGAAACTGTTCTTAACATAAATAAACTGGAAATACCCTCGGCAGACAAGGTGCACAGCAAAACAGATTTTGGGAGCTCTTTCATTTGCATGCAGTATATCATTTAGAGATATCAACAAAGCATTAAACCATCTAGTCAATCACAGTTGATGCACATATAATATAAAGTGGTTTTAGGATGAAAGACATTATATGTATTAAAATATTAATTTAAATACTATAATATAATAATTGTTAATATAAATTCTGAACAGGTACCACCTTCACATGAAGAATACCACATTTGCCTTTCTCAATTGCAAGGTTTATAGGACAGAAGCACTTTTTTTTTTTTTTAATTACTTCCTGCAATTAAGCAAAGTACTCAAAATTCCTATCAAATAATAGAATTCTTAAGAACTTAGTGAGAAAGCCTTTCTAAAGAAACAAAGAGATAAATGACAGCACCAAACCTATTGAACCTGAACCTCAGTGATCACTGCATAAATTCAATAAATCAAGTTTACACAAAGAGAAATTATAGAGTGTTTATGTATCTTTTTTTAAAAGTCACTTTTCTTAAATAAAAATCAATTTTAAGAATTTCAAATTGCAAGTATATTTATTAACTAGACCACAGAAAAAGCTGTTCTGTCTTTGATTGTTTATATAGGTATAACTTTAACATTTGTTATAAAAAGTTAAAAGCTGCTCCATTTCTGCACCTGTGCAGTATTCTTTTTCTTTAAGAGAGAAATATTTTTTGTCCATATTTTTAAACTAACAGATCTCAAAGATAATCTCAGTCTGCATGTTTACATTGCTTTATGTGGAAATGCTCTCATTAACACAAGACACTCTTGGAAATAAGTTCAAAGGTTTTGTCCTTCAAAAAGCATGAAAAATAAAACCAAGTTGAAAGAGTTGCCATTACTGCCACAAGCAACATGGAAATTGAGGCCTAATGCAAGCAATTCCTTTAAATTTTGTGGTTATTCAGCAAATGTTTATAATAAAATCTTTGTCTCCAACTGGCATTGAAAGGATTGGGAAAGACATGAGGAGAAAAAAGCAACTCTTCGTATGTTAACTGGAAAAGAAAGAATGCCAGTCCATGAAATTCCTATTAAAGTCAGGAAGTTTCACTTCAATTTCCTCCTTAGACAAGTAGCAAGTAACAGGAACAAATTCCAAAGTAATTTTAGCTTCTTTCCTATCTTAAAAAAAAGTCACAGAACATATGGACAAAATTGCTATGCAATGAAACCTTCGCTGAGGACTGTACTCAACAGAATATCTGCCATAAATAGCCACTTGAAACCTGCCCCAGATCATTTCACCGAAACAGACTTTACTATAGATCTTCTTTTGACATCAATGGGTTCAGTACGAAATCTAGATACCTAGGAATAGCACTATCTTTCAGGCCTGTGGTTCCCTGGATGGAATCCAAATCTCAAAGTTGTATACCAATGCTTCCCATACAATGCCTGGGAAGAAACAGGTATTCAAGTAAAGCTTATCCAAAGCTTCAGGCATGAAATATGACAACTAGCTAGTTATCTTATACAAAATAGTTGCCACCATAGTATATCTGAATTCCTTGCTCTGTCTAGAACACGTACAGTCCAGCTTGTCTCTCACAATCCTGGGTGCCCACAGCTGTTCTATGAATGGCTGTAAAAGGACTGTTTATTTTGGTAGCACAAATGGAAAAAATAGTAGTGCTTTTAGATAAAAACTCCATGTCATAACCTCTTTTCCAGGCAGTGACAGACTGGGTTTCATTGTGTAGAAGCGAACACAAATTCCAAAGTCAGAAACAGAAAGCAAGGGAGAAATAACTCACTTGTGCAGTTTCTCAAAAGGGGAAATAGAGGATTCTTGGGTTTGTTCCTACAGCTTTTTAAGGAAGCAGAAGCAGTTTTTGGAGAATCAAAAATAACCCAGACCTGTGCTGAAACTGCAATGCCACTAAGATGGCAGGCACTATCCTTCACACCTTTCTCTCTCTCTGGCTGCCTTTTCTAAG
This sequence comes from Podargus strigoides, assembly GCA_028020825.1. Taxonomy (NCBI): domain Eukaryota; kingdom Metazoa; phylum Chordata; class Aves; order Caprimulgiformes; family Podargidae; genus Podargus; species Podargus strigoides. Next base: position 60,390,574 of record CM051621.1, on the reverse strand, counting down.
CAAAGTAGTCACAGATGCATTTATGAAGAGCCCAATTTAAGTGATATGGATGTTTTCAGCTCTACAATAGTTACAGCTCTACCCTATTTCTCAATTCATACACCTAACAGATATGTAGGTGATTATCTCATTAGATATGTACAGAAGGGCAGAGAACTGCAGGTGCCAAGAGAAGGAAATAAGAATTTGCAGCTTTATGTATTAACAAAAATAGAGAGTGAGTTTGTGAACATTTGCCTGTGTTGCAACTGCTCTTAGCAGCAAAACAGAGATGACCCTGATGAATGATAAGACACAGACAAGTCTTGAAATTCCAAACTGGCCTGTTGCCAGTAATAACTTACCTCAGGACCAGCTGGTCCATTTTTACATCTTCACAGAAAAGATGACATCACAGTGAAGTGCAGCCACCAGATCTTTATGTAATTGTATCTCTTCTTGAAGACAGTTAGACCTGAAAAAAATAAGCAATAACCATTTTTTTACATCTTTCCCAGAAAATGCATGGAGAAACATGGCTAATTTTTCTGATATAATCTATTTTTATCATAAAAACATAAATATAGCAGCCCTTTCATACATAGACACTAATAACATACAAAAGCTATCACACACACACGTCCCACACACACTTGATCATGCCATACGAGTTTTATGACCAGTTTCCACAGAACTAAGGAAAACTATGTTTACAATTTATTTTTTCTATTTTCAAATTCTTTTGCAGGCATGCATTTTCCAGACAGGTAATCACAGAAGCAACATTACTATTTATTATAAAATCTCATTTAGTTAGTCTTTATGAGCAAGTCTCTTTCCCCACATTGCACAAGTCTCAACAGGGAAAAACTGTGCTCAAGTCGGCAAAGGTTACAGTGAAGTGGATTGAAGGTATGATCATTCCTGTTTCAGGTTCCAAATTATTGATAACCCCAAGTAGGACTTCAAATAATTGACTGTCATTATTAAGCCATATTTATATTCCAGTGATATTATTATGCACATGCTTTAGAACTTTTCTGCTCCCTACAAAGTTCAGACATAAGCTTCTTTTCAGCTGAATACAGCATAATTTGGCTTCCAGTTGTAGGAAGAGAGGAACACACTACTTCAACTCTCCTCTTCTCCAAAGTATTTCAGAATGGCTATGACTGCACATCAACTTTGGGCTGGACACTCACAATCCTCTGGTGGCAGCGAAAGACCTCCAAGATACTCCCTGATGGTTTTGTTCATACATAGCATGTTATACACATCACCACATTTGGTATTAAAAGGAGTTCTCCATTGGGTCTAAGCTGGCTTGCATCACTGACCTTCTCCTTTTATCCCAGTGCAATATGGAATATAGAGCAGTTCCACCGCAAGCTCTCAAACTTCTCCGCTCTCTTTCCATACCTGTATATACACACACACATTATATGAATAAGTATGTGTATACACATATGTACACAAACATTACATAATGAAAGAGCAAAGACAGAAAATACTGGTACTGTGTGGCTCAGAATGAAACGCACGGCCTGGCAAGCCCAGTGGCCTCTTACAAGAAAAGTTTATTCCACATTTGACTATGCTTGTAGAAAAACAGAAAAAGAGATGCCTTTCAACAAGCACAATCTTCCCTGGTGGCATGCCAGAAAAATCCTATCACTCATGGAGATCAGGAAAACCACCATTACAGCTTTTAGACCTACTGTAGTCAATGGTGTTTGGTACCTAAATCAATATACATTATATGATTGCAAACTGGAAACGTACGTATGCTTCAGTGGTAACTGTAAATATCAGAAGCAAGAACTCTTGCTGATATTAATCAGTATCACCATTCTGAAGTCACCTAGATAAATCAGAGGAATTTGAACTACTGCTGTCATAACCTTTGGACTCCCACAGACCTCTTGCTTCTTGCTATTAAGATCCTTGAGTCCATGCCTGCCTTCATATTCCACTGCTCTCTGTACCATGCACATGGATTCTGCTCTGGAACACACCGAAAGTATTGAAAAGTCTCCCACTGAATTCAGCAGTAACACTACAAGCCCTTAGGCAGACCATTTGTCAAGTGTTATGCAGATCTATGCCTTATAAAATAAAATTGCTCTTCACTGCTACTGCATCTTAAAAGATGCAGCAGATTATTTTAAACTTACTGGTTTTCTATGAGAGAAGAAACACGAGAAACAACAGCTACGAAAATTAATCAGACAAAAATAGAGTGTGGGGGAAAGTTAACAACTCAGTAACATAGCAAAATCAAATAGTTAAAACAAAGACAAGATTAACAAATAAACATAGAGGCAGATGTTTTTAAATTGCCTCTTTCTTCCTGACCCAAATTAATGGTGGTCTTAGACTGGGCATTCACAGAAGAAATAACATTTACTGATGTTTGTGTAAGTGCAATAGAATCCCAATTATGATCACAGTCAACAGCTACAATAACATGAAGAATTAAGATGAAAAGATATGCATAGGCAGCTCTTGAATATGATGAAAACATCAAGGCAACTGTTCCCCCCCTTCACATAGACTGAGGTCTGCATTTCTAGAGCAAGTGAGGCCTTACCTTTTCATTTAATTTTGATTATGATTAATAGAATGGGGTACAGATTGCAAGCAGCATTGCACAGGTTCACCTGCATTAACACCTGTGTGTGTCAGCACAGCCATGTAAAGAAACAGTATTACAAAAGCCTGCTTCACAACATCTACAATGAGCTTATTTAATTAAATCCTTTCCATCCACAGGCAGAGTTGAAACAGTTCAAGACTCCCAGATAAAAGGTGCCAGGGAAGACCCATTAGTTATTACTCAGCAACCAAGACAAGATATAAAAGACCAACCAATAGCCTTTCCAATCCCACACTGCCAGCTGGCACTGACTGGTAAATGAAAGCAGTGCAAAGTGCTTTTTCCCTTGCTTTTATAACAGTGCAATTTTAATATGTGGTATATGGCACATTGCCATTTCCATTTTTTGAGTGCAGAAGCCTTGCATGGGGAACAGGGAGTAAAGCCAATAGAACCAGATCTACCAAGAACTTTGAATTAAAATTCGTTGTTTCATGGGTGAACAGAAATAATTTATTTCTTAGTTTATTCTTCATGTTCAACACTATTTATTTATTTGAATGAACTGTTAAGGTAAACTTAATAAAAGCATTATCAACATAGGGAAAATTCTTCAACTCTGTTTAAATTCATTTTTGCCAGGGATTTACAGCCATCTATATATGAATCAGCATTCTTGCAGGAGCAGCAGAATGTTTGACACAGTCTGTGGTGGGTGTAGGCGTAGCACTGTCAAATGTAAACACATATGGATGACATGGGAGTCACTGTATTCAGCCCTACTACATATCTGCAGAATATGACAGCCTCTAGGGGAAGCACTGACCGACTTGTCCTTGATGTGCCAAGCATGAAATCAAGAGGAGTATCCAACTTTACTTTCATAACCACCCCATTTCAGAGCAGTCAGCCTCAAGACCAAAGCATCTGGAGGCTATGGACACCATAGAAGGCTGCATTTTTGTCTGAGAAGTGCGCATAACATATGCAATGTAAGTGAAAACAAGTAACTACTGATATGATGCAAAGTATTCACACGTGTTTTCTAATGCAGATAAAAAGCAAATACATATCATCAAAAGAATAACTTTCATCTGACTTACTTTATCCTGAAAACAATAACAACCAAAGAGAGTAGTGTTTACAGACCTACCAAAACTGCAGAGATGCAAGATTCTTCGTGGATTTTAGTTGCAGGTAATGCCCGTTTCAGACGCGCTTGAAGGTAATGTCGGTCTCAGACGTGCTTGCAGGTAACGCCGGTTTCTACAGAGACACCAGGAAACACCTGTTTATAAAGTGCTTGAAGATAACGTCGATTCCTAAAGCGCTTGTAGGTAACGCTGGTTTGTAACACCGATTCCTAAAGCGCCTGCAGGTAACACAGGTTCCTAAAGTGCTTGCAGATAAGGCCACTTTCTAAAGCACTTGCAGGTAACGCTGGTTTCTACATAGACAGCAGGAAACGCCAGTTTCAGACTCATGTGCATGTAACCGCGGTTTCAGACACACTTGCAGATAACACTGGTTTCTAAAACATGTGCAGGTAATGCTGGTTTCTAAAGCACTTGAATGTAACACCGGTTTCTAAAGCGCTTACAGGTAGGGCCGGTTTCTAAAGCAAGAAACACCAGTTTCAGGTACACTTGCAGGTAAGGCCAGTTTCAGACATGCTTGCAGGTAAGGCCGGTTCCTAAAGTGCTTGCAGGAGACACTGGTTTCTAACGCGCTTGCAGGTAACGGTGGATTCAGATGTGCTTGCAGGTAATGCTGGTTTCTAAAGGGCTTGCATGTAAGACCTGTCTCTATGGTTAGCCAGTACTCAGGGCTAAACCACAGCAGTTAGTGTATCACCCAAGACTCCCTCCCCAGATGGGAAGGAAAGTTGGGGAAAAAAAAAAGAAGGCCTGTGAGTTGACGTATAGACAGATTTAATAGAACGACAAAACAGAAACAACAATCAACACAAAACATAAAGGGTTCTACTCAGCCTGGTGGTTCAATGCTGACAGCAGGAACAGAGCACCACCACCAAAGAGCCTCAGGGAAAGAAGGAGGAACCCCACCCTCGCTGAGCTCCCTCCTTTTTTAATGAGCATGACTAGGTGGTATGGGATACACCTGTGAGTCAGCTGACCTGACTGAAACTCTCAACTGACTCGGGGATACTCACGGCCTGCTCGAAAGCAAGGCCAGTTTCAGACCCGCTTGCACGTAATGGCAGATACAGATGCACATGCACGTAATACCTGCTTCTAAAGCACTTGCAGGTAAGGTCGTCTTCTAAAGCTCTTGAACCTTAAGGCCGGCTTGTAAATAGCTTACACATAATGTGGCCTTCTAAAGCGCTTGCAGGTAACGTTGGCTTCTAGAGCGCTTGCAGGTGACACTGGATACTAAAGCACTTTTATATAACTCCAGCTTCCAAAGCACTTGCTCATAACGCCATCTACTATAGAGGTTGCAGAGAATGCTGGCTTCTAAAGCACTTGCAGGTAACTACCGATTCTAACGCGCTTGCAGGTATCGCCGACTTCTAAAGTGCTTGCAAGGAACACTGGCTTCTAAAGCTCTTGCTTGTAATGCCAGCTTCTAAGGCACTTACAGGTAATGCCAGTTTCTAAACCTCTTTCAGGTAAGTCCTGTTTCATAACCGCTTTCAGGTGATGCAGGCTTCTAAAGCGCTTGCAGGTAACGTTGGCTTATAAAGCGCTTGCAGGTAAGGCTGCCTTCTAAAACGCTTGTATGTAACACCAGCTTCCAAAGTGCTTGCAAGGAATGCCGGCTTTGAAAGCACTTGCTCATAATGCCAACTAGTATAGTGCTTGCAGGTAAGGTCAGCTTCAAAAGCGCTTGCAGTTAACACCAGCTTCTAAAGTGCTTCCTCGTAACGCCAGCTTCTAAAGCACTTGCATGTATACTGGTTTCTAAAGTGCTCGCAGGTCACACCAGTTCCTTAACCGCTTTCAGGTCACACCGGCTACTAATGCGCTTCCTCCTAGCGCCTGCTTGTAAAGCGCTTGCAGGTAAGGTCGTTTTCTAAAGCACTTGCACGTAACGCCTGCTTCTAACTCGCTTGCAGGAAATGCTGGCTTCTCAAGTGCTTGCAGGTAATGCCGGTTCTTTAACCACTTTCAGATAACACCGGCTTCTAACACGCTTGCACGTAACACCAGTTTCAGATGCGCCTGCATGTAACACCAGCTTCTACAGCGCTTGCAGGTAAGGCCAGTTTCTAAACCGCTTTCATGTAAACCCAGTTTCTAAACTCCTTTAGATAAAGCCAGTTTCTAAACTGCTTTCAAGATAAGGTCGTCTTCTAATGCGCTTGCACGTAACACCAGCTACTAAAGCACTTCCTCCTAGCGCCTGCTTGTAAAGCACTTGCAGGTAACACCGGCTTCTAATGCGCATGTACCCAACATCAGCTTCTAATGCACTTGCAGGTAATGCCGGTTTCAGACGCGCTTGCAGATAACGCCAGTTTCTAAACCACTTTCAGTTAAGGCCAGTTTCTAAAGACCTTGCTCTTAACGCCGGCTTCTAAAGTGCATGCTCGTAATGCCAACTTTTAATGCGCTCACAGGTAACGCTGGTAACAGTTTCTAAAGCACTTCCCTGTATCAGTGTGTGAATCTATCAATCTATCATATGAGATAATACTGAGCTATGCCGTCTACCCTACAAGGTAATACTGACTCAGGCTTTTTCCCCCTCAATGACTAATTGTGTAATACCTTTGTACATTCCTCCCTAATCTATTAAAAAAAACAGAGCAAGTGGACTTTTGATTACTTTGAGGGTATGTGTATTTGCAGATATGTATATTATATGTATATTTATGTGTATGTATGTATATTACAAGAAACTTGAGTAAAGCAGAGATAAATGTGTATTGATGTTCATCTAATTTAAGTTTATCAAAAAACCATAAAGTTAATAAGAAATATGTGATTAAGAAAATAGCTTGTATAAGGAGATTGGTAAATAGCTATTTATTTCTTTATTAGTAGATTTTTTAATCTTTGTTTTCAGAGTATTCTTCTCAAAGTTTAAATACATTCCTCAGAGAGCAGCTGTTCCCTGTTTCTCTTCTGAGAGACTGGAATTGTAAGGAGATGCCACTGTCTGATTTAGGATCAATGTGTTGGCACTAGACTACTAAAATTCCTAAGTAACATAGTGTTACCCAGTGGGCAGAAATTGGAGAACGTAACTTATTTCCTGTGGTATTTGTAGCTTGTTGGAGAAAAAAGGCACCCTAAATACAGCCTTTAAGCTCTGAAGAGTTTATCCACAGCATTACAAGCATACTGTGTCTGAAATACCATTAGGCTATCAAAGTAATTTTGAAGGACAACCACATGCAAATATACATTGATGCATTTAACTGAAAATTAAGTTAATGAATAATACTCTGCACAAGAATATCACCTTCAAAAATTCTTAATAGTCATACAGATAATTTGCTTTTTCTAAGTCAAATTTTGGCCATGTGTGTAAATGAATGCGTACAAGCTCTATTCTCAGGCATGGCCTTATGTGATCAGTAGCTGCGCTGCCAGTAACTGCAGTGCTTCAGATCTTGCTCATCATCTGCTCCTCATTCCAGCCTCTGTTCACTCATGTTGCCACTCATGCTTCTTACCTAGCCTTCAAAAATAACAATGTCAATTTAAAAAACAAATCTTGCAGTTTTACATATAGGAGTGAAATTTCATTCTTGGAGCTACATGGAAATGCATGCTTTGGATTTATTGGTCTGTTTAGCAGACTTGGTTTCAAGTAACGAAACTAGCAAAGACTGTGTGATTTTTTTTTTTTCTCTTCAGATTTGTGCTCAAGAAAAAAAAAAACAAAAACAAAAAAAAAAACCCCACCACACTTCACAGCAGAGAATTTGTCTAAAACTGTCATTCACTACTAATATATTATCTGTCTAATATATAACTGAAGACAAATCTGCAAAAGAAATTGATATAAACTGTCATACTTGCCGAGTCTGATTTGCACCTTAACTAATTGTGTGTCTTTCCCTAGCCTAGCTCAGTGTAGTCTTATTCTTTGACAAAGCTCCAGCCACAGTGGTATTAGAAAAAATGTGATCTTCGGCAGGCTAATATACAAAGATAGCTAAGACTTAGAAGACCTCTAGAAATATTTTTAAACAATCAGTTTTATTGTGCACTTTGTTCTCATGCAGTTAAAGGTGAGTAAAGGACATAATCAGAGCTTAAGGAGAACTGAAGTTCAGGTACTCTTTTTGTTTTTTCCCCTTTATTTCTCATCTTTCATATTGTTACAACCTTAGTTATTTGAAGACTTAATAGAGTTTGGGATATTTTCCTGTGCTGATGGCTTTGGTCTTTCTTAGCATTGACTTTGCTCTCACTCCCCATAAGTGAACAGGCTACAGGGAATAAGAATGAGGATTCTTTAAAAAGACCACAGTTATGGCAGTGTACCTTAAGTTACCTTTCACTTTAAGGAGACTTCTTTTACCTTAAATGATCAACATGGCATCCAAATACATTATTTCCAACACTCTGCAGGGCTGTTTCTGATGTTCCTCAAGATAACTTAGAAGGAAACAAATTTAGCTGTCACCAGCTGGTCAGCCTGAGATTGAAGCCACTTGCATGGCCACAGGGCTTGTCTTAAGAGCTTGATAATTATGTGACTTTAACAAGGCTGTGCTAGTCGTAAACTAGTATACTTTCTGAGGACAAGTATTCCATGTCAGCAGAGCTTTTCCAGGGAAGCAAGTAATCAAGTAACAGCTGCTGGTTTATGTGGAAGTATTAATTGTTTTGATTTCATAAGGACTGGGTTTTCACAATTAACACAATCATCAACCCCAGTGTAGACTCGAAGCTGTTGTCTTACATCACAATCATGTATTAAGGAATATTCTTTGATCCTGATCTTACTAAAATGTTTTTGGTTTTGTTTTGGTTTTTTTTTTGTTTGTTTTTTGGTTTTTGTGGGTTTTTTTGGTGGGTGGTTTTTTTTTTTTTTCAATTTTTATCCTGTGAACACGGTTGCAAACTTGTGTGGAACTGATAAAATTAATTTTTTCTATGGGTATTAACATTGTATTTATTTTGAGCTCTTCACAGTTTCTTCACTGTCTGTGATAGTCTTGGAGACTTTCACATTTGTATGGACCCCTTTTGCAACAACCAACAGTAATAATTGCTTTTCATATACCAACAGCAATAATAGCTTTCCATATCTGAAGTATTTTTTAAGGTTGTAATTCCTACTTAATCAAGATGTCATTGAAAGTACTTGAAGGATCCGGGGAAGGATGGACAGAAGAATAACCAGCCACACACAGGAAGCAAACAACAGTTAATGCTGCAGAATCCATTAAGCATTATGTAGGTTAAAGAAAAAAGCTAGCGGGATCAGCATTCCATGACCTTAGTGGAGTGCTCTTGTTTTGTAATCCCAGTCTCAGGTTTAAAGGTAGACTGCACCATAGAAAGCAGCCTTTTAAGCTTCATGACCATCCAGACAAAATACAACATGATGTAACTGGATGTCAACATTTAATTAATGAAATTACAAAACTAATACAAGTACCAACATGAAGTATACAAGGTTGTTATACTCACCCTGAGCAAAAGCAGGAAGAGGAACTCTCCACCTTCAGTAAATTCCCTCCTTTTATAATGAGCATGATTAAGTGGTATGGAGCTCAGTGAGGGGTGGGGTTCCTCCTCTCCCTGAGGCTTCTTGTTGGTGGTGATCTGTTCCTGTTGTCAACATTGAGAACTAGGCTGAGTATAACCTTTATGCTTTATGTTAATGGTTGTTTCAGTTTTGTTATTCTATTAAATTTGTCTATACTTCAGCTCATGGGCCTTTTCCTTTCCCCCCACCCCAATTCTCCTTCCCAGCTGGGGAGGGAATCTTGAGTGATATAGCCCGGAGTACTGGCTAACCATAGACAAGAACAGGTAGAGAAAATTAATTTTGTTTGCAATATTATCAGTATGTTGTCAGTAAGCTATGAATGTGAGTTAGAAACAACACCTTCATATTTTTGTTCCCCTACAAATCCTAAATTAAGATGAGCTTGCAACTCCTGTAAAATATAATCCCACAGCAAATAATCATAGCAAAACCACACTTCCACTCTTCAGAGAACCTTTATTAAAAAGGCTAGGAAAAATTGGGTACCTGACAAATTTTTCTCTATTAGTACAGAAGTGATAAAGAAGTAACACACAGCTCTTAAAAATACATATGAAGTTTGAGGTTTGGTTCCTTGAAATACATATTCTCAGTTACTTGAGTGAGGCTTATATTTTGATTTAAGAGGATATTATGTCACATATATGATATCCTTAAAAAACTGTATTCAGATCCCAGTCAGTTCGTTCAGCTTTCTTATATTCATGCTCCATTATCTGCAAGGATAAAGTAGCTCATCTGCAGCCCTGGTCTTGGTTTCTTCTACCTGGACTGACTTTTCCATTTAGCATCTGCTTTCAGGTAGTATTACTTCACTGGAGATGTATTTCTCAGCACTACCTTTCTGTTTGTTTGATCCTGCAAAAATGAAGTGAAAGAATCTGCAAATGGGAATGTCTTACAGTGATATTGTTCCAATATTGTTTGGTTTTATTTCCACAAAATGAGCACATCTACACAAGCTCTACGTAGCTCAATAAAACACACTGAAAACTACAATAGAGCAGTGGGAACAATGTCTATACCAAAGTCCACTTGAGGATCCAGTGCAGACCTTTCAGCTCTGTTAGTGCTCTATGTATTCTGTACCCCTCTGCTTCCTAGGGAGGAGTTAGGCCAAGCACTGTATGAACTGCTAGTAAAAAGAGTTTATCATTTAAGCCTAAATTCCTGGACAATCTCCCTCTGAATTAGTGAGCTCTTAGTTTGACTTTTTGAGCTACAAGCACTGTATCCTGTGATGCATTGGAATCTCCTGCTTCACCACACCAGCCAATTCAGCATTGAATGGTCTGTGAAAAATAAGACATGCTGCCTGCACAGCAATGTCATGGTTGTGACAGCATGTCTGTACACAGAGTGTACAGATAATTCATCTGACAGCTTTTGCAGTGCTAAGAATAGGGTTTCACAGCTACATTGCTTCTAGCAGGATGACATCCCTCTTGCCTTCTTACTCCTTTCCCATCTCAGACATCCCATGCATTGTCACATCTTCCCCACTGCTTCTCTTATTCTTCTCAGGTTTCCAATGGGTTTTTCAGTTTTGGATGGCCAAAAGGTAAATTACTGTACTGAGAGCAGACTAAAATAGACTGTGTTGAGCTTCTTGCTGCCAAAGCTGATCTAATAGTCTAAAGCATCCCTGAATATCTGTATGCTATATTGCAGTCACTCAATGCTACAGAACTGTACTGGACATAAAATGTAGTAAAACCAGGAAGAATTTGGGCTGGGATAATTATTAAGTGGACCTTTGTTCCTTTCAGTGGAGCTCCACACTGTTGGGAGCAGTTTCTGCCACATTGGTTTCACAGGCTCTTGGTGTTACATGGAGGCAAGAGTCTTAACAGTGTCCCTGTGTTTGTCTCATTGCTCTCCTCTATGATTGAGCACACAGTTGGCACATATCCCCACAGTTTGTCGCTACAGTTGAGTAACTAAGGATCCTCAAAACTCTGCAAATACATGCTGCACAGTTACAGGAAGGCCACTTTATAGTGGCTGTGCTGTGTTGAACAAACTTAAATGGCAGCGAGGGATTTGGAAAGCAAAAAACTAAACTCTGTTTTGTGGGCTAGTGCAGTAACCATCTGGTTAGTACTTGCTAGTGGCTGGCTGTTCAGATCTGAAAGGCTGTGTTGGCAATCATGTGCATTATACCCTTTCTTGGTAGCTATTTTTGTTTGGGATGATATAACACTTCTTCACTAACCCCTTAAAAATTATATCTTTAAACAGGATTTATAAGAAATTTTGTACGTTTTTTCGAGAAATATCATTGAATTTTCTCATTGCCAGAGTGCCAGTTGATACACTGCTGCACTTGGCTCATATTACAAAAAGCTGTTGTCTGTATCACTCCAAATACCACTCCCCCAATACAGTATAGTGTTAATGACATGTTTTCCAGTGGCAGGCCCAATAGAATCACAGAACCACAGATTAGCCTCGGTTGGAAAAGACCTCTAAGATCATCGAGTCCAACCATTAACCCAGCACTGCCTGTTCACCACTACACCATGTCCCTCAGCACCACCTACCTCTGCACGTCTCCTAAATACCTCCAGGGATGGGGATAATACCACCACTGCCCTGGGCAGCCTGTTCCAATGTTTGACAACCCTTTCAGTGAAGAAGTTTTCCCTAATATCTAATCTAAACCTCCTCTGGCACAACTTGAGGCCGTTACCCCTCATCCTATCCCTAGTTACCCCTCCTCACTACAACCTCCTTTCAGGGAGCTGTAGAAGGGGATGAGCTCTCCCCTCAGCCTCCTTCTCCAGACTAAACAACCCAGGTTCCCTCAGCCGCTCCTCATCAGACTTGTGCTCCAGACCCTTCACCAGCTTTGTTGCCCTTCTCTGGACATGCTCCAGCAGTTCAATGTCCTTCTTGTAGTGAGGGGCCTACAACTGTACACATCATTTGAGGTGCAGCCTCACCAGGGCTGAGTACAAGGGCCCTCAACAGGATGCTGCTATTGAAAAAATATTTCTGTCATAGTGATAATGCATTTATGTAATGTTGATGCTGAAATTATAATAGTAATAGCATCAAAATCAATACATTGTATTTAGAACTACTGTGAGATAATATGAGAGACATTTTGAAGATAAACAGAACTGGATTATTGCACTAAACGTGGCGGGGTATAAGTATTGTACTGCCTCTCATGTATCACACTGGCTCCCTCAAATCTGGCAACCTGTTGCTTACTACTAAGACTGTAATAAAAGAAATGCAACCTCTCTCCCTCCTGCTTCATTGTTCAGAAATAAAAAAGTACACCACTCTCATGGTTCAGAAATAAAAAAGATTTCAGAAAAGAGAAATTTTAATTTCAAAGGCTCTTATTCTGAAGCTAGGGAATATGCATTGTAAAATGGTGCTTCAGTGTTAGAGCTGAGCAAAAGTATATTTAGCAAAGTCTAAAAGCAAACAAAAGTAAAACAAACCCAACTGTAATATCTACTTGTAGTCTGTATTTCCATCTGTGGAACAGATACAAGTTTCTAAATAGCTGTCATCCACCATTTTTCTAATAGCTAATGTTTTGATCAGCGGTGGAATAAAATACTTGATGTCTAGATAGAAAAAATAAATACAAAACCCATAAGATATGCATACATCCTAGGACAGCTGTACAATCTCCAAGGCATTCTTGGAACACCTTGCCTTGCCTAAGAGCACCTATACTCCACATACTATGCATCTTATGTCAGCATCCTATACTGGTGCAATGCCTGCTGCCCCAACATACGGAACCCTAAAGCAAACTAACCTTCCCCTAAACAATCAGTGCCAAGAAACAGGAAGAAGGAAGTAAGCCCAATATAGAAGATGCCCAGAGATTAATTACTGAACAACCAGTAAGTTGTCAAGATTGTGGTGAGAAGATGTAAACATGTCAGAGCATGTTATTAAAACAGCTGGTACCCCCAGGAGGCTGCGCTGTCAGAACAAAGCTAGGAAGCTGGTAGAGCAGCATTGCCTGGTCCTTGCACAGTCAGCTTGGGGACACAAACATTGGAAAGGGGTTGCAACAGCAGTTCTTATAAATCACAGGACCAAAGTAACTGCTCAAAAGGCAAATATTCTTGTGCAATAGGATACAGCACACACTGATGGCAGTGTGGGTGTGCATATGCATTTCAGGACTTAAGCTAATTTATGAAAAAGTTTAAGATTAACCCAGCTGGTTTTAGTCACAGCCACATTTAATGGTGAAGAGCCTGTAATATGAAGTGTGAGAGCAACAGGAGTTACAACTGATGAGTGTTATCTCTTGGCTTGATATGAGGCCTGTGTAAATTTAAAATGTTTACATATAGTCGCTGCATATAAAATGGCACAGAATTGGGCTACATGAATTATTTTATTTCCTTCTCTACTACAGCAGTGTGTGCTGGGCTTTCACTGCTGCTCTCTAGGCTAAATCTATGTAACCCCTTCTTTAAAATCCTTCTTCTGTGGAGTTCTGGGTTTTTTTAAAATGATGTTTCATTGTCAGTGTGCATCTGTTGACTATGAGTCACACGAATTAATTAAATTCGGTTTGCACATAACAAACCAGAAATACAGTCCTCTTGTTCAGCTTTTCATGCTGGTGCCTGACTGAAATCCTATTCTCCAAATAAAGTCTTTAAGAATTGGATCAGGTCCTGTCTGAATTCGGGGAAACCCTGTTTTCCTTTAACCTCACATCTTCTCTTTCATTTCCAAAGCCTGCCATAATTCATTAGCAAATATTTGCTGCTTGAGCAAAACCTTGCTCTTAGTTATACCAGTTATGCCATTCTGAAGCAATGCCATTTAGTGTATTAGAACTGATCCAGATTATGCTTGCATACCTGTCAGGAAAACTTTGATTTGCCTCAGTTGAACAGATAATTTTTCCTTTTCTTGCATGCAGGGTCAAAAGTGCCCATCATTTATGTTTAAGCCACTGCAGCCAAGGATGGAAGACAACAGCAGATTCATACTGCTGTAACATCATGGACTTCCAGTTAAACATAACCACTCTCTGTGCTAGCCATCATATGAACATGATACAATATTGCTGTCCTCAGAAGAGTTACTGGTTTGACTTCTCAGTCCAAACCAGTTATTTTGCCAACTTGTTTTCCTGTGTTCAATGCACACCTGATTATTATCTATCCCTTTTTTATAGGCGAATATCTTATTTCAAAATCAATGCAGAATTCATACCTAATGTTCACAACTGATTCTTTCCTAATTTTTTAATTCTTAAGTAGGAAATCAATGTTTCCAACAAGTATCCTGATCTTTATTCATCAGCACGGACATTAATCTCCTGCCAACCAGCCATTTTTTATGGCTTTTGCTGAGTTGTAGTGTATTTGGCTCCCCATAGTAACAAATAGGTTAACTGAAGTATTGCAAAGCATGACTAAGGTATCAGAAAGCATAGCTTGCCTAAGGCGTGTTTCAGAGTGTAATTATGGTACTACTATAATGTATTGGAATGAGTTTATGAAAAATAGAATCATAGAATCATTATGGTTGGAAGGGACCTCCAGGGTCATCAAGTCCAACCTTTATCCCATCATATTCCTAACCATTAAACCACTAGACCATGGCCTCAAGTGCCTCATCAACCTGTTTTTTGAACAACCCCAGGGACGGCAACTCCACCACCTCCCTGGGCAGCCTGTTCCAATGTCTAACCACCCTCTCAGGAAAGAACTTCTTCCTAATATCCAACCTAAACTTCCCCTGATGTAACTTGAGGCCATTTCCTCTCGTCCTATCATTAGTAATCTGGGAGAAGAGACTGACACCAGCCTCACTACAACCTCCTTTTAGGTAGTTGTAGAGAGCAATGAGGTCTCCTGTCAGCCTCCTCTTCTCCAGGCTAAACAACCCCAGTTCCCTCAGCTGGTCTCCATAAGGTCTGTTTTCCAGACCTCTCACTAGCCTCGTTGCCCTTCTCTGGACTCACTCCAGCACCTCAATGTCCTTCTTATCCTGTGGTGCCCAGAACTGGACACAGTACTCAAGGTGTGGTCTCACGAGTGTCGAGTACAGGGGCACAATCACCTCCCTACTCCTGCTGGTCACACCGTTTCTGATACAGGCCAGGATGCCATTGGCCTTCTTGGCCACCTGGGCACACTGCTGGCTCGTGTTCAGTCGTCTGTCAACCAACACCCCCAGGTCCTTTTCTGCCAGGCAGCTTTCCAGCCACTCTTCCCCAAGCCTGTAGTGCGGCATGGGATTGTTGTGGCCGAAGTGCATGACCTGGCACTTACCCTTGTTAAACCTCATATAATTGGCCTCAGCCCATCACTCCAGCCTGTCCAAATCCCACTGCAGAGCCTCCCTACCCTCAGGCAGATTGATACTCCCACTCAATTTCATATCATCTGCAAATTTACTGAGGGTGCATTCAAAAAAAAACCCAGAGTATATATAAGACCACTAAGGTGATAATGTTTGAACAAAGAAACAGATCCTGTAACCGTAGCTGGGTTTTCCTTCCCCCCCCTTCCCTTTGCCTTGACAGTAGAATTTGAATAACAGAGAAGTAGAATGCAAGTAATTTGTTTAAATTTTCTTAAAAACTGCCCTGAAACTATTTGTCAGGAAGCAAAAACCTGTCACATCATAAATCCACAGCATCACACACCACTTACTTCTAAGGTGCATGTTATCAAGATTAAAGCCATCTAAACAACTATTCCTAAAATATATAGTAAAAAAATTGAGAAGGATTTCTTCTCAGTTCCTCCGTTGTAATGACAACAATAATTTCTGACCCATGATAGCAATATAGTTACAGTTCTCATGTAAATTATTTTGACCTGGCCTGGTCCTTGTCCCTGCTGTGAGGGCAAAAATTGCTTTGACTTCTATGTTAAGATGATTAAGCCCCACATTTTAAAATTGTTAGGTCTCAGAAAGAACAAGTAACTCGGTAATCTTGACCAATCCTTTTTATCATTTACCTGCATAGCACGTGTCCAAATTCAACAGCACCTAAAAACAAATCTGAAAGTGATCCCCCAAGGTACCGCACAGTCCTGATTTGGGAACCAGGCATACCTGTGTGACTGAGGACATCCATTCAACTGACTTCAATCATGACTAGCTGTGTGGGCAGAATGAACAGAAAGAGTGCAGTCACTATAGGCAAGCATAGGTCACTTTTATCTGCAGAGGTTCCAGAAAATGCACTATTGTGCTGCACAGGGAATAGTTTTGTGACTACTACACGCCAGGTACTCATTGCCTGAACAAACAGAAGACACATCTTTAGATCTGCCAACGCAGCTCCTCTCATCATCATAAGATTCAGACTCAAAATGCAGACTTCAGTAGCAAAAGCTCTGTTCTCAATATTATATTTGTTTGGAGTTTGTTCTGTGTTTCTACCAGTCTACACATACATCCACCTTGTAGCTGACTTCCACAGCTGCTTCCCCTTCAATTACAGGCCATAGTGTCATTATAGCTCAGAGGTGAACCCCAGCTATGATCTCACTCTCCCTTATGGGCACACTTCCCAAAGAACAAGCTCTCACTAAATGTTTCCGAGAATAGAACTAAATGGGGCTCTCAACCTACCATGAACCTGTTCTCACCTGCCAGCCACAGTCATAGGGTGTTTTGCCAATTACTAGGCCTAGCACAAAGGATGCAGCCAGCAGCAAAACGAACCAATAATTAGTTACTATTGTATACAAAAAAAGTCAGTATATGTGTGATCGCTGGGGGTACAAACAAGTCAAACACATCACACATAACAGACATCAACCCCAGCGACCCCAGGAACAACATAACACAACCAATAACAGGTGGAATAAACAAAGAAACAAAGTCTCCCATAGAAAAAATGGGAGACAACCAAGCCAATAGGCTGATCATATAAGATAGAAGTAACCACATATTGTTCCCACACGAAGCCCACACTTGCAAATGCCAAACCTCACCCAGGCCCAGTTGCAGGGAGAGTCAGGAGGTCCTTCCTCAACAGGGAAACTCTGCAAAGTGCATCCACCTCACAGACAGACACTCCACCCTTCCTGCAAGTGGTCCCAGCTTTTATGCCCAAAGCAGGACACCTGGCACTCATTTACCCAATGCAGGGCACCTGGGGCTTGTTTACCCAAGGGCTTTCCTTACAAGGTGGGCTGCACCTTGGAGGAAAGCCAAAAGGCAAACTCATCCCCTCCTTTTGAAGGACTGTAGGAACCACCCATATGTCAACCTTAATTTAGGGCTCAGAGTTCAGATCCCAGCACTTCACAGGGAAGGCATTCTCCTTATTTTGTCTGAGTGAAACCTAAAGCTGTAGCTGTTAGCATGGATCCCAAGCTTAGGAGTTGGCAGTCCTTCCCAATTACATCAACATACCAGGCCCTACTACAGCTGGGAACTGCCAGGGTCTCATTTCTCAGTGCCTGTGGCAAGATACTGATACAGCTATGTAAACCTGTTTCTTCAAAACTTTGTTTACCTGTAGGTATAAAGTGAGCAGGGACCACTGCCTTCTCCACTCATTGCCTCTTCCAAAGGACACTCAAGCCCAGCTGCCTCCGCTTTTCTTCTGTGGCTGTAGAGCTAAGGAGAGACAAAGAAGAGAAGAAGCACTTGGGCTGTAGCTGTACAGTTTGGGGAATGTCTACACTGTGAATGAAAGGCACTCCAGCTGTGGAGCTTAATGATGCCTGGAGTTGGTTCTGCATAGACCAAGCCACCTCCACATTTAACACAGCAATGCTTGTACACTGCTGCATGCCCAAGCCAATAAAGCCTACTTTGCCACATGACATATTGGCTGGACTGCAGCACTACAGAATACTGAACAGACTGAGAACCTAAGCTGGTAAGAGTGCCTGGTCCTGCAAAGTACTGCAAATTTACCCAGCCCCTGCTGACTCCAGAGCGTTGAAAGCCCCGGCTTTACTCAGATGGTTCTCCTGAGTTGATACTGGCAGTTCTCCACCTCTTTCCTTGTTAGGCAAGGGTTTTAATAACTTAAGTGTGATTTTGGTCTTAGGTTCTGGCCTTGGGAAAAGCAGGCCTTGCTGGTAGCACAGAAATAGTTTAATAGGTCAAGAACTGTTCTCTTAATGGGCTTTGGAATTGTCTCCAGAGATGCTTATTTTCTGTTGTGGTTCATACCCTGCTTACTTTCCATTACAGCCTCCTTTGATGTAGGTCCCTTCAGTCAGACAGAAGAATACGAATTAAGTGAATTGTGATACACTCACTATTAATACTAAATTATACTAATATCTCCATTATTCACATGCACTATTAGGGCACGTCGACAGATGAAAACTATTGTGGAATTAGGTAGGTGTGAATTAGTAACTTCTTCACACAGCTCCCTGAACAAGATCTCACTATTATACAAGGTGCACATCTGCAAGAGTGAATTAAGCAAAACCTCACCAGAGTGCCAGTCTACATTAAAAATGGATACAGGAAGAGCTAGCACTACGTTAGTCACCCTGCTCTGCCAAAATCCAGGTGCTGTAGTTCAGTCCAATACAAAGAGCATGCAATTAAAAATACTTACTGGCATAGCTTAGCAGCAATGAAGACTTGGCGAGCGCTTTCTGTCACAAAGCATGGAGAACTGATTTGCAAGTAGTGCTACAGTAAAAAAAAACAAACACAAAAAACCCCCTAATTGTCCAGTTGTTAAGGTGGGAAAGGTGGGAAAACAAAGAACACACCTTTGTGACTTGAACAACAGAGGAAGTATTGGTGCTCAAAACTGCCTGTTATGATCTTAAGCCAAGTAACCTCCTAAATACTACACAGTTAAAAAATTACAGCCATGTTCATAACAGTATTTTAAACATCACAATAAAGTCCTGCTGAACATGAATAATTTTAAACCTCTTTTGCATGAAGAGAGTAATACACACAGAGGTAGAAAGGATATTCCATTCTTGTGTTTAGGAGATTCAGAAATGGAATTGTATTGCATACAAAGCTCATTATCCTGGATCCCTTAGGGGGAAAGGGAGGAATATACTTGCATCACATGCTTTTTTGTTGCCTCAAAATTTTTTTGCACTCTCCATTATGTTTGGCATACTGAAGAAACTTGTTTTACTACTGACAAGCATTTTTCCAGCAAAACTAGTCTGCCCATGCTAATTGTAAATGCACACAAATTATGACAGCTTCTAAAAGCCTGGTAGGGAAGGCTCCTTAGTTTCTCTTACCACTTCCTAAACCTCTCTAAAACTATGGCAATTTATATCAGCAGGGCATCTGCTGTGTATGATTTTATTTCCTGAGAAGCACTGCTCTAGAGATGCTGAATGAGAGTCCAGGGGCCATTGGCAGTTCCCAGCGCGAGTGTGGGTGATCCATGGAGAGCCATCTGACCTTCTGGGGCTCCCTGCCCTGCATTCAGCTCTTACAGCAACAGCTTTTCTAGGTATTTCTCCACATGAATTCTCGCTGTCAGCACGTAAGACTGATAAAAGCAAGGAAGGTAGACTTGAAACAATTGACCTAGCTACTGGTGTCATCCCAGAAAGTAATTTAGAGCCAAAAAAGCTCTGAAAGAATAGCGCAACATTAACTGTAGTAACCTTTTTATAGAGACAAGCTTCCAGAAAGAATGCTGTTAACTGAGAGCGAATTACTACCACCTACACATGGCAATTTCAGGTACATTCACTTCCTTGTTCTCATCTCTCCCATCTGTTTCCTCTATTTTTGCATACCCACATCACCAGTTCATGTTAATTTCTCTTCTCCCATCTCCCCTTTCCCTCCCCCCCACTTCCTTGCAGACTTGCCAGGGGCAGAGAGTCTGCAAACACTCTCCTCTTCAATGGACAGACTCCAGAGGGAATTCAGAGTAAGAAAGGAAATTAGTTAGGAGTTTACTCAGCCAGGAAGGGTTCAAGTGTGCAGCAGCCTGAGGCAACTCACTGTTTTGACTGGGTTGTCAAAACGTGCAAATCGGTGTACCTGTTTATTCAGTGTCTCCTTACTCTGCCTCTGTTCCATCCCTCTGGGTATGCAATACAATAAATATTTGTTAAAGATTCATTCTTTTTAGTAAATTCTATCTTTACCAAAAAAAGTTGGACCATCGCTTTGACTACTGGATTAAGTACTGCTCACAGATACTAGAATGCTAACCTTAGCAAGCTCCTTTCCTCCTCATTCTTATGAGAACTAGTTTTGCATCTCCTTTAACATAACTTTTTATTTATTAGTGTTTATATCTGGGAAACTTGCTCTATGAGATGCTGAAAGCAAAACACGTAGCAAAGAAGTGTGGCAAATTTAATTAATCTGCTGCAGCAGAGCACACTACCAAATGTGCAGCAGGATTCTCACAAACAGAAAGGAAGACAAGCTTTTCTGAGCAAAATATCAGAATCTAACACTCAAAAGGTATGGTGAGTGTCTGCCACTATTTCACTCTACTGGGCAAAGGCACCGTCACCCACCACGGTGCTCTGATGATGTGGCCAATGACGGGATTAACAGCAGTAAGCGTGCCTCCCTCTCTTATTTGTTCCTTGACTGTAGCATTCTGACAGCCTGCTTTTAAGTGTGTGCACTGTCCCAAACTTACACTTCTGTAATGTGTTTAATGGCAATCCTTGAAAAGAACAATATAAAAATGAGGAGGGTATATACACCAAAAATCGAGATTTTTCACTGAGATAGGTTGTCTTATAAACCATCTCAGGCATGGTGAATGCAAAGACCTGAAGATAATTAAAAAAACCACTCTGAACTACATTCTTGTAGTTTGTGGGCAGATGAAGAACTAACCCTCAGAAAGCAATCACTGACCAAATAATCCGAGTTCAGAAACAGATGTGTATGAAGAAGACTGTTCAAACAAATACGGAAAACATACAGCACATACAAACCACTGGAAGCCTCCGGTCAGTTCCTGTGAAGACCAAGGATAATCGAAATTGAACACAGAATGCTAAGTACATGGACTATCCTTCTTCTGTGTGTACGGTACTGTATAGCCTAGGGCATTGAAGGCAGATATGGATGTGAAATTAAACTCCTATTGCTCGTCAATTTTGAACAAGTATCAGAAAATTTTATCAAGCAGCTGTCATTTTTGCCATCATATCAGCTGATAACCATGGAGTGGCACCTTTCTCCACTGCCTTGCTGGTCACCTTCTGCCACGCCTGCGTGACTAAATTTTAGGTCCTCATTTACACAGGTCCTTGAACTAGTCTTCAGAATTGTGTATTTCTTTAAATTTTTAGAGAGCAACAGAGCTTGAATGACATGGGGACTCCTAGAGGAAATAAAACTGAGAAAATTGGCTTACTCTGATTGTGAAAGCAGGACTTTCTCTACCTCAGGATACTGCTGCAGGGACTACTGTACACATCTAGTGTAAAAATATGAACTCCAGTCAAGAAAACACTTACCTCAGAGACTTTGCTCTCATGTCAACTGATGTTAGATACTGCTTAAATTGTGAGTCAATTTTGACGCCTACTGCATCAGGTGACATCAAGGTGTCTCTCATTTTAAAAATTGGAATTAAAATAGTAATCTGTTTCCTTCTCTCACCATTGTGGGGACATCCTGCAATTGCTACTAGCTGATATAAAACATGCTCCTCCCTATTACCTTGATCTCTTCCTGTCTTTTTCTGATTTACACACAGACTGGATGTCCACTGGACATGTTCACAGTAATTAGTACAACAGGCGCCCTGATGGGATGGCGAACCCCACCACAAATAATGCATCCACAAGCACCATGTGTAATGCTCCATTTTAAGTGAATATTTCTCTGAAATGTATACCCCATGTTTGCTTCCCAGTATAATTCCCGCACCTAATTAATACTTGTCTAATAACATGCTACAACCAAGAACGTTCTTTCTCAATTGGAATTAAAAAATAAGTGCAGTATATTTAAAAGACACTAGAGGGAAGCCAAGATGTCTCAACAACCCTCCCTAATAATACAGCTTGCAGTCCTAAACACAAAGTTAAAAACAAAAAATCCTTAACAAGGTGTAGAAAATACCAATTACACTCACAAACACTTACAAATTCTTAGATGCCTAACAAATTACTAATTTACAGCATGACTTTGCTGTTTCTTTTTCATTGGCACTCTGCATGCTGTTAGGCTCCAGGCTGTTCCCTCTAGGTGTTCCCTTGGTGATGCTGAGAGCCTGGGAACTTTCGCAGTTGTAGCACTTGACAGTAATCTCATGAAGCATTCAAGACAGTATGATAACTTGCTAATATACACTGTAAATATGGGTGGTGAATATGTTGGTGTTTTCTTCCTTATTTGCTGTTTGTTACACAGTGGCTCCAGTAATTTCAACACTGGACATAATGTTTTGTTTTGTTTTGTTTGTTTTTTCAGCAGTCATCACACTGACAAGGCTGTCAGGATGTTCAGCTCATCCCCTCTGTGTATCCCTTCAGGAGCATTACAAAAAGGACTCACTTTCATCCAGAGTACAGAGGTAAGTCAGATACAAATATGGTCAGAACAACCGGTTTATATTCCAGCTCTGAGCTGCAGTGATCAGGCACAGGACTTCTTTAAGGTATCCTAAAAAGCTCTGGTCATGTGATTGACTTCCCCTTAAGTTCCCCTTTCCCTTCTCCTAACTTCTTACTCTGCCACCCACGTTCGCTCCCAAATAAGCAGCTGTTTACCCTTTTGCCATTGTCCCCAGTTTTGCTGACTTGGTATCCTCATTTGGTTTTCACAATACAGATGCCCTCGTACTTTCAACACTGGCTATCAGTTCTGTTAAATTAGCACTGCTTTATTTTGCCAAGTGTGCTGCTGTTTCCCACCCTGCTGTCTTTTTAGAAGTGATGCAAATCAGGATTAACCATTGACACATATATCTTAACATATCTCTTTATCTTCACTCCCCAGCAAGAGGGGTAACAAAAAAAAAAACCAACCCAAAACATTTGATATACAAAATAAGCTGATGGTAACACAATGCCAAAAATAGCTTATGTTAAGTGCAAGGGAGAAAAGCCTTGATATAAAGCTTGATTGCAACAACATTTCAATTTACCAGCTTAAATACAAGACTTGCATTAAAATATTTCTTGAGATACATCTCTTGTAAAGGTGATTTTTAAAAAAAAATTTATATACATGTATCCAGTTGTAACACTTGACAGTAGTCTCATGAAGCATTCAAAGTATAACTTGATAAGTAGACACTGTAGATACAAGTGGTTAATGTTTGTACTATTTCTTTTTTCAAGGGTTTATAACATTATATTGAGTACTAGCCTCAGACAGGTGACCAGCCACCTGACATAGTAAAATACCCCCAAGCCCTTCCCCAAAGTCCCACAGTCTATGCTTCCAGTGTTCACTGGATCCAGATGGTGTTGCCTCTCTCTGGTCTGCGAGACTCCACAGTTAGTTCTCCAAAAGTAGAGAAAAACTGCTCCATTTCCTTCTGCAACATATCATTCCTCTTCTCTGCATCTTCCTTGGCCCGCTCTGCATTACGCATTTTAATTTCTACCATTGTGAACTTCTTTCGCTCTTGATCCAGTTCTTCATGCAGGGCCATCATTTCTGTCTCCAGGGTGAGATTTCTCTGCTCCAAGCTGCAAAAATGAAACAAAAGCAGACAGCTCCTGAGCAGAACTCCTCACTCACTCGAGCAGAAATGCACACCGCCAACAAATTCATACAGGGGTCTTTTCATTTACAAAGCTTAGACTAAATTTTTGAGAGGTGTATCTGTAAACCATGGCTTCATCAATGAACCATTCTCATAGGGAAATCTCTTTGGTAGCTTATTTAGAAAATACCTAATAACAGCCACTGGCACGGTGCACAGCAGCAAACTGCTCCATCTAATTCTCCGGGAACAGGCAAAGTATTCCTTTTACTTTTGGAAGTATTGACACACAGTTCCTGCTATAGTTGAACTAGTGACACTTACAAGGTCAGAATAATGCCCTGAATGCCTTTGTTTCACTGCTAATCTCCTTTCTTCAGTTTATTTATCTGCCTCACCTATTTGTAAATATGGATCGACAATTTGAAAGAAACCGCAATCAACATGGTTTTCATCTAAAAAACTGACCTTATTTCAGATCTAGCTTTCCAATAGAAAACATTAGAAATCCTAGTGGTACTAAACACACAGTTGTCATGCATATTAAATAAGTGCTCTACTACACTGCATACTATGCTGAAAATGGTGATGTGCATGAAAGACTGCAATATTCCGTACGCAGCACTTTTGCTGGCAGCTGCTGTTGCCAGCAGTTCTCACATGTTGTGATCCAGCTATGACTTGCAGAGCCAAGAGGTACCAATGCAAAGGGCTGCTGTGCAATAGAGGTGAGAACAGAAGACAAGTCCTAATAAACAGCTTTTCTGAAGAACCTTTATTACAAAGAGAGTGCATTCAGCTCTGCATTGCTGTGTGCCCTAGTTAATGCTAAATCCAGACTTTGAGGTTATTCACTGATTATTATGGCCATCCACCCTAGCAACTTGTGTGTGAGAAGAGTCCACACTATCTGTAGATAAAGACACAGCTCTCCCTTGCTTTCTTGAGCAGGTCTGAGCTGTAAAGGAAAGGCTCAGGCAAAGCAGCAGTGCAGAAATAGGACCATGAGGAGAGGTAACTCCCAGGTAGAGCACTGTCTCAAGAAGAACAAGGAAAAGAGTTCCAGCAGTCTCCCAGTCCCAAAAATTGCAGGTGGAATAAGCCACAGCACTGCTTTCATTGACAGGTAATGCCCAGTTGTCCTTCTCAGCCTCTGGAGAACAGGCATCAACTAACGAAAACATTGTGAGAGCCTACTGATTTTTAATTAGATTCTACAGAAACTCACAAGGTTCTGGCTTTATTTTTAACACCAATAGGATAGTGTGTCACAACCATGGCAAGCAATTGCTCTGAAACAAACCACTCTGGATCACAATATCACAAAAGCAATGTCAGAGTATGTGAGCACTGAAAGATGGGAAACTCAGTGGTGAGCACCCACTGACTGCAGCTAGTGCAGATTGCTAGCAAGTCACGAGAAGGAAAACTGCTTGGATTTACTCTGCAAAAGGCAGTTGGATGAAAGCTGGACAGTGACTTCTTACAATAGTGATAGGATGAGGGGTAACAGTTTCAAACTGAATGAGGGTAGATTTAGATTAGATATCAGTAAGAAATTCTTTACTCTGAGGATGGTGAAACACTGGAACGGGTTGCCCAGAGAAGTTGTGACTGCCCCTGGCAGTGTTATAAGGCCAGGTTGGATGGGGCTTTGAGTAACCTGGTCTAGTGGGAGGTGTCCCTGCCCATGGCAGGGGAGTTGGACCTAGATGATCTTTGAGTCCCTTCTGACCCAAACCATTCTGTGATCCTCTGGTAGAGAGAAACTATCTTACCTTTTTATCCTTGTCTCATACTCTAGTTTTTGCTTGGCCATCTCTTGCTTCAAGCTGGACACCAGGCTGTGCAGAGCACTGTGATTGTTAGTACTGCTTGCCAGAAATGTTTCACTGTTATCACTGCTGCTGGTGGCTCGGCTGCTGCGGCCCCCACCACTCCTTCTGTCACTTTTGTTCTCATAATCACCTGGGTTAGAGAGATCTTCATGCGGTGGTCCATCCAGCACAGAGTCTTCAAAGTTACCTGCATAAAAGTCCTGCTCAGGGCAGGTGGTGGTGGATGAACGACAGGAGTTGGAGTGCTCAGGGAGGGATATTTCACAAGAGGACGTTGACCAGGTGGCACTGTCCACACTCTGCTTGTCATCAGAGTTCACCATAGAGAACTGCTGGTGGACATTGTCATAGGTGGAAAGCCTGTTGTGCTGGGCTGACTCACTCACTGATTCCTTCTGCTTGTTGTCCCTCCGTGTGACACAGCCATTGGGTGCCCAGCCCAGGTTCCGGCTATTGAGGGTGTTGCTGTGCCCATCTGTGCTAGAAACACCCACCCGCACACCTCCATTCTGCACACTGTGTGTGCCCATCTTAGTCACTGGTCCTTTCAGGGATGACGTTCTCCTGGTTTGCAGGGTACAGTTTGGTAAGGACTGGCTCTTCTCAGGGCCCTCCACAGAGCTGCTGAAGGACCCGTTGGTGACTATGCCGCTGCCTTTATTAAAAGCAGGATTTTTTTTTACCATGAGTGGTGGGCTTCTGGTGACATCTAGTTTCTGGATGCTGTTCCTGGGGCTATTTGTCTTGCTGCCTGGCAGAGCAATTGGAGACTCACTGTCCATGGTTCCCCTTTGGGGAGAATCAGGTTTGTCCCAAGAGCAGCGCCTCACTGCTGTGTCTTTGGTGTTGTTGTTCTCTTTGTTCTGTAGCTGCCCTGCAATCACTTTCTTTGGCATTTCATTGTTGTTGTTGCATACCTCGGGTTCCATCTGAGGGTCTGCATCCTTGGGAAATAGCTCTTCATGTTTGCTAATCATCACCGACATTAGCTGCTGGACTACTACTGTACCTGAAAGGAGGCACCAAGCACATGGTCATTAGTGGCCTGTTTTGTTTAGGGCATAAATATACTTTATCCACCAGATGCCACAAATACTTAGTAAACATTCAGCTTATACAAACATTTGTGCAATGCATCCATCAGTATAACACCCAGAATGTTTAACACACCTCTGGCTATCAGGCCAGATCAGCACCACCTCTTCCTTCCACCAAACCAAGCCAGCAGGCCTCACAGACCCTCTAAGAAATGGAATTTTGCAAAGCAGCTATTACTGTGCCATTAAGCGCATCCCAGGAAGACCACAGAGGGAGACAATGAATAACAAAGGGTAACATCATTGCAAGGGATGTGTTTCAACTCAATGTGGTGATCATTTTCAAAACCAAAATCTTATTCTGGCACAGCACTCATATTTAGCAGTTTAACAGCAAATGGGCAGGCAAGGGATTTGCATTATTGGAACACAGACATTTTAGTCTTTTTTTGAGCAAAACAGGGCAGTAATATAATGGAATTAATTTAATGTGAATTCCTTTAACCACTCCATGGTGAAACTATACGCAACCAGGAAACTACGCCATGTTATAGCACAGTACAGAACTTGTGCAGGACCACAGCTTGCTACTTGCTGTAATAAATTGCTACCTTTCCTCTTAAAGAACAACCCCTTGATGTGCACACCACTCAACTACACTGTAATTTACACACTCTCGTGTAAAACTGGACTTGTGGTAATAAAGATGTGCAACTCTATCTCGTTAAGCAGACCCTCATTAAGGATTATGAAGAATATTTCAGGAACAAGGTCAAGGTAGTTATAATAATCATCCCATTTTTAAGCTCCTAGAGAGCTTTCAGAGACATGCTGTGCTCTCTAATCAGTAATTTCCCACTGTGCAATATCTTTTCACATTCTAGATCTTTATATTCCACCCTTTTATAGTACAACTACCAAGAGTCAATTCAATGTGGGTACTCAACAACATCTTTTTTCAGCATTCTTTTTTGTTTGCTAAGGCAAAATCATATATTAGAACTATGAAGCAGGAAAATTCACTTAGTTACTTCCATGGCGCATTTAGCTGTATTCCTTCTGAGAACATTAGCTGTTATGTGCAGAATTTTGCTACAAACATTGCACTGTACTCAGGCAACTTTTACCACTGTGTTTGACAGGAAAAAAAATGCCCCATGATTGGAATTCTGGAAAACCTCTCTTGAACCAAACAAAAAAAACTCCTCACCCTTCTTATATAGGTATGGCTACCCATAGCTGCATGTTTCACTTCAAATGATTGTGCAATAAAAGCACACTGTATCTTTCAAAAAGCAAAGAGCAATGAAGAAGGGTGGCAATGAGCACCAATTGATGTACAGTCTTTGTTAAAAGTACCTATACATTTAACTATGTAGCCCAATTGCAATCAGCACCACCTCATGTCAAATCTTAAAGTTATGCTTAAAGACAAGTCATAAACCTGTTTAATCAAACATGTTTCTTGTTAGTTAAAAAAATATATGTATTTCCCTTCAATGAGTGTAGTATCCATGCCACTGCCAATAGCAGCCACCATCATTTTTATGCTAGGGCTGTTGGTGGGCAGGCTAGGGAGTTGCTTTCAATAACTGGAAAAACATATTATTTTCCTTTTACACCTGGTTTAGAAAAGAACAAAAACCAACCAACCAAACAAAACCAAACCCAAAATCTTTCTTGCTCTAACTTTCAAAAATCCTCAGCCCATAAACTTTAGGCATCAGCCAGTTCTGGAAAAAAAAATACAAACCTAGAAGATTTTATTTAGGAATGGCTAACTACTCTCCCCATCCCAAATCTCCATTCATCTCCCCTGTCCCTGGTGAACAGAAGATACATGGTGTCCCATCAGTAAATGTCATCCTGTGAGAAACTGCTGGTATAAATCAGCTTTGTGACATCTCTCTCCAATTCCAATCTACTGAACAATTTTAAGTACTTTTTGTACTATTTAATGCAAAAGCATGGGAAAAAAGGGACAGTTTGCTGCCTAACCAAGAGAAACATTCCAAGCATTTATCTAAGCTCTACAGAACTGTTTGGGTACGGGAAGCGACCATTCCAGTCAGTCTGGCAGTTCTGTATGTACAAAGAGACAAGTTGAGAGTGAAGCATGCACGCATGTGCACACACACAATCACTTCTGCAAGAGACATGACAAGTCAGTCAAAGAGGAAGGAAACAAAGCAGGAAAGACTCTTGTGTTTTTCTCTCAACATGCCATGGGGAGATGATGTGCAAACTAGGGCTTCAGTGACACAGTGAAGCTTATCTCTGCACCCCCATGTCAGATAGTCACAGTGTATTTGAAACAAGTATGTACAGAAACTGAGGGAAGCCACAACTGCAGATTTAAGGGTATTTGAAGCTGCACAGGTTTCATTATATTCATGCACAGTCATAATACACATGCACATAAAACTGGACACCTGCTCTTGCAAACCCTTTTGAGTCAAATATAATCAAACCGTTCGCTGTGGCAATGAGAATCCAAACATAAGTAAAGATGATGATTAAAAACCCTTTCCACGTTAGGTTTTCTGTCTTGCCTAAGCTACTGTTCAGACAGTTAACTTTGGGTATTCACTGTTTTCATACATGAATTAGAAATATCATGTTTCTGCTCACAACAACATAGTCATGTTAAGAATTTAAAGGAAGAAGGAAGAAACATAAGACTTCAGAAAAACGAGTAAATGAACAAAGTTTATGGGAAATTGTTGTATCTGGGGAAGAGAAAAAGCATCAAACTGACAGAAAAAGAATAAATCCACATGCTTTCAAGTGAACTATGGACACTGACCTAATTTCTGAGGAACATAAGTAAATCCTATGTATTAAGAAAAAAAATGGATTTGGCGGGAGAAAAGGTGTCATGTATTTTATGGAGAATTAAAGTTACAAAGATTAAGCCTAGGAGGAAATAAGAGGAGATTGTCATGACCGTATTTTTGTCTTAATCACAGCAAAATGCTACAGCTGGATATTGCTGTAAATAACACAATGCAGCTGACAATTTGATCACTGTTGTGCACAAAAGCATGTAATATACCATTGCATTGTGGTGGATTCTACATCGATAACTGCAGTACGAACCTATACTAACTTTCTCTCATCCTTAAGAACTGTAGGTAAAATATTAACTGCACTCCAACCACACTTGCCAAGTAAGAACATGCCATATTTGCAGCAAGTTTTGAGAGAAAAGGTACATTTTTAGTGAAGTTGCCAGAGCAGCACAGTTTCATGCAAAGTCTATTGGCAATGCTGCACATTTCAGCCACTTTTATAGTAACTTGAAAGATTTAACCCAGAAATTCATTCAGGTTGAAAAATTCTGTGTCTATAAAACAGATATATGGAACTTACTGCACATACTACATGGACTGCTATGTATTGTCAATAAACCTAAAGACATTCCTTCTTTCTATTACAAGTTATGTACAGTAAGCTCACCCTCCATGATAGTTAGAGGATCTTCCACTTTGGGGCGAAGGATGTTGGGGCCAAAAACCGTAGCCAGATTTTGCACACTCATTTTGTTTATACCTGAATAAGACTGGACTTCATCAAGGAATCTGTGGGGAAGAAAGAGGCCTTTAAGGAACACGTAAAAAGGAAAAACAAACCAAACAAAAAAAGGTCAAAGCATGTGATGGTTTCTTAACAGCGGTCAAATATTCCATTCCAAATCTTCATGAACAACCATGAAAGCTCAACGCTATTCTCAACTTCTTCAGATTTTCTTCAAAATGATTCACTGATAAGAAAATTTAAAGCTCCATCTGGACTGACTACAAAATAACTCTATTGAATGAAGACAGTAACTTTCTCCAGCATAATTAATCAACTACTTGGCTACAAAATATCCTCAAAATGCAAACTGTCAATTAAAAAAAAAAGGTTTATATCTTAAATATTTTTTTTTATGCTGGGAATTTTCATGGATTCACAAATTGCAACTGTGCAAGGCATATTTTTTAAGATCTTGGAAACTATATTCTACATATGTGTAGTACATCCTATATATTAGAAGACACAGAGTTTTCAAGGATATCATGCTTCAGAAGTGCACAGCCAAGGCAATAACCGCAGTTAGAAATGGGAAAACCAGGGTCCTATAAAGAGGACAGAATATATTCACTTCTACCTACTTGCATTTCTTGCTGAGTGGAGTCTGTATATGAAAGGAAAGTCATAATTGTGCACCTTGATAGAACAAATTAGTACTTAATCATGCAGTAAACCTATATTTGTAGTGCATTCACTTAAGTTCACCAATCCTCTGAGTGTGACTAATGGTTTTCCTTTAAGGCACGTACACAGACAAGTTTATCTGTCAGCTCACAGTCATAAATACCATTGTGATACTCTTGCAAGAGCACTTACCTACAGATATATTTCAGCAGATTATAATTGACAACTGGCAGGCTCTTCACTTGCTTCACCAGTTCTTTCAGGCCCTTTAAGTAGTTTAAGGGGAAAATAAAAAAAAATAAAAAAAATAAAAATAAAAAAAAAGAGTGGGGAGGTGGGGAGGCACAGAGGCACAGTTTCTTAGTATTTTACCAGAGTTTAAAAAAAAAGTCAGCAGTTCCAATTACAAGACAATAAGCACATCACCGAAACTGCAGCATTAAATGTTATATACAAGTTACCACCAGGAACAATTTGTAGAACCAATTTAATAACTGCAAGTATAAACTGCATGATGACTAGCTGCAGAGCTGTCAGGTGGCTCTACGTTGGGGATATCAATAGTGAGAGACATACGCAACATGCACTCGCAGCACATTGCTGCATCTTTAGCTCCGAGGATCCTCTGCCATTTCTTGTGCAAAGAGCAACTCAAATTAAACCAGCTGAACAGCCCACTCCCACTTTTTTGCAAGCAGCTGACAAAAAGTTGCACCTTGCAGCAAGCTGTAAAGGACAGCGAAGAAACCAGTCTTTCAGTGGGTGTATGAGATTATGACCATAGAAAACAGTCTGTCACAGATCTTTCTTCATCCCCCATTCCTTCCACTGGAAGCAACTACCACCTCTGTTATTCATAGTCATCAACTGAAGGCTCAGAAAGGAGACGGTCTCTCAGTTAGAAAAGAGGGGCTCCTACTCATCTTAATTAGAAGATTAGGTAGGAGGGGTTCCAGTTCTAGCAGCACTTGAAATGTTAAAAATGAATTAAACGAGTAACCACCTTAGAGAGTTAGGGGAGTAGATTGAAATTAACAGAATGAGCCTATTTGTATTTACTTTGAAAAGAAAACATCAGGCTTGACCTCACTACCCATAAGGACACAGAACAATGTAAAAACAAGCATTTAGTTTCTTATGTCTTCATAATACATAGTAGGCTCATGACAATGCAGGGCACATATCAGTCATAACCCTTATTTTGCCCATCTGTGTCTTGCTGTTTTAAAAGAGTCTGGTCGTCTGCTTCCATCTTGTTGAGACCTTCTGATGCAATAATAGGCAAGGAATAGAGTCCGTTGACCTTCAATCAAAAGTCAGTAAAAGTTGGCATCCTGACACTTAGAAGATGACGACTTCTAATTGAATGACAAGAGTTGGACAGTATCTACTACAACCTTTCCTTTTACAGTTCAGAATGATGAGCCACAAAAATATATAAGTGTCTTCCATTCAAATGGAAGCTACTGACCATAATAATGTTTAATTGAACTGGATTCAGTGACATGCAGTAAATATGGCTGTTATGCTATGTGCCTTTATTTAGACTTCCAAATGACCTAGGTCACAACAATTTTCATATAAAAACAGCCTCAGTTAATAGATGCACATCTTAAATTAGGATAGGTAATCACCAGCTTCTCTCATCCTCAAAGTCAGAACAGTTTATAACATGTCAGTCTTTTATTTCATCTTACTCAAGTTTCCAACTCACCGTTTCTTCCTCCTTGCTGAGCATTTTGGCACTGGAAAGAAAATCTTCATATTTTGCATATGGTATGACTGGTTCTGGCAGTTCCCTTAGGTATAGCTTTAGCAGTGATGCCACCGTGTGCACATCTGTATTGCTGTTGGGTTGGAATACAAGAAGTTGTTACTCTGAATCCAGATGATACTGTGAGATTGACAAGCATCAGGCATGCAAAATCCATCTTAGCTGATGCTTTTCATTTTCACCTGAGCCAGAAACCAGGCATTATATTTACAGTGGGGATTATTCTCCTACCAGAAACAGCCCCAGCTCCCAAAACATGTCCAGTATGTCTCAATACCACTGTATCACCATCTCCTCTGGTATCAGTATTAAGTAAAGAAGTTTTAAAGGAGATCATATACATAACAGGTGTCTAGTTGAAACTTGCTTCATCTGGCACGCATCATTTTCCTATGGGCTCCCACAACATGACTACTGTACCTTTTAGATATACCATTACACAAAAAACCTGGATATACTTTACACACAGAACTGTAAATCCATGGGAAATGAGTTTTAGCTCTATCCTGTACTGACTAAGGTAAGGCATTGCAAGTCTCCAAACTTCGAAAATGTCTGAGTTCTAGCACAACAGGTAACATTATAGGGCTGACAGTCGAAGACCTGGTATGACGTGTACTTTCTCATAATTATATTTGCAGAAACTTAGCTTTTTTTGGATACAGCTAGCAGGAGTCTAGGCTGTTTATCAGGCATACTGAAAGTAAGAAGATGGGGAGCAAGATCAAAATCACAAATTCAGAGTGTGCAATAAAACTTGCTTAAATGTTTCTGTGATGTGTAAAATCAAATTGTGGTAAATTAGGAGTACATCTCTGAAAAGAAATAAATAGAAATAAACTACAAGTTAGCATGAAGAAATCTCTCTTGTGTTACTTCTGACTCATCTCTGGGTTTAGGTACTCAGTCATTTATTCAAATCCTTACTGAAATGTTCTACATGCTTTTCCTGGTTCAGATAAAGAGTTGTACTGTAAGCTGGGAAAAAAAAACAACAATTAAATTATGCTAATTTCATTCATTAAAAAAAAAACAGAAAATGCAGACATTTCTACAATGTGCATTACTGTGTTGGTTTTTTTTTTTTTCTTTGAAGACTTCACACTTGGGATATTTTTTAAACTCATAGTCTCTCAAAGGGAACCACTGGCATTTGACACATTTCAGTTTTGCTAGAGGTATGTTAATCATTATTTTGGAATGACCTGTTAAAACAATAATGGCTTTTACCAAGTTAAATCTTAACAAGAATGATGGCAACAACCTTAGATTAATGTAGTATGGTATGACCAATCTAAGTCAAAACAGAAGAAAAGGAAAGATAAAGCACTGTATCTATTTAAATGTTAACCACCACCATCCTCCTTGAAATAAATTCCCAGAAAAATTTCTATTTCAATTATGAATAATTCCCACCTAAAAAGCATTTTCTAGAGAAACTATAAACAAAGCACTAATGCAAATACACGTTTTTTAAGGAAGGTTCAAATTCTAATCCTTTGATTGCAACCCTTTATTTGTAGACTTGGATCTAAAATGGGAATCGTGTTTACCCCACCCTGCCCCGCTCCTTGGATGCATATATAAGATATGTAAGGAACTATACATGAAACTAGATATAGCTGTACTATTTTATGAGATTTCAAATGCTAGCTCAGATTTGGAGTCTAACCTTTGCATTCTACCTATTCCCATGTACTTGCTTCTTGAAGGCACAGCAGATGGAGGATAAAAAGGCTGAAGAAGGAAATAAAAGCCTTGAAAATTCAGGCAATTCATAAACTTTCACCTTTAAATGTGAAGAATTGATAGCTTATCACTGCGAAGGGTTAGTTGAGTGCTAAAAACTGAGTTTATCAAGGAAGAACTGAGAGAGAAATGGAAAGGCAGGATGCCAAGGAGCAAGTAAACAATAAGTCTTGTGTTCTCAAACTAATCTCCTAAAGTACATGCTGTATCGATTTTACAGAAAGGTGCTTTCTGAGCTGAGGTTAGAAACCGAGGTCCCAGTCAGTAGATGGGGACACATTTTTAATTTATTTTTTTTTTAAATGTGCTTCTGCTGACAGAATGCTACGGCAATACCTCAGACAACCACAAGATGGCGGGATTGCAAAATAAGATTTTGGAAAAATGGTTTCGTTGCATTTTTTTTCCTAACATGTACGGGAACACTGCTAAGGACTTCATCTATCTATACAAAAATTACCATACAGATTTTGGTAGCATAAATAAACACATACATACACACACACATATACATACTGCCTGCAAAGCTCTTTAAGAATTGGATTTTTAAAGTCTATTTAGCAACAGCTGGACAAAAGTGAGAAACTGTCTTCTTTCAATGTAAATGTTGGCATAGAAATATGTCAATATTTTTATAATAATGTAACTAAAAGAGTGTTTCATATAATCTGAGATGTGGTTAGATGTTGCAGTCTAGTATTTTTTTTTTTCTCTCTTGTTTTGATATACAGAGGAAAACCTAAACATAGCAGACTCCAGTTATAATGTATTTTAGGTGTTTCAATCCACAAATACCATTAAGTGCATTTCAGCCACAGAGGACAGCTGTGAGTTTCAAAGGAGTGCCTTCCAGTCTGGAGTGTTTCATCCACAGTCCAAGTCAATCAACAGCATTTATATATATGTGTGCCTTGAGGACCTTTGTGTAGTTTTTAAGACGTGGATGTTTCCAGGGTCCATACACTACCTTTTCCTCCTGGATTTTTAATAGCTACAACTGATCAATTTAAGATATGGCAGTATTTATCCATTAAACCTGCCCTTGCTCATATTCTAGGACCATTACAGCTACAGAAACTTAACGATTACACCTATCTTAGTATTTCTTTTGCTATCTGACAGTGTAATATCAAAGTGTTTGATGATTACACATTCATAATTAACATAATTAAAAGTATGCATTAACAAGTATTAAAATAGAGCATGTCAATTCCAGCAGTAAATCCTCTGTTATCTAAATCAGAAAAACCCTCATTAATTGAGGCGGGCTTTCCCTAAGTGGACAATGAATAATTACAAGCTTGAAATGGGAATGACAAAGCACGAAACAGAAAACTGAATGCAATACAGAAAGCATCAGGAAGCTGAGAAACAGCCTATTTTGGCATGTCGTGCTGGAAAGTCTGAGAAAAACTAATTGCCTCACTAGTACGTTAATACTACTTTACTGTTGGTATGTTTCCAAAGGAGCATCCTCCACTCCACCACTGTCCATGCAAAGGCTTACAAATGCAAAAGCACCACAGCCTCTCCTTAGTCATCGGACTACACATATTCAAAGCCCCATTCATCTGAACTTTGTTATTAATATCCCTCATGGCATTGCTGTTTTTACATCATGTTCCTTTGTGATACCACAGACATTGTGGAAGTGGCTGTCAGACCGATTACACTGCCTGGAGTTTTTCATCCTCTCTACCATAAACAAAAATTACTGAAACCCAGCAGGTCACCAGAAACTCATGCATAATCCTCACAATTGGACAAGCAGACAGCGTGTTCAGAGAGCTAGAGTCAGCGCTTCAGAGCACAAAGCCAACAAGCTCCTCAAACTCTCAGAGAGGAAATATTAACAGGGCAAGGTCACATTTCAAAAAGATTAATGCTGTGCAAAAATAGCTCTAGATCATGAGGACACATAAACAGTTTGCATAAAGAACAAACAGTAGGGAACAACAAGCTGTGAGGCTGTAATTCAATTTAGGAGTTCTGGTAATAAACGGAAGGAGAATACAGTTCAGTTTCCTGGAATTACTAGAATCTCCATCATTTCAGTTGTGCCACAGATCACAGTCCTGGAAACAGAGAGTCTCTCTCATCAACATATCCTGTACCCATCACAACATTTTCTGACTGTGTCCCTGCTTAGCTGCTTTCAGGTCTGCAGAGCAGCTCTCTGACCAGTATGGATGTTTTCCTGACATGGGAGGATGAGTTCTTGTTGAATGTCCTACGTGATTTTTGTTCCCCTGTGTAGGTATCTTCAAAGCATTAATCTCTCTATAATTTTCTTCTATAAAGCATATGTAGTACAAACAGTACCATGCCTAATCTAAGTACCAGCTGAAATTTTGCCTACAACTTGTGAAACATATATGCAAGCATTTACCATTTTAAGCCCTGAGCCATCTGTTCTCTCCTTGCTGCTGCAAGAGCCTGATCTCCAGCTAACACCGATCTCTATTATTTTTCTGTTTAGACAGAGAAAAAAACAAAACAAACAAACACGTATTCTTCTCCTCTGTCTTTGTGCTCACGATTTTTACAATCCATGCTACCTTCCAGGGGCCCATTCAGGTAAGCCAGCACCGCAAGGAATACTGAAGATTGACAGACTCTGTTTCCAAGTTAGACATTCACTTCAGTAATTATAACAGCAGCCAATTCATTCAGGTTAGAGAACGATGCTTTAAAAGCAGCAATGAAGACAGTAATTTAAAACAGGCAAATGAAAAGACAAACTCTATGAAAGGACACTAAAAGTTACTTAGAAAAACACAGGTCCTTAAAGAGAGATACAGGTGCTTTCAGGTAAGGTGGACAGAGGCCTAAGAAACAGATGGGTTCCCATCGGGAAAAAAAATCCACCGGCTCCAGTTAATACACTGCTAAATTATTTTACCATTTGACAGATTGTTCAGAAAGGCTGTTATGTTTCTGCAACTTTTGCAGGGATTGCAAGTATATATAAAATATGGAAGAAGCACCACAAATAAACTGTCTGTTCTTGTTTACTGGAAAAGAAAACCACAAATCTTGCAACCCTAAGTAAGGCTGCTTTAAAAAACACACTCTCAGACCTTCCACGTAGTAACAAAATGTCATTCTTAAGGTGACCCTGGCCATTTAAGAAGTCATTTGTCATTGGCAAGTGAAATACATATCTGCCTTTTTTTTTTAAATCACAGCTGACACCAAGTCCATTTCTGAAACTGAAATTCATGCGAAGTAACTACAAATGTTCATTTACTGCCAATAACTAAAACCACACTCTTCTACAGCAAGACACCAATTAAACTGGTTAAAATACCCTTGCATCGTGCTAGAACTGAGTCTCCTAACGTGTATTTAGTTGCTAGACTAGGACTTTAAGTTGTGCCATATGCAGAAGTTATTTCTGCTAGCTGGTTAGACAGAGGGCTGAAATTAGAAAGGACGTGGAAGTGGCTCCAGAGGCATAACTGATGAGCATATTGTGAGGATCAGGGAAGGAAGCCTGGAACAGGCAGAAACAAACAGGGATTTTCACAGGCCTAAGGCCATTTGTGTTTGGCAGGAACCAGCTTTCTAGTAAAGACTTCATTTCATATAAAAATGTTTTGTTTAGGGATTACTGCACTTTCCCACTAGGAAGGGAATAAAGCCCCTCCCTTGTGGGGTACTACCTGCTTCTAAACAAATAAATCCTTATGTACAGACTTGTATTTGGAAAATAAAAGAACAATTTTCATAACCATTGATTTTGAAGTCAATGTCTAGTTGCAGTCTGTGCAAACTGGAGCCCCACTGAGACACGTCCAATTTCTTGCATTCACCAAAACTTTAAAACATTCATTGTCTCTGGAGGAGAGAAAGAATTATGCATGTAGTCCTTCTCACTTTGAGGATATTACATTAGTACCATTCTTGTCATTGTTTTATTTTGCTTCAACAATCCCAGTGATTAAACGTACAGGAACATGCTAGTTCTACATGTTGGATTATTTGGCTCCAGTAAATAATATTCAGCATTTGCATTACATACTCTTTTTTTCAGCTGACTGCAATGGTGACTAGAGCAGTAATATTTTGTCTTATAATGTATTGCATTCTTCTTTGGAGGAATTAATATTCATGAAAGAATGTAATAGGGATTTTATTTTGCTAAACACGCATTTTTACGTGCTTTCATTCTCTCTTGTGCATAGGCACAAACACAGACAGGCGAGCTATGTGACTTTAAACTCTTCTGAACTACTGGATTATATACAGCAGTGATAGTAGTTATGAAAATCCAAGCCACATCCATCCATCAATCAATCAATCAATCACATAAGTATTAATATTTGTTTCAGTGACATTTCAAATACTTTTTCTCCCTGAACAATCTTAACTCTCATGTCATCTGGTAGTAATTGTGATTAACAGTAGATGAAAGAGAAATCCATTTTTTTACCCCTTCTAGGTAAAAATTGTAGAACAACCCCTTATGTTATTTTCCTTACACAGTGTCATATTCACTGTGATAATTTTATGAAACAAATAGTCATAATCCACTTTGTATCATTACAAATGAATGATCTGTAAAGGTGCTGAGGAACTTCAAATTTAAAAGATAAACCACACAAGCAGAGAGAAGCAGATGCTCTAAAGACAAGCAAAATGGATTCCCCAGAGGGGACAATTTTACACAGAGGTGGAGCTGTACTGGAAATACCAAGAATATTTCAAATAGTAGCAAGCACGAGTGATTGTCTAATTGTTCCTTAAAGCAGATTTCACAATATGTGCAGATACATTCAGAGGGAGACAATGAGACACATGGACATACAAGGTCAGTGTTCTATAAATTCTCAGCTTCAGAAGCAGAACTGCAGGACCAGCGATTTAAAGGCGACTCCTGCTGATGCTTCTAATTGCTATAGTAGAGATTATGTGCCTTCTTCACAGCAGCAGCATGTAAAAAATCTCTTCCCCATTTCATCTGCTGAAGCCTAACTAGCTTATTTCTGAGGCTCATTAGTGTGTGCTACAGATGTTACTAGATAACCTTGCAAAACAAATTAATGTGGCTGAGCCCTGGTCTCATTTATTTTGACGAGATAGAACTTGTGCACCTCTTTCAAGCTGTATTTCTCAGTGAGCTGTTCAGTACATCATCTTCCTGGAGTTTGGGGATGGCTTGTTTTTTTAATCATTTCCTCCACAATTATTTGACTTACAGGTGCAGAAAAAGTAACCTTTTGTTTCTGCCACTGCCTACATGTATCTCTGGTAGAGGTTGTGCCAGAGACTTGATCAATAATATTTATCTTAATGTCTAAGTAAGGAAAACATACCCAACTGATGTTTCTTTACCATTTTTAAATAAGTTACATAGTATTTGAATAGTCAGTGAGTATGCTACAAACAGTTACCAGCTGACACTGTCACTTCCCACAGTACTCTGGCTCCTTAAAGCTATTTTCTGATCAATTATCCTGCCGCCTTCTACTGAGAAACTAATAAAACTCATAGGAAGACAATTCACTTTTATTTTCCAGAGCATTATAAATTCTTGACATTTCTTAAAGTGAGGGTCAGGACTGAGGAAACTGTCAGAGATAAAACAGCGCTACAGATGTCTGCCTTCTGTGCATCTATAATACACATACCTTTGTGCACAACAAATTTGCTCACTTCATAGGAATAGGAAAGGGAGGGAGGTAAATGATTTCCAGCAATCAGGTTCCTATCATGCCATGTTTTTGCACTAAAAGATCAAGCTATGCTTTCCTTCCTGTTACTTACCTTGCTATCGGTCAAAGGTCCCACAGAATAGTTGTAATCTGCCTCCTCCTCCTAATTCACATTAGACCCTCAGCTGAAGTATCCTGATTCCATTTTGGAGGTGTGTTACGGATGTCACTTAGGGCACACACTGAGGACAACCATACCATAGTATCCATTCTGATCAGAGTTTAAAAGGCTGTGTGGCATTCATAATCCACTGGTTCTGGTTTTCTGATTGCACACTCTGAGCATGTGGACTATTGCGATCAATGCTCATAGAAGGGGAGCTGAACTTGCACAAAAAATTAATCTTACAAAAGGCTGAAGTCATACATAGCTGTTTGAACAGGACTCGATTTTTCCTTGGCCCAGAAAATCCTCATTTGCTTTGCAAAACTGTATTGATATTGGAATACAAATTAGATCTGGACCCTCAAAACCATGTAGGGTTGTTATTATGGTCATGGTGACTTTAATTTCAAGACCAAAGGCACAAAATTATAAAGAAATACATAAAAGAAGACTTCCACTCCAGTCAATTCTATAGGTAACAGAATATATTGTAATTGGTGATAAGAGAAATTCTTCCTTTGTGGAACTAACTAAATGCCAGCATCACCACTGTATTTCAAATGACACTAAGAACAAGGCAAAGCCTTGATTAAGCCAAACCATTAGCAATACTCTTCCTAACCAGCTTTTCACAAACGGAAACTCTCCAGAAACACTTTGAAATCAGAGATCAAAGTCAGAAAAAAAAAAAAAGACATTTTAGAGTGATAATAGGAAACATACAGGAAAAACTGTGTCACCATAGCTGTTGCTGCCACGTGTTTTACAGCACCATGGGTCAGCCAGTACAGCAGATGAGATCCTGTTTAGGCTTCAGGGAGTGGGGGACAGTTGGAGGATTTTACCTGTCAAAAGAAGGCTTCTCTCCACAGTCAAATGCATCCTGTAACTCCTTGACAAGATTAGCCTGCCCAGGCAGTCGAAAAAGGCCTTCTTCCTTTAGCCCCCGCTGTCGGATAAAATCCACGCACTGCTCCACCAACATAGGAGCCAGACGGTTCCCATATCGCTTTTCGTATCGAACAGTATCTTCCAGCTTCTGGCCAAATATACCTGCGTGAAAAAAAGAGATGTGACTTGGCTGAGATTCATAAAAACATTTGAGGAGCTCATGTCATCTCTTGCAAACTGTGCAATTTACAGTTCATTTAATGCATGGACAATTAACCTACTCCTTAAGAATAAAGTAGCCAATTTCACCTTTGATACTCTCATGGAAGTACAATGCTGACATTTTTAACAAAGATGCTCAAAAACATTATTTAAACTAAAATTCTGTAAGCGATTTTTCAGACCATAAGCACAGAAAACAGAAATAATTCAAATAGGATTTTCTATCGCAAAACTTTGAATTCAAAGGTGTTACACATCTCCATCTTCTTTGGTTCATGCCTAATTATCTATATAGAAATAAGTAGTTTTTGTATCAGTTTCAATAGCATATAAACATAAAAAAAAACCCCACAAACAAACAAAAGAAGAGTAGCAACTCTAAGTGTGCCCTTCACTGAGAATACAGTTTCTACTGGTTTAAAAATATTCATCAAGGAGAATAGAGTTGTTTTGGTTTGCGTTTTCTAAAGAAAACCCAAAGTTGAGCTAGTGAGCTTTTGCTTTTGGCCCAAAAACTTTATTCATCCATAAATTACAATTACATGAACT
Source organism: Podargus strigoides (assembly GCA_028020825.1). Classification (NCBI taxonomy): domain Eukaryota; kingdom Metazoa; phylum Chordata; class Aves; order Caprimulgiformes; family Podargidae; genus Podargus; species Podargus strigoides. Next base: position 60,348,594 of record CM051621.1, on the reverse strand, counting down.
AGTAACCACAAGCTAAGGTAGCATTCAGATTAAAGCATCCCTCAGGGTAACCTTCAATGCATATGTTTTCCCTTCAACAAATGAAAAATACACCTCAGTTGTAGGGGGGAAATATATCCTTGCATATCTTCCAGGATGTTATGGCAAGTGGGTAGCAAGCTGTCAGTTGCCCATACTGAAGGTCTGGCGTTTGTATTTAAGTGCAACTATCTTTACTGTAGCACAGAAAATAACTGGAGAGAGTCACTGATGTCCAGTTAAGACAGTTAGAAAGTACTCTGAGATGCAAAGCAGCATATTTTGTGATTTCCATGGTACCCACACCTGTAGATGCCAAAACCAGCCATAGGTAAGGAGACTGAGCATCACACAGTCACTCTTTACTAGTTCACTTTTTTCATGTTGTACAAACCCCAACAATTTTCAATTAAAGAAGGAATTTTTGAAATTTCAGAGTCAAGCTTAGAAGAATACTGACTGATGTGGAATAATTAGTGTCTGCAAAGTTCCACCTCTTCATTATGGCAGAGGAGATAAATTATGTTTCCTTAATTCTTACATACCTTCCTAACCTCCTGCAAACTGCCTATGGGGATTGCAAAAGTATTAAATGAATTTGGGTTTCTTGTATTTGTCCGAGTGAAGAGTTGCTGCTGGTCAACATGGAGGAAATCCTTGAGTCCATCCATTTTCTAGACCCTCCTTCTAAAAGTAGTGAAATTAAGAAGGAAGGTCAACTGATAGCCAGCTAAGGAATCTGTGTGATTATGGACATTTGGGAATTTCAAAGTCCTTCTTAATATACAAGATGGCTGTTGTTCAGTCCCCTCAAAATTGTCCCATCTCCTGGCTGAACAAGCCCCACTTCTGCATCTCCTCAAAGGTCATGTGTTCTAGCCCACAAGCATCTTGGTGGCCCTTTGCTCAACTCCCTCCAGTCTTATCTCCCCCCTTCACCCCCTTTTTTTTTAGTGGACACATTATGGAACATGGTCTAAAAATTTCTGAGCAGACAGGGTTAATTACTTCCCTCCCTCTGCTGGCTCTGTTTCTGCTGATACTGCCAAGGCTGCTGTTAAATATTGCTTGCTGCCACGTCTGCTGCTGACTGGTGTCCTGCTGTTCCCCAGGGCACCCAGGTCCTTTCTGTAGAGCTGTTTCCCTGGGGTTATTCCTTCCTAAGCATAGGACTTAGCCATTCTACTCCCGTTTGTCCTATGAGTATACAGTCTGGGTTTCCTTTCAAGAGCCCATGAGATCTGTTGGTTTTAAACACAAGAAATTTTGCCTCTTTTTAAACAAAATTAATCAGTATAGAATAGGATATTCCAATAATATGATGTACAATTACAACTCATGCCCACTGACAGTACAATTAAGATGAAAAAGCTTTGTCCTATTGGCTATACTCTCTTCTCCCCATGCTAACATTCTTTAATCAGTAATGTGCATATTTCCTCTGCAAATGTAAGCTGCAAGAGTAAGTTCTCAAACTTACTTCTTTGAAACTCCTATTAGTAATGACACTGCAGTCAAAACACACACTTCCTATTAATACATTTTTTGGGGTGCTTTATTTTTCTTCCCTTCATTTTAGAATTGGCTTTCAAAGCATGTCTAACAAGTAACAAATTAAATCAGAATAAGGGGGTTTTGCACAGTGGGAGCAAAAAACGTTCCTATATTATTATAAATTGCTGATGCATTACAACACAAAATGTATTGAAACCAGGTGGCAACCATAAAGCATCAAGATGCCTGTAACTAGTGTCAAACAGTATTTTTAAAGCAAATAGAAAGTGATGAGTGATTCACATGCAAAAGGTGACATATATTAAATGGATATGATAAACTCGATTCTGTATTGTAACAGGTACTGAACAAGGAAAACCTTAACAAGAAAAAACCCTATCTGAGAAAAAATAAAACAGATATGATGGAGAGATAAACAGTGTCAAGAAAAAAAAAAATTCCAAACTGGAGCCTGAAATTTCCCAGTTCTGGTCCCTTAAGTGTAAACGCTGAATTGTTTCTACTGCTAACAGCAACAAGGTACATTGTAAATTAAGGGACTTTTAATGGGACACTTAAAATTCACATAGTTTGGAATGCCTGAAGGAGAGACAGAATAACTACAGCAGTTGTCTTGGATTTGACAGACTGGATTCAGATCCTACACAATCCTCAGAACACAGTTGCATCAACTCTGGCCACAAATATACCTCATGTTGGAGGGGTAGGTGTATGCCCCACTATCCTCATATGCCAGCTAAGCCTCAGGGACTTGTCTCCCCATCCATATGAATGGTGATAATACCATATCTACCAGACAGGCATGAGGATCTTCATACTCAGCTTTGGGAAGCTCATAGCTAGCATGGTACTTCAGACAACTATGTAATAATCTAAAGAGAAGACCTAAGTCTCACGGAAAATCACCATGTCACACACCTGGAAGCGCTTCTGAAGTCACCATTTAGTACACTCTCCATTCTCCCATTTGTTTGGCTTTGGAATTCATCTCAGGCAGGCTTGCTTTGGTTTCAAAGTCTAGCCTGAGCTTCTCCAAAGGGAGTATTTCCTTTACCTACCAAATGCAGAACATTGCACCAGGCAGCACTTGGCCATGAAAGGAATCGGTCATGATAAGCCTGCATAAATATTGACTTGAAGTTAGAGACTCGCTGATGCCTTATGGAAAAAGTACTCTTGCCAAGGGCAGAAGTGGCAGAAACATGACAATTCTGCTTCCACATCATATTGTTGTAACTTTTACCTTGTTCATCACCTTTTGGGTGTCTGTTGGGTTTTTCACTATTTTGGAATAAAAGCCACGATCATTGCTTTGTAAGGTTCACCTTCTTCCACTGTCCCTTTTTAATGCTTTTATCCCCTCTTATGTCGCAACTACTACAGAGATACTGCAGATCAATGGTTTATGAAGGCTAAGACATTGACTATTATGAAGCAAAGACAATGCTGTGAAGAATTGTGGTTTCAAACCTTAGTGATTGGCAAAGGCAGACAATAGCGAACACTATCAGCTATACCTGGTAACTACTAGCATCTCCTTTACAGAGAAGCAAGGAAAAGACAGTCGAAGTTATGAAGACTCCAACATAACCAAAACCACAGAGAATTTCACATGCAGTTTTTTAAAAGTAAATTTCCACTACAGTAACTAAACAAGAACACCTCTGTGTAGAAGGAAATAAAAGAGAGCCCCCATAACTCATGTTGAAATCCAAATACAAGCTCTCCTCCTAAATGTCATTGTCTCCAAAATCCAGAAATGTACAGATGCACAAGTGCTGACCTGTGGTTTATCCTTGAGATTGGGTGCTAGAGGGGAAACAAGCAAACAAAACCAACAAGAAACCTTGAGATTCAGAATGGCAGAAGCTTGGCTTCCCCACAGCTGGCAGAAGGCAGGGAAATGTACAGGATTCCAGTTCTGACCAGTCATTAGATTTAATCAGCAGAACTGCTTTTTCAGAGAGGCCCTTGCAGGTCTTTAAAGCTATATCCAATTAAGCCAAGATCACGCATAACATCAAAGAGGAAAATCACATGCTAGTAAAGGGCATGCTGAGCAGTTATTCATTAACTAGAACATTCCCGTGGCAGAAGTTTTGTAAACATTTTGAGAAACAGGGTTTCCAAGCCTAACAGATACCCATAAAGCTTATGAAAGTACAGCGCTATATCCAAATTCTGCATATGTCTACTCAAGAGTGTGAACGCACTGTGGTGTTTTCAATGGTTCACAGTTAGAATATGTTTTCAAAATCTAAGAATGCCATTAGTCAATGATTTCCTTAGCTATTTAACTCAGGCAGGGGTCACATCTCAAGTCTGTTGACTCCAGTTTGTCATTCAGTAAGAAAAAAGGAGAAAGATCTAGACAGCAGTTCTGCCTCCTTGCTCTATAAAGAATAGCTTGAAAAAGCCCACCAGCCTCTACCACAGCATATGCACTCAGCAAGCCAGGTTTCCGTCTTTCCTAAGCCACTCCTCAGCAATTCAGACGATAGCATCATTTTCAGACAGTGTAAAGCACAGAGGGCTGATGCTTTCAGCAGAATGCCTGGCCTGTACATATGTTCTCTCAATGTGCAGCAGAGGATCTCCATCCTTCCAAAGCAAGTTCTGAGTTTATGGGCTATACTGATCAGAAAGGGTCAGTTAAGGTCAAAGGAATTGATCTCAGCTGAAGATCTCAATGAGAATTTTAAGCAGCCCTCAATTCTACATCAGTAATTCATTGACAGTGAAAATAACAGATCAGATGAATGGCTTTCAACAGAAGGGCTGGGAACAAAGGTCCCGGAGTAACGCAACGAGGTGGCTGTCATGGCCATGTAACACTTAATATGGAGTTTTAAATTACTGTTTCTTATCACCTTTCTGCTCCAGTGTTCCCCAGCACTAAGTGCTTTTTTTGTGGATCAAAGGCAGTGAATATTTTTTTCTCTACAGAATTTCATAATGTACTGGAGAGGAAAAATCCTATCAAAAATAGTGGTGGCAGAATTTTGTTCCTGCCTGCCTGATTTTCTTTCCTTTAAGCCTTCACCTACCCCACAGTCAGTATGATGCCAGCAGCAGATAAGACAAGATAAACTCCTGCCCTGGAGTTTAGCACAGCTACACACCAGAGGTTACTCCTTAGAAAAAAACAACTCTGAAATAAGATCAGAACTAGCTACAGGGTGGAAAGGAAGACAAGCAATTTTTAAAACATCAATGGGAACTCAACACAGTTGATCACATCAGGGCTTGCACCATTTCTCTGGCTGTGGCCAATGCTACCTCCTCCTCCAAAGCTCTGCTCACCCAAATTCACTATTTAATGTTCTCACCACTGCATGCCAGCAAAGTTACCCTCAGTTATTGCTTTCTCCACTTATCCAGCATGTGCTCTCAGGAGGTGCCTGTGGTGGTACTAACAGAGAACATCTTCTCTAATCTGGGTTTTAAAGATGCTTGGCTCCATCTCTGTTCAGATGCTGCCCTCTGACAACAGATTGTTCCTGCACCATGATCTCCAAACAGGTCTGACATTTAACTTTTCAGTGCCTATCACAATGAAACTTTGATCTGGATTTCCAGGAAGGGTTCTACACCTTGTATCATCAGTGAAGATGACAATGTATCTCTGCCTAAACATAAAATTACATGATTCTCTTCCAATGACTAGCCAATGGTTTTCCCTGCTAATTTTATTTTCTCCATCATGTTGCACAGTTTAGAACTAACTGATCTGTTTTATGCAAGTATGAGGCAGGTTTACATAAGCCTAGTTTTGCCTTTTTTTATACTTAGGTATACAATGTGCAAATGTAGTTATAAGAATTTGGTACCCCAATTAATAAGACAAGTGTAGTTATCCTAATTTGCCTGTACAACCATAGTAAAGGCTTGACTGAAAGTGCAGTTAATATTCATCTTTCTGTTGACTTCAGTGGGACACAGACCTAGTTAAACATGCACACCCAGCGTTCTGCAGCTCTGATCTCGGGGCCTCATGACAATGCTTTTGACAGATAAAGTGTATAAGCAAGCAACTGAAACAAATTGTATGTAGAGGAAAGCAAATTGGCAATACGGCCTCCATCATTCTGTCCTCTACCCCAAGTGCTGCAGCTTCACTTGGAGTTCTAGACATTGAGTTTCTGTGTCAGAACATATGGGGGAAGAATCAACATCTGAAGCTCTTCTTGGAGCGACTAAGGTTGCACCTCAGGCACAAAGGCACTTGTCTGCAAAATTATCAGTTAATCCTTTATTCAACTTCCAAACAGCTCTCAAATAGTTAAGTTAAATGGGACACAGACAGCTGTAATTCACACCCACACCTTGAAATGCACTAGCACACTTCACACAGACACATTCATGTCCTCCTGGCCATTCTCCAGAAGGACTGAACTCCAGCAACCAAGGGAAATGCTGGTCTTGGGGAGGAAGGTACAGCGGGCAAACAGCTTTCAGTGCTACCTCAGCTGCAGGTGATAACAGATCTCTGGTGCAGTTCTGCAGCGACTCCCTCACTGGTTGTGATCCCTCATTTCAAGGCATCGCCCCTGATTGCCTGCACACACAACCCTCGGAACAATGACGTCACTACATCACTACTGAGTCTTGTGAGCAAAGAGCCGCATAGTCTTGCAAAAGGATAAATGGCAGCATGGAGGAACAGTTTAAGGAGGAGGAGGAGATGAAGATGATTATATTTGTATAAACCCTGCATAAGAACATTTCTCATACTTCAGAACAACATGACAATTTAGCCCTTTCACTTGGATTTCTCTGTCCAGCATAGTTTTTAAGGTAGCACCAATATTCTCATCTTCCCCCCCACAAAATTTTTGTTCTCCCCACCTGTCCCAAGCACTGTAGCACTTCATCATCACTTGTCATCTCTCTCTCAAACGTGTGTTTCCCTTCCAGCACTTCCAGCTGACATATTTTGAAAGCCAGCCTCCTCTTTGCCCTCCTCCTCCCAGTACTGCCATACTTTGCTTCAATAGGAGTATGTGCAATGCGGAAGAAAACTGGCTTTAAATATCTCTATGCAGCAGGTGGAAAGGCAAATGCAGGCTGCAGGGCAGCAGAATGAATTGGCAGTGTAACACTTGCAACAGGACAGTGCATTATAGGGCTATACTTCAGTCTGTAAGAAATCTCTGAATCCAAGGGCTTAGTCTTCTGCACAGATGTACATTTATCATACTGCTTTGCTCCATCTCTTCTCCCCCCTCCTCCCACGAAAAGAAAACCCAAACTCTTCTCCCTGATGTTCTGCCAGACAAACAGGCAACTCAGAGCATCACAGGTCTGATTCCCCCACTGGTCTCACTGATTTTTTCCACAGAGGCTATGTAATAATCTTGTCTCAAGCTACCCCATTCACACAACCCATTCACAAGCTATTCACAGTATCAGCTGGCCAGCTACAAACAAATGAACAAAGAAGTAAATAAATCATTCATGGAATGTTGGCATCTTCATTGTTTCATGCCTTTTTTTTCAGCACTCTCATCTGCCTCTGCACACACAGCCCCCTTGACTTGTCAGAAACCACAGCTTCACTAGCAAAGCAGAACACAGCAACAGAATGTACCTACCTTTACGGAAACTAAAACACCGCTTAATTCTCCTATAAGTAGTTTTAGGAATGAAAGGAGCTGCTGCTAAAGCACCAGGGCTGCGGACTCCAGCATTTCTGTCTTCAGGCATCATACAGGCCAGAGCCCCTGCGTCCCTCCACAGCTTTCCTTTACCAGCTGCATCCAGACGAAACACCACGACTGCTCATCATTAGTGACTGCTGAGGAATTTTTATAATAGTGTATTTTCCTCTGGAGATAGGAGATTTGTAGTCTTCTAGACCTTGGGCAGAGCTTGAAGTGATTTTAATGTTCTCTTCCGCTTCAGTTTTGCTTTGGGGAACAATTTCCTTCCATCTCTCTATTTTCTTTTATTTCCTGCAGCGAGACAACTATCTAGTTGCAATGTCACAACAAAAGAGTTTCAGCAAGAAGATATATCTTCCATTCAGACAGGAGTGCCTGCACAGATTGAGGTGGGGAGAAAGACCTCTTCCTCCCTGCTGAAACAGGAGGTTGAGTGGTGTCAGAGATTCCAGTTCCCCGGGAAAAGGTGAGCGCTTCACGGTGCACAAGGGGCAAGAGAAGAACAACACCAAAAAGGCCACTGAAGAATCCTCCAGGATACAATGCTCCTTGCTGGCTCCCTTTATCTCTGCAACTGGGAAGCAAAAACAACAGCCCCTTCGCCTGAAAGGCTATTGGTCCATAACAGATTTTTTTCAAAAGGCCTTTTATATACAGTCAGCTCCCTGTACGATCTTCTCATGGGCTTCTCACTTGTTTTATTGCCTTCTAACTGTCAGAAGTTCTCATGGGAGAGGCACATCAGATGCGACAGCGGCACATCTTTGCTGGCAGGATCCTGTGGAGCTGCTGAGGAATACGTGCCTTCACACGGGGATGCTCTGCTTGCTCACTCCCTCCCAGTCCCACGCCTGGCAATGGCAGCTACGGCTGCTGCTGCTGTCTGTGCCAGCTCCTCATGTGCAGCAGGTGCAGGGAAACAATGTAGAGGAGGGAGTCACCGCAACGCAGATTTGTCTGCTCCTCCGTGTGACTTTGAGTTGACTTCAGGCGGCTGTTGTGTGCAGCAGCTTGAAAAGCAAGCAGGCTGTGCCTGGCTCCCACAGGAGGTGCCAGACTTTACACTACTACCACTGCTAAAATGCTCATGCTCCTTCTTCTCGCCTCCTCCCTCCCCCTTAGTTGCAAGCTCTGCAGTTAAAGCTCAGGCCTTTCCCTCCTGTAAAAATTTGCCTTTTTAATCTAATCAGGAAAGGAATTTCACATGCAAACAGGCATTACATGGCCAGGCTCATTTAAATTTCTTTTCCCTTTCAGAATTTTTTTCACAGTCACCTTATTCTTTTGGTGCAAAACCCAAGCTGTTTTTAATCACCCTAGCAGATTCCCACCTGCCCCCCTCCTGCATTCTCTTCGTAGCGCAGGTTAACAAATAACAATTTAATTATGTGGTTAATCATTTACCAGAGCTCCTTGCTCTGGTACAAGGAGTCCTTTCCCACTGCCAGACAAACTTTAAGTATTAGTGGCTCACCAAGGCTCAGACACATCCGTTGCACGTGCATGCACACACACACACAGAGCTTGCTTACAATGCTTAAAAGAACCAGAAAATTCAATTATGTTACTCAAAGTGGCACCTGACTTATATGACACCAGACTATTGTGGTTTACCATCTAGTACTGAAATTTAGGAAGCTGATATAAAACTGGTGTTTTGATTAATTAGCTGTCTGAAATAATTTTGTGTTGCAAGTAATGACTTGTTACCAGCTAGTCATCATCATGTGACTGCAACTGTTCTATATCTTGTTTATAGCTAATGTAATAGATACAAAGATTTTTAACTTCAGGGGCTACAGCTCAGGCAGGCAGGCAGGCTCTGAGACAACTTAAGCCAAAAGTACCCTTCTTTAGGAGGGTCAGACAGTTGCAACATCCAAGTAACAAGGGAGAGTAAAACTGTAAGTAAAACTATACTGTAAATAAAACTATATAGTATAGAACTATAAGGGATAGTAAAACCCTTATTATAGTAAAAATAATATAGTATAACTATATAAACACGTGTATGTTTTACACACTTGTGTGACCAGCCATACATAATTACAGAACACTTAATAGAGCTTATTAAGACTTGTTAAGATTATCAACTTAGTAACAAGAAGCTAATAAAATACAGGCCATGCTAGAAACACAGTTCTTAATGACGACACATCCCACCTGCTTTTGCCTTGTTATTGGGGTCAAACCTTCTCCATGAACACTAAACCCAAAATCATGTCCCGTCTATTCTCATGTTTTCCAAGGAGTTAACTATTTAGTTCCCAATACAAATAACCCTGAGTCAGTGTACTTGCTCAAGAAATCCAATAGGAAAACAAAAAGAACATGCTTAGAAGTGTTCTAATTACAAATGAATTTAATCAGTAATTCAAGGATTACACCCATCTCTTGTTTTATGCAGATCAGCATGCAAAGTCTTCAGTGAGGTGCTTCCCTCAGTAATTGGCATTAAAATCTCCTAAAACAATGACAGTGTCCTGAGAATTTACATGGTGGCTGGAAGGATTCCCAGCTGTAAACCAGAAATAGCTCTTGGCCTATAAAAGCAAATGAGGGGCTGGTGAAGAAAGCACAGGGTCAGGACTTGGGAGATTTGGTTTCTATTTGTAGCTCTATCCATGGACTTGGGCTAGAAACCTAATCTCAGCTCCCTGCCTGTAAAATTTGCCACAGAAAGATACTGCAGTGCTGGAAACTTAGTGCAAAAACCCACAAAGATACTTTTAGAAAAATCCAGTTCTGTTATGCCCCCGAAATTATTGTTGCCACAGTAGTATATGCTGCTGCTGTTCCAGAGTAAGAAAACACTGAGGAGCTCAACACGAGGCCTGCTTTAAAAAGAGAAGGTTGGGGATGGGTGATCTGCATGCTATATAAACAAGCAGATTTCTTATTTAGCCTAATTGCAGAAGACTGTGCTCCTCCCACCTCCCCTCTCCCAAACCAACTCGATACACCTGTAAAAGATCACGCCTTTTAAGACAAACCTTTCACCTTGTGGGTTTTGGCATTTGTTTTTTTGTTTTGTTTTTTATACATCCTCCTATAAGACCTATGTACTCAGATCCAGGATTGTGCCAGTATTATTAATGTATAAGGGCCAGATCCTAGTGAGATGACTGCTTAGCACCATCTTTCCAGGGCACATTTCCCCAGGAAGAGCCAAAGAACAGACAGTCATGTTCAAAGAGGTGCCAGGCAGGCCCAAGCTGACAAAGTCCATCAGTGCAGCCCAGAAACAAGGCCAAAGCCTCCTAAGAACTGTGTGACCTGAATAAAGCACAAAGGAAGAGAGGTGGCTTACAAGAAAAGTTTTGTTTAAAATGGTAGTTTCCTTCAGTCCCTCCTATCCTCTCTCCTGTGGTCTACCTAGCAATTGAGAAAAAGACATTTGCAGTCAGCAATCACAGACTTCATTGATAACTGAGCTGCTCAGTCATGAAACAGCACAGACAATCCTGCCTAACTTACTTTTTCAGCAACCTGCAAACAAGGCCAAAAAGCATCTGATGCAATATGGATGCTCTTTCACAGTGGAAAAATATTTCTGTCCCTGAACTTGGAGATTTGAGAGCCAAAAGGAAAAGACTGATTAACGTACTGACATAATACAAGTATGATTGATCTACTTGCAATATAATAATATAGACATTATCACCAGAATAATAATGATGAAAATTATGATAATAATTTTCAGCCCATTCAACATAAGAGAGTTTTTTAAAATATAACTAGACATCCTATAATAAATTTTGCTCCAGTACTACTGAAATTATTGGCTATGCTAATCAAAAGAATCTATCCTATACTGCTAGTGCTAATATTCTAAAGTTTATACTGGAGTGCATAGCTTTACATAATACTATTACTGGTCTCAGCTGTCACTTGCAGGAGAATCACTGACAGCTTCTTGTAACAGGCATTTATGAAACAAATGGTTGGTCTTTTAGCTTGTGACCAAAGGAATTACCCTGCTTCTCCCTGATGACTTCATAGGAGACCAACCTTCTGTGAAAACTTTGCATCACCTTGGTACCACACTATCATGTGCTATCCTCATCAAGGCAGGTGCTTCCAGACAGTTTAAAGCCTTTTAACTGAGACCTCTGCATGGGAACATGGCCGATACCTGCATTGCAAGTACAAACAAAGGGTTTACACAACTTTTTTTGAAAAGTGTAGATAATTCTCCTCCTTTTCCACTTAAAAACTCTGACTGTGAATGAGAGATGACAGAAGAACCCTTATGTGTCTTTGTGTATCTGGGAGCCTTGCACATTCCTTCACTGACTCACCTCCTCCAAATGGTGCCCATATAACCCTGCGAATGGATTTCACCCAATCCTCCATGTCATTCTGCATGCTTGCCATAAGAAGGTACGTCTCATGATTAGCTGTCATCCTCTCTCGGTCTCCTCCTGCAAGAGAAGATAATTGCACTTAGAAACCCTTTTGCTTTCCTGCCCAGCCAAGCTCCTGCCAGACTGACTGCTGAAAGCAGCACTAGTGGCTCCACAGCCAGCAGGCACAGATACTATGCAGTGGAGTGTTTATCGTCAGACATAGCATGAAGAGAAGGTCCTGTAAGTGCATTTCCCATCAGACATCAAGAAGCTGTCAGGCTTCCAAAAGGAAATGAGAGGATAAATGTCATCTGTAAACAAAAAAAGCCCCATGACATTCCAAGAACCACAGGGGCCAGCACTAATCTGTAACTTGATATATGCACTGAAAATTTTGCAGCAGTTATTGTACCACGATGGAGAGAATAAACACGGAGAGAGACAAGCATGCTTTGAACAAGTGAGGATGACTCCATTTTTATTTTCAGAGGCACAATGTGTCACATTCAAGGCAATGACATTTGATACACCCAAGTGTTGCTGTGAATCTCTAAGGAGAAGGCAGCCGACGCTAGCAGCTGGCATGGTACAACCCACTGACTTGGATGAGTCTGATGAGGATTAGATTATGATGGAAAACACTGCCTTATTATCCTCTATTTAAAGGATGGGCCAACACTAAGAAGGTCAAAACCAGAACTTGGCTTGCTACAGCTCCAGGTTTTCACACTTGTATTACTGCTTCACCACCATCTTAATGGGTACTATGTTAGTGCAAGAGCACATGGGGATTCAAACCACCTTTCCAGCACTGCAGAAGGAACAAACCCTTCCAGAAAAATAGCACCAGACATTTTGAAGCCCTTTCACTGAGCCAATGGCATGCATGCATACTTCATGCACAAATGTGATGCACCTAGAAATCCCATGAGTTCTGTGTTCATCTCTTTCCAGCTTCTTCCATCCCTGTTTTTGATTATAGTCATATCTAAAGTAAATATCTTTGTCCACATAAATGTGAGGAAGAATTTCTTCACCGTGAGGGTAACAGAACATTGGAACAGGCTGCCCAGAGAGGTTGTGGAGTCTCCTTCTCTGGAGACATTCAAAGCCCGCCTGGATGTGTTCCTGTGTGACCTGATGTAGGTATTCCTGCTCTGGCAGGGGGATTGGACTAGATGATCTTTTGAGGTCCCTTCCAATCCCTAACATCCTGTGATTCTGTGATTACTACAGGAATACTGCTCTTTGCAGATCTTCTGAACAGTGCCATGGTCAGTGCTAGGCACTGGAACAGCTAGGTTTCTAAAGAGAAACTTTTTAAGGGCTAGAAAATCCAACCACAACTTCCTGGCACAACTGGTCTGAATAAACCTACTCATATAGTCCACACTTTACAGAACTGGGAGACACAACTGTAAAAAAGACTTAATCGAAATTTGGCGAACACAAAAGACACATTTTCCCAGACACGGGCAGACTCTACTGAAATAATTCATTCTTAATAATGAACTTGGAAGTAAGGAGAGACTCTGTTTTTCTATAGTCAAAATACAGCCATTCATATACCATATGTTCCCCCAAAAGGCATCCAAATAATTAATGCAACAACCTGAAGTATAACATATTTTAGACTATAACACAGTTTAGAAGTCTGAAGGACACTGCTTTTTTCCTAAGACATAGTTAAAGGGTAGGGATGAACCGATTTTAAGTGCCAACGCTAGAGAAATACCAGCAGGAGCTGTATTTTTTTCGGAATCTTTTCAGTGACTATCATAAGAATTGGTACAAAACATGGCTCTTATTTCTATGCTATGTTCTATCATTTTTACCTTTCAAGAAGTGGAGGATGATGGTATGGGGAGCGGGAAGCATTAGCACCCAAAATGGTAGCAACTCCACATCAACCTTGCCCAGCAGAAAGCATGTAGGCCCTGGCAATTTACTCACCATCTCTACCTTTTACATAGCCATCTTGACCAGAACAAGGACAGATCTCTCTTACTCAAGCACGAAGAGTAGACATGATACTGTCTAGTCTACTTAAACTGGCATGTTTTACATCCTCTATAGTTCTCATCGTGCAAAGACCCAAAAAAAAAAGATGCAAACAGAAAGTCTCAATATATTGTCACAGCTTTCAAATATAATAGTAATAAATATAGAGAAAAAGTGTGCAACACAGTTATGCCCTTTCTGTGGCTGATAAAAACAGAAAAAGTTTATTTATACTATCATATTGTACTGTAGCTACTGCTTTTTTTTTTTTTTTAATTGACCAGTATCCTGTGAGGTGCCACACAAAAAAACCCAAAAAACTGTGTTCATACATCATACATGTCAGATCCAGAAATAAAACAAGAGATGACCTGATTTTACTAAAGAGACAACAAAAAAAGATGACAGTCATAGCCAAGTGATTGTCTTCCTCTCAGGTGTCTGTCAGATCACTCCATATTCTTTTAATAGGCTGCGTATTTAAATTCATCACATTATGTGAGATTTACTCAGTTACCATGTTATGACAAATTGGATGGTGTTCTCCAGACAAACTGGATTAATCCCAGAAGTCTAGATAGTTAATTTACAGTGTCGATTCCAGAGCAGTAATCAAAACTACTAACTCAGGTAAACACCCGCTCAGCTATTACACAATGAATTGTTTAATTTTGCAGAGAAGGAAAACATACTGTTTGGTTACATTATCTTTGGTATGAGAAAGTGAAGCTTTCCTAACAAAAGGAGCTTCACCATTTTACAGCAATTCTGGATCTGTCCACTTGGTAATTCAGGCCCTTTCTTTCACACTACAGTATCAAATCTTGCAGGGTTCTGCTACTTGTGCATTAATTTAGTTATTATTAATCAAGAACTGAAGCTTCACTAAAAGATTTTTGGAGATGCAACAGCACATGTTGGATTTGTGTTTTACTGCAAATGTTAATTTTTAGTGGGACGATATTTTAAACACAAAATTAACAAGATCAGGGGAACAGACAAGAAGAAATGACCATGATTCAGGAAAGAGCCATGTCAGTTAAGTAATATCAGATAAACAGAATTAGAATGGCCTGACTATTCAGTAGGTCCAAAGAACACTTATGAAAGAGGCTGCTTAAAATCTCCACTTCAGTTTTTTTCTTGTAATATTATTATGATTATAATGAAGCATGATTAGATGACAATCTCGAAAATCAGACATCTACTCATACTGCAGATACCAGCATTAAGTACATCAACTTGAAAATGATGCTTGTCATTAAATCCATTATAGATGTGAATGCATCCTTATTCCTTTCCTGTGGTCGTGCAAATCATAATGTATTTTACCTATATTGTTGTACAGCTCTAGATTATGGCTGTATGCCATATGCCTTCCCAAATTTCCTGCATTTGCAATCCAAGTGCGAGAAATGCCTAATCCTGTGTGTTGCAGCTTGCTTGTGAATAGCCAGCTTGAGGGGCTGGAATATGAACTTTGCTTTCTTTTTTTTTTATCTTTTCCCCTTGTTACTTTGCAGGTGTCACAGGACCTAGAAGGAGCAGAACTCAGTCGTCTAACTGACCAAAGAAGTTGACTCTGGCACATTCAAGATGAAAAGCTGCTGTTTACACAACTGATGTGTATATCCTGTTTCTTCCAATTACTTTTGGCTATTACCAGAGGCTGGATCTATACTGTTCCTCAAAATTACATATTTTAATTCTTGTAGTGCTATCCAATCCCTAATCTGTTTTATACTCTTGGCAGCACCAGAAATGAATTCTTATTTATTGAAGAAATCTATCCATAACATCCATTTGGAGTGGAAACAGTCCAATACCAGGATGAATCTTCCACCTTCGAGAGTGCCCAATTTGGCACTAGCAGTGATTTACACAGGTTCCCAAGTGCTCCTTCCTGTCTCCTTTGGAGGCTCAGTAACCAGTAAATGCAGACTGCTGCTGCACTTATTGATCAGGAGAGCCTGCAACCACCCAGCCTCACGCTGGGTGCAGCTTCATGCACCAGGTATCTTTAAGAACTCTTGCCAGCAATCAGGGGGAAAAAACCCCACAATTAAAATATGGAGAGGCCAATTCCTGCAGGGATCCACTCCGCAGGGGAAAAGGGAAAAGCCTGGGCTTGCTCATGCAGCACCACAGCACATATTGGGAAAAGCATGAAGAGCCGGTGACAGAATGTAAGGGTGACTGTTTCCTGAAATACCAGGCTCAAAAGTTCTACTTTTTATCATCCATCAAATAAATTTGAATGCACATTTTGCATTCAACTGCTGGGGGTGGGGGAGGGTCATGCAAGGTGTTTCTTTTTTGTAGCTTCCTGTCTAACACACACGTGTCTTTTACCTGAATGTACGCAGGCTGAACTCTGAATTAAATATTTGCTTGTCCTTTTAAAAGCATCTTGGATTTCTTGAAAACAGTAGTTCCAGCATTCTTGAGAAAAGAATGCAAAGGGATTAAATTCATACCAACTGTTTAAAAGATAATTTTCTCCCAGGAGAAACATCAAAAACGAGGATTAATCTGATTTTTCTGAGCCGAGAATGTCATGGCCAACCTCAAAAGAATATTCACATTCCAACCAAAAAATTTTGGGGCCAATTTCAAAGTGAAACAATTCCCTGCTCCCTTGTGCATTTCTCTCAGTCACAGTTTCTGAAACTCTTGCTCTCAGCTTGGGAACTGAAAGATGGTGAAAGGCAGACTAGCATTACAACAGAACCCACCAGGTTTTCTTTAGAAACATCCTCCTGCTTAGATGCTTCACATTTGTTTCCTACATTTTTAATTTCTCAGGAAAATGCTAAATAATAAAATTTTAGCCTTCTAATAGTTCATATTAATACATTAAATGCACCTCCATATGGTATTCAAGTAGGAAGTTCTGGCTACTCATCACCTCACGGAAAAATTAAACCATGTACTTACAAAAAGATTTAAAGGCTGATATTCAGATAATAATTTCTAAAAATCTTGCCTGAGAAGTCCATTGTTTTCTTTCTACTGCACCCTGTTTTCACTTTATTTTTCAATTTTTTTTAGCTTGTCTTTCAAATAGTTCTCACTACTATATGGTCTGGAATTCTCTTCCAGCTATTACTGTCCATTACCATGTTTCTGCATACATGCACTGAACAATGCCACCCTCTTCTCCCACACAACTCTGTATCACCCAAAGCCTCATAGTTCTACCAGCCTTTAAGGTAGAAGAGCTGATCTTTGTACAACTGACAACTCCATACAAACTGTTTGCAACTCAGAGACATACACATCTGTGTTTTGCATAAATCTTCCAAGTATAGCCCAGTGTAGAAGTAAGTGCCATCCCCATGTGCAATGAAGCAGGCATGCTCTTCTCTGTACAGATGTATAATAAGAATATATAATTTATAGTTCCTGATCAGGATTCCAATTAGTATTTTTTCACAAGTGGAACACCGATAATTACAATAGAATTCATGATTCTTCCACTACACTTTGTGCTCTTTAATTTTCCCCTATGCTGCAAACGAACTGCACGTTAAATGACACATTAAATCTATTTATCTGGAAAATAACACCTGCATTTCCTTCATCAACTTTCATTTTACAGTATTTGCACTAGAACTTTTTAATCCTAAACAGCAATCATCTCTGCAAGTCATAGAGGCTACTAGAATACCAGACACCAAGATGAACAATCTTATTCGCCTTTTTTTCCCCTAATGACATTCCTTGTTTAAGAACAAAACAGAAATTATGATAAACCAACCATGATATTAACTCAACACTAATCACTGCTGCTTTAAGCATAGACGTCCGACTCGACATACCGATGAGCTACTAAAAGACAGAATTCATACATGTCTGTCTTCCATATACTGACACTGGCAACTAAAGGATCCATCTACCCTCAAGTGAGTCAAGAAACTCTATCACAGTTGTTAAATCTTATAATCACACTGACTTTAATGTAACATAAGAACTTTTCTGCTGGCCACCGCCTGTGCTCATGAACCCTGTGCATCTTGAGTCTGATGAAAACAATACGTAGGTGTCTTTCAAGTATGATTCAGGTTCCTGCATTGAGGTGATACGGGTTAATCTGCCCTTCACATTGCCCTCAAACTATTAGGCCAGTTTGAGCACTAAAATATTTTATGTTCATTCCAACTGGGCCAGTGAAAAAACCTAACTGCAAAAATCTTGGTCAGAACACAGGCTGAAATTTGCTAAGCTCCAGGACGCAACTGTATGTTAATGAGATTTTAATGTCATATTGGCTCTGAGATTCATTGAGAAACCTTTCTTAGTAGCAAGTGAGATTCTGTGTTGAAGGCTTATCAACTGCTGCATCTCACATGACAAATTTAAAGAAAAGAAAGAGAAGCTGCTACCTGAAACTTCCAACATTTTTGAACTGTGCCTACCACTTGCTAAGCAGCCAAGCATATGTTCTTACAGATGGGTTGGTGGAGAGGAAGTAGAGGCAATGAATTTCACATATCATCTGAGGACTTATTTCTGATGATGCAGGTATAACACAAAGCTTGCAGACAACAGCTGGGGGGTGGGTGGGTTTTCTGTTGTTTTGTTTGTTTTGTTTAAAATTCTTAAATGCTTCTTTATTCTGCACATGCATGATATTGCTCCTGCTCTTCCTGACCATGTAAAACTTTACCAAGAATTAACAGCACCCTCTTAGTTCAACTAGGATAAAAAAGGAGTACGTAACCTAAGTTCAATTCATCACCACCTTTTGCTTTTACTACAAAATTAGGGTAGTCTGGAGAATCAAGTTCTTAATGACCATGCAAAAATTCATGTCAAAAAAAACAACGCAAAATGTATGATTACCAGAGACAAATACTCTGTATTTACAGGAGCTTCAGCATTACTTCTGAAATTATTGTTACAGAATATATGCTCTATTTTCTCATTCAGAAGAGACCTCTCTGTGGAAACCACGTAGAACATTGTTGTATTTTCTGACAATACTCGACCGACTTACCTCTTTCACAGCACAGTTGTCTAAACCATACCTATATCATGAAGGAGGAAAGATGTCCATGAACTGAAGATGTGATGTTGGACTTTGCGAAGCTGAAATTCAACCAGGGAGGCTAAGACCAAGGTGAGTGATGGGGAGAAGAGCTTCAACTTGGAGTTTAAAAGACAGCACCCTGGAAAGGTCTCTATTTAAGAGACATTATCAGAGCCATCAGTGATGAAAACCCCAAGAGTCAAGGGAAATAGAAAACTAGCACTAAGCTAGGCTGCACTAAGGAAGTTACAGGCTCCTTGCATGCTAACCAATCAAATCCTAAACTGCCCAATTGTTTTATCTTGCGCTGAGCTTCCCACACACAAAATTGAACAAACAACCTGTCAACTGTCATTCAGCATTTCATTCAGATCCACAAAAAGCACTGTCCATCTTAAAATCAAGGAGATCTGGGCAGTCGTGTACATTAGCTCATTATTTCATGATTCCTGAGATTTTAGGATCTGTGTTTTGAAGTCCTTCATGACAAAACTGAGTGCAGAAACTTGTTTCTAGAAAAAAAAACTTAAGCCAATAAATTAACATATTGTCACTACTGTAGCATTTCTTAGTATCCCATCATAAGAGACTTTGAAAAAGAAGCTGAAACATTTCATTTATATATGAATTAAAAAATGATTGAGAAATACCAAAAATTGAAACAAGGAACATCTCACTAGTCCTATTATGTAATATATGGCAAACCAGATTCCAAAGATCATAAAGATATTAAGAGGAAAGCTCCTCTGTACTTTGAAAGTCTTAATAATATTAGGTAAAATAATATGCTAGCTTTTTTTCCACAGATGTTTAGACAGATAAATCCATCTAGATGGCTAGACATTACAGTACATGAATGGCTACCATTAGCATTTAACTCCTAAGCATTTTCAAGAGGTGTTCCAAAAAACTTGAAAAATACCCTCTGTTGTTCTGTTAAAACCAGAGCAGGTAGCAGACCCAGTTCATTATTTTGAATTGCACTACATAGTTACATTACCTCTAAAGTCTCAATGACAGGTGATAGACTGGGTTGAAGAAGACATTCAAACTACAGTTTCAATTCTTTCACCCAGGGCTGTCCTGTTATATCCTCTGTTCTTGTTTGGCTCAATGTTACTCTGTCTTCTGAAAGGAGACAGAGATGGCCAGAATATCTTCTTCCTTTATATCACTTACATGTTTTGAATGACTAATACCACCACCACTGAGAAACCTCAGCTTTGAAATACAGTTATCAACTCACAATTGTTTTCCTACCAAACCATATCAGGTGCAAAATTTAATTTCTCTCTTCATAAAGAACTAACACATTTTCCTAAAGAGGGCAATTAAGTAACTGCAAACAAATCAATAATGAAGATACTGCTTTTTAAATACTTTAGTAGAAATATCATTATTTGCTGGTAGTATCTAAGCTGATCTTTTGTATTAATAATCTATTAATAGATAAATTAATATTCTGCAGTAAGGGTGTACTGGGTTTTTTTTGGCATACTAACTTTTCAACATAAAGGCTCCAGACTAATTTAAGTGCTAAATAGCAAAAGACTGCTAACATAACAACATTCCCTGATGGGCATTATGCTCTATCACAATTTCCCCACTTGCAGAATGCTTGGAAGACAGCAAGGCTTCTTCAACAGAAAGAGTTGTTTTCATGAAGCTCTGATCCAGCTGCTGTTGGATACCTGCATCAGGCTCAGGAAATGTATTCACAGTGTGTAAGGCAATGAATACTCTGTACAGGTAGCTTTCTTCTGTGCTGCAGAGCTACAACTTCAGCACATCTGTCTATAAGAGTAAGTTTGTACAATAAAAGCAATCAGTGCCATATCGAAGCATTTTGTGTATTGAACAGCTACCAAGTCTTTCTCCTAACATAATAATTATTGCTTAAATACCTGAGCAAAAAACTGTGATGCTTGCTCATCAGCAGTTATACTTGTGTTAGAAAGATGTCATTAACGAGGAAAACAGAGGTGTGAATTCAAATCAACCCTTGTATAATATAAGAGCTCTGATTTTTTCAGAGCACTTAATTTTTTCAGGCATTTCTCATTCTTCCTCCCCTACTTTTGCTGCCCTTCCATTTTGCTTCCTTTCCAGCCATTCCTAGTTTGAACTTCCATTATGCTTCAAACAGATTTCACAGTTATCCACCTCACCCTCAGACACTGATCCCAAGTGGTACCTATTTCATACAATCTGTTCTTCCTACCCTTCCCTGTCACTAAGATGCTGGTGCCAGCACAGTCAACTTTTACATCTTGCCCTTCCCTAGTGCTATTCCCACCTGAAAAAATCTCACTGTTCTTCTTGCTCAAGGCACGCTGCTCAGAACATTCTGTTTACAGGTCGCATTAAAAGGCCATCAAGCTGTGTGGACCCCATCACAGCTGTACACTTCACTAGCCCCTGAGGAGCAGCACACATCACTGCCCTCCCAGTTAATCAGTACCACATGGAAGTCAGAGGCATGCTTCTTTTACACTGCTGTTGATAGTTCAGCTTTCCAGAATTTTTCAGTGTTGTCATATTATTTCATTGTTGTGATATAAAATGCAGTGTGAACTGTCATGTTTGCTGTTTCACTATTGTGACTGTCTGCTGTTTTCAGAGTGGCTGGTAACATTTTGTGCATCCATTAATGATTCCACTTTCTTATTTGTGTTTAAGTTCTGTGAAACCACACAACAGGAAAAAAATATTTTTCTACATTGTTTTTTCAGCCATACTACTCGAGATGAAATCACATTCTTCTGCCTATATAGTGAAGACTGGAGATGAACTCAGAGAAGCAGATGGATCGGGGGGGGGGAAGTCAGATTTACAGTATGTAAGTTATATCTTTATAGAAAAGAAATTGCTCCACTGCAGTTGACTGCAAATATCCTAAACACACACTCTGGCACTAACTTGAAACTTAGCAAACATAAGAATGTGGGGTTTTCAAAGACCTGCGATGCTCAAATATTTTATTGCTTTATTTATACTGCTTTCACATCAGGCTATGTCACTTCTACACCTGAACTGCAATAGCCAAGAGAGGAGTGGATTGCTGCAGCCAGGTCTCACCTCTGTGGCACACAGCATTTTACCTAGCCATTGGATTGTATTTGATGCTACTCCTACAGGGCAAATGATTTTAAGGAGGAATGCAGAAGACCTCCAGGCAAACAGACGTCAATCAACCAGATGTCAAACGTCCTCAGCACTGAGGAGTTCCACCAAGAAGACCTATTGTCTTTAATATGAAGGCTTCACTAAACAATTGAAACCTTTTTCAAATGCTGGTATGTGTATTGATTAGAAATGAGGGAGGGCAGAACTACAGAAATGGCTCCATGTTTCACTGTTTCATCTGCCCCATGGTTGCCATCTGATTGTTGAAATGTTGCTGCAGTGCCTACAGACAACTTCTCAAATTTAACAGTTCTCAGCCGCCAAAATTACTATTTCACTTGTTCCTTCCAATAACAGTTATAATATGTGGACATGTGATAACATGGTCCACATTTCCACTTCTCATGCATGAGCGTATTTACTTCTAATTTGGGTAGGTCTATACTTTTGCCTTGGCAGCTGGAGCCTATATCTCCCAGGATGTCTTTTTCAGAAAAAAATCACTTGGGTCTCATTTCTGGCAGTGTACTTTAACAGAAAGTACTTGCAAGAAGAAACCTAATATATTTTGAAGTATTGCTTTTTAATGGACATTATGGGGGATGAAATGCTAACTTAGTTCATGGTACATTAAAAATATAAAATGGATAATATGCATACATTTTCACAGATAGATCTTGTACAAAGGAAAGATTGTCTTGTGTCTACTTGCTAGTTCTTTTAAACACTCTAAGAGGCCCCTCCTTCCCTCTACACTTACACTTGGTCAACTTCCTACACAGAAGAAATCCACAGAAACCCTGTCATGCATAACAAACCCCAAAACTGTTTGGCAGCAGCATGCACAACATGGGAACACTCATCATGGGTCCACTCCTTAGGAGAAGTACCAGGAATTCTTCAATCCCAAGAAATTAAACAACACTTGAGGACTGATGCCATCTGTATAAATGAGGAAACAGCAGACATAATGCCCTCCATCAGGCAGATGTGGCAAGGGGGGATAATACTATGCATAACTCCAACAGTAGCTGTTTAGCTTAAAGAAAAATTATTCATTGCTTCTTAGATCTTCTCACTCACAAGTACATCACTGGGCTAGTCAGAGAAAGCCCATCAAAGATTTTAGGCTCAGCTAGTCATAGGCTAGTGGTTTCAGGGCCACTGTGAACCAGTGGAGCTTAAGATCCTCGTACCAATGGTTTTGCCCCCAGATCCTCATTCCATCTGAAAACAACTCACAGATGTGCTCCTATGATACACTTGAAGAAAGCAGGCAGATAGCTAAATCTGAACTAGTCATCATACACTCTCTTTATGGCAAGGAAGAACCACCAGAGTGTGATTCATCTGAGCTATCTTTGGACCCTCTTCTAGGACAAAATGAATCACACTGTGGAGATGTCACTCCTCTTCTGAGCCATTCAGGTAGGCACAATTGCAATGGATTTCTTTGTGAGTTCATGGACGTGCATGTGTGTCTGTGTGTACGCATGCATGCTTTACAGGTCCATTTCTACATACACATGTTAGCACCTTTTTCCCTGGGCTGTTCTGGACTGCATACCAACCTTAAGACATGCACAGGTACATGATTGTGAGGACTCAAGGAAGTATTAGCATTTCTTAAATGGCTGGTGGTTGAAAACATATCCCTGAAGCATCTAGAAATCATTTACCTATTAAGAAATATCAGTAAATGTACAAAGTGATTGTAATTAAGCAGAAAAAGTTATTCAAGGTACTAGCTTTTCCTACAAGGAAAGAAAGAAAAACTTCATATAAGTCATGACAGTACATGACAAACATGAAAGGTAACCAGTAGGCATTTCTGATTTTGGCAAATTTCTGTACATTGGTGGAAGGATTCAAACTGACAATGAGGAAGGTGACAAAAATCCATCAATGACAACCTGGACACCAGCAATTTATTAACCAACAGAGCTATGCACTCGGCAGACACTGGCTAACATTGAAGAGTCAACATTTGTTCTTGAGAGGGTCAGTGATTACCTGAAGAAGCACAAAGCCTGATCAAGGAAAAAGTTATGAGCTTGAGATAAGGACCTAACAATGACATGCAAATACTTACTGCTGACAAAATGGGAGGCAGGAGTTTATTTGCCATCGATTCCTTTGAAAAATTTACTGCTCATAACCACCACACAGACTGTAAACTGTGTAGAATATATTTTTATAAGAACACAAATAAAAATTATACGATAAGATAGAAATCAGTAAAGAGATAAACATTTGCCAGTAAGATGACTAAATTCATCACCAAGACCTCCTATTGCAAATATAGCAGGAACTGCAGGATCCCATATCATGCTGTACATGGAAGTTGCCAAAACCTGAGCAATTTTTTGGAAAGGTGACTCCAGTATCTTAGAAAGACTGTCTCAGTATCAGTGGCACAGCTTGAACTGGCAAGTGTCAGAAAGCTTGTGAGAGCCAGCTCTTGTAAGGTTTCCCATGTAATTTCTAAAGGTTAAGTTTTCTGATAGGGACACACTCTCTGATGCTTATCTAAGCTGAACTGCTGACGCCTTCTGAAGTGTGCTGAGGTACTCAGCATGGGGAGAGAAGGAGACTGCCCTAAAGAGCAGTGTTTTTCAGTGACATGCCCAAAGTAGGGGCACAGCTGTGCTCCCAGAATTGAACAGAAATCCTAGTTAAGCCTGACACAGACTTTAAAATTATTTCTTGAAACATTTTATGGTATAGCCATCAGTCGTCAGACAAAGAGAAATTCCCTATCACGACAAAACTCAAGTTGCTTCTTCCATGTGCCACAGAACAGACTCAAACTTTACTGGATGCTGTGGTTGGTCTATCAGAGACAACATGGTTAGTTCCCAGTTTGAAATAATTTCCTCTCTTGCAGTTTTCTCTCCAGAATGAAACATTCTGTTTAGCATTGTTTTATGCACTCACATAGAGCTAAACTCTAAGTTTGCTACCTCGCTGTCTATGTTTAGCCTGTACCTGGGGTACAGGCTATGACCCCCTCCCCAGCAGAGAAGGGGAATCAGAGGAAAAAAAGAAGTCCCACGGGTTGAAGTACAAACAGATTTAATGAAATAACAAAGCTAATACAATCCAACATAAAGTATACAAGGTTATACTCAGCCTGGTCCCTAGGGTCAGCATCAGGAGCAGAAGGTGAAGAGGGAGCAACCCCAGGAAGAGGAACTCCCTTCTTTATAATGAGCCTGATTAAGTGGTATGGGATATACCTGAGTCAGCTTGGGTCAGATGCCCTGACTGAATATCCCATCTGACTTGGGGCTACTCACGGCCTGCCTGCCACGGGTGGCCCATGGTTATGTTCCTGGGAAACCAGGACAGTAGCACAAAGTCAACAACAGCAGGCATGACAGTGGCCTGAGAGTAGTCTGCGGGAATGACTGCAGTTTGGGGATCCCCCTGCTCCTACATGGAGGTCGAGTGCAACCAGTGTCATCAAACCCTTCTCTGGAGGGCTGCTCAGCCAGTGCTGTGAGACGCAGAAGTGCTCTCCTATGTACCAGTGTCTGCTTAGGTTTTCAAAATGAAAAATGAAAGAGCAAATGAAAATACTTGAAAGACAACATTTAGATGAGACCGAACCAAGTGTTGCACTTGCAGCGCAATTTTGACCTCCTTTCAAAGAATTCATTTTCAAAACATCTCTCTGGTCAGAGACACAGCATTTTTAAATTATGAATAAAATAAAAGCACCTAAAAGGTAAATAATTTGTTCCAAGATTTACAGTAAAAAAAAAAAATCTGTTATACAGCTCTGGAAAAAAGTAACATGATCTAATCTCTAGGGCTGTGCTCCCTTTGCAAGCACACTTCCCCTGTCACTTTCTGAACTGTCGAGAAAATAAATTTGAATCAAAGTAATTTTGAATGTTCAGGTTTTTAAGCAAATTCCCTGGAACTGTGTTCTCTGTGTTTGTGAGTATTGTATTGTAAAAACATTTATTCATAACAAGGTGAACTAGAATACTGTTTCCATCACACATGCTACATTTTGAAATTGTAAGCACAAACATTCCTGGAAGAAGTACACAGTAACCCTTTATTCTGTAATAAAATCTCACAAAGAAAAGAAGAACCCAAATTTGTTATGGCTAATTAAACAGGGAAAGAGACTAAAACTTACTGAAACTGAATTTTTGCAGATCTGTATAAGAGATCTTGCCATGGTCAATATCCAGTTATCTCACCGTGTTCCCTATATATTAAATGTCAGCTGATGCCCAGCATTACAAATTATTCTGTGACTACACAGCACTGAAGTGGAGAGAATAATGCTTGACTGCCCAGTAGATGGGGGTTTTTTTGAGCAGAAAAGACTTGTTCAAAATGAATGGCACAAGAAATGAGCTGAATGATCAAAGGACACCCTGCTAAACAAACAAGAAGCCACATTACTCCTCAGCTTATCCATCTGAAGCTGCTACAGTAACCATGGGTGCAGACAGAAGTGACCTGGCAAAGGGAGGAAGCAACTCAAACCAGGCTAAAAATCCATACCTGGCAAGCTGGGCACATAATACAAGAACCAGGCTGTACTGAGATTTGTGCTGGCTGTGGCCAGGCTGCTAGCCACACCTGAGCGAGCAAAGTCAAGTCTCACCTAGGTTAACTTATGTGACACTTCAGGGACAACACTTAAGAAAAAGTCCTTCATATATAAGTGCTAGTCATCCTGTGAGAAATGTCGCGCTGCCCTGTTGTAGGGTGGTGTTTCTGCCCAAGTCAACTGTGGCAGGGGAATTTGTTTTCTGCAATTTCTCTCGCTTTACAGTCTCTGACTAGACTCACTTGTCATGCAGA
Source organism: Podargus strigoides (assembly GCA_028020825.1). Classification (NCBI taxonomy): domain Eukaryota; kingdom Metazoa; phylum Chordata; class Aves; order Caprimulgiformes; family Podargidae; genus Podargus; species Podargus strigoides. The sequence goes on along the minus strand of CM051621.1, from coordinate 60,322,060 downwards.
ATCACACCCAGAGTAATAGGTTTTAGCCCTTGGATAGAGACTTCTGAGAAGGGAAATGGCCTGTTCAATGTCCAGATTCATCTGTTCTGAACTTGATGGTTTCTCCTCTAATTAAGGTTTATCTATCAATGCCTTAAAAGACATCTGGCAGCAGTAATCTGCAGGCCTTCCTTCTCAGGGGGCTAGACTACTACAGAAATAACTTCTGTTCCAGCCAAGAATATGCTGCCAGATCAACAAATGGATTAACACAGTCCCAAAGGCCCATTGATCCAGCCCTGTACTGCAGTGACTGGGTTGGTCCTTTTTTCCACTAACTACTGTAGTAGTTATGCTGTGTATGCCCGAATTGCCATGTAAGTTTTCCAATAGTCAGGCACAGGAGAGAAAGAACAACATCTCATTTTCCACAGTCATATAGCTCTTAGCTATTAACTTACTCAGGAATCTGAGAAGTCCTGCCATTTTCCTGAGTTTCAGATACTTTGGTTAGCAAAATGGAGACAAATATCCCGTGCCTTACTCTGCTCATTATTTTGAGTTGAAACATTCTGTTTAAGTGCTGATAAAAATAATTATAAATGAGACAGCATCCCATGGAAGAGAAAATGAAAGAGGTAGCAGGATCTGAGGGGAAAGCATAGGTTAATTCAAAACAATGGTGGAAATACAATGATAGAACTAGAGTGTATCTAGAGGTAATGAATCACTATATTAAACGAAATGTCACTATGCATTTTTACCGTGTAGGCATAATTCTCACAAGAATGCCTTAAATAACTCTGATAAATTCAAAAGCACCAAGACTGCAATTTAAAAAACTAATAGCAAAGTCTACCATTCAGGACTGCTAATGAGATTTCTGCAGTTTAATAGCTTTTCTCCTAAAATCAATTTTGCATACCCACCTAACTAAGCTCACAGATCTCTGCTTTCAACCTTCTAGGGCAACTTCCATGACTGTACTAAAATATACGGCATACTCCCAGGTCTGGGAGACAGATTTGTCGCCATAGAGGCTGGGTCATTGAAAGGATAATTCTTTCAAGTAACTGCTTCTTTCAGTAACTGCTTCTTCTCATCAAGACTCCAGTATGATGCCCAACAGCTCTGTGATAAAATGAAGGTGTTTATTTACACATGAGTGGGTGGAGAGAAATGGAATCCTGTTTGTGGGGTGAAATCCCAACAGACCTATCTAGGCATCAAAACTTGAGGCTTCCGAAGCAAAGATTCCCAGAAATAAGGAAAAGTCTTCTAGTGCATGGTGCTCTTGAAGCCGAAGTCCTCAGGAAAAAAATCAAACTCTTACCTAAAGCAAGGGGGACAATATTACCATGTTTAGAAGAGGGTTTTCGCCACAACACAAAATAATTATTTCTTTGAATCTGAACAACCTGTTGGAGAAGATGCATTCTCAAGGGCAATTTTTTGTGTTCGTTTATTTTCCATAGACATCAAGTGACAGAGCAGGAGAAGGCTCCCTTGGTGATATGGCTACAAGGCATCCTGACACACAGCTTGGAAGAATGGTAAGACTGGGTTTCCCCTGAAACTATCAAGTCTCTACTCCAGCACAGTTCGGTGGTTTCAGTTTTCACATTAGCTAGCACGTGTCTCTGTCCTTGTTTGCAATCCTCTGCTGCAAGCAAAGGGCTGACTGAGTTTACAGCACAAAGAGAGTCCTAACCCTCTGCCAAGGAATTCTATATGTTAAGAAAATAAAGCACAGGTGCTCAAACTTGTTTGTATTCAGCATTTACAAACACAGTGACAGAGTAGAACACAAAATATTCATGAAATACCAACTATCATGCTACAGTTCAGTTTGCAAATAGTTTTTAAAAAAGACTGACCAATTAACACTTCAATAAGAAGCTAAGAAAACAGCTAGGGCTTATTAAATACTGGTAATGTAGTGGCAGATAAACATAATCAAATTCTCATTTAACTTCCCATTTAACTTTATTTTCTTCCTACTTTTTATGTGTCCTTCAGTGTTCCGAGCCATATACCTCTGATCCCTCATTCCTGCTTTTCTTTTATCCTTCATCTTGTCTCTTTTTACTTCTCAGGAGTAGAGCCACACCATATACACTCACAATGATGATCTGTGAAATCCAGTGGTTGATTTTCTGAAATCTGTCTGGGAATATGAATAACTATTCTGAAAGCTGTTTTCTCATCAAATGCCTCCATTTGTGTATCCACCCGAGACTGCCAGGAGTGGGACACATCCATGCCAGACCAGAAATTATCATGAGCCATTACATTCATTACATGAGTCATTACATTCAGCAGCTGCTTCTACTTTGGGAATTTCCTTGGACTACATGTTTGCTCGAGCAAGAAGAAAGTATTTCCCACCCTTGTGAAGAGAGAATGTACAAAAATAAAGATAAAGGCTACATCCATATGATAAAAGAGGAGTGACAAAGGAAGTTTTCAGGAGTTGTCAGAGAGAGTTATAGGAACAAACCTTCAGGCTTGGGAGAGGGTAAGTGGTACCTACAGGGCATGTGGTCTTGGACAGCAATAAGCAACACTCACATCTGCCAGAGGCAGTGAAGTTTCACCCTGAGCATGCCCACCTGTGATCTCAGGCTCTGATGGGCAGAGAGTTTGTACATGAAGGGCAGACCAGACAAAACCCAATACATTTAGGAATACTACTGATTTCAGATGATTTCTAATCTCTTGTGCTTTATCCCTAAGTACACACAATTGTGTGCTCAGTAATGCCACAAAAGGTCTAGCCACTTTTTTTTTTTAATGTGATTAATGCTCCTGACCTCATGGGTCTGAAAAAATAACCCAGAAATTGCAAGTCTATCACCTGTGGAGAGAGCCCACAAAAGGCTGTGTTTGTGCTAAGATAGGATCTCAGGAGTGACCTCTGGAAAGGGGATAATGGGTGCAAGTCTCAGCTCCAGGGAGGAGTTACTGGACAAGGACACACATATCCTAGAAAAGCCAAGGGACAGGAGAGTGGCAGCAGTGTCTGGGTTCTTTCTGTTTAGGCTCCAGACATCTAAAGCACCTGGGATTCCTCAGGTAGCCCATAAACCTAACCATTTGCAATATTCACTTCATTTAACTTTGCTATTGTATTCCTTTTCCCAGGCTAAACAAAGCACATTGAAATCTAACAACCAACGGCAGCACATGTGGAATAGCTTCACCCATCCTCCCATCATACAATGAAAAGACACATCTTGCACAGGCAATAACAGATCCACACAGGCCAGTTGCACTACATCAGGAGGGAGTCACCGTACTGCAACTGCTCCTGGCAATTCCCTCCTCACAGCAGCACAGAAGACCTCCCTTACAGCTCTATAAAACAGATTGGCTCAGGAAGAGATCTGCTCAACAGTTAAATGCCACCCTAACTATAAAAGCTGTAATGCTATCACCTACATAACAGCACATTGCCACCCCACATCCCAAAGTACTATGGTCAAGTTAGCCTCATCCAACTCCACTTAATAAACAAATCACTGGCCTCTTGCACCAGTTTCAGTTTATGAGTGGTTTTAAAATGGTGCTATGCCATGAAGAGCTCATTATAGTATCCTCCCCCCTAAAGTACTGAGATGTTGGATGAATTTGGTAAATAGTGCAATAGAAAATGGTCATATTCTAACAAGGTGCAGATGGAAAGTAAACAGTGGGTATAATAATCATCTAAGACACCCTATTCCAGTTGCTCTTTTCTCTACATTAGTGGACAAACAGTGCCAGCGTCAATCCCTTAATTCAGGGGTCTCACTGTTTCATTGCCCCACCACCCCTCCTAACTCATCTTGCATGGCCCGCGGTTACCAAAATGGTTATCCGAAGGCCAGGCTTGTATGTATACTGCATGAAATCTTCCATTTCACTGTCTGCTTGTGTAAGATAGCCACAACACTGATATGTTTGACAAATGCATTCCATTTATTTTCTTTTGCTAACCTTTGAAATAAGGCTTCAAGCCTATTGAAGCATCTGTAAGCTGCCTCAGTAAGACCTAAGAACAAGAGTTTGTTTGCAAAACAAAATAAACTTCTCTGGGACAGTACTAAATGAAACTGAACCTCCCAGACCTCCTAATTTCTCTCTCAGAGACGACAACAGAAGCACTTGAGTTTCTCTATCAGTATTTAAGCACACAGCTGGGGGAAAAAACACAGCTGGGCACCAGCCCTGCTGTGTCAGAGGCTGGTGACTGCTAGACTTCCCTCAGAGACTGCTGTAGGAAGGTGCCAGGCTCACACCTTCAGGAGATAGTAATTTTCAGCTGACTTTCATGCAGGTGGGCTCTCTAAAGGCACTGAAAAGAAAGTTATTGCACATTTCTGCAGAGCACTGCACTTCAGAGCCATCCTAGAGCAGGCTGTACTCACCCACCTCAGTTAATAAAGTCCTTCAGTAACTAGTACTGGTATGAACCAAGAGAACCCTTTTACTGCTACCCACACGATTGTAAAGGCCAGAGGTACATGTCACCTGCATTAGCTGCAGCAGTGGAACAGACTCCCTGTTCTCACTTGCCAGGTGTTATAACTATGGGTCTCTAACTGGACCTTCCCTTTCCAGAAGATGGACTACTCCAACCACTTCCAATCACCATCACAGCATGGCTCAGCAAAACCTCAGAACACCACTAGAAGCTTTGCATACCTTGCAAACCAGCTCACCTTGGCCCTTGCTCTTGTCAAATCCAGTTGTGTGGTTCTCACAGGGACCCTGACTATTTTACAAGTTGGAACAGGGAAACAGTGCTTGAAATGTGCTAATACAGTATTCTGCCTGTAGGTCAGGTCATAAGTAACCTTCCAGCCAGCTCTACTCTTAATCTTATGACATTCCCAGCATGGGTATCTGATTAGCTGAAAGGACACTTAACATGTCGAGAAAGAAGTACCCTCACTACACACAGGAAAATCTTGCCTGCATACAACAAACCAACCCAATAGTAAATTCACAAGAATAAATTCAGAAGTTACTTTGTGAAAGGAGATGGCTGGGTCCTCAAAGTCAGCTGCCTGGATGCCATTTTATGACTAGGGATTAGGTCACTTGCAATTCCAGCCTTAGAATTAAGTGTCCTTGTGTATACATTATTTTTAAAGGTATTGTTAGTCTTGAAAACATAATTATTCCTTGGACAAGGATGAGGAAAGATGGAATGGTTGAAGGCATTTCTCAAGGGCGAAAGGAGGCTTCTGATGTATGCATGGAGTGCAGGAACCACACTGGAAGGTAAAAGGGGCAGACCAAGTCCAGTGCTGGGCTAGCAATATGTAATTCCATTAGAGAAGAGTTACACTGGTAGACTACGATTGGGAAAAACCGCTAATCCTACCCAATATACAGGGTTAGAAAAGAAATTCAGAAGTTTGTGTAATTTGCATCACAAACTATACAGGTCAAACACTTTCTTTGCAGTAAGATGGTGAGCAGTTCAGTTAGCTGAGAGAAAAGAGGTACTTCATTTCGGGGTTAAGATGCAGGTCTGGGAATTGAAATGTAGCTGTCATCTAAAACATCTTTTCTGGGTCTTTTGTTTGTGTGTGCATTTGGGTTTTTTTAATGAATGAAATGCTATTCATATAAGTTACCCCAGTGCGTGCAGTATCAGGTATCTAACAAACTTCCTCTGAAGCCAAAAAGCCTACTGTAAAAAGGAGTGAGTTGAGGGAGACAGCGGGATTTGCAACAGCCAATCATTTTGAAAAAGCAAATCCTCTCTGAGGACAAACCACACTGAAATTGTTCCCAGGCTGCATTTGGGGAAGGGAGGAAGAATGCACATACTGGCTCATGATCTGAAAGAAAAACTAATGCAAGCGTAGAGAGTTAAAAACCAAACAAACGACTTAGCCAAACATGTTTCCTATACCCCAGCCCACTTCCTCTGTATTTAGGCCCTGAGCTGTTAAGGATAAATGAGCTGCTAATGCTGATCATGGACTCTATAAAACAAATAATATTTAGAAAACCACTTTCAGCAGAGATACTGGAGAAATTGCTAAGTCTCACAGCCAGGTTCTGGGAAGAAGTAATTTACTTGTTCATTTGTCAAGGCCAGGGCCTGGAAGCTAACTTGCATTAGAAAGTTATGAGAGCCTCATCAAAATACATAAAATTAGACTAATAAAATTTCAGATGAAAATGTATTTGGAAATGGTACTTAATGAATAGCAAGTATATCGCCATCCTATATACCAGGTAACAACATTTGGGTATATTTACCCAAGAAATACGTTCTCCTTTCCGTACCCTGCATGCTGAACACACTGCTGCATGCAGTACAGTTTCTCCCAGTGGCATCACCAAAAGTTCAATGTACTAGAAAAACAAGGAGGCTGCTATATAGATCTGCAATACAGGCTGATGGCGAGACCTTTATTGTTGCACACAATTTCAATAGTTTTTTCTATCATGTGATCTGCAAACGGTCAAAGATAATAGGAAATACTTGATTAAAAGGTCTCTGTGAATTTCTCAGAGTTCGTGATGACTTAGAAAATAAGGGGATACTTCAACTCCTGATCAAAGTGAGCTCCATAAATCATCTGTGAGGCTGCAGAGACAGAGACAAGCAGAATTTAGCCTTATCGAGTAAGCACAGAATTTCCACTGGCCTACCACAAGAAAAGAAATTTACTGACACCAGTTTTCAAGGCACATATAATGGTTATAAAAGCTACCTTCTGAATAGATCATATATTGCATGCAGTCATGGAGCTATTCTCAGCCTAAATCCTCTGCTGAAAATACTGTAAACACACAGTGCACAAACAGCCTGTACTTGAAATTAAAAGTAAAAAAATATTTGATTCATAAAAATAGAAACAAAAAGCCTCAACCAACAACAGAAACCCCAAGAAAACCCAAATCATAACTTCTCCATCAGAGAAATTAATGCAATTATAGGGTCATAAAAATCATTGCAAATCACCCAAAGAATGAAGTCAGCAGCTCAGCATATCTCCCGGAGCCTGCTGAACACTTGCTGTTTACAGTGGAGGCATTTCCAAGTCAGTTGCCCACTGGGAGCCTCCATCCCCTTTCCAGCTTCAGGATCCAGTTTCAGCAGGAAAGCTGATGCTACTGACTCATCAGCAGCCTAGCCACCGTGCCCTCTGTGCCTCCATCTACTCCCCGGCAGGTGAGGTGAACCAGCCACACAACAAGAGGGGAGGGCCAGTTATCAGAAGCAGCATTCACTTCTGTGAGAACAAAAGCCTCAGGTATGTGCCACAGAAAGGTAAGCACCTGGCTCCTCCTGCACTGGGAATAAATGGCATTTAGACTCCAGTGCCTCCTGAAGGACACACTTGAGGACTCCAGCAGGCTGTATCGGCATAGCAGCAATGGGCTGCTTTGCTCATAACTAGACCTAGAAAACGGTTGTCGCTCCTCCCTTGAAAGCACAAACATGACTGAAACACAGCAATGCGAGGGCGCAGGAGGCAGGCAAAATCACTGATCATGTGTGAGACGTAGTAGCACCATCCACAAGCCTCAAACACAAAGAAAGGGCAGGTCCTAAGTGATGTTAGCATGTGAAACAGAAGTCCATGAAACAGAAAGCCAGGCACCAAGCATCTCTCTGGGTTGAAAACCACTAAGCTATGTGAAATGCCATGTGCTGGAGTTATTTCAAAGAGGGAAAAAAAAAAAAAAAAAAAAAGATGGAACTGCAGTTGTAGCAGACACACACCTGAACCTATCCACACTCCAGGAGCCAGGGACTGTAGTGATGCTACAATTCCATGAGGGGAGCTGGGGATAGAAATCCCCAAATCCCAAAGCATTACACAGAAACAACACCTGTGGTGCACAACCTTACCACTACAGGAGGGTCAGGGGCTGTAATAACCCTGTGACCCGTTCCCCATGCCACGCTTTGCCCCTGGAGGCTGCCCAGGCGGCTCCTCCTTCCATTCAAGACCTCCCAAGAATTTGGCTCAGCAGCTCAAAAAGGTGCTGAGTATTAACCTGCTCCTCAACAAACTCCCTCTCTGTAACAATCCCACGTGCCAGGCTACATCAACTAACCGAAGTCAGATGCAAGACAAACAACTTTCAGGGACATCCATTAACAGCAATAAGCACATATTCATTATGTATTTTGCCTACTCTGTGTAGCTGATAATATTTTCCCTCGTGTAAATCAGTCTACAGCAACTAAATCCCTAATTTCACTACAGGGATTTGTATTAGCTTCCACCAACCTTTATTTTAAGCTGCCTATTTCACCTCAGACATCACTGTTTCATTGATTACAACATATAAATAGAAACACATATTTCTGGATCAACACTTTTTCTGTATCGCATACGATGATAGATATATTATGGTACTACATAACAAGAAACCAGACAATTCTAACCTCAACACAAGGTGCAAGTTGGGAATATTTCCACTGAGAACAATAGGGTTAAAATGGTCCAAACATATTAGCAGCAGGCTTTTGCAAGCTAATCTTTTAACGAATGATAAAAATGTAAATCTCTCTCCCGTTTCTCTCTCAAACATCTGTTGATATCAATGGTAATCATGCCATGAAAGAATACACAACTGAATACACTGGAGCCAAAAACATTACTCCAAAAATCTTTCATTTTCAGTTTTACAGGAAACACTGCAGTGTTTCTTATTTGGCCTTCAAAAAAAAAAAAATTAATTAGTTTTTCAATCAGCTGTAAACATTAATTTTACTACCTAATTATGCCTTCAAACAAACTTTATCAGAGAAGCTGTTCAGAAAAAAACTGAACACTGTGACACAGTAAAGGACAGTGCAGAACAACAGATACTCTTCTGTTACACCTTGTCATCACAGCAGTCAGAAGGTCCTATATTCTTTTTCTCTGCAAAGCCCACGTTACCGAACAGGCCTGTGAAAATGAATCCAGCAGTCACAAGCAACACCACAGCCAGCTCTTGCAGTTATGCTGCACACATACATGTCACATCAGGACGCTCTCCAGAAAACCCTTACCACTGCAAAGCACCTGTGTATCATCGAGCTTATTTCATTGCAAGAATCCTGAAAAACTCAAGCTGGAAACCAGGCAACTGATCCATCTCTCATCTTTGCACTGCACAGACTCAGCCTTCTGATCCCTCCGCTGTCTGCTGCTGCCCTGATAAGCCTGAACATACTGACATGACTGGCCCTGCCAACAGCCAGGCTCTGCTCTGCTGTCCACGCAACATTTGGGTGTTGAACTCAGGGTAGTCAAGTCGTATCTTTGTTGCTGTGTGCTTTTAAATGCCACACATCAACTGTGTGGCAGAGTTTCTCCGACTTGCTTAATGTTATTTAAAATATTTTCTTAAATAACCAGTTGAATATCTATCCTGAAACATATCCAAACATTTATGAATTTAAACTGAATTTTGTACTCCTTTAAAAAGGACTGTTCAGGATACTCAGTTGTTCAGGGTTAGGCATTTTCATTGCATTTCTCTCTGGACTGATACTAGCTAATCAGGCTGCATTCATTAACCACAGACAATTACTTAATCCACTATTTTCATAACAGGGGCCAGATCTCACACAATGTTGTCATACCACTTATTCTTTCCTATGAGGGGAGATCTAAAAGAAAGGATGATGAGGCATTAATATCAATGCTAATTGTACGAATTACAGAATGCCAGTTTGCAATAAAATTTTCTTCACTGTTTGGGATTTGCTTTGAATCTGCCTCTCATTATAACATATGGAGTTGGCATGCCCACCACCTGCTAATGTCCTGCTGAGGGCTATTTAGAGTAAAGAACCTTTGACAGAAATTACATTTCTATTAGATTCAATGTATACCATTGGAAATTTGAAACTGAGTGTTGTTCAATGCTACCACCTCTATTCTGCTGACAGGCGAGGGTAAGCCAAAGTGAAAAGCTGACATAATTCTTAGTTTATTTAAATTACAAGTAGCTTTCAGCTTTCTTTGCTAATCCCTTAAAGAACTCAGTAGCAACAGAGAGGCTTACAGAAATAGGATATGATAATTCAACAGTCCCTGTAGAAATCTTCAGTATTTTCAATAATATTATGACTGAATATTAAAAAAGGAGTCCACAGCTTGCGATACAGGTATAGTGATATTGCTGACAATATTTCATTATAAAAATTCTTAGAGGGCAGCAGGGATTCAGCTATGAAGACAGCACTAACATTCACATATGTAACCCTGCACTGCACCCAGCTCCTGGACTCCAAATGCAGTGCAGGTACTAGGGGGATTTATGGTCCTAAATTTGTATTTTGTGGTTTATTCCAAGAGCTGTAAGCATCTGGAAAAACTCCTGTTTCCCCTCTTTTCTGCTCATTTAACCTCTCATTACAGATTCACAAAACAACCCCAGTAAAAATAGGCTATTACAATCCTAAGAAATTTTGTTTTGTTTAGACAATATGCATGAAGAATGAGAATGTAGAATATTTATACAAACAAATGACATTTTACCATTTTCCGTGCTAATATGGCAAGGGGAGAATGAAAACACAGTTTACATTGAAATTCCTTCTCCCCGTAGGTAGAAATTAGATATCAGACATGACATAGGGGTTTAAAAAAAAAAAAAAAAGTCCATTGGGAAGGCCAACAGAATCCTGGCTTGTATCAGAAATAGTGTGGCCAGCAGGTGTAGGGAAGTGATTGTTCCCCTGCACTCTGCATTGGTGAGGCCGCATCTCGAATACTGTGTTCAGTTGTGGTCCCCTCAGTACAAGAAAGACACTGAGGACCTGGAGCATGTCCAGAGAAGGGCAACAAAGCTCATAAAGGGTCTGAAGCACAAGTCTTATGAGGAGCAGATGAGGAAACTGGGGTTGTTTAGTCTGGAGAAGAAGAGGCTAACGGGAAACCTTATTGCTCGCTACAACTACCTGAAAGAGGTTGTAGCTAGGCGGGGGTTGGTCTCTTCTCCTGGGTAACTAGCAATAAGACGAGGGGTAACAGCCTCAAGTTGCACCAGGGAAGGTTTAGATTGCATATTAGGAAAAATTTCTTTACTAAAAGAGTGGTCAAGCAAGTGGATTAGGCTGCCCAGGGAAATGGTGGAGTCATCATCCCTGGAGGTGTTCAAAAAACATGTAGACATGGCACTTCGGGACATGGTTTAGTGAGCATGGTGGTGCTGGGTTGACGGTTGGACATGATGATCTTGGAGGTCCTTTCCAACCTTAATGATTCTATGACTCTATGATGTTAACCATGCTGCAGCCTGACACTTGCAGCTTGAGCCTCCTTTCTTTGAGTATGTCTTTTCATATATGTGCAGAGGAAAAACATGCAAACCAGCCTCTCTTTTGGCTTCATCAGCCCCATTTCTGGTACCATCATTTCCATAGATTCAGGTGGCTCATTCTTAAACTTGGTCTAGTTGCATCATTAAAACTTTTCAATTTCTTGTTATGGTTAAAATCTGTCTAGTCATGGAAAACATGTGCAGACACACACTCTCCTAGGCTGCAGTAAAAGTAACCTGTGGTATTATTTTAACACAAGTAGGTAAGTCAGTTTACAACAAGCAATTTTGAACATGATATGCCTATGTACAGCTAATGTGATGGGTATGGAGATGCCTGGATAGGAAGAGTTGGCCGCAAAGGCCTGATTCACAGAATCAGAGAATGGTGGGGGTTGTAAGGAACCTCTGAAGATCATCTAGTCCAACCCCCCTGCTAGAGCAGGATCCTAGAGTAGATCACTCAGGAACACATCCAGATGGGTTTTAAATGCCTCCAGAGACCTCTCTGGGCAGCCTGTTCCAGTGCTCAGTCACCCTCACAGTAAAGAAGTGTTTTCTTATGTTAAGATTGAATCTCCTGTGTTCCAGTTTATGCTCATTGCCCCTTGTCCTGTCACTGGACACCACCGAGAAGAGTCTGGCCTCATCTTCCTGTCACCCACCCTTTAGATATTTATAAGCATTAATGAGATCCCCCCTCAGCCTCCTCTTCTCCAAGCTAAATAGACCCAGTTCCCTCAGCCTCTCCTCCTATGGGAGATGCTCCAATCCCTTCATCATCTTACTGGCCCTGTGCTGGACTCTTTCCAGTAGCTCCTTTTCTCTCTTGAACTGAGGAGCCCAAAACTGGACACAGTACTCCAGATGAGACCTCACCAGGGGAGAGTAGAGGGGGAGGAAACCTCCACTGACCTGCTGGCCACACTCCTCTTAATGCACCCCAGGACACCATTGGCCTTCTTGGCCACAAGGACACATTGCTGGCTCATGGTCAGCCTGTTGTCTACCAGGACTCCCAGGTCCTTTTCCCCAGAGCTGCTCTCCAGCAGCTCAGCCCCCAGCCTGTACTGATCCATGGGGTTGTTCTTCCCCATTCAAGATGGTTTAAGCATAAGGCCCAACTATGTTCACTCTTAAACCGATTGTTTTGTACTGCATTTAATCCTTATGGCATACACTAAATACCTAGATTGTATTAAAAAGTCATTCATAAAGCACACAGCTGCTATGGCAACAGCTTTTGTAGGAAGCAGATGTTCTCATCTCTCCGTAAAACCAGTAGCTATAATGGCACCTTGTATTCTTGGCGATACCCCAAGGAAATATATCCAGTCACAAGTGACACAGGCAGACTGCTGCTGCCATCAGCAGTTCTGTTGTCTGAAGCTTGATGGGCTCTTACTGGAGACATTATTCCTAACTAAGGCCTCTAAAGCAGGTTAAATAGCCAAGGCTGCCTCACACAGGGATTACTTCTGATGAGCTGCTGAACAGCAGCAGCTCTACTCTATTCTCAGCATCTGCAAAAAGCATTAATAATCACCACAATTACTACAGCAAAAAGGTATGGAGAGGTGCTGAACAACTGGCTACTACAGCCAGGGATTTATTAAAAAACACTGGCCTTTCAGGTTGCTGAGCACCCCTGACGTATTTTAATAAGAGAGCAGAAAGGCAGCCACTTGTTTTCATGATTTCCTGCAGGGGAGACAGCCTCATTCTGGCCCCTCTGTAGCAACCCAGACAATAACAGAGCATCGAGGCAGACGAAATCACAGAGACACAGTAACTACCCAATTGAAGCATTTTCATTAGCAGCATCTGAGCCCCTTCTCCTAGAAGCACTTTGGTAGAGCTGAGATCTGAAACAGGACTTTGTACCTTGAGTCCATGCCATTTTTCACTTGGTGTAAGGCTTGTGTGGCAAGCATCACGGAGGAGAAGAGAATGTGAGACTTAGCTCTCAGGGTGACAACAATGTCTACCTCAGCATAGCTCTGGCTCACGGCTACAACTTTTTGTAATGCACACATGCAGCTCCCCTTTACAACAGGCCGTTATAGCTGTGGGAGGATAATAAAAGCCAGTTATGAGAAGGTGAGGACTCTAGCTGCTAGACATGCCAAGTTGCTAATGACCCCACAAAGATGAAATCAGAGCCAGGGCTTGATCAACAAACAGCCTCAGCAGATGCTATTGGGGCTGGCTCTCCTGGAGCAACAGGAGGGGGTGCACTAGAAGCAGCTACAGCTATTTCTGAATGGCAGAACCTTTTGCCCCACAGCAATGCTGCCCAGTCAGCCTTACAGCCAGGCAGCTGTTTATTCCCTCAAGGGCTGTAAAGATTAAAAGAATACATCACATCTGTGTTGTCCTTGAAACATTGCCACTTCATTTTCGTCAAATCATATCACCTGCTGCTTCAGACGCAGAGTCAAGAAACAAACCTCTGCTTCCCTAAAAAAATCAGAAAGAGGAGAAAACAAATGGCCCCATCCCAAGCAAAGCTTTCTGCTCTATTTATTACATTTAGCAGCATGAGCATGCCTTTTCCCCCATCCTTTCTCCAGCCTAGTGTGAACAGCCTGCCCCAGGCTCTGTGAATTAACTCTCCACAGGAAAGATGTGACCTATGACGCACAAGATTATTATGTTTTTATTTTTTGAAATGTGTTTCCAGTCCAGACAGCAAAAAGCAACAGGTTCCTTCAACAAGGCTGCATAGAAGGGTAAAACCAGTCATCAAGACTCCTAAAACACCCTGCCTAGAAAAGCAATAAAAAAGGAGCATTTAGGAGAGGACGTGCTCTACAGTCCCTCAGGCTCTGTGTCCCTCACACACAAGCTTGCCTGGCAAGGAGAGGAAAGGTGAAGGAAAACATGGCTCAGTCAGGCAAATTAACAGCTGTAGCAACCAGGTCTGCTGCTAATTGAACCTACTCTTAGCTGGGGAAGAGGCGGAGGGTGGGAAAGTCAATATTTCCTTAACTCACTCCACAACTCGGGATTCAGTCTGCTCTGTGTCACCAGGGAGTCTGAGGGACCTCTGCTTTTGTTACTGTTGCTTATGAAAATCTCTCTCAACACATACCTTTGATCTCCACATAAATATTTTTTTGATTATCTATCACAGGCTGTGGCCCAAAGGCAACACACATTTTCATATCATCAGGATTTTTCTGTCATGTGTATAACTCAATTAAGAAAGGAAAAGACACACATGTGGGCATATTTTTCAGCAGTTTGCTGTAGACTGGGAAAGCAGTTATTTTCTTTAGCTGCTGCTGCTATAAATATAAATGTGTAGATATGAAAATATTAAGATATCCTTATTTATAGCTATGTGAATAAGTGAGTTTGTGGGGTGCTCGCCAAAGAAAACCAAACAGTCACTTCACTGACTAAAAATGACAAGCTTTTTGGCTTCCTTGGTAAAACAAAACTGAAAATGCTCATTTCAGAGCAATAAAAAAATATGGTAATCCAATATGAAAGTATTTTGTTCATTTCATGCCATATTTTAATGGCAATCTTGATAATTTTATAAGCAAGATAAGGTTCTTTCAAAAGAAAAACCACCTCCAAACCCATTATTTGTTGAAAACATCAAACAAAATCTAGTCATATTTTTTACCTGACCCATTTGGTCATGTATAGCTTCAGTCAACCAAGAATACCAAGGAAGTTTTCCAGCCCTCTTTTACCACAGCACCCAAGAGGAAATATATTTTTCTTCCTTTCTAGTCTCAGAAATTTGGTCTTGAATAAATAAAACACTGCTTGCAGTGACTGTGGGGTCACCACGGGCAATGGCCAAGCCTCTCTGTGGCTGCAGACAGCACTCACAGCCTGGGTGCAGCTCCCTGCTACACCAAACACTGACTCCAGACATCATCTGTTCAGTTCAGCTCTGCTCTCTTCCACGTACATCAGTCTTACTGACTAGAGCAAAGCAAGTGTAAACACCTAAACATTCACTATTGCACTGATAACTTGTCTGTGGGCACACTGATCATTGCCAGTTTTGTTTGATACCACGGCAACACATTACCTGGGATTTGGCTGCCAACCACGGTATTTTGCTTATTTTGCAAGCAAGATGGCATTTTGTAATTCTAGTAACAAACCATTAAGATGGGCAATTAAATATATTATATGGGGAATTAAATATAAGAGCAGGAGCAATTTCTGTCACTGCACAGATCCAGGCAGATGTGTACGTGTTGTGTTGTTTAGTTTAACAGAAGAATCCCAGCAGCAAGAAAAGGCATGGCACCTGGCTCCCTGGGCAGTAAGGTCCAGTCTGATTTGAAGCCCAGAAAAATCAAGCCCAGTTTCTTGACCTGCGTCAAGCAGCTGTCAACATGAAAGCTGATCTGAATTCTCAGTGTTCCCAAATTATAATTTAAAATCTTTTTGTTCATAATGCAAACTAATGTTTCTGCCCTCGCAGCTTTGATGTCAATGTATACTCAATAGCCAAACTAAAAATAAATGCATAATCACTGAGGTAGAAAATGAATAATCACAAATTACTGTTTAATATCCCAGACTGGTAACTTCTGGCTGGAAGTCTTATACTAGGCTACTTTTCAGGTAGTGCCTCTACCCTAGTTGGTTCCCAGTTGCACGCACCTTTCAAGCATGACATTTCATTGTTGCATTTTGGAAAAACATTTAGAAAATAAGCAATGTATGTTCTGAAATGTTACCCACATTGTAATGCATTCGCTTCCTTGCATGTTCCCAGTCAGCAGAGTCAGTCCTTCACCTGGCTTCTGCCACCAAGCAACATCCCTGTGCAAAGACCTCTCCCTTTTTCTGGTACTCAGTGGGACATCCCTGCCCCAAGTGTTTTGATCCCAACCCTTGACACTCCCTGGCTTGTCTTGAGTCATCCCATCTGTAACACCATTATCCCCAGGTTCCTTATGCTGGAGGAAATACAAAACACGTCTGCTTTTTGCACTCCATGTGTTGAGTAGCCTTGCTTTAAAATTTGTACAGAAAAGGCATTAAAATAACAATCTGTCAACTCAGCAAATACTAACATCATTCCCTTACTCTAATCTTTACTTCGGCATTTCTTGCTAGCTGAGTTCCAGGGGCCAGCATGACAATGCTGCTTGTCTGGGGGGGCATTTCTTGGAGGTCATCTTCAACCATATGAGTGAAAAAACTGCAGCACCTGGACTCTCAATTCTGGCCTTCACAGCTGACCTCCAGTGCTAACAGGGGCAGTCTACAGAGTAGCCCCTTTCCCTCTGCTCTTCCTTATCATCTGCACTTGCCTACCAGAGGCACCTTTGGGCAGTAACAGCTTCTTTTGGCCTCATTTCTCCTCTCCCTCTCTTCCACCCGTTCCCTCATAGGAACTTTGTCTTGATTTTCTCAGGAACGCATCCACCACAGGGAGACTGTAATCTAGCTCACAGATAATATTTAACATACTTCAAAATGTTTATTTCCAACTCATTTACATTTTGTTATATTTGCAGTCTTCCATCTCTAGTATTTTCTCTAAGTTCTTTAGCTGGGAACGAAAAGCCAGATCCTGGGACTAAAAAAACAAGCTTCCACAAGGAAAGTTGTTCTGTGAATTGTTCTTTTAACAAACAGGGAAAGGATTTAAAAGCCAAAGAGACACAACAGTGACTACAGCCCTGACTGAAACCTGCCTCGTAGCCCCTGTCTGTATTTCAGCATCCCCTCAGCCACAGCACATAATATAATCATTCTCTTCTGATCAGTCTCAGTCAATATCAATGAAAGGCTCAGGCATTTCAACACAACCATAAGTCTGCTTTCTCAATCTTCACAACAAAGGCATCATTTTCTTGCTCCTTCTCTGCCAAAATAATCTCTGTCCCTGAGTAAAGTTAGATTTCAAGGGAAAGTGCAGAAGGTCTTCAAGAACCTCATTAAAATGCTCTTTTCATTGGGGCAAGGCAGATGTTTTTATTTGCAGAAAATCAAATGGAGTTCCAGGCCAGGGGCAAACATATGGCACAGTAAGTGGTAACAGGCAGTCTGCACTGGCGGGGCGGGTTTCATTTTCTACAATGGGCTTTTGCAGAAGGTTAATCCCTGACATGTTTCAAGGAGGCAAATGCCAACCTGTCGTACATGCAGCCGCATATAATGGAAAGATTTTTATTGCCAAGGACAGAAAGCTCAGGAATGCTCATCAAGTTCACGTTTCTCCCAGAGAGCCACACTGAACAGCAAGTTTCTGAGTATGAGCCTCTGCTCACAGTCAAACGAACACGAACGAAGGAATGTAAACCTTCAGGTGCTGGAAAGGGGCAGGTAAGTACAATGTGCAGGTGCTATGAAGGACCTGGCTAGTCCCTGGCATCCCACATGTTCCCCGTATTCTTCTATCAAGCTATGAAAAAATGAGCCCTTAATATTTCTAAGCCTTTTAATGAACAGATTCAGTGGACATGTGGTTTATATAATACCGAGGCTTTAAAGGCCTAATAAATGGAAAGGGAAGTGCATTTTTTTAAGTGACACTAGAGCAAAGCAGGACATTTGTTGCTCCCTACACCACATGCATTTAAGCTGAGCCTCACAATAGTTACAAAATTTTGTAGATCACATCCTTGAGGTAGCCTAAGATACAATTATCTTAGGGAAATCCCTCTAGCTCCCAGCAGAACTGGTGAGCTAAACCTTGTAACTGAATTACACTACACTGAGAACGAAGAGCAGAAACCTGTACTAACAGCAAGACAGGTATTCAGGTTAGCTGTGCTTGCACGGCTTTTACACACCTTGGGACCTTGCTTTCTCCAGACGGACTGGCCTCAGCCAATCCAGATCCCATTTTAGAGTTCTCACTCTGTGTAACCTCAATGCAAATACAGCAACAGTGCTAAGGAGAGGGCGGGTGTGAGATGCTACTGCCTTTTCTCTGAATGTGTTGATACAAACCCAGCCCCTGAAATACAGCTCAATATCTCATACAGCTCAAGTATGAGATACCAAAGGAGTTACCCAGACAAGTTCCAGTAGACTAGTGTGTCGAGAGAGCTGATCCATGAGCAAAACTGCTTTACTCAGCATCTGGGTTAGAAGCCAAGTCCCTTATAAGAACAGTTGGCCGAACAGATAGGAGAAGTCAGTTCCTTCAAACTTAGTGGTACCAAAGAGGATGAAAAACAATCTAAGATACAGTTCAATACCAAAGCCAGCAGAAAGATGACTTGAAAACTGGGAGGAGGAAAAATAAGGAATTTGATCATCAGAGTAAGGAATCTTTTCTATCCAGATCTAAAAAGTTACCACTGATCACTGAATAAGTACTTCCTCTAACTTCGTCCTGCTTGCAGCTTGCAAATTTTGCTGAAATGATACAAAATACCACATCTGTTATCCCTGCAAAATAGTCTGTCACTTGCAGCTTATCCCCATCCTCCTCTCTGGAGCTCTGCTTTTGGGCAGCTCCTGCACCTGAGGCAACTGACCTCTCCTGGCCTCTGGTACTGCCAGCGTATAGAGGTTACAGAAATGCAGCCATTCCTTCCAGGTTATTCTCCTGTGCTTTCTCTCTAACAGCTCCCACCTCATCAGCTGCTGTATTCAGATTAAAAAAAGGTCGACAGCTGAAGAAGAGCACTGTAAGGAACAGGTGCCACAAATGAGCTTTCCAGTGTTTCACAGGTCATCCTCTGAGAGACAATCACAATAAATACAAATTTCTTTCTTGAATTACATTTCTAGCTTTTTCCTCAGAGCTATATTTCAGAATACCCTTGAGCACTTACATATTTTAGTATGTTATTGCCCCTGCATATTTACAAGAACAATACTTTACCCTATCATTGTTTTTCACCTGATTCATTTTAAATCTGAGCATCTCTATTTCTGCTGCATTAAAATCTCATAGCAGGCTTATGTTAAAAAAAGTAGATTTTTATGAAGCCTCTGACACAAGAAGCTGGCATTATATATGACATATGAGAGCTACATTAATGTTGCTGTTTGCAGACAACTTTCCAAACTTGATTTGTTTGAATTCTGATCTTAAGAAGTCCCCAAGTTTTTTCCTTAGTCTCATGATTCATTTTTGATTAAAACCAAAACAAAACCAAACACTCACAAATAATTCTGCCTTGTTCTTGTAGGACTTACTGAAATGATTCTCTCCAGGAAAGAAAAATAATTTGTATTTCTACTGTCTAAGAATTGTGAAACTCCTGAACAAGACTTTTCTTCTGGCAGGAGCACTGCGAATTATTCTTAGCACATGCTGACATATATGCAGGTTTTTCCCTCACGGACACAATGGAAATCTGTCACCAGGAAGCACTTCTTTGCCCTCCAGCTGGAGGTGCATTATAGCCACAGCTCTGACATGCACATTCTGAGGAACTGACATCAGTTGAAATTTCCACATTACAGAAAGTTTCAGCAGATGCAGGGGTTTGCAAACAGATTCCAGTATATGCTGCATTGATGTAACTGTCTTCATATGATTACAGATCGCAGTGTTGGTAAACACATTCAGCCAGAAAAGCAACAAACTTCATCTGATGATATTTACCCTGGAACAACAAGTAGCTCTCAGTATAGTATTTTGAACAAGGGACTTGTCCACCATAAACACAACATCCCTCTATCTGCTGTTGCTCCTTTTACCCACACAGTACAAAACTAAAGAGCACATGGAGTACCTCTGCTCATTACTGCTGCTGCTCCTTTCAACCCCAACCTGTTTTCCAGTTTTTCAGGACAGCAAGATACTCTGGTTTGTCCCGGTACAGCCCCACCTTCAGCTGTTAACAGGCCGTACCCATGCAGCTCTTCACCACTGGTCCAATTTAGGTTTTATTCCCATTAGGTCATCTCAGTCTGCTGCCTAAACAGCCCCAGACAAAGATTACGCTGCCACAGCAGTTTCTACATGGAAGAGCTATTTTTTGTTAATGCCTGTCATGCCTGTAGCAGCATGAAACTGCTCCACACAACCCTGTGACCTGAAGTCAGCAGTGTGAGATGGAGCTGCTTTAAAGTCAGCTGGCTGCCAGCCACCAGAGAACAAGCTTTCCTTTGGGGCTGCTGTTTAAGGCTTTTTTAAAAACCCACTTCAGAAAATACAGTTTTGATTTTCCATATGTTAAAGTGACCTGCAACGGGTGGTGGTGAGAGAAAGATAGTGGGCTACTTAAATCCAGTGTTATACAGGTATAAATATATTTTTTTGTTGTTGTTCTATATGAGTACACAACAACCTTGTTCTCTAGACATCAAGTGCAAAAAATGAATTTAATCAGTTTGGTCATGCAATTCAGATCAAAGCAGGGTTTCAGCTGCACTAGGAGAACGTTTTGGGTGCTCTGAATGTAAACAACGCACTCAAAATTAGCCAAAATACTGATCCAATACATCAATGAGCTGGGAGGTGCTGAAGTACGTAACATAGCTACAAAACCCAACGGAGCATGTAACAGAAGGGATGGACAGCATGGCAGTGATTTTGCAATGATGACAAAGTGACATTGATCCAACAGATTACAAAAAGAAAAAAAAGAACATACCTGTCACGTTTTTGCAATGCTTGGGTCTCAGTTACTAAAAATGCTCAGGTACCTACCACCAACAGGATGTGATTCAGGACATTTTCTAGATTAAAGCTACATTTTTATCCTCAAGCTTGTTAGTTCTTCCTAAATTGGAAGCTAACAGAACACCAAAGAAAATTTTGAGCAGTGACATCTCAGCATTTCCTTTTCCAGATCCAAGAATTAATCAGCTATGCAGTAATGCATCTTGCCTGCTTATGGCCAAGATGCACTTCCTGATCCAGACTGTGGCTGCTAAGTGACTTCAGTTAACATTAGTTAGAGAAAAAGGTAAGAGGGAAAGATTTTCTTTCCTGTATAGGTGATCCACCACTGACAATACTACCATGAACTCTGAGGACAGGCTGTCAAAAATAAAGGTCAGGTCCACCCTGTTCTCCAAACCCTTTTCCTGCCTGTTTATGCGATCAGACATATCCTAGCTCATAAGAAGATACAGGAGAAACAATGGTTCCATCTGCAAGACAGCAGACAACACATGCAGACAACAGGAAAAAGGGCTAAGAAAAAGAAGGGTTTGTAGGGCATCCCCTCCCCGCCCTGCCAAAGAAACCAAGTTTTTCCTAGTTGGAAGAGGTCTAACACTGAAGTCCCCTGCCAATATTAGTAACTTCCTACTGTCACGATAAAGGGAATTTCAAACTTTCTGGTACTTTCAAAACAATCAATACCTGGAATTGGCTGAGAAACACCCAGGCATTTAGTTTGCGAACAATAAATTATTTCCTATAGGCTGAACATCCAATGAAGGCATCACCAGTTGTGATGTCCCAGCTCAAAAAGCCTTGTTCTGTTTCCTGGTTGCAGCAGGGCTTTCTTTTGGTTTTGCTTTGACTTGGAGGGTGGGCAGCAGCAAAGGAGGCAGCTGACACTGCCACACACAACTCCCTGCCACACAATGAGAAGTACCATTCTGCCATGCCAGGCCACTGTCAGGCAGCTGCGTCCTCAGAGAGCATCATGTCAGTAGACACAGTTTTTGTAATGGGCATCAAATGTACACATGGATTCATTAAAACAGGACTGCTGCCTGGTATCTGTTTTGAGGCACTAATAAGTTTTAAACACTGAACCACAGCTGTGAACTTACCTAGAAGTACCGAGTATCCAACACACACACACCAACATGTCCCTAAAACATGCTGCAAACCAATCTTTAGATTTACAGATCATCAGATAACTACGGATGTGCAATCTTACAACCAACTAAATCACTCACATTCCAAATTTAATAGTAATAACCACAGGAGATAAGGCAAAGTATCCTTAATGCAAAATTGCAACTCCAATTTGTTATACCAAACAATAACTACCAAACCTATATCCTCTGTTGGTTCCTGTGAATTGAGAGGCTGAAAGCTTCACCTTGCATGACTTTCCATGCTTTAAGTAATATACTCCCCCCTCAAGCTCCCATTCAGTTCAGATGGCTGACTGGGTTGGTTTGTTTGCTAATAAAGTGTTTCCTAGCATTTACATACCAGATTGTGGGTCTGCCCCTCTTCATTTTGGTGCTATTTTTGTCTGGTTTTGAATCATTATTACCATCACCTGCTCTTGTTTTAGTTTATATTGTCTTAACTCACCCCATGATCTATCACAATTCTCTATCAGCCAATTCTGTATCCACTCCCCAATTAAATTCTCAAGGCAAGAATTCAAAGCAATTTTAAAATGATAACTGCTGTTTCAAAACTGAACAACTATCCTGTTCAAGGCCAAGGGAATCTGTTGCTGTAATGTCTCCAGCCTTCCCTGCTTTAATGAGGCTTTCAGAGGGGGAAGGGAGGAGGCAGCTCTGCTCTCATGAGAGGGACATGCTTTTATTACTGATCTGTCAATCTGAGCTAAAAATCAGTTGTGCCTAAACCTTCCTTCTAGGAATAGGAGAGGAAGAAAATATGTGAGCTGCAAACATCAAAGCAATAATAATCTAGAGTTAACTTCTTATCGATTCTCATTTCATCTACATCAACTCATCCAATTTTGTTGCTGCATGACTTCACTTACTATTACATCTACTTATCATGTGCTGGGTAAAACAAAATGGTACAATCACTGCCAAGGACATCAGTGAACAAAGGTTTTGCCTTCCTTGCCCCAGCTGCTCTCTGCTTCTCTGCAGCTTTCACAGTCAAGAGCCTGCTCTGTACAAAGCCAGTGCTTCAGCTCCTGGTGAAGTGTTTCAGTGCACCAGCAGTGAGGACTGCCTTCCCACAGCAATTCTGCTGCGCTGTTATTCTTACACCAGTGTGAGCACTTTTTTCCCCTTTTCTCCCAACATCAGAGCAGCTTGTGTTATCCCCTCTTGCCCCTGAATCAGACCACATCCTGCATTCAGGACATTCAAGTGCAGAATAAAACCTTTAAGTCCTTCCAACAATGTCATTAGAGTAATTCTATCTTCAGGAAAAGCAAACAACCAGGCACCCAAAGGTTAAAAAGGATTTCCATGTTTGATGGAGCATGGTTCAAGTGACAGACAGAATTAACTGATTTTACAGCTGTGGAAGGGCAATGATGCTCTGTTAAGCCTCCTTCTTTGGTGGTCCTTAAAACTGGATATCGCGTATTGTTATCAATAAATATGGTACTTTCTGCTCATGCTCTATATGCTGCCATTTTTCCGATAAAGTAGTCAGCAAAAACACAGTTGAAATCTTTTTCCCCCTTTTGCTCAGGACCGTCAACAACATCCTGTAATTGAAATGGGAATTAAAGCCATCTCAACACTGCATGTTGCCTCTTCACAAAACCTCCAGTTAATAGTCTTTGCACCAGCAACATTGAAGAAGGATCCATCCCCTCCCTGCATGGCAGTACACCACACAGGAGCTATATTGTGCCATCATCATGGTCCACTCTGTCTGGTCCCTGCTTTTCATCAGGCACAAATGGTGACAGCCTGACAAGTGCATTAAAACTTAAGCTATCCAAAGGCAGCCAGACAGAAACTTTGTGTATAGACCTCCTAGGGTATTCTGCTTTGCTTTAGCTTCCTAAAAATAGGTCTTCAGAGAGGAGTGAAACTTCTGGGGTTTGCTTGGGGATTTTTAACTCATTTTGAAAAGACTCTCTCATCCATAGGCTTTTGTTACTTTCAGCAACTTAGAGGTCAAAAAGCAGATGTACTGACAAAGGAAACCTGACCTACATCTTGCCTCACGACGTTAGGTTACATTTTTCCTGTACATGCTTATGTAATAAAGAGAAATGGTGCACATCAAAGGGGATTCAGGAATCATGGCCTCTGCTCCTGCCTCCTCGGTAGCTTTTCACCCAGCATTGGTGAATTCCTTTAAATTTCTCTGCTGCATTTTCCTCTTTCTGCAAAAAACAATTAAAAATATTTACCGACCTCACACAGGAGACATAGCACTTCAGTTAATTAAACCTTGTAAAGACTTTAAGATCACCCAGTGAAGGGCTTTATAGGAATGCAAAGTGTGTCATAAACCCAGAAAATGATCCAGCAGAGACACAAAGGTCGTATGTGAAGTGTGTCAAATAAAGATCCTGTTTAGATTTAAAGAAAAAGGTTGTAATTGTGAAAGAAAAAAGCTAAAATGCCTCTCACTGCTACTTATCGCTATCTTTAAGTAAAGGCCTCTTTAAGTTTTGGTGTCAAAAAAGGAAATCGGCTCCTTTCAATACTTCAAAATCTGAAGCCAGCCACCAGTGACTGGGTTCTTATAGGGCTGACGGACAGGATCAGGATCTCCTGAGCTGCAAGAGGAGCAAACAACATGGAGATAGGGACAGAAGGTGTGCGCAAGGGCAGGGGATAGGCTTCTGCTTCTACTGCAGCAATCTGCAACGTTAGGAGTAGATTTTGCCCCCAGGGCATTTCACAGGTACTGCTAATGCCAGATACCATGCACCAGCTTAAAAGCTTGCCAGCTGCTGGCCTGATGATCCAGCATCACAAGTCCAGTCACGGATCAGGGCAAATACTTTACAGTCCTTGGTGTAATAATTACATAGCGGTGACTGCACCATTTCACAAGAACTCAATGCTGCCTTGTGACTCTTTTGCTAAGCGTGAGGATGCAAACAGAGTCAGGATCACAGGATCACAACTTGGCCAGAGAAGGAGGACTGGCAGGTGAGGGTGACCCTCCCAGGAGGGCCTGGGTACCTTATGCTTTAATCAGCGAACAACAGTCACAGTGAGCACCTGTACTCCTGCTGGAAACCTGGCCCAGTGAATGTTTCTGACAGTTCATTTGGGTGCCCTGAAAGCTACCAAAGGTTTATGTAATTTCATAGAATCACAGAATGTTAGGGGTTGGAAGGAACCTCTAGAGATCAACTAGTACAACCCCCTTGACAAAGCAGGATCATCTAGAGTAGGACACACAGGAATGCGTCCAGGCGGGTTTGGAATGTCTCCAGAGAAGGAGACTCCACAACCTCTCTGGGCAGCCTGTTCCAGTGCTCTGTCACTCTCACAGCAGTTTCTCCTCATGTTGAGGTGGAACTTCCTATGTTCCAGCTTGCACCCATTATTCCTTGTCCTATCACTGGGCACCACTGTGAAGAGACTGACATCTTGCTCTTGACCCCCACTCCTAAGGTATTTATAGACATTAATAAGATCCCCTCTCAGCCTTCTTTTTTCAAAATTAAACAGCCCCAGTTCTCTCAGTCTATCTTCATAGGAGAGATGTTCAAGTCCTTTGATCATCCTCGTAGCTCTCCGTTGTACTCGCTCTGATAGATCCCTGTCTCTCTTGAACTGGGGAGCCCAAAACTGGACACAGTATTCCAGGTGTGGTCTTACCAGGGTAGAGTAGAGGGGGAGGAGAACCTCCCTCAACCTGCTGGACACACTTTTCTTAATGCACCCCAGGATGCCATTGGCCTTCTTGGCCGCAAAGGCACATTGCTGTCCCATGGTGTTTTGCCAATTACTAGGCCTAGCACAAAGGACACAGCCAGCAGTAGAACAAACCAGTAACCAGATTCTGTTGCACACAAAAGGGTCAGTACATGGGTGATCGCTGGGGGTACAAACAAGTCAATCAGGTTACACATAGTAGACATCAGTCCCAGCAACCTCAAGAATGATATAACATTGCCAACAATCGGTGGAACAAAAAAAGCAACGAAGTCTCCCATGGCAGAGATGGGACACAACCAAGACAATAGGCTGATAATATAGGAGAGAGGTAGCTTCTCTGCCTCAAATTCCTACAGCATTGTTTTTTTCCCCTAACAGTCTTCCTATATCACGTGTGAACCTCAGGGTGTTACATAAGGTTGCATAAGGTTGGAGAAAGCACAGGAGTAGGGACGAAGCACGTAAGCAGCCACCCTTCCTATTTTACCTGGTGAACAATATGATATTCAGGGTATCCAAAGTCCTTTACAATGCAGACCTCAGCAGTGGCCTCACACTCTTTCAGGACCAGACAGTGAGTACTTAAGATAAGAACTTCTGTGATGAATGATCTCAGCATCTTCTTTCCATTGCTCCAGCTTCCTCTGCTCTTGAGCAGCAGCCTACCCCTCACCTCCCCCAGCCACAAGCTCTGCCATGTATCAGGATATTCCAGGGGGAAAGGCAAAGTGAGCTGAATATTTCCCAGTCTATCATCATATATTTTGGAGATGCAGAAAAAAGGCAAATATAAGCCCATGTTCATTTGTTCCCCTCAGGATGTCAGCACTTCAGTGCACTAGGTTGTGGTTCAAGATTCATTCCTGCCAGCAATGGTCACCAAACAATAGGTGTGTGATGTGGGTAAGGCGTGCAACCTAAATTCTTCAGAGAGTGCGCATTACAGTTCACACAGGCTGCAGAAAGGCAGGCAATACTGTTATTCAGCACTAAGGTTGCTGCCACTAACTCATCACCATGCTGTTTCTGAAAAAACTCTGACTTTGCTTAAATCTGGCCAACTGACTTTGTATCGCTTCAGCACCTCCTTCTAATGACTGCAGAACTTCCAACCATAGCACTTCTGATTCACTCATATGTGTCCAAAAATCCAATTTACAGGCTTTTGCCAGTAGCAACCATGATGAAAATGCTATTTGTGAATCTGAAAAAGAAAAGATGGTGTAGAAGAGGGAAATACAACAATCAAGGCACAATCCAGTTCCACAAGAATAAACTCTACTTTCAAACCTCCTCAAATTAAATTTAAATGAAAAAATTATTTCTGAAGACACATTTCTCATTCAAGGAAGCCGCAGCTCTTCTGATTCCGAGTGCCTAAACAAATATATTGCACACACCACTTTTAATCTATGACCATTTATTGCAGGCTCCAATTGCATGGCCATCTCTCACATTTTAAGTCACTCTGGGCCTACATTTTACACCTTTGTCCTACCATTTCATTAGTTTTCATGTATCATCCAAGAAGTGTGAAGTAACAGAGACCTCCAAAGCCACTAACCTTCCTTCTATACTGAAACAAATATCTCAATGGCAGGCCATGGGAGGATGTCAACAAATGGTGTCAAAACACACCATCTGTTTCCTCTGGTAACACACTACCATCAATTGGCTCACCAAGCAGCAAACGTCAAAATTCACAGAGAAGCATGGTGGATTTTTACTGTTAGAGGAAACATTTTGGGGTTTTGTCTACTTAATATTGGAAACTTAGTACTTTCTCATTATAAATCCAGCTTGTTTGCAATACAGATATCCCCTGGGGAGAAAAGTAAACCAAGGGAAGACTGAAGCAGAATGTAAACAAAGAAGCTGAAACAACTGGTGGATGCTGTTTGCTCTTCCATGTATTTTCAGGAAACACTCTTACATACATAGATAAATGAGTATTATCTTATGTGGGAATAGTTCAAAGCCGTGTCAGGGGAGGTTCAGACTGGACATTAGGAAGTATTTCTTTACTGAGAGGGTGGTCAAACACTGGAATGGGCTTCCTAGAGAGATGGTCAATGCCCCATCTCTGTCAGTGTTTAAGAGGCATTTGGACAATGCCCTTAATAATATGCTTTATCTTTTAGTTAGTCCTGAAGTGGTCAGGCAGTTGGACTAGAGATTGTTGTAGGTTTCTTCCAACTGAAATATTCTATTCTATTCTATTCTATCCTATCCCCAGGCATATGATACTTGTTTTTAACAAACATTCTTTGCTGCTTCTAGCTGCCTCATTTTTATTTATTGCTAAGTGTAAAATGTCAGTTCAGGTATTCATTGACGTCTTTCCCATCCACTGACACTGTTTTTTTTTATTTTCATGTACAAGTGAGACCACCTCTTTACCATGCTGCCAGATAGACTGAAATGTGCACTGGTCAAATCAACTACATGCAAAGATGGTATCAACCAACAAGAGCACCAGAAAACAGGTAATAACAACATGAATATCTCCAAGTTTTACTAGGTATCTTTATAAGCTACCAATGACATTGATCTGCAGTCTTATCCAACCTGAATATTCTCAGAACTGCCACACCAACTCCTTAAGCGATCTCGCTCAGACACCCCTCCTAGTGACTGCACTGTGTGGGTGACCCCTGGGGTTGTCAGGATGGTACCTGCAGAGAGAAGCATAGTCCCAGCCAAGCAGAGAGCTATCACAACAGGGAACAGCTTTAGGCTAGGAAACCCTGCACCCAACTGGTGAGTGCTGCAGCAGCCAGTGCTCTGTGCCAGCCCTTGGGGGATGTGCGCTGCTCCTACCCTGAAGTCAGGAGGCCCTCTCTTTCTCCTGAGCTTAGATGCCTATGATGCATGGCTGGGAGACCCACAGTTTAGCCACAGCACTCTGACATCCAACTAGCAGAGAAGAAAATTTCTGGGAGCCTGAAAATGACATTACATTTTCATTGACAGCAAAATTCATGGCAATGTTTTCAAGAGTGCTATTCTCACAGGAGAGTTAAGAATCTATCTGCATACTTGGAAAAGGGGAAGGTTCTTAGAAGCATCATAAACAGAGCAGCTCTTGTCACAGTCTGAATTACCCAAATATATTCCTGGTCATTTTGAAAGTCTGCCATTTACTTTCACCATTAAATCAAAAATGTGTTTTTCACAAGATCTGTTCCCCCAAACAGGTTATAACTGCCCCTCTGCCACCAGGAGTGAATGCTGAGAACTTTCAACTTCTTACATGAGCTGTATTAAAGCACTTCATAACTATGTCTTGGAAGAAGAGGGAGCTGAGGTCTGATAACTTTCAGGTTAAGTACTTCTGTAATCTGCTACCATATGACATTGACAGGGAGAAAAGTCAATGACTTCATTTAATGATTTAAGGATTAGAACGAGTTTGGTTTTGTATCAGACTTGGCTTAAGAAGGATGAGCTGCATTCATTAGAAAATAAAGTTTAATTAATAAGCTACATCTAATTAAAATTAGCTAATAAAGTTCAGGGGAAAAAAAAACACACACAAAAAAAGATAAAGCAGTTTTAAACTAGACTATGTAACTATGATGTACAGCTCTGCATTTACAGGACATGAGAACAAATTTGACAACTGGTCATCTTCACCAGTATTTCTTTGAATTGATATTAAATGACAAACTCAGTCCAGACTTCACAGTTTGCTTTTGAGCTGCACTGCTTGGACTTATAGCATGCAAGAGATACTAGGTGCAGAGTTTGTGTGCAATCCATCACTTTTTCATCCCAACTGGAACAATAAAGACAGAAAGATACTGCATCTCCCTGAAATAAGATTTCTGCCCTGTCTCTGAGCCTGCACAGACACTAAAGTACAAGCATAACCCCATTTTGGAAAGAGAGGGCAAGAGGCGGCGTCAGGCCGTCTGCAGAGCAGGGAATTGGAGCTCTGCAATATTCATGAGCAGTTCCAGAATAGGGGTGCTATAACACACCTAGTGGTACCATCTTCTCCAGCTGTGCTCAGGGCATTAACAGGTGACTGGCAGCACAGCATCTCACCCACTGACCTAAGCAAAAGGCTTGAGGGTTTGGGGGAATAGAAAGAAGGTATTTTTATATCCAAATACTGTGTAAACATATGCTCACTTCATAACAGCTCTCAGGAGCATTACAATTACCTTCCTATTACCTCTCATACTGCACAATATGCACAACCAAAAACCAACTCATCTGCTGCTATTTTGGGCTGTTTTCCAGCAGGGCAGTTGACAACAACTGTAGGTAGTTGAGAATAACTGTAGTATCTCTGAAGTAATGGAGTTTGTTGTTTGCTTTGATGGCCATGTGTCTTTCCAAACCAGAGGTGCAAGACTATCAAGATTAGATGATGCAATTAGTCACACAGATTATCTTCTGTGCCAGGGTGATTCTAGTACACACCAGTCATGAACTGTATCACTTACCTAAAAGGTATAAGGACTGTACTGCACGCAAGTATATTTGTGCAAATGCAGATATGATACTAAGTCTGGTGAGTATTTCCAGAAGTGGTTGGTTTGGTACCTGCCTGTGAAACACTCAGAATAACAGGAGGAGGACGACAGGAAGATACAATGCTGATTAAGAAACATCGAGTCAACCTTTCCAGCAGTTTGGTAAAGGTTGTGCATTTGATCACTGTAAGCAGACATACAGCTTTAATCTACACAAACATGTACAGGGTCTCTCAGAGAAGTGCTATTTGCCTTAGCACTAAAACATCTGTCATTGAAGTTCTAACGAAATCTCATCCACTTTTACTTTTTCCACATGAAAACCCAAGTAATTCATCTTAATTATTGAGAATGTATAACGAGTTCTAGATCATGCAGACTCAGTTTACTGAATTCAGGTCATGGAGTAATTGACTCTTCATTCTACTTGCCTTCATTTTAGTTATCAGTGTTGAGACTGCCAACTCAGCAATCAATGTTGAAGACTATTTCTGGAGGATAAAAATCTGTATTGGCAAGAATCAATGAGAACAAAACAGGGCATTTCAAATTTTAATAATTGATTTTTTTAAAAACAAGCCCAAAACCATGAATTACCTAATCTCATATGAACATGACTTATTATTATCTTATTATCTGAACTCTGTTCATGCAAATGTAAGCCAACACATGCTGTAGCTACTCTGCTTGTACCATCTGCACCACTAATGTACAAATGCATACAAATAGCAGGAATACACTGAAAACTCGATTATGAAACTGCCACTTCACCTGTCTTTTCAAATGCACCTAAAGCGCAGCTGAGACAGAGAACATGACGACAGCAGCACAGAAGACCTTGCAAGAACAGTGCATTTCAGTAGGACCCATTTCTAGTACACAGAGGAGGCTCCAGCAACTCAGCATGCTGAAAGCTAGGCAGGATCTTTAAACACAGAGCTCATGGGAATTCAGCAGTTCCCCTTCCTTGCATTCTCTATGAAATAAATCAAAAGAGGTGGCACATCATGCTATTTTAAGATAACAGTATCATTAAGGGTAAAACACAAGCAGTTATTTTAAAACACAGCAATGCAGCTAAACTACATGAAGGCTCACCCCGAAGTCTGGGTCTGTCTCTGAAGCAAGGAATTTGCAAACACTGCACAACTAAGTTAAAACAAAAGGGTGAAAATGCAAGACAGCAAAGTACTGGCCAGCTACCCAAGGTATATTACATATGCAAAAGTTTCCATGCCTAAGTCCAGTTGCTGCTCCAGCATCTTGTGAAAGCTAGGAGCTCCTGTGTGACCACAGCGGGCTGAAATCCTCCCTCTTAAAATAAAGCACATTCTAAGAAGCTGTTACACAGCATCAGCTCTTGTGAACTGACAGAGGTGGGCAGGACACCGGCAAAATCTGACAGCTTATCTCCCTGGCAGTGTCACAACGGGCTGAGACACAACACGTACTAGCATCCATCTAGGAAATAAATCCGAAGCTTCAAGCTCTCACCTGGCAGGAGCACACGCTGGCAGCAGAGTCAGTGCCGGGGCAGGCACCTCTGATGCGACGGCCAGTGCAGCTGAGACTGCCACCAGCTGCGGCCAGCCCTGCCCGTGCTCCTGCTCCAGCTATCTGCTTGCTGGCAGCAGTCTCTCCCATGACTCCATCACCCAGGAATGGCAACCACCTCGCCCCTCAGGGCGCGGTGCTGCTGGGGGGCCCACAAACATAGGGACATAGGGACAGGACTGCCAGGAGCAGACCCTAAACCTCCTGGAACCAGCTTCCTTCACATAGGACAGACCTGCAGGAAGCACCACCGGGACAAAGGGAGGTCAGGAGGGGTGCCACAGGGAGACCATGACACTGGGGCAGGGCCGACTGGTGCCAGGCACCACATGTACATACAGACACAGTCGGACACACACACTCAGAGTTTGCCAGCAAACCCTCCACCCCCCAGTCGGGTCTGATCAAACCGTCCTTAGCCAGCTGGCCGGCCAAAGGCAGGCAATTTTCTTTTACAAGTTAATACAGTTAGCAGAGAGGAATGGATTGCAGTACTTCTTGTAGGCTACTCACCCAGGCACTGAAATGGTTGTATTTCTTTAAAAGCAGAATGCCTTCGCTTTGGGAAACTTATTTCCGTTTTGCTATTGTCATTTGCTAACTTACCCCAGATCCTGTAAAATCCCAGAAAAGGCTAGGATACAAGAAGAAACGATTTAAAAGCTGACGGTCAGGACAGGAATTTATGGAATGAAATCTTTAAGGGTAGGAACAGACAGAGCCAGCCAGCTAACACTTTCATGCCCTGTCTCTGACCAGCAAATTAATTTTGTGGGCAGATCAAGGGTTACAAGATGATTTAAAATACCTGCTCTTGATGTGTGCTTCTCCACATCCGCTGGGAGCCCTTTGCCTCACTAGCACGCTGCTGTGTCTCGTCCTCCTGCCTTTTCCAGCAGACCCACTGCAATCACAGTGTCGCAGTTCCCCAGGCCTTACAATCAAGTGGGGTTTGTTGTAAGAGAACTAAAAATAGTGCTGAATTTTTCATTGAAGCACTTGCTTGAGTGAACATAGTGCCAGTCAGCCCATGTGTCAGCGAGCTGGACAGACCTTAAATATTAAATATAGCTTAGATTCTCCTGGAAATATGGCCACTGACTTTTTAAAAAGATTTTATTTTTTTTTTTTTCTGATTCTGACCACTACAAGACAAAACAAGTGGAGTTGTTTTAAGAATACTGTCAGGGAAAGAATGAATCACTTAAGCTGCTTTTACGATAAAAGATCCCTAGAGGAAGTATATTGCCGTAGTGGTCTTTGAGCTGTTCAGATTCATATGCTCCCCTGAAAAACAAAGTTTCACATTGATGGGCTTTTCAGTTTTGTGTCATTTGTTTTTAATAGTTTGAACACCTGCTTCCACTGCAGAGTTAGTGTTAGCATGGGAAATCGAGCAGGATTTCATACTGGCTAACACCTCAAGAGGATGATTAATATAAGTGTCTGTCTTGCAGGGCTGTTAATGAGGTCCACTGAAAAGAGTACAAAGTGGCCCATAAGGACACTACATATGAAAGTTGATGGCATAGGTTGACAAGTCCAGGGAAAAAAAAAAGTAATCTCAGAGGGAATTACTTTTGCGAAGCTTTTCATTACTGCAGCTTGAAAACAATCACTGAAGAGAAAGGTTGCAAAAAATGTCATTCAAGACACAGATGCCAACATTGCGGCCCATGTCCAAGCTGGCATCCCAGAAGATTTAGATACAAAACTTCCAGTCAGCACACACCAGACTCACACACGTCCACACTGGGGCACTCAAGTGGGTAAGCCAAGAAATGAGAAGGTGCAGGTGATGGCTGGCAACAGCCACTTGTGGCATTTTCAAATGCTGGTAAAGCCACACACATTCTCCCAGTAGTGCTTCAGCCCATTGTGAAATGGGCACCAGAATATGCCTGACAGCAAGCCAGGATGCCCAAACCACAGAAAGTTAAGTCTTACTACTGCCAGCGGATATTACTCTGTAAAAGCATCTAGAAATCCAGACTCTATCACATAATATACACCACTAAGAAGGTGGCATCTATAACTCTAGTCTTTGCTACACTGAGTCACTATATGACTACACTTAGCAACTTTGTACGTCAGGATAAATTTGCAAGAAAATTATTTCTTCACCTCAACAAATAAACTGCCACTGCCAGAGAAGCTTTCCAGAAGTAGCTCTACAGGCAAAAGTAGTGCTATACATACATATATACATACACACCTACACAAAAAAATCCAGATACATATACTTTAAAGGGAGATTTCAGGATGGAAGTAAACACTAAAAAGTTGGAGACTTACAGAGAATATCAGAGGAGAGGCTCTGGTTTTTGTTTGTTTCACTGATTTTCATAGGAAGAAGTTGGAACTGAAAAGACCAAGGTGGTTATGTGGCCTGTTTGGTTGTTAACGTAAAATCGTCTTCTGCATTTTTGTTTCCACTCATACATCTTTGAAAATTGTTTTGATTTAATTTGTTTTGCAGTAGAAGTGCAATATTTTTGCTCTTGTGAAAGGGCTTGCAAATTTCTCCTCCTCCTTTCTGTTGCTGACAAAACATGCTGTAAGGCAGCTTTTAACATATACATAGCAGCAGAGGTAGCCACAAACAGTGTCTTCATTCCTGCTCCACTCCCCAGCTATTATTTATAGAGAGAATCAGCATTAACAGAGCACAAAGTTCTCACTAATTTAGCCTTACTTTGCCATCTATTACTTCCCATGAGTCGATCCTAATGAGAAAC
Source organism: Podargus strigoides (assembly GCA_028020825.1). Lineage (NCBI taxonomy): Eukaryota > Metazoa > Chordata > Aves > Caprimulgiformes > Podargidae > Podargus > Podargus strigoides. The sequence goes on along the minus strand of CM051621.1, from coordinate 60,287,589 downwards.
TACTTCAAAACACCTTTGAGGACCAGCTGCACCCAGCGAAGTCACCAGAGGAGATGAATATTCCCCTCCCAATACAGCATACTCTGATGCTATACAGCAGCTCTTTTGCCTACCAAAATCAAAGAGATTGTTGCCATTAGTATGAATGCAGCCCTGGGTCACAGCCTCTTGCAGTCACGTTGAGCAAATATCCCACTCAATACTGTTTTTCTCAGTAATTCACAATCTCTTCCCAGTCAGAGGAGCAATGAGAGAGCTATAAACATTACCTGTGCAAGCTCCCTGCAGCTGCTTCTCCTGCAGCGTGTTCATCTGTGGAGTGACCATAGAATACCAGCTTGGAAGGGACCTCAAGGATCATCTGGTCCAAGCTTTCTTGGCAAAAGCACGGTCTAGACAAAATGGCACAGCAACCTGTCCAGCCAAATCTTAAAAGTGTCCAATGTTGGGGAGTCCGTCACTTTTCTGGGGAGATTATTCCAACAGCTGATTGTTCTCATTGTGAAAAGTTTTCCTCTTCTGTCCAATCGGAATCTCCCAGGATTAACTTTACTCCTCACCTTTTCCAAGTGACTCCTTGTAAAAAGGGAGTCTCTGTCTTCTTTGTAGCCACCCTTTAAATGCTGGAACATGGTGATGAGGTCTCCCCTAAGCCTTCTTTTCTCAAGGCTGAACCAACCCAGTTCTCTCAGCCTTTACTCACATGCAGACTTCCCAGTCCTTTGATCATCTTTGTGGCCCTTCTCTGGACCCTCTCCAGCCTGTCCACATCTCTTTTCTATAGCAAGGACCAAAACTGAACGCAGTGTTCCAGATGTAGCCTGACAAGCATAGAGTAGAGTGGGGTAATGACTTCTTTATCTCTGCTGGTGCTGCCCTTGTTGATGTAACCCAGCATCCTGTTGGCTTTCTTTGCCACAGCAGCGCACTGTTCACTCATATTGAACTTGCTGTCCACCAGGACCCCCAGGTCCCTTTCCACAGAGATGCTTTCCAACCAGGTAGATCCCAGCCTGTGCTGCACTCCTAGATTGTTTTCCCAGGTGCAAGACCTTACATTTGTCCTTGTTGAACTTCATAAAGTTCTTGTTAGCCCACTCTTCCAGCCTATCCAGCTCTCCCTGCAGGATAGCTCTCCCTTCCAAAGTGTCCATTTCCCCACTCAGCAAATGTCTTCACGGTACACTTGATACCATCATCCTGATCACTTATGAAGATATTAAACAGCGTTCAGCCCAATATCAATCCCTTGGGGACACCACTCATGACAGGTTGCCAGTTTGGAAAGGAGCTATTTACCACCATCCTCTGGCCCATCAGCCAGTTCCCCACCCACCACACAGACCACTTGTCTAGACCATAACACATCAGTTGCTCTAAGAGGAGGCTGTGGGGAAGCATGTCAACAGGTTTGGAGAAATCCATGTAGACAATGTCCACCACTCACCCCACATCAACTGAGCAGGTTACTTTGTCACAGAAGGCGATCAGGTTTGTCAAGCACGATTTCCCTTGGTGAATCCGTGCTGACTTTTCCCAGTCATGTGCTTCATTTGACTTGTGATAGCTCTAAGGAGGATTTGTTCCGTAACTTTCCCAGGGACTGAAGTACAACTGATGCACCTGTAATTTCTTGTAGATGGGGGCGACATCAGCCTTCTTCCAGTCTTCTGGGTTGTCCCCTGATCTCAACGACTTCTCAAAGATTATGTGGAGCGGCCTTGCAACAACATCAGCCAGCTCTCTGAACACCCTCAGGTGGATATTGTCAGGGCCCATCGATTTGTAAGGGCCAATCTCCTGTAAGAGGTCACATACCAACTCTTTCTTCACTGACAATAGGTCTGTGTCCACATCATCCTGGATTTTTGTTCCCAAGGCCTGGGGCATGACCCTGGTGGTAAAGACAGAGGTGAAGAAAGTGTTGAGAACCTCTGCCTTTTCAGCACTATTGGTGACTCACTCTCCTGTTTGACACTGGGCCAGTGATGTAAGTATTCAACAGGCAGCCAGTGCCCGAGGAGTCAGACACTGGCTGACACAATGCTCAAGGGCTGGTCTGGTAACTCAAAAAAAACCCCAACAAGTGCACAACTAATGCTTAAAACCTATTCAGTGTACAAATCACAATCTTTAATCTTCACAGTGTAAGTGCAAAAGAGTGAGTTACACTTAGGCTACCTTAGCCTTTTTTGGTGGGTAAGGCTTTTTAAAAATAGTTTCTAAACCACAGGAGTTATGGCTCCTGATCAAGCACAGCAATTCAAGAAAAAGATAAACACCATTTCTGTGTGTGAATAGTGAATTACACATTTCACCTAAGCAAGTAAATAGCCTCACAAGGTGCACTACATCAAAGATCAGGCTCTCAACTTCTGAATTCCTTAAATGAAAATTACACTATAGCCTTTCACCTTCACTGCAGTTCATGGAAAAAGCAAGAAATCTCTGTTCCCTTTGTTGTCTCACACTTTGGCTCTCTGTTGCACCAGGGATTATTTAGAGCAATTTTCTGTAAACAGCATGTGTTTCTGTGCCTGCCACAGCACTGTGGGGCTCTGCTCCTGAAGTTTTTGGACGTCAGTTGACTCCAGAGGCATCCAGGGAAGGGAGCAGCTGTGTGTAGGTGGGCAGGGAACAAGGGGAAGGACAGGGAGATGGGAAGCTTAACAACTTCACTGCCTGCAGATATCACGATTCCAACTGTGGTTCCTTGCATCCAGATTGTTTAACAAGATTTTCTATCCTGTCATCTGGCCAAGATGAGGTGGGACTGTTTTGATGGACATTTTGCTTTCTTCCCTAGTACTATCACCAGCAATAAATTGCATTTCTCACCTGATGAAACAAACCGCTTAGTAATTTCTGCTCTGCCTCTACGGTGCTGAGTCTGCCACTTAAACTATTTGCTTCACCTTTCCAACATCCCAATGAAAAGATCCTTCATTATTACTGGAGACAGTGTAACTGAGCACACTGGGATTATTTTTAATACCTCATGCAACTTCAGAAAGCAATTTTTTTTTCATAGTGCATGCTAAAATGGACTTCAGCCTCTTCCTCCCCTCAGTTTTAGTAGTCTAAGGCAGGAATGTTTTCAGAGACACCAGCTGGGCTAAGCCCATGCAAAAAGACAGCAACACCCAGACATGCGATTTGTAAGGATCACGCGTTAGTGCAAATTTAGCTGTCCAGCATATTCCTTGTGTTTTATGATACACGTTTAATAATATGATCACATATATATAAAAGAAAATATGAAGGATGACATCTAAGCAGTGTAGGTACTCACAGAATACTACTGAGGGGAATCTTTAAAATACCCATCAATCCCCAACTGCTTGGGGAATTTAATGTGACAAGAACACTTTGAGTTCTTTCTTAAAAGCTCCTAGAAAACATTGGGATGTCCAGATTTGGGTCTGCCCTCCACATTATCAGCAAGTCTCTCATCATCAATAAAATAATCTCTATTGAAAGTAAAGCTGTTGGCTTGGCCCTCAAAATTCCTAAGAGCATCATTATGATGCTAGGCATTACTAGATGTTCCTATGAGAAGCTGAACTGTTCTTTCAATTACTCTGCTGGATAAACATGTTCCACAGGTAGGTGAAATGTCAGTCATGCACAACGATAACTGCAAACTAAAGGACATATCAAGAGGGAGACAAGATTACAATCACAGAAAAGTGAGACTCAGGCACAAAAATTATTTTCTACGAGGTACACATGCAGCATCTGGTTTTGCATATTCTCACACAGGAATATGTCTTCCCAAGTGCTTTCTCCGTTTCCTTCCAACTTCACTGCAGTCCAAATCAGCTGATATGTAAGAAATGAGCCTTTCTCCACGTGTTTGTACATTTGGAGTTTGAGTAGGTTATATTCACACAGCCCGCAGGGATGCCCAAATAACTCTGAATATGACATGTCGATATCTTCCCATGGAAGCTTCTGTCAGCTATACCATGTGAAGGGCTCTCAGCTGCACAACCATTTAACTTGCCCAATTACATTTTTGCCTGCTGTTCTGCCTTGCAGCTTTGATAAAGCCTCTCCAGGAGCTAGCTCACAAGAAGGGGTTGCCAAAATATGCTACTTTTCAAAGAGCTTACTTCTAAGGGGAACAGGAGACATGAGAAATGTTACAGCAGGTCTGGAAGAAAACATCAGAAAAAATTACTGTGTTGTTGTAACCCATAAGAACAACATATTTTCTATCTTCCTCTTATATCTCTTTGTTACTTTTGAAATGCACAGGTTCATAAACAGAAACTTACATGCAAATTGCCCTTTGGACATTAACTCACTTTCTGTTCTGATGCTAGGAAAACATGGTGTTTGTGTGATGCATCTGTCTTGACATAAGTAAACACCAGCTGTAATTTGCTTGGTTTAAAAAAATGTGTAAACTAAAATTTATTAATTAAATGGGGAATTTGGAAAGCTTAGATGTGGATTCAAAACTTATTACTCCATCACATCAACTTTGAGTCAAGGACACATGAGAACAGGTGGATATTCCAGTGTATTCTCTGTAGTAGTAACTCAGCACTTTGTTTACTTCCACCATTAACATCTTGCCTGACATAACCAAGTACGGACTTTAGTATCTCATGTGCTTAAGCAAAATCAAGTCATATATATGCTGAGAAGTGGTCATATGTTTGTTCCACCTGTGTCTCCCTCTGCATCACAGTGAAATGTTTGTGAGAGCACTGTCTTGGCTTCAGATCCAGAGAAACCAGAAAATAAGCAGAGGTGCTGAAGATGAACACAGTTTGACCATGAAAAATAACCCTTTAGGTAAGCCAGAAAAAGCACATTACTTGCTCTTACATGGAAAACAAAACTTATCAAACTCTTTGCCTTTGGGAGACACAGACAGCACATACTGCAAATCACAGGGTTTGTTTCCCAGCAATTTTTCCAACAGCTCAGCAATGTGTGCCACCAGAGTAGTAAAGTTCATCTGCAATATCGCAGTTATGAAGCCAACTCTTTAAAGCTGTTCCCTCCTAGGTCATCATTTCAAACACAACCCTGGTCTGAAATGATAGAAACCTGCCACAGCCCAACACCTGAAAAAGAAGAGTCATGAATACTCATCTTCCATATCCCTCACAGGTAAATCCTAAAATAATAAGGGTCTACTGGGTATTAACTACTGTCTTCCAGGAAATAAGACAAGAGAACAGTTATTTCTATGGGTAATAACAGTAAAATAAGTTTGAAAAAGGAGTTACATAAACAGATTATCCTTCTAGGTTGCAGTAAGTGGATAAATATTTTTATCGCCTTTCGGCAGATAGCACAAAGAACGTAATGAGGCAACAGTGAAATATATAAAACAGACCTGAGAGAGGCAGCTCCAGGTACAGATATGCAATGCATTCATTCCCTAGCCATTGCCACTATTCACTCCACCACTGCTGCTCAATTGCTAATAAGGCTAATGAATTACATATTTGCTTTGCCCAGGGTATAGATACCCTCAGCAGACACACTCCTGTTCTGCAGTGAACACAGAGAATAGTCATGATCTTATTTCTAATTTGGCTTGTTTAACTGCAGCGTAGGGTGGGCATCCCTGAGGAATCCCAGAATTTACCACCCCACGAAGAGTCTCCTAACTGAATGGACCATTTTTGCTGCCTATTGGAGCTGAGCTCACTGTACAACTTTTAGTAGCTACTCAACACCCCCTAATTTCTTGGTCCATTCAGGCTAGAGAAGAAAGAAGTTATGAATGTCTTCCAAAGGGCAGGATCAAAATGTACTGAGAGCAGAGCCCTGTCAGAAAACATCTAGGCTTGTTGCCAGCTCTCTGTGAAGGATCTATTTTACACACAAACAGAGGCTTGGGGATAGATTCACAGCTCCAAAGATATTTATGGCCTTTTTATTTTGACAGGGCTTGTTAGAGCCTTCCACCATGCTGTGCTTCCCTGACCTGTGCAGCAGATTCACTGCAACCCTGACACCTGCAGACATGAACACAAGACACGGTTTTGCTTCCTCCTTTGGGAAACAAGAATGTGACTTTTTATACTGCAATTACTCCTGAACAAATCCAACATACTACCATGCTCAGCATGGTCTTACACTGTTTGGATAACCTTTTCCCATACTTCCCTCAATTGCACACTTTTCTAAGCAGATAAATCACAGTTTCTTTTCCTTTTCACCCCAAATGTGTAATCCTTATGGAGTACCAAGAAGCTGAATCACCCTTGAAGGCTGCTACATCCTATGTGCCTCTGTGTCTATTACAAGCATGCTGGGAACTTTGAAGAGCTAAGCAAAATCAAACCCAGCTCTGCATTAAGGAGGATCATTCTCCTCATGTGACACACACATACACACACAATCCACAAGCACAAGCACCCACAAAGCCCTGGCTCAGGTATTCTATACATAATTATATCCTACACACTACCACACCAGGAAACATAACTGTTTAATAACATTTGGAAACAGCCAGTACTATTTACTGAAATATAAATAAACTTTTCTAACTGGTGCAGTTATACAGTGAGGGGCAACCTTCAGACACAGTACAATGCACAGGATCTTTTCTATCCTGTAAAAACTGGAGTAACAGTACTTCAAGAGCATACATGAATTTCTCATTAATATCACAAATGCAGCATGTTCCAAACTGTAGATGTCATTTGCTATCAGAAGCATAAGTTTCCCTTATTTTGTGTATACTTCTCTACCCCCTTCCTTGGCTTTACTCCTACATCTGGTAGCATGACTTCTTCATTTGATGGTCATATTGCTTTCTTTTTAAAGTCTATCCAGACAAAATGTGTACATAGACATGGTATTACAGCCAGACTAACAGCATTGTCCTTCCATGTACTAGATGAGGTAGAGTCCAGCACCATCAGGATTTACAAACACACCTTAGTTGACATCCTTCCTTCGAACAAACTGAAACAGCTCAACAAATTCCTATGGCTACGGTGATCACACAAAAACTGGAAGTTGTAGGCATTTGTCAGGAAGCTTGCTACCTCATGGACAGAAGGTGGCCTAGCTGGTCAAAGACAACCTAGTTCCTATTTCTTGTATTTTGAAGAAACTGAATACATAAAAAATAAAGTAAAAGCTATTCTTTTTTTCCAAGTGCTATTATCAGGGAAGAGAGTCTGAAATTGTTTTCCTGCACTGTACTCTGGATACTGGATTTTATCCATAGCCTCCCTTGCAGTCTTTCAGACCTTTTCAGACATTTAAATCTCAAGTCCTGACAAACGAGGCACCATGCAGAAGTGCAATCCTCTCTTACCAGAGACCTGCCTGTTTGAAGAAAGACCATTACAGGCTGAGTAAGCAAATTTTCTCATTTTTGTGATTCTATGCAAAAGGTCTTTCAATCTGAGATGCTCCAAGACAATAAGAACAACTATAGTTTACGAAAGCAATGCTTACAGAGATATTACCTGTCTTCCATAAGAGACCTTTTCAAACTCAGTTACCATCACTTCAGTTTATGAGTATACGAATTAAAGCAATTAGGCAGTAAGTAGCTCACTTTATTTCAAGTGAATATTAAAAGATAAGAGGCTGAAAAACAACCTGGGTCTATGCTAAGGTGTTTCACAAGCTGTAAATATAAGGTTATATTTTATAGCACTAGGGAAGGTGCAAAATAAGAACAAAACCTTAAAAGGATCTGAAAGAATCTTCAACATCCTGCAAAACCCTTGATAAAATTACTGTACAACTTCTCTTTTTCCTTTTACACTCACCTTGGAGCATCCCATTGCTCACACTTAGCTGGAAATCAGTAAATGCCAAATCATTTGACATTATCTAAGCAGGCACTTACACAGAATGGCCAAATGAGCAGCTTCCTTCTGAAGGTTCTCTCACACTTGGGTTTTAAGATACTGTTTATCATCAGAGCTGCCTTGGCTTAGCCCTAGTCTCCCTTCACTTCAGCTGGTGGGGTTTGCCTGGCCCACAACACAATGAAAAAGGAAATTAACAATTAGTTCATACAAGGAAACACATAATGGATTTCTTTAGGAGCTAGAAAAAATTTATTTTCAGCCCAGGAAAGAGTTTCATCTTGAGGGAGCCTGGAGATGAGCAGTTCACAGGCCAGTGGAATAAAACATAAAAGGACAGGACTAAAAGGCTGGTCTAACCCTGCTTCATTGCTGTAAGGGTGCAAGTCAGTGCTCCAGACATAGGCTGGGGATTCACAGACCACTAGTTACTTTGCCATTGTGGATCCCCAAATTATTCCCTATATGCACAACTTTTTTCTGCTGAAAGCTAATGTGCTAAGGGCCAATATAAAGCAAAGGAACAAAACATGGAATAACTTCCCTGATGCTCTAGGGACTGGTTATTGTCTATGCATAATCTCACTAGCAGTAATTCCTTCCTTATTAATCACTTATTCTTAGCTACTTAATGACAAAATCCAACTGTACTCAGCTTTTAGAGAAGACAGAATACCTTTTTGCAGAAGAATAAGGTAATGCTGAGATGCCCACATCTCTCTAAGACAGCTGGTAAATTATTCCTCATTTTCAAGTTTACTGAACACAACTGTATACTTCTGTCTCAGAAAACTAAGACCCTGTACAATCACTTATTTTCTACTTGCTACTTAGCATAAGTGGGTATAAATGTTTCATGAACCATAAATGTTTCAAGAAAAAGATAAATGTTGAGCAATTACATATGTAATCTTCTTCCATTTTAATATGATATTTATTTGCACTAAGGGCAGATGGATCACTTGAAACATTACGCATATGCAGTAAGTGGCATGGTACTCAGTTTTGCTCCCTGTATAGTCTGTTTTTTAAAAAGCATTCTAAAGTGATTATTTGTTTTCTCATTTAATAACAGAGTTAAAGGTAATTATTTTAAGTAGATATGTGTCCAGGTGATCTAGCTTTGATGTGGGGATGACTGAATCAATGTCTGTTAACAGAGGAATTAGTCTTCCTGGGAAATAGCTGAGCAGTAATTTCTTTGGATAACTGGGAGTAATAAAGGAAGACATGAGTGTAGGGAAGCATATGTTACAGTGCACTCCTCAAACATAGCTGTAAGTAACATGAACTCAGATCATCACGGCATTGTTGTGATCCTGTATGGGATAAGCAAATGCCTTGTGAGAAGGTTCTAATATACGCCTGCAGCTCTAAAAAACATCTGTATCTTCCCCCAAAACATTCCTGGGTGCAGGGGATGCACACACCACTGTCAGTTCAAGGAGGGTTGAGCCTCACAAAGGAGCCAGGCAAGGGCAGGTGTCCCAAACACAAGTGCACAGAGAGACTACAGGCTCTGCTCCCAAAACGTGGGAGAGGAAAGGCACCTGGTCAAGTTGAGAAAGGGCAATGAGGTATTCCAGCAGCAGTCCATGTACCCCGACACTGCCCGTCCCCACTTAGCCAATACACCCTTGCTACTCTCCACTGTTATCTTGTGCAACCCATTACTTGTAGGGCGACCCACAGAGCTTGTTCTGTTTTGTGACGTGGTGAACTGACCTGCTGCTGGAGATCCCTCCTTGGCCTGCAGTTATCAAGACATCTAATCTACCACCTGCTTTGTGCTGGACAAGGGAAGGAAATAGAATACATTCACAGGCTTGATAGTCATTTGTGTGTTTCACCACTTCAATAGGTATTTAGCTAATTGATATTAATAAGGGGATTTTTTTGTTAATTAGAAACTCATTCAAACACTTCCTTCACCTCTAGGAAAAAGATTTCCAATAAGAGTTTTAGAAAGTTCAAGTTGATCTTATTTACTTTAAAGAAGAGAAAAACAAAAAATCAATACAGGACAGACTAACCTCCCAGGAACACCTTGTTTTACTTCACAGAAAGAACAAGCACATCCCCACACCACTGTGTTTCTCTGAAAGAAGTCAGATCAATTTTCCAAAGTTTTTCCTTTATTTGGTACATGCACTCTGGAGGAGCAAGACATGCATTGCACTTCGGGTTTTAGAGAATGCTTATCTGTAGAGTGATCTGATATTGCAGTCAAATCCTTTGGGATCCACTAGGCTTCTAAATTTTCAGTATATGTATCTATATGCAGTAGTAGGAATGTGAAGTGATAATCTAAATTACCATCTATCATGTTATTAAAATAACCACCAGAAAAGTTATCTTTTTTATTAAAAATAATATCTGGTATGATTTAAAACAACATTGACATATAATTTAGCTGTTCACAATTTATACTCTCACATTTGCTTTTCTTCGAATTTAGCCACTGAAGCTTAGTGAAGGCAATCTGCTAAGGGAAGGTTAAAGATCTCTTGAGATCTGAACATTTGCTCTTAATGCTTTAAATCAAACCTAGTTGTAGCTTCTGATCACTCGAACGACCATCACTTTGCCTGACAGCTTAACTACAACTTAGAGCATTTCTTACAGGAATACAAACCACCATTTTCTTCCCATAGCAATTTAATTCTATCTTATTTTTTTCAATTAAGTGATAAAAGACAAAGAATAAACATATGACTAAGCATGGACCCACTGGTTCTCTCATATCAGACATACTTGCTGTCTGAAAACACAGTAAAACATAAAAGGTGCCTCCTAACATGCTAGTAACTGTGCAAGGACAACAGCAGCACCAGAGAACAGAGGATGGCACAGCATTTTGAATCAGCTAGAAAAAAAAGAGTATTATTATGCTAAGCTCTCTGAAGAGTATGTATCCTGGTGAGCCAACATAATGAGTAAACAATGATCAGCTAAAGCGCCTCAAGAAGGGGAAGGAATGACAGGAGACAGACCTAGTTTTCATGTGTGTAAGCAATAAACCCTTCTGATCTACAAATGTCTGAGTAGCTGAAATGGCAACAAGCTGTGTGCCCTCTAGCTGGTATTTGTGACTGAAGTTCAATGAACCAGCACTGAACCAAAAACAAGAATAGGGGAAACAACAAAAACATAACATAAAAACAGAGGAATAAAAGTCAAATTAAGCATAGCTGCAATTTCCAAATCACTAGGTCATGTTGAGTAGGAAATTAGATTAATATGTGGTTGTGCAAAGGTTAAGGAATGGGACGTCTCTTCCCACATTTGAAGAGAAAAAAAAAAAAAAAAAAGATTTTTCCAGGTCAGGCTTTGGTTACAGTTATTAGGATTAAAGGTCTAGGGCTTATGGGAAAAATGTGTCTCTAAGTGGAAAGCCTTGCCTTTTTTTTGGAGCAGTGTAGTATGGCCTGCCATGGCTGCATCCATGACAACTACAGAGCTGAAGCAGTCCTGGGAACAGACATGCCAGAGGGGAGAGCATATCACTGTCCCTGATCTGCTCTGTCTCTCCATTGACTTCAGAAAACTACAATTTATTTCATGCGCATACAAGATGATGTACTCAGGTTTTTGGCGACTGACTTTCAATCTCATACTCTGTAATGCCATCACAAACAGAGGTTCATCCACTTTGCAACGTTCGTGCAGCCAGCTACTTTCTCAGCAGAGATTTCCAGACTGGACACTCTCTACCCCACTACAACTTCCCTGTATGCATGCTAAGTTTACAGCCAGATGTGTCAGGGGTAGTCAGCCCGCTGCTGTGAGGAAGCGAGGAGAGCACTGACAAAGGGCTTGAAAAGCAAGATTCTCTTTTCCTGAGAGGGAACTTACCAACTGAAAAAATTTACAACTTCATACACATAATTATTAGCAACTCAACCTCCCAGATGTGTGCAAGGCATTACTCCTCTTCAGAATTCTCTTTTACACTCATGTTCTAACTAAAATGGGATTTTATAGATGCACATACAGACACAGTGTAGTATAACACACCAAGTCTCCCCATCTCAGAGCAACATATTTTTGGTTCTGCTTATTTTCCCTACAAAAGGACAGAAGGCCAGCCCTACACAGAGACTGCTCATTGCCATGACAGCTGGAACAGTTCAACTGTCCCAAGCAGACAACGCTCAGCAACCTCTGCGACCTCAAATGAAATTTCCAAATACCATGACCAAAATGCGAAGTGCTACAGGTCACAAGGGAAATACTCCCAAACATCCTGAGCACTGAATACTCTGTCCCCAGAGATTCCTAGTCGTGTAAGCCCATGCTGTCCTGATGGGAGCTCACATCACATTCACAAAGACAGAGCCTATGTGCTGATGGTGATACTAAGCTGTAACATCTCGTCTGGTTAATATGACCAAAATATTCCCCCTTCTTTTCCCAAAATGCAGTAAAAAGGAAGAAAAGCAGTCAAAACTGCACATGTTCCTTCTATGGCAGACACGCATGCCCGCAGCTACGGCTATTCCCAGAGGAACTGAAGGGAGAGTGCTGGCTGTAGCATTCCCAGATAGCTCAGAAACATTAATCACATTATTACCCAGAAACTGGTTTTCTTCTTCCACCCAGGGCTGACTCATGCATCTCAGCTCAAGCTGTATGAACTATACAAATCTGTGGCATTCACCTACAAGCAGCCTTCTACAGAACTGTGCAGACACATAAATAGTATCTGTCAGGAAGATTCTGCAGGCCTTTGGGCATCTATGGGTCACAGAAAGCTATTCCCACTGATGATCAGGTACCAGCCAACCTTGATGATGAAAACTCAACTGAACCTTGAAGACTCACTTTCCAGCAAACTCTGGTCCTTGTGTGATATTTTATGTAACAAAGCAGGTTTACTTGTATTTCCCAGCACTCAAATAAACAGAGGCAGATGTGCACTGTTTAAAGTTCCACTGACAATACAGTTTGCTCTTTCACAGTTTCATTTCATTGTCTGCATTTTTACACAGGGAAGAATGGAAAAGTCCTTGTAGCACTGGCAACAAGCTTTATCTAAGTAAAATATGAAAGGGTTTCCTAAAAAAAAAAAAATCTTACTGCTAATTCTTCACAGCAGGTGATTGGATACTGTGAGAATGACTTCGTTGATGTTCACCAGCATGCATGGAAGAAAACATTCAATAAGTTTTTATGTTAAACCACAGTAAGTCAGTTTGACAGAACACAGAATAAGGAGGGCACTTCCACAGGTTTGGCTGAACGAGCCAAGGAAAAATTCCTAGATACTGCACACGGCAAGATATTTTCACTGTGCAAGGGCAGCCTCAAGAAAGGCTGAGTTTGTTCAGTGTGAGAATCGGAGAATTATTTGTGGGCATGATAAACACATGCTAATCATCAATATCAGCATTTGGAACCACGTCATACTAAAAGAATTTTTAAGTAGTGTCCAAACCAGACATTTTTTTTGTTTGCATACATTTCACTTCATGAGAAAACACAGAATAGCAACTGCAAGCAGGAGTCAAGCAGCAGACTATAGGAAAGACCAGGTGAAGAGAGAGGAAGATGAGGGCCTGAGCAAAAGGCAGTCAGCAGTACAAAGCAGAAGCTGCAGCGTTATTACATACACAGTCATCCTAACAGAATACAAAGCCATGTGATACACTAACTGAGCTTGCTCAGTGTACTTCAAAAAGTCACTGTACCCTACCAAAGTTATTTTCTCCTCTTCTGTAAGAAATTTGGGAAACACTCCCCAATAGTGAATATTTCCGTTTACTCACTCATGACTGAGAAACTGCTTTAATGACTTCACAGGTTCAGTGTTGAAACTTGCTCTGAGTACTTCTTCAAGGAATCACTTAATTTTGCTGACAGAGTAAAGCACAGAGCCACTGAAGTGGATTACCCTGGTGAGTCCTTAAAGCTCTGAAAGCCTTTGAGAATTCCAGCCCTGACACTGAGGAGCAGTGAGCACCATGCTTGGACGACCCTCTTTTGTACAAGCATTACACAGATCCCTCCAATTGTACACTCCAGTGGAGGCCACGTGCTGACTATGCTTCAGACTACATTCCTCAGCTCACAGACCATTCTGTTTGTTTTTCATCAGAAGCAACAGCCTAAAGCAATGGAAACTGTGGGAATTAGCTGCAGTGTGTGAAAACACCATTTACAGTACTTCGGTGTTCAGGCCTCTCAGACAATATAAATTCCTCCCATACAGATGCCTGTTGCTAGCCAGCCCCAGCTCAGACAGCACATACCCAGAAGGATCACTGGAAATACTGAAGCCAAGCAGACTATCCCCCTGAAAGCAAACGGGAATTCTCTCTCTTATGAAGAAAGGAAAAGTCAGAGTAGAAGAAGGGAGGAAGGTACTGAGCTGCTGTGATGCTGTGGTATTTAGGCTGCCTTACTTTGAAGGAAGCAAAATAAAACTCTAGAAATTACAAATAGTGTGCGTATCTCCTTTGCCTCATCCCTATGAGGCAAGACTTTTATTCTGCTACCTGTGGTATCAAAAGCCTGATGTAAAAGCAGTCAGTAATGACTGATGCTCACCTATTGGGGGGCGGGGGGGAAGCATTTCTGTATCTCTTCAATTCTCTGCACCCTCCTCCATCATGTAACTGCAGACAGTAACATTGAGTCCCCTTCACCTTCTCAAGGCTGAAAAGAGCCACCTCCCTCAGCTTCTCCTCTTCTGTCACTGCTCCAGCCATTCCCTAGCAACTTAGTACATCAGAGTCTTCCTTGTGCTGGGGAGCCCAAACTGGACCAGGAACCCTTCTCTCATGCTGCTGCTGCTAACAGCCTGGGCTGCAGTTGGCTTCCCTTGCCCCAGAACATCCAGCCAATGCCTGGTCAGCTCCTTGCACACCATGTCTACCAGCTCTCCTTCCAGGGGGCCAGCATTCCTTAACATAAATCTGGCCTTAAGTTTCTCTACTGCAAGAAGAATTCAGGAAATAAATTTGGGAGTTTGTCTAAAATCCCTAACTCTCAGAGCACACAGAAAAGGAGGTAGTCTGTATAATATTTCATTTTGTTAGCTTTCTGTTGTCAGGATGCCAGTAGGATGTGGTCTGGGAAAGGAGAGATGGATTTGTTCATGCAGACAACAGTCACCAATTCACATGAGAAATACAGAGCTCCACAGAAACTCCAGCAGAACAAGTGATGCCCGTGCAGACTCAAAACCACACTCACCCAGCCAGCACCAGCTAGGCTGGCTGTACATTCACACTAGGAAGCACAAGTCTTTAGAAGATTTTGTGTCATGTAATATTGCATAAATATTTTAAAAGCTAAAAAGACTAGTTGAAATCCCTTGGCACCAGAGGAAAGCCAAGAATTTGCATCTAAACTTTGGTGTACAATTCATTTGAGCAGCCTGAGTAGACAACAGCACTGCCTTAAGCGATATCAATCCACTTTCAAAAAGCAATGGAAAAACACTCACATGCACTGCTCACTGAGCAATTAATGTAAAAGATTCCCAAGTAGTTGTCTGATGTCAACAATGTTGTGACAGACTAGATAACCCACATTGCTGCTGGTTCTTGCTGTATTATGCCCTGTTATTTTCTGATTCCTAAAAATAGTATACATTTTTATAATTTATTACTATTGTCTCTTGAAAATAGTACTTTGGCTTTTTACCTTCAACTACATATAAAAGCAGAGGATGCCATAGTGCATTTGAAATACTTTTAATCAAGCTACAAATAAATCCAAATTTTATTTTCTTTAAGCACAAATGCAATCCCCATAAAAGAAGAGACAATTGGTAGCAGCTTCAACATTAACTGCTTGAGCAAAAGTATTATCAAATTTATGCTACATCAGATTTCTAGTTGCTTAGAGAAAGACAGCACACTCACTTGAGGTCCCACGTAAATTATAACCTTGGACAGATATATTAAGGTACAAAACCTGCAGAAATGCCAGCAGAACCATATCTAATGAACATGAGCAACACCAATACCACCAAATACCGAGGGTGCAAGTGGGTAACAGCTTGGCAGTGCTTCTGGCTTTCCTGCTTCTTTAGTAAGCAGTGAAAGCACATGCTGGTTTTGTGACCTTTTCACAGAACAGGCTTGTTGAATTGCACCTCTTTGTGCCACCTGGCACAAGCCAGGCATAACAAGTATGCTGTACAACCAGAATAATTTTAAGTTTTCAAAATTAATGCCAATGAATTTCAGCACTGCTTTCAAGCTTTTTCCATAGCCTTCACAAATAGTCCAAATACAGGGGAGATAATCAAGTCTCAGAGCACTGGCATCTTCCAGCTGTTAGGGAGCCCCTTGTTGCTAGTATTTGGCCATTCCAAATAGCAAAGGAAAGAGTAATCAAAAAACTGGGGAAAAAAAAAAAGAGACTATATTAATGACAAAAGACTATTAAAAGTAGTCTGTGATTTAAAAACACAAAGTACCTTCCCATTTAACTTCAATAGCACCTCAGCACAGGCACCAAGAATCACTTGCTGCTGTTCAAGTCATGGCACAAAGCTCTAGTGTCCCGAAAAGAGTTTGAGACTCCTTGCCAGCACGCTCCGTAACTGTGCAAGTGAAGTATTAAAAATAACAGAAATAACTGCACTTTACTGAATGGCATGGAAGCAAAGTGGTAGAAAAAAATCAGATGCTTCAAAATTGGAGGCACTTTAGGTTATAGACAACTCTTCAGCAAACCTCCTCTACCAGAGACCGAGGCTGTACCGTGTGTCCAGTCAGACAGGCAAAACACAGAATCACTGTCCCTTGCCAGTATCACAAAGAGGTCCAGCATGCAAAACTAACATTTTCACGCACAGTCGTAGCAACTTACCCACCTGCGCAGGCCCACTACTGACTTGTACTGCTGTGCTCCAGATGGCAGGGATTGCAACAGCCGAGCAGCAAAACATCAACAGGCTGCTGGCTAGTACTAGCTGGGGTGTAAAGCTTCCTTGGGCAGCTGCAGACCCAAGGGTGTGCTGCTCTTTCATGTCCCTTGCAAAACAAAGTTTATACATTGTCTGACCATGTGTAAATCAGCATTTTCCCATCCAAATTTTTCATAAACAACAGATGGACACTATTTTTTTAATTGTTCATCCAGGAAATGCAGAACAACAGTACCTCTTGGGCTTCAGTGGGGAAAGTAACAGAGGAAGGATAGATAGAGGAACAGTTTCAAATTCTTGTTTTCTTCCACTGACAGCACTACCAGAACAAAGGCACCAGGTATAATTAAAATATTTTTATAAAATCTGTCAGTCTTTCAAAGAAATGCAGTACATAATTCTTTTTCTGATTATGACTTGACTTTAAAACATGTACATTAATGAAATACTTAATGTTTACTCTCAATCTCAGCATTTTCACTAAAAACCTTATTAGAAAGAATCCATAAACGTCAGTGAGGGATACAGAAATATGCAGTGGACTGATTAGTTATAGTAAGTAGCAAACCATGATATTTTCATCATCTTTTGCATTCCATGCATGCATATTTTGATGTCTTTAGGGATGCATGTGAACTACTACTGTCCCCATACACTACAGGAAACAGGAACTGTCAACACAAATCAGAAGACGTAACACTATCAACACAGAAGGACAATTTTATCTCTTCGCTTCTTTTAAGTTCAAGCTCACAAGTTATTAACTGCCAATCTCTTCAGGCAGTAAATGCACAGTTGGTGCTCTGGACACTGTTTAATAGCCAAAAAGAGCAACCATTCCACTAAACAGGAACTAAGAGGATTCTGGCTTAACACCTATTTCCTAAGCTTCCTGGTTTCAATGTTTTCTTGAACAGAACAAGTTCAACTAACTGAAATAGCAGACTCACAACAATACTGTCTCTTCATTACTGAGACTTTAAGTAATTTGTTTCAGTCACTAATGTTTCAAGAATAAAAGAAAATTTTTTTAACATATGTTTATTACATTTTTGGAAGGGGAAAGCAAACCGTTTTGCACAGGCAGTTTTATAGAGAATTCAGTCTCCCATCTTGGCTTGCTCTATGTTGACTCCGAGTTCTCCATTGAGCTACAAATTACATTACCTCCCAGGTTTTAGGTCCCAGGGTTTCAATTACAAGAGTGGGCTTTTTCTGGCTTTCACAATTTCCTAGCTTCTTCTGGAAAGAAATGCCCATTCCATGCTGACCTTCCTCAAACCAATTTTTCCACCAGATTTAACAACTCTATTTTAGTTGTCATTCAGTCTCCACCTGGTACCTACAGCGTGTCTGCTCAGGCACATGTATCTCGGGGTGACTGAAGGAGTAACCAGTACACAAACTGGTCTAAGAGTACGCACGCTTCAAATGTATCAACAACTTACATACACAAACACCACATCCACACATCCTGTAACAAAGACCCTTAAAAACCTACAGTGTAAATATTACCTTGAAATACTCCCAAGAACATACCTTGCCCTGGGATGCACTGCCAGGACAATTTCAGCCTCCTGAGCAGTATGCAGCCTAACAATACCTAAACTGTTTTACCAGTTTCAGATGGCATTAAGGAACAAGGGTATATGCTCAGTGTATCTTTCGTGACTAATGTTATACAAGAAGGCAAAATGTTGACAGATTTCCACTCATTTAACACAGAATTTTGAAGAAGAACACCACAGTTGAAAAGAGAGGGATCTGGGACTACTCTTGTTCCCAAGATCTCAGCTCCCATACCAAACTAGATCATCAGTCAAGCTTACTCCTTTCTTTCCATCTAGCTCAAACTCTCAGCCAGTCTGAAGCTCCCCAGGAATATAATTATTTTAACATCTAGAATTTAGCTAGACACATTAAAAATAATATATAGTGCCTGCTGCACAAAATTTCCATTTAAAGGATCATAACAGGTTACCACCAAGGACTGCTTTGAGAAGCACCAGGGATGCCAGGGTAGGATTCATGAGTGTGTAGTTTCCCAGTGCAGCCATTCATACAGTTTTGAATGATGCTTTATTTGTAAATCCATTTATTTTTCTCAACAAGCAATAATCACTCTCACTCTTGACATGCTGGCACCTACCCAAAGACAAAAGTGAGCACATGCAAGTTATTTTCCAGGAGAAGCGTAATTTATAGTGCTTCCCTCCTAAGACTTAGTAACCAAATCCTGCCCAACTACCAGTCATCCATGTTAGGCTCAATCACACTCTTTGCAGGACAAGGCCCACCTGGGGTGGAAATGAAAGGTCATGTTGCACCGAGTCAAAACCTTCATGTTCTTTGCAGAAGCCTTCTACATTTTGTAATCCCAGCCTCAAAATTGCCTGCCCAGACAGTTTCAGGCTCAGTACTGGGCTTCTCCAAACCGCTGCTCAATTATGCACTTGGATATTTACAACAGTTCCTTAAAGCCAGTACAGGGAAGGGGAAGAGACAGTGAATAACTGTCTCTAAAGGGTATTTCTCTCTCTTTTAATAAACCTTCAATAAATCTTTTTAGCTCTTTTATAATAAATCTCTTAATGACTAAGTCTGGAAAGATAACGCTCAGCAGACTGGAAAATCTCATCTTATATTGTGATTTCCTCTCTTCCACACCTTATGGCAAATCCTTTATTGTTCAGGGCACCTGATGCCCTAACTGATGCTAGGACTTCACTACGTGTGGCATCACACATGTACACAAATCTTAAGGACTTCCATATAGTGGTCACATCCAGGCATTTTAGGGCATAGTTTATGCTTAACAAGCAACTATGCTGAAGGAAGTCATTGTGTCAGAAAGGAAGTGCTTGTTGTATGCGTGCTAGGAGGGGAGCAAATACTTACAATACTTACAAATACTTACAAACTAAATTAGATAATTTAATAATTTAATTCCAGGCTTACAGCAGGCTTAACTGGCCACTGCATATACCACTACTGTAAGATAGCTAATAGGTATGACTCACAGCTAGAAAAAGTGCTTTAATGTACCAATTTATCCCTGCCTCAGCCTGATAACACCCAATGACCTTTGTGTTTAATAGAACTGAGTTTTTAATCACTAGCAGAGAAGGCACAGTTCTTTTCTCCAAAGATGGGCACAGAGCACCCTTGCTGCCAAGGCTACACTGGGAACTCACAATTACACATATTAAGTCTGCCTGTCCCTTCATGTGTGATGAATAGGTATTTATCTAACATGTATTTCAGTGGTTTTGATAACAAAATTAATGCCCTGCTTAATACTTACAAAATAATCTCTAAAATTGGATGCACATTCACATACAAGCCTTAATGGTCTCAAAGGAACAATCCAGACTGTTACAGAAAGGCAGCTGTGAGGCGTGCACTTCATTTTCCCTATAACATTAGTTTGAAACTTTCATCGAATAGAATAAAAAATAGAACAAACAAGGTATGATAAATCCCTCACAATTTTTCATTCTTAAAAGAAAAAATGTATTAATAAATCAAATTAGAAAAACCCATTCATATTTATTGTCTTAATAAGGCAGCACAAACTGGGATTTATCTATCCTGTATAAAAGCTTTTCATTGATAAAGTAAAAGCACAATAGTTAAAGATTGAAGTTCTAAGCCACAAATGCTTGTTTTGCTTGTGTGCCTGCAATACCAGCCACACAAACATCTGAGTTTGAGTGTATCATGAAACTACTATCTGTAGGTATATCAAAGAGATATGAGTGCAAATATCCCATGAAAGCAACTTGGCTCACAGTCATCAGACAATAAAACAGAATTAACTTTCCAGTTAGTGATGCTAGTTGAATATATATTTTATTTTCTTTCTGAGTTAACGTGAAACCTTCAAATAGCCTCCAAAAATTTCAGGTTTGGGGAAATACAAGTGTCTGGCACCACAGTTTGCAGATACAGATATAGAAACTAAAATGTTTTTCCATAAATCTAAACCTCCTGAGGAAAACCTCCTGTACTAGAGTATTACTACTTTTATTTGTCAAGAAACATTTGTCTCAGGAGGGATCAAGTTAACATTAATGTGGCACTGAAGTCAAATACATTCTCCCATTCTACATCTTCAGGCTACATTCTTACGCCCAGAAATAAAATACCATTTCGTATCTATCTCTTAAGAAGAAATAACAAGCAGACACAGTTGAAAGGATCTAAAAATTAGATAATGACCCTAACAATAATTATGCTACGAAGAATATACTGGAGGTGGAGGTTTTTCAGCTGCTGTCATACATTTTTGTGGGTCTGAATAACTGGGCTAATAGTTATTTAGAAGGTCAAGCCATTTCCTACAGTGCAGTAAGTAAATAACCATCCAGGTCAGATGCAGACTGGGGACCCTCTCTTTGACATGGCTTGTCAGGAGGTACTTTGCATTTGAATTCGCTGTTGGCTTTCTTTGTGTGTTCCTTCTGAAACAGCACTACTTAAATTTGGCTAATTCAGCTCAACTCCATTGAGTTTCTTTCTGCCTACCTTATTCCACCAGATTTTAAGACCACAACAGTTCCACAACATGAAATGACTAGCATACAGCTTGAAACACCATTTCTGCCCCTTTCACTGCTTGGCACACATTAGGTGCTTCAGCAGGGAAAGCCTGGAAACGTAAATAGATCCACAAGGTAGCTGCTTGACAGTAAGTTTCAGTGACAGCATGAAGGCAATTTAATTGAGATTCATGGTGATTGCACACACTGCAGGAGAAGAGCTGAGCACCCCACAGACACCTATGGCGATGGTTTGGCTGCATCGAAATTCCTAGGAAAAAATTATGAGCAATGGGAAGAAGTTCCAAGACAAGCAGCTGGCCCAGGGCCACCATCCCAGGCAGCAGGGGACACCAAAAGAGGAGAGTCAAAAGGCAGCTGCTCTATGAGGGACAACGTGTCCACCTCCTTCCTGCTGGATCTCAGTGAGACCAGCGCCTCCCTGCTTGTGGGACTGGAGAGAGAACCACCAGTTTATGGACCTGCATGTTTTGTTCATTTAGTATCCAATAGCAATCACTTAAAGGCCAAAATACATGCTTCCAGGATCTGCATTTCACCAGATGAGCACTGGCTCCACCACTTACAAGTGCTGAGAACAGAAGCACATGCATCTACTAAAGATTTCTTTACCATTTTTCTCCCAAATCTTGAGCAATCTTGTTTCCCAGGCAGTGCAGATCAGGAAGAGGGAAAATCATGAAGCCTTCCCTTTAATTGGTAGCCCTTATTCACCAGGACACTTTTCCAGTTGAAATAGTGTTCTCTTCACTAAGGACTTCACCAGATCTAAAGAGTACTGTAAAAACTCACAGCGGCATCACATAATTTGTTGCCTGTACCTTCTCAGAAGCTATGAATACTCTCAAATTTTCTTCCCCCCAGTTCCCAAAACAAATCTGCTGAAAAGCATCCAGGTTTTTTAAGACATCAGACTGATTTTTGCTGCCTGCTATTCTTGGAAATGCCTTTGCCTACAGTCTCCCTGTTATTCCATCAGTAATGAAGTGGATCTAATCACTCTGCCATGAATCGCTGAGCTGATAGGCTATATTAGCTAGGAAGTACTGTGAGCAGCTGTTTATTTTAGTGCTATTTGAAGGCATTAAGTAGCTACACCATTAAAGCATCTGGGAAAAAAAAAAAAAAAAAATAAAAAAAGAGAGTCAGGTCAGAGTAGGAAGTGTTCACATGCACATAAATACCATTTTTCTTCTACTTCCTGCCATTAGAGGAACATAAAGTTCATCTTTGCCTGAGCCTCACAGGACATACTGATACAATTTCATAACATGCAGAACACTGTCAGACATGCTGGCTGGTTAGATACAGGATAGGACAAGAATATCTGTATTTCCATATGAATTGCCCTGAAAATTTCCAGCAGCATCAAGGGGAAAACCTGCAATCCCCCCCAGAATGTTTTCAAATTTGAGGTACAAGCCAAAAAGGTAAATAGCTACATGCTATCTTTGAAGTGACATTTCTGTAACAGACAAATGATTTATAAAGGTGAAACTACACTTGCTTCCTCATTTTGAAATACGATGCTCTTTTATCTAAGTATGTAAAAAATTAATCTTTTAGGGGAAAAAAAAATCCTTTCTTTTTTTAATAAAAATCTTGCACTATGTACAACACTGAATTGTTAGGCATATGTACATTATAGGCAACAGAGCTTCCCAGGAGGGTGCCTGTGTAGAACACGGGGGCAGGACTGAAAGAGTTCTAATGCTGCACCATTTGTTTGCACTTTCTGTAAATCAGTCACCATGCAGATGGATTTCATCACTACTGGGAATAAATTCTGACTTCACAAAGGAGAAACCTGTTTGTTTTTTAAATATATCCTCATGTACATAAAAAAACAACACCAAGTATACACACATATTTGTATTTATACACATATATCACACCCCCAAGTATAAACATACCCTGTAGATGCTTTCATTATTAAAATTGTGTTGCTTATCACTGAAATAGGACCTGATCTTTGCAAACATTGTAGCCAGCAAAAGCAAAATTTTAGGATATTGTTCTTGTTTAAAGGTCAACACATTTCAGAAGTAACTCAACCTTACAGTCTTACTCTTCCTTTTTTTTTTTTACTATAACAAATTATAGGCAAGGAACAACTTACAAAGGGCATAGCTAGGTGGGTTTCTTCTTATTCTTTGCATGTAGTTCTATAATGCAATGAGATATGCAAAGAACTTTAAATGTTATTTCTTGATTTTCCACTTCAGAACATACTCTCAGAGCTGTGGTATATCTTATTACATATAAAGCTTTTGGATGCAATCTGAAACAGACTTCCTGACCACATGCAGTTGTTCAACTCCTTGCAATGACTTCACACACACACACACACACCCCAGAATATGCACGTGGAGGAATGGGGGAACAAGGATGTTTAAACATAGCTATTATGGCTAAATTCAGATTTTACGCTTACCGGTTTTCAACCTAAAATCCTCCTTCCCATTTCAATTTATTGTGGGATTTTCCATAATATCCTGTCATAATTGGGCTGTAATCTTGTTTATATTGAAGTTGCTGGGAATTTTGCCACTGGGATCAGGAGTCGGATGTAAAGTGGCAAAATTCTAAGTGGTGGTTGGCCAGACAGAGGTCGTTAAATGTTTCTGACAGAGTCAAAAACCCAGGAAATACATTATAAGATTTTTAAAGTATTTTCAAGCTTACTTATTGCAAATCATTATTGGAATCAATGACCCAGTCACAAGTAGGATCAACACACAAGCATTTGACTAAGTTATGTCTCCTCTGCGTTAAAGAAATAGTATGTTTTAGTTATAAAGTTGCCTTTTATGTAAATATAAAAATATTGCCAGATAAAAATAAGAACAAGCAGACCATACACTCTCTCGCAAGGGGCTGTTTTGCCACTTACTAGGCCTAGCACAAAGGATGCAGCCAGCAGCAGAACAAACCAGTAACCAGATTCTATTGTATACAAAAGGGTCAGTACATGAGTGATCACTGGGGGTACAAACAAGTCAATCAGATTACACATAACAGACATTGACCCCAAGAATTATACAACACAGCCAACAATCGGTGGAACAAACAAAGCAACAAACTCTCCCATGGCAGAGATAGGAGACAGCCAAGCCAATATGCTGATCATATAAGATAGAGGTAGCCACATATTGTTCTCACAGAGCCCATGTTCACAAGCACCAGACCTGACCGGGGCCCAGTTGCAGGGAGAGTCAGGAGGTCCTTCCTCAACAGGGAAACTCTGTAAAGTACATCCACCTCACAGACAGACACTCCACCCTTCCTGCAAGTGGTCCCAGCTTTTATGCCCAAAGCAGGAGACCTGGCACTCATTTACCCAATGCAGGGCACCTGGGGCTCGTTTACCCAAGGGCTTTCCCTACAAGGCCGGCTGCACCTTGAAGGAAAGCCTAAAGGCAAACTCATCCCCTCCTTTTCAAGGACCATGGGAACTACCCATACGTTCATCTTAATTCAGGGCTCAATGTTCAGACCCCAGCACTTCAGGTGCTAAAGCACGAAACTATTTTTGTAACAGGATTCTGATTTGTTACAAATTTCTGTTCCTTTCTGGGGCAATTTTATTTCACTAATATGGAGAAGCTTTGCAGTAGTGATAAAAACACAGATTCACCTCCATTGAGAAGTCAGTTTTGCCAAATAGTTTGATGTATTTGAAAGATGAAGTGTAGCAGCACAGACCAACACAGCTTCAATTTCTCAGATAATAAATACTGACTTTCCAAAACAAGTCCCTATAAATCTGTCCATTTGTTTTGGAACTCCATGTAAAGAGAAGTGGTTCAAAGACCAGGAAGGTGTCGCACAGTCATCACATTCACTCAAGTTATGTTCCTATCTCTGTGCAGCCTGAAGCTGAACGCAACCATGAAAATTCAAGTCAAGTTCACCTTTTATTGAATGCATACATTTCTTTATCTCAGGCAGAACAGTGCACACATTTTTTTTTTTTTTTGCTGTTGTTTTTTGAACACATAGTATTATTTACATTGCAAATCATCAGAGAATGAGAAGATCGCTCCAGCTGATGCTGGGGTGGAACCTGGCAGTGCAGACTGCAATCTGATCACAGTGCCTGCGGTCCCCAGTGAATTGGCATTCTCCTTCCAGTTCTACTGTCCACTCTGCTTATTTTAAATTAATCTTTAGCAATATGTTTGATGCAGATTTCAAACCCATCTACCCTGCTGAACACAGGATCAAGTACTGCCCATCAGAGTGCACAGGCACCCTGAGCTTTGCCTGACAAGCCCATGTCTGCACCCATTGAGCTGCATGCTCTCTTCTCTCCCTAAGCCTACATACCTGGAGGGAAATTGTCCCACTCCATGTTTGCATTTCTGCTTTGGATTCTCTGTTATAAATTGAACTTGTCTGTGCAACCGGGTCAGTGAGAGACAGGCCCAACCACAGCATTCTCTGATTTTCCTGAGACAGCATTATTAACCAGAACATTAAAACAAGAAAAAAACAAAACCAAAAACTACAAGTGGCTCCCTGTCAAACACTTGCAAAAGTTGATTAAATTAACCTCAGGTTAATAATTATAGTTCTGTCCTGTTCCCCAGGCACAGACCCATGGGGGGCAGCCATGCAGGCAGGCCATGAGTAGCCCCGAGTCAGCTGGGAGTTTCAGTAAGGGCAGATGACCCAAGCTGACTCTATGGTAATTACGAAGCAGTATTTATGTTACAGTTTGGATGCCTCCGTACTCTTCTGCACTCATCCTCAAAGCAGAGGAAGAGGTAGGAGCTGCATGTTGAGCTGACAGCAATTTCAGAAGACCATCTGTTGAGCAGCAGCATCATAAGCAGGACACCCCCTTAAGAAAACACTGCTTGTCAGGACACGTCGTAGATGGAAAGAAAATCTGGTCTATTGTACTTCAGGCTAATTCTTCTAACACCACAGCTCTAAAGCTCATTTACAAATCTGAGAGGCTTCAAGGACAGGAGAGGACTGTTTCCTAGAGAGGAGATATAATGTATTCAATTTCAGAAACAACAGTTACTTTCCAAGGGGATGCAAAGGATGATAGCAATTTATGAAAACACATCGTGAAGACCATACATAATTTTCCATTTGACTACTGTTCACAATACAACAGGATAGCCAGCCTGTAAATACATGTGTACAAATATAGAAAAATAATTTGAATTAATTTAGCGGTTTTATGGCATTTGCTTGCATGCTTTTCAAGAATCCACTTTAATAACATTTTGATTCTATAATTTTTTTCTTAGTATGTTTTTTAATTCTTGTATTTATATTACATTAACTACTTCCATCTGCTATACGGCTGAACTACTAGCACCTTTCAGAGAGGTGGGCCTTTTCTGATTACTTGGATTTTTTTTCTTGTACATAGAGATTAATTGGTCTTTATACCTGTTGTCTGACAACATTTCTTGAAAATTCAGTCTAGCAGCCAGAACTGAGCTTTTTTCTTAAAACTCACTTGTTCATCACACAAAATGGTTACACAGCAGCTTCTATACTACCTCAGATGCTCTCCAGTTTTCAAGTAGCCCTGGACAACAAGATGCCTACAGTGTCATTAGCATGGTATTGCTAAGCTATTCTTTTTAGTTACGAGATGGCATAGAGTGCTTTTTGGAATGTAACTACAGGAAAGCAGCTGGAAAGCATTTTGTATAAATGGAGTGAGGAGAAAACAAGCAGCCCACTGAAATTTAAATTCATATATGAAAATCTTTCATTTGCACAAATCAGTGGGTTTTTAAATTTCAAAACAACTCAATTTAAATACAAATTGAAGAAACTTTATGTATTTATTTTCTTTTCTTGTAATATATATATATATAAATTGAAGACAGATTTATATGCCTGTCAAGAGAGGCAAAATGATCTATACTCAAGTATAACATTCACCTGCCACCTGTCATAACTTGTCAGGTTTGAGATTATACTAGCAGAAAATTCTATTAAGCATTCACTGCCTTTTACTTTCTTGCCAGTTTTGCTTCCAAGACCTGATACATCTAAGGATGCCCATGAAAAACCTTCTATCTGTTCAGGCTACTTCATACTCAATGGGGACTTTGTAATGTGATGATTCATCTTGGTAGGTAAACTGCTGGAAGAGCCAATGCCTCCTTTCTTTCCAGCACACAGCATCATGGTTTTATTCTGGCTACCAAAATACACGTTTCTCTGCCTCTGTCAGCTGAGCATTACAACTCAGACTACACAACAAAGTCAATATCAAAATCATAGCCGGCATCCTGCATTGGTTCAGCAAGCTTCATGACTTGCTCATTTCAGCTTACTAAATTTAACATATCTCTGGAGTTTCCTTCCTGGCTTCCTGAAAATATTATCATTGCTCATGTTTGTTTTCTGGACATAAAATAGTCACACGGGAAAAAATGACAATAATGAAGTCAAGAATAAGGCTCTGCTGAGAAATATGCAGTGAGGAGCTGCCGAATATATTAAAACTGAATTCCCCAGCTTGAAAGTCAAGGCTTGGCTCAGTTCTTCCAAGTCATCATAGACACAACTATGTGTGATTTGTTAGGAAGTTAACGACATTGCTGGGATAAGTTTAATTACACTGAGGTCAAACTCTCTCCTTGCTTACAATGAAGAAAATGTAGGATGACTTCAGTTCACTTAGATGCTATAAGTAAGTCTAAACACAAAACTTTCAACTTTGAAGAAGAGCATCTGTATCTGAATGAGGCACATGAAGTTGTGTAGGGCAAATATACACTGTAACTATGTACAATACAGGTGAGGTGACCAAGTGTATCTGGTGAGAGAATGCCATGTTCTCTGCTCATGTGAGACATCAAATGAATTAAATAATTTGATTATCCAATACAGAAACAAAAATGGAGCAGGAAAATGTTCTTTGGCTTTTTTCAAAGTTACCTCAACAGATCCAACCACTCTTCTTCAGCGCACTCAAAATAACTGCTGTGAAAAACACATAGAAATCCAACCTCTTCTTTAAAGCATCATCCTAATACACAGTCCTGACAAACAAACAAACTGTGCTAAGGGCATCAGTATTTTGGGAAAATTAGTACTTTTTTTTTTCCAAGCAAAGAGTACTCCACAAAAAACACCATCTCTAAAGCAGTAAGACTTTTTGCCATGGACTGCTGGAACTGGTCACAGGCACAAAAAGTGCAAACTTTCAGAGATAAATAGGGAGCAAAACACAGCTGGGAGTGTGTGTGAGGGTACCTACTCACCATACCCACTGCATGTCAAGTCACTCCACTAGCTCTGCTGCATGTATGTCTACAGCAACGCTGGGAGCATCCCCTGAAAAACTAGAAAAGTTTGACTTGCTTAACAGCAACTGGAAGGGCTGACTGGGGCACACAAGCCTGCCGTCAAAAAGCACACCAGCAGGGTGATGACACGAGTGAGCATTAAGATTTCCTTGCTGAGGATGGGTAGCTTGCTAGCCTTACCCGGGTAGAGCTGCCCTAAAAGAACTCCCCATGACCGCTTCGGCCACCAAAACAGAAGGCTGCAGAGGGCAGCACTGCCATGCACTTGGCTTGCATTACCCAGCAGAGTACATGACAGACAATAAAAATGAAACATTTATTTGTATTAACTGCATGATGGCATGGATGATAAGATTTCCTTGATTTTAAGGTCTCCCTGAAAACGAGTGGTCTCTTAACAGGATCAAACTTTGTACATGCTGACACCATAAATGGCCCTTGACAGTGAAAGCAGGGACAACACCATTTTCAGTCCTGTCCACATGCCCCCGTCAGGAGACTTTCAGGAGCAAGATTTTTTGGGAGGCTGCATGAAGGCTTTGGTCAATAAGACCAGTGCGGTTTGCAAAGGGCCATAAAGTGGCATTGCCAGCTCTCAGAGACCACAGTAAGAGCAGAAACACAACTAGCTCGAAGGCAGGAAGATGTAGGAGAGGGGAAGCAAAGGGTTACCAGGGATGAAAAGGGGATTGCAATTCTTTCCTTTAGCAAGACAAAGAGAGAGCTGGAAAATGCCTCCAGGTACAGGAACGGCCAAAGGCCTGGCTACAATGCCACTTGTTGCTACCACAGGATACAAAAACTGAAGTAAATTGGAAGCAGAAACAAACGTGTGGTGCTCTCAGCTAATTGCCTGGCACCGTATCAGGGCAGAGTTCAGCCTGTTTACAGGGTCTTTACATTTGAGATGTCTTTATGGACTACTTTGTCATCCACCTCAGCAAAAGGAATAAATGGATATGGAGAAGCTGATGTATGAGTAGTTAGATTAATTTTAAACATAGACAAATCACTCAGTACGCATGTTTAGTAGCAGAAATTAGGAGAGGGGTACTTTATCATGCTGCAGAACAAATTATTGCTGTGGAGGACAGACAGAGGTCAGGCATCACTGCCTCAGATGCACAAAAACCCAGTTTAGATTTATACCTCGTTATGTCTAAAAGCTGGCCAAGATTAATAACTTAAGTATATAATTTAGCAAAGCAACCACTAAAAGAACCACCACACACTCCACGTAACATTGATCTCAACATCAATTCACAAAAAGCAATTCTCACATTACTGTTAGAGAGAACATGAATTCTACTGAGCAGTAGGGCTGTACAAAACCTTGATATTTTTCTTTGCAGGAAGTTACACCACTGAAGGAAGACATTACAAGATGAAGAGCTAAGCACGGTATTTAATCTTTACCTATTCTCTTCAGAAACAGAAGCTGGTTAAGTACAATAGACCTCTAAGGATGTACTCCAGCTACATCAAGGCTGAAATTGCCCAAATGCTTTTGGTAGAGATTTTAGTTGGACTCTGAACTGTATGAATTACCTGCTTTAGAAAATAACAACATTGATATTAAAACAAACAATAATAAAAATTATCAGGGAATAGAGATGGTGACCAATTAAAATGACAGTTTTAAGTTCAAATTCACATAACTCAGTAGCATTACACCTGTCTCAATTTCACTCAGACTCAGAAGTACAAAACACCTTAGGAGAAACATGATGCATTACTGCTTCTATTTCAAACACGGAGACTCAAGCAAGGGCTAACACGGTTTGAAGGGGTTTCTCATGTGCCATTCAGCACTAGTAATTACTAATGTGCATCTCTGCATGACAGATCATATCTTTTCACACAGCAATTTAATCTGCTGAGCTACAGTGTCATCAGTCAGACATTTAATTACTATGGAATAAAAGCCTTATTAAATCTCTTCCCCAGCCTTTGCGGTGCAAGGCAATTTATGAACATGACCAAATCTTCAGGGCATTTCCAGGAGAGTATTCTCTGATTATTTATTTTAAATAATATGTTGATTTGTAGTTGATGCTGTTAAAACAGAAACGGAATTAAAAGATGCATTAAAAAACAGCTGCAGATCCAAGAGTACTTAATGGTACTCTGAGAATGTGAACCTCAGTTATCCCAGCTCCAGTGTCAACACTCTGTCAAAGAAATCTGAATTGTAGTTTTACCACTGAGGTACACAGGAGTCCCAAGAGATCAAAAGTACTTTCGAGTGGAGAATGACTTTCACATTTTTGTTCTCCCATCATCTGCATGTGTGGAAAAATTGTACTCAAAACACAGTAAATCAACATATACATGTACACCTATTACAGCACCTTCTTTAAGAGACCCCACTACTCCACAAATCTACATGGCTTTAAAAAGACTGACATATAAAAAGCCTTTGGCACTTCTTTAAATGAGTTTTAGCACCTTGAAGTCCAACTTGCATTTGACAAGACTTTTAAATTACTATACCAAAAATGCACTTGGAGTCAACAGAGCAATTCCAGCATTTTAATTAAAGGCTGGTTAGGTATCACAAAAATGTACAAATATTAATAATATGGAACCACAATAAATGGATTTGCAATTGTTTGTGGCAAAGTCCTACTCTTTGATCCATATGGATTGCCTCTAGAGATACACAGAAAGAACAAACCTCTGGAGGGAAGACATGCTTGTCCACGGGCCCAGTGACAACTTTCTGAAGTAGCATCCCAAGCTCTCCTATGTGCCCATGCTGCTGATCTCTTACCACCTTCCAGGAAGAACTAATGCGTGCTATAATAGTGTGTGATGCACTGTTTTACATATTCACAATACATTTTCATTTTTAATTAAAGCAGAATTATGTAAGACACACCTTGATTCCTTTTTGTTATAATCAAGAGGCAGCACAGCTGCACAAAAAGATAAAGGCTTATATTTCAGTAATTATAGAAAATACTGTATTTGGCAAGTAATCAGTTTCTTGTATTGCACTATAGTTGAACATCTAGGTTCTTCACTACTTTCAAGCTACACTCATTCTGCAATAATATTTCTTAAACGTTAACTGTAAGATAAATATGCATATAATTCCAAGAAAGCAAAATTACAATTATCTGGAACGTGCCAAAACATATCCCTAACTATTCCCATTCCCCATCATTTCTGTACCAAGCGCAGCAGTGAAGGAGAGAGAGACAGCACCGAGAGTCTCACTTTATCTTACACTTGCAGCTAACCATCACCTGTGGTATATCTGGCAATACATATCAAGCAGAAAAACAGACATCCGATAAACAGAATGGGAAAAAAAATGGAACAGTTAAAAATCGCAATGGTTTTAAATATCCATCACTGCAAATCTATGACCCTTCTATCAGCATCGTCCAAAACGGAATAGATGGAAGCTAAATGTGCTTTTCTCCATCACAGGCCTCTAACAAACTGCAGGCTGCTCTCCCTGCCTGGATTCTCTTTCACCATTTTGGAAGTGCTCCTCTGCAATATTGCAAATAGAAAAACAGCATGCACACACATGCCTTGCACGAACAAGTTTTGTACCATGACTGTTCTTTTGCCTTACCATAGTTTAACTTCACTTTCCATTGATAAGGAAATAACGGGGGTATGGCCCAAATTATTTCATGTTTCCCCAATATAAACTCTTCCCTTTATATACCTTTTGGTAGCCCACTGTTTAATTCCATTATCCATTCTCCTTAGTTCCAGCCATTTTATCTCTCATACTTGGATTTTACTGTTTGGCTTGCCTTCTGCTAAAAGTACACTCTTGCACCTCTGCGCAATTTTATTCCCATAGCTGAGATGTTAGTATTTTGTTCCCTGAGCAAAGATGTGACTAATGGTTTAGGCAGTTTATCTGAAGTTTTTTCTTAAGCTTCTGCTCCTCTTTCTCTTGGTCCCTAGAAAATGAGATCCATACTTAGAGATGACAGCAAGCCATGACAGAAACTGAGAGTCATGAAACTGCAGGCACCCTGTCCTGAAGGAAACCAGCCCCTTGCATAGTTAATCTTGTTTGGGGATGTTTATCCACGTTCAGCAAGCTCATTCTCTCATCAGCCTCTGTAAACCTCCTGTTATTACCCCTCTAAAGTTGCTAAGAGCTTTAATGTTGTTATTGCCCTTGACAGGCACGTTATTCCACCATGGTTTGGAAGCCCCTTACTGGCCCCATGGGTGAGAAGGACCCACTCGCTCATGGAGAAACATGTCCTTCAGCAGCAGAAGCAAAGAGGAGCGTGGTGTCCAAGGCATCCCCGTCCCTCTCCCCCAGTGCTCATGACTGCAGCATGCAAGGCACAGACACAGTTGCTGTTTTACTACCATGTCCCTCCTGGTCCTATCTCATGTCGAAGATGGCAGCCCAGCAGGCATGCTGCCAGGGCCTTCTGCCAAGGTCGAGGACAATAACGTGCTCTGTGTTCTCACGGCTGAGTTATGCCAAATGGTAGCAGATGGCGTCTTCCTTCCAGACCCCGTAGCTGTGGCACTGCAGTTGGCAAGCTGCAAAGATCACCCTTCCTTGGGTGTTTTCCTTCTCCCTCCTCCACGCTGGCATGCAGCAGACTGGCTGAGGAGACTGTCACATTTTCCTTAATTGCCATGAAAGAAGTCCTTTGCAGTCCTTGGCTGCACACAGACAGCACGTGGACGAAAGGGCAGGCTACCCCCAGACATGTGCTGCCTACAACATACACCACAGAGTGGGAATGCTGGCTGCTGAGTACAGCTTATTTCAACCCAAAGCAGCAGTCCTTCTCCCACAGAAGAGACTGTTTAGTCTGCAGCAGAAGTCAACATAATACTATTAAGCACTGCTCCTTGACATTATTCCTTCATTAATCATCACCTAAATTGTACACCTGCTTCATTAGGACCTGACCTGCACTAGTAGTTTGAAGCCATCTCTTCACAAACATACATCAATCACATGTTCCTCCTTATTATTTTTTCAAAAAATAAAATGTAACCACTCATTGAAGTTATGAATATAGTGGGGATCTGAACTATAACACAGAAGATCAAGATTTCACAACCAGTTATGCCTATTAGCTTTATAAAAGACATACAATTTAATTAGCAGAGATTTTCATCTCTAGAGGTAGCAGTACATGCTACAGCTCCATGAGGGAAGATGAGACAATGTCACCCTTGGCAAAGACATTCACATCCCACAGAAAGGTTGTACACTGCTAGACAAATCATGTCCTGAAACAGCTATAACTTTTAAGGTTGAGGAAAAGGACATCTGTTGACCATCTAAAGAATCTGAAGGTGTAAAAGTCCTTGGGACGCCTGAGATCCATCCAAGGGTCCTGAGGGAACTGGCAGATGAAGTGGCCAAGTCACTTTCCATCATATTTGTAAGGTCATGGCAGTCTGGTGAAGTTCCTGCTGACTGGAAAAAGGCAAACATAACCCCCATTTTCAAAAAGGGAATAAAGAAAGACCCAGGAAACTATAGGCCAGTCAGTCTCGCCTTTGTCCCTGGCAAGATCATGGAGCACATCCTCCTGAAGGCTCTGTGAAGGCATATGGAAAATGAAGATGAGATGACTGGAGGTAACCAGCATGGCTTCATCAAGGGCAAATTGTTGTGACAAACCTGGTGGCCTATTATGATGGGGTTACAGCATCAGATAAGGGAAGAGCAACTGACGTCATCTACCTGAACTTGTGCAAAGCATTTGACACTGTCCCACATGACATCCTGATCACTAAATTGGAAAAACATGGATTGGAGGGACAGACCACTTGCTGGATAAGGATTTGGCTGGATGGTTACACTCAAAGAGTTGAGGTCAATGGCTCAAAGTCCAAATGGAGATCAGTGATGAGTGGTGTTCCTCAGGGATCGGTATTAGGACTGGTGCTGTTTAACCTGTTTGTCGGTGACATGGACAGTGGAATTGAGAGCACCCTCAGCAAGTTTATGGATGACACCAAGCTGTGTGGCATGGTTGACACACTGGAGGGAAGGGATACCATCCAGAGGGACCTAGACACGCTGGAGAGATGGGCCCAGACCAACCTCATGAAGTTCAGCAAGGACAAGTGCAAGGTCCTACATACAGGTCACAGCAATCCCAAGCACAAGTACAGGCTGGGCAGAGAATGGATAGAGAGCAGCTCTGAGGAGAAGGACTTGGGGGTGTCAGCTGGGTGTCTCAACATGAGCCGGCAATGTGCGCTTGCAGCCCAGAAGGCCAACCATATCCTGGGCTGCATCCAAAGAAGCGTGGCCGGTAGGTTGAAAGAAGTGATTCTCCCCCTCTGCTCTCGTGAGACCCCAGCTGAAGTACTGAGTCCAGTTCTGGGGCCCCCAACACAAGAACAACATTGAGTTGTTGGAACGAGTCCAGAGGAGGGCCACAAAGATGATCAGAGGGCTGGAGCACCTCTCCTATGGTGACAGGCTGAGACTGTTGGGGCTATTCAGCCTGCAGAAGAGAAAGCTCTGGGGAGACCTTATAGCAGCCTTCCAGGACCTGAAGGGGCTACAAGAAAGCTGGAGAGGGACTTTTTACAAGGGTTTGTAGCGATAGGACGAGGGGAAATGGCTTTAAACTGGAAGAAGGTAGATTTAGACTAGATATTAGGAAGAAATTCTTGACTGTGAGGGTGGTGAGACACTGGCACAGGTTGCCCAGGGAAGCTGTGGCTGCCCCCTCCCTGGAAGTGTTCAAAGGCCAGGTTGGATGGGGCTTTGAGCAATCTGGTCTAGTGGTAGTGTCCCTGCCCATTGTAAGGGGGTTGGAACTAGATGATCTTTGAAGTCCCTTCCTACCCAAACCATTCTATGATTCTATGAATTTCATTATTTTTAGTATTATTATTGCAGAAGACCAGCATACATCTGTAATACAGAACACCCCACCAGATAACAGTATCTGTTTCACTTCCTACAATGATATTTTCATTACTTAGCATAATCAAATACAGATTGTCTTTTAACAACTGAAATACAATTGCCTTTGTGCATTTTCTGTGATAAAAATATTATCATACCATAGAACTCTGTATATGTTGACAAAAACTGATGGATCCTCAATTCTGTGAGCAGAGGCAGACAGCAAAGTAATCATCATCACAATTCATCAGAACAATGTCATCAACACAGATATTTAGGAAAACCTTTTTTCAAATAGCTTCAGTTACCACTGCCTCTGATTTTTCCCAGTACTCTCTTCCCACTTCACAGAATTTGTTTGGGAACCTAAGTTTCAAGCTGTGCTTTATGATATGCCAAGGATACTGCTGACATGAGACAAGCTAAAAACTGAAGCCCTGAACAGGGTATCTAACACAGAAGTACATCTATTAACATCAGTGGACTTTTTGATGTCGCCACTAGAGGGGCATACATGAAGCTAAAAAAAATAAAGCAAGTAGCTGTCAAAGATGCCGTTCAAGACTGCTATTGTAAAGATAAAAGGCATTTTGTTTCTTTTGATGCAAAGTTTGTATTTATACACCAGACAATGTCAAAAGAATCAACACACATGGTTTTGTATTGACAAACAAAATGATGTGTCCATGGCATATAGTTAATGGACGTAATACAGACATTGCTAAAGACCTCCTGCACCTTCAGAACTCATTCAAGCCATACAGTTGGGGTGTGATTTATATCTTCATCCCCACAGAGTCTTCACTATCAAAGTTAAGGAAACTCCTCACACCTTAACAGAACAATGGAAAAAGCCAATATTGCTCTCTGCCCCCCTCCCATTTGGTACCCAAGTCACTACCAAAAATTATCAGAGCAACAAGCTCTTATTCACAGAATCATGGAATATTCAGAGTTGGAAGGGACCTCCAGAGATCATCTAGTCCAACTCCCCTGCTTAAAAGCAGGATCCCCAGTTACCTTTGTCACTTCCCACAAACCAGTTGGCCTAGTGGCAACTATCTCTGCATGTCTGGCACTACCTAAGTCATTTGCCAGTGTTGATATTGATCATCAAGCTCCAGTGCCAGCTGCAGTGCTGAACCAGAGAAAGAAAATAATCTTGTTGCTGCTATTACAACTGGTGGCATTTAAAATAGGGTGGGAATAAACCATGTTCCAAATGTAATTTTCATTATATGAGCTACATCCT
This sequence comes from Podargus strigoides, assembly GCA_028020825.1. NCBI lineage: Eukaryota > Metazoa > Chordata > Aves > Caprimulgiformes > Podargidae > Podargus > Podargus strigoides. The sequence goes on along the minus strand of CM051621.1, from coordinate 60,250,917 downwards.
CACTAAGAGCAAACGTGGTGTATGTGTACACTGATGGTAGAAGACATTCACCACAACCACAACCTCTTCAGTTTTATGTCACCTGACTTTTTAAAGATGCCACCACCATTACGTTCCAAATTCTTATATGTAGCAGATGACTTCCAGAGTGACTTCCAGACGGTCAGAGAAGCTCATTCCAATGAACGATATTGCTAACTTAACCTATGGAGCAAACACACATCAGATCACATGCACCATGTGTTAAGCAGGGCCAATAAAAGCAGTCTGCTTCTAAATTAAAAGACACAAGAGGAAAATAACTTTTTAACTTCAGATTTATATACCATGCTTGAGGAATGGCAAAGGCAGGCAAAGAAATTGCACTCGTTCAAAATTTTTATAGAGTCTACGCAGCCTTCTGCCACATTAATGCCACTGAGATCAGATGATTAAAAAGTAAGCTGAATTACTCTACAGGAAAGAAAATGAAAGCTACAAGTGTTCAGGAGTTTTCAGAAGTGCTTCATCCATCACCTGCCTTCAAAACAGACCTTAACTAAGAAACAGCATTCAGAAAGCAGGCAATATTACTACTTCTTCTAATACAAATATGCACACTTTTTACCTATAATGTGTACTTGTTCACAAAGATAGAAGGGATTTGAGTTAGCAAGCTTTATATATAAAAATTCGTGATGAGACACATTCCACTAACTTCAAAGTTACAAATCCAAGCCATATGAAGGAGGATAATTTGTCTATTCTGCACATGCTGCATACCTTAGAGAACACATTTAGAAAGGGCTCTTTTTCTGTTTTTCTTTTAAATAGTTCTTGCATCTAGATTTAATTCCTTCAGCTTTAAAAGCAGATGGCCTAAACTGCTATAATTTCTATCAGATAAATTTTAGGCTGGGAAAAAACAAACAAACAAACAAAACCCCTATGAATGAATATTTCTATGTTTAAAGAAATGATGTTTAAATCAGCTATTGTAGGGTCTTCTATGCTGTGTGATACAAGTGCTAGAGCTCTACCAGAAAAGTGACTGCATCTTCTGAATGGGAAAAGGTGCCCCATCTCCCCTTGCAGGATAAACAGGACATTTTCTGGTAGCTCTTTAGTAGCCCAAGACTGATTCACACCAATCTTGATCTTTAAATAGGTGTGACATCATGAGGGGATATTCCATAGAAAGGAGAGGAGGCAAAACTACTCATATCACTCCTCAAGTATGTGGCACAATTCTGGTCTTGCCTCTTTCCCACAAACGTCCAGTATAAAGGTTATAAAAACTTGTTGCTGGCTATCACTACTTTAGATTTACATATCCTTAACATCATTCATTTGCAAGGCTTGTCCCTCTAACAAGGACACAGGTATCACCTCAATTAAACATGCGTGGATGTGAGGGCACAGAGAGGAAGTGCTTGGTCCAATGTCAAAGGAGTCACTGCTGGAACTGGAACAAAAAGCAGGTATCTTGAACATGGTGTCTTTCCCTGGTGTTGTTCAGTTGTGCCTTGACAACAAAGGCATAAAAAAAAACCATGGCTGAGAGGAATATTACATGCTTTGACCTGTAGGGAACTGAGCTTGAATTTAGCAGATTTTATGGTGCCAGCACATCTTGGTGGCGTGACCCACCATCTCATTTCACAGGGATGTAGGGCTGAGGATGGTTTGGGTTTTGCTTTTCTAAAAGCTATGAAGGAGGCAAACCTACTATGGGCACATCAAATATTTGCACTTCACAAGAGCTGCTGCTTGACATGGAAAAGAGTTCATTCCCACTGAGCCTTCACCATTAACCTTGTGAGAATCAAACAGCAAACTTCAGACAGCTTCATTTTTCTGGCTCGCTGACTCCATGCATTTTCCAAGGGTCACTTACAAAAAAGCAGTTTAGAGTTGTTAGTTTCCTTAGAGGACGAGAACGAGACAGAGTGTGCCAGTGTGTCCACATGCAGAGAGGTGGCTCTGTACCTAATACATTTTTGCGAAATCACTCTGTTAATAAGGATGGCAATTGTTCAGATCTTCAATAGGAAACGAGCAGTGCTTAAAGCTGCTTTAGCACAATATGCCATTACACAGAGATATTTATGTGCAGTAAGGCTGGTGCCCATTTGATTAAACAGCCTGTCTGTTCACTCCGGAAGATATCAGAGGTACAGTCAGTTCAGTTGGTGCTATCAGCAATGCCCTTGAGGTCCTGTGCTACCGACAATTAATGAAGAGGCACTGCTGGCTGTCAGTGCGTGCAGAGGGAGACATTCATCTTTGTGGCAGCACCAATTAAATCCACCGGGGTCACACCAGGAGGAGATAGGAATTCAGCACAGGGAACAAGCCAAAGCAGCTGACTAGTTTAACACTTAGGTTTTGGGGTTTATATCATGGAGAAAAGGGAATCAATTCTGTGCTAGCCATGTTGATAGTGAAGGGAATACAGAGAATCCGCATGACAGCAAAGGTAGAGAGAGTACCTCAGTGTGTGGATATGTGCGCACGGGCACTATGGAAAGTAGTTTTTTGCAGGAGGGTGGGAAACCTCTTAATACACAAACAATTTTCACCTAAATTCAAGAGAAGGGAATTTACTTAGTGCATTGTGTTTCTAACACTCTGTTAAGCCTTCAAGGAAAGCTACTTGCCAGAAGTGTGAGTGTATCCTCACCTTGGACATGGTAATTACTCTTGAGAAGACAAAGCAGGGAACTCTTGCCCTTTATTTCTCACAAGACTACATCCTTACAGAAAATAAACAGTTATACTTTGAAACAATAGGGTTCAAAACCTTCTAAAACATTTCCATCGTTGAGACATCATCTGCCTGTTTCATGCCTCACTGTAGAGTACAACCTTACCCATTTCACAGAAGTCCTGCTGTCATATGACTTCTAGGACTGCAAAGTATTGATATCAGAAGAGAAGAATATTGAAATAGAAGCTACAGGAAAAACTCAGTATCCAACCTGTGAAGGTACATAGGAGCACTACAAAGAAAATTGCTTGTTTAGCCGAAAAATATTTAGCTGTGTCCTGGTTTCCCAGGAGCAGAACCATGAGCCAGCCATGGCAGGCAGGCCATGAGTAGCCCCAAATCAGCTGGGAGTTTCAGTCAGGGCAGCTGACCCAAGCTAACCCACAGATGTATCCCACACCACTTGCATCAAGCTCATTATTAAAGGAGAGAGTTTACTGAGCAGGGGGAGTTCCTCTCCCTGGAGCAACTCCCTCTTGGCTTCCTGCTCCTTTTGCTGATCCCAAGGACCAGGCTGAGTATAAGCTTGCATACTCTATGTTGGTGATTGTATTAGATTTGTTATTTCATTAAATCTATTTAACTCTCAACCCGTGGGGCTTCTCCCTTTTTTACCCTGATTCCCCATATCATCCAGGGAGGGGTCATCGGGTGGTAGAGCAACTGCTACAGTTTAGCCCTGGGTACAGGCTAAATGTAGACAATCTGCAATTCCCTTTTGGTTTTACTCGCGTCCCTTAGGGAAAAAATGCAAGTAAACTTATCAAATCAACGTTTTCCAGGCCTTCATTGACCCTTAAATAAAAACGCTGCCAATCAGTATGTGACAAGAATTATCACCTACTGTGGCCTTCCTGTTTCATACATTTGAGAACTCACGGTTAAAGTCTTGAAGGGCCCAATTTGCTAAGCACTGTTTATCAACAGGAAACTGAAGAGTTTTTATTAACAACATACTGGCAGCCATTTATCTTCTCAAACCTCACAACACACTTGTGAAGGCTAAAGGGCCTGTTTATCAACAGTGGAATCAGTGTAACACACATATATGGAAACCAGATCCCTTCTGGCTCTCAGATAGGTGCACAGACCTAGGACAACCTAAGATGACTTAAATATGATGGCTATCCTGCAGAAATGAAATAACGTCATCCTTAGGAACAATAAAAAATAATAAATCATTAAGCTTTGAGGAGTGAAAGCCTATTGAAGCAGTAGAAGCAAAATAGTTTATTATCCAACCTTTTATGTAAAGGAAGCTTAAAAAAAAAAAATCCTCAAACCCACCTCATGCTCCCTACCAGAACAGTTAATCTGGAGGAAACTTCATTTGCTGTATAGAATGCAATTAAAGGCAAAGAAAAAGGCCTGTGGAGACCTCTTTATACACACACACTCCCTGAAAAAAATGATGAAAAAAGTAATTCTAACAGTTTCAAAGTTCTGGGAATTAATATTTCTCTCCCTGCAGAGATTCTCTTAATAAAGCTACTGGAAGTGCTCTGTAGTCAGACTTCACAAGTCCATAAAGTCAGCCTGATGAAATACTGCTCAATGTTCTGAGAAAGAACAGCATAAGAATGTCATGCCAGAAAAATGAGATTCAAACATGCTGTGAACAGCAACAACTCCAGTCCTCCAGAATAATATAAAAATACTTTGTAGGGCACTTTCCACAACAGCATTGAGGAGCACTTTCCTAATATCAATTTGTAAAATCTTCTGCAGACTTCTAAATTACCTGAAAATATTTCTTACAAGAAAAACTCTGATGCAAAAGCAGCCAAATGTTTGAATGGTGTCTTAGAAGTAAAGACCGCCAGAGTACCAAAACTATGACCTAAAACAGGCTTGTGCACAGCAGTCCAGTGAAACTGGTATTGTTTCACATCCTTTCCAGCTGAAGCATTTAGGAAGGTAGTTTAAGTATTTTAAGTACATGTCACATTTTGATTTATATCCTGTACTTCTATACTTGAAGAAGCAGAAGTAAGTTGTCTGGTGCGATTTTACTCAGCAATATGCTTGGGCTTGTTCTCTTGACTTCAGCTCTCAGGCCTGACAAACTGACCTTAAACAAAGAAAAGTGTACAGTGCTGAAGGTAATTTCTGCCTTCTGCAGTCTCCACCATCCACAACTCAAGAAAGATCTAATGTTCTTTCATGGGAATGGAGAAAGCCCAGAAGCCATACACACAAGAAATCATCAGACATGAAAGTCCAGAAAAAAGTAGCAGCAGAGAGTACAAGTAACTTCCCTGAAATACTGGTTATTTCCTAACATTCTAAATAACCCTTAAGAATGAAACCATGCCTTAAGCTGCAGTCATATAACTTGGGGCTGCACTGAGAATCCTTTCAGAGAGATGAACAGACTCAGTGCTACCAAAGTACAAGTTCATCCACACAGATGCACATGGTGGACTACAGTACTTTGCCAATGGTGAAAAATAAAGCACACGTATACAAAGTTTATAAGCAAATGATTCCACAAGGAATATTGAAGATCATTTAGAAATTTATGTTTTAGTTTAAACAGTACTAATTAAATATTAACACTCACGCATCAGAGAAATCTTTGGGATATTTGTGTCTCTAGGTTGAACTCATGCCTTAGAACAGAGCACACAAACAGATCACATGCTAGTGAACATGGTCCTGTAAGTAACCTTGTCTTCAGTGCTTTTTCTTTCATGAAATCTGCATGTAACACAGGACAGGGACAAAGAAATACATGATTCAGTAACATACAAATGGTGAAATACCATTGGAGAAGTAATCTGGCTTCTTACCTGTGAAGCCAAGCTGTAAAATGATTTATCACTCTCATAGAGCAGGACATAAGCTACCACATAAGGATCTCAAGTCACAGCAACTAGGGAGGTAGAAGTATGAGCAGTTTAATTTCCAAGATCAAGTCCCAGTCAATGATGAAGCATATTCCTTCTCCCATTCAATAACCATCATCTCTTCTAGGCAATTACCTACTTAGTCCCAGATGATTTCGAGCTAGTAATGCTCCTGAGTGCATCAGGAGGCAAGGACTCAAGTCCTAGTTAGCTCCTACAGGCATCTGGACATCCTTGGGAAAGCCACAGGCTCCTACTGCAAAGCTTTCCATACTGCTCTTGCTCAAAATGCCATCAGGCAGCAACCCTTGGAACATCCAGGGGACACCAAAACAAAGGTGCTCGAGCCTCCTGTGAAAAACAATGGATGAGTCTGAGCTTCCCACATCTCTGCTCAGCTCCTCCTGGTGCAAATGGGGTGCAGCAACTCGACTCAAGCAGAAATCAAGTCCCTCATCTGTAAACCATCCCACATGCAAACTATGGTGCTTTCGTGTGCCTCTGTTCTGCACCTCTATACCTATGGGTGACACACCTAGTTCACTGAAATACAACTAAGTCACCAAACTTAGTTCTGTGTAAACACAAACACCTTCCCCATTACACCTGCATACCAAGACAAAAACCTCAGGTTTCCTTTAGAAAAGAACAAAGAATGAGGTTTTATCTTCTAAATAAAACTAGTAACAATCAGCAAATAAAGCACAAGCACTTGAACAAATCTAATCGAATCTTTGCTATATGTGCATATTTCCCATTAAAAAGATATTCATTTAAACTCTCTTCTGGTTTCTGTTGAGTATGAAACATTCCTCAGAGTATGAGAGAAGCTGTTAATAACCACAGACATCACTAATCACCTCACGGTCACACCGACTCTGGTACAGATAACCCCTGCACAGAAGCGCGGCATGGGCCACATGCTGGACAGGAGACAAAAAATTAACTTTGTCAGCACAGCTAAAGAAAAACAAGGAACAATTTTAAGTACTAAACCATGTCATGACTTAAGGAATGAACAGAATGTTTTCAAAATGCAAATTCAAGACATTTGTATTTTAATTATGGCATTAAAACTGCAAGATACTTGCCTCCACACACATTTCTTTCATTCATCTTCAGAGATGGCTGTGTACAGAAAATTAGTTTCACTGTATAAACCTACTCCCACATGCATTCCCAAAATAATTTGCATGTATTACCAATAAACAAACATGCACACAAGTTTTCAGGCTGCCCACAGACATGATAGACAAAAAGAGGACTTGTCACTTTTTATTGCCTTTGCAATTGTAACGAAAATTAACTTTTAATACAGGGCACATAGAATCCAAGAGCAGAGTGAACTTCAGTGGCATACATTTAACACAACATTCATGTAAGCTGACAAAATAAAACAACCCTGCAAACACATTCTATTGCTATGTAGCTGTTTTCTTATATGAAAACTAACAAAGGCTAAACAGAACCTTGGCTATAACATATTTTTCTCTATTATATCCAATGAGCTGTTTTGTTGCTGTCAGCCTGTAAAAGTGTGCCCTCCAGAAGTCCAAGACGCAGTCAGGAGTACCACTCAATTGACAGGGTGATATTATCTACCCCTGAACACCCAATCAAAAAAAATCACAACTAAAACCAAGGTTAGGGTTTCAAAGCAGCGATGCTTGCTGTTTATCCACCCAGCGTGACCAGGAGGCATTCTCAAGCGGTGGTACTGATGTCACCAAGCCCATGTGCTATACTGATGTTGATGCTAAACTACAGATTCCTTTGTTGCCACAAGACACATTACTTCATAGCATCCAATATAATTGCAAATAACTACCAAATACACTTGTACTGTCACTGTGCCACGCAGTGGTGCAGTCCCTTGCCGTAAACAATCATATACAAATTGACATCATTGACAAATAAAATCTACATCTTTTTCCTTTGCTGCCCAGAGGTGAATGAAAAAAATATAAATGAAAGTATTAAAAAAATCAACCTTTCTTTTTTTTTTTTCCCCCTTAAATTGAATCACTTATCACCTTCAGCTTCTGTTCTGGCAGAACAGATGCGGCCATTTGTCACTGAGAACAATACTGCAAAGACTTTTTACATGGAGTAGAATATCCTACCTGGAACAACTTCAAAAAGGAACTTTCCTGGACTTTCTTCATTGCAGGGATGCTCAATTACTCTGTTTCCAGGCAGAAAGATGGTACCCTAAAGAAAAAAAAATGACAACAAATGTGATTAAAACTGCTGCCATGATCTTGGTAGAATAGCACTTATTTTGTACTGGAGTATACATGAATTTGTGGTGTTGCGCCTGGGCAGCTGACTTCCAAAGTGAGTCTGAGGAGGGTTTATCCCAAAAGCCAACATCATAGATCCCCTTAGTTAGCTGAGGCATTCAATAATGGTCTTAGGTTTTTTCATTTCTTGGGGGTTTGATACCATGCAGATTTTTGCACTAATCAGATTAGTAATTCCACTGTGCGGCAGGGAAAATTTGAGACTAAAAGAAAAGGCTAGTTTGACCCTGCCAGTGAAAAGCTATGAAGATGCATGTGTGAAGCAGATGAGCTAGGCTTCTTGGCTAAAGCCGAAGGATACATGGAGAGAAGAGTAACCTCAATTTGTGGGGTGCATACCCAGTTCCTGCTCTGTGCCTTTTTGCTGTACCATGCCAGGGAAGCAGTACAGAGAAAACATCCCACTTCCACCCACTGGCAACACCAGCAGACCAGCATGCCACAAAGCCAGAGCAGGCACAGTGAGAGTTGTGTTCAAAGATGCATTTGCTACAGGCAGATAGATGTTGAATGATCTCTGTGAAGGGCACTGAATGTCTTCATCACAACTTTACTACCTTGAGAAGGCAGATAGGGAATTTTAGCTGTGCATATTTGGTAACACTGGTTACAAAAACAATGCCTGCAACCCTCAAAATGTTTCTGGGGCTGCAGTGGAATGAAGATATAACTTGTTTTTTCCTTTCCCCTCCCTCTTCGCCCTGCTGCCACATGGGATGGATAGACTGCCCCTTTCCTCTAAGACCTCTTCTTCATTTTGAGGTATTACACCTCCTCGTAGTACCATTTCCTCCTCAGTTAGCAGGCAGTCCTTAATGAAATTATGCTGGATGGCTGTGCAGCAGTAAATTTTCAGACTGAAATCCTAGAAATTGCATTAGGTGCAAGCACTCTATCACTGTTAATAGGAGATAATATCTACTTACCAATATTCTCAAATTGCTGCATAACAGGATCCCTATCTCGAAAGTAAACAACTTATATAACTTACTTGGCTTAAACATAAAATATTTCAAGTTGGAAGGGCCCCATAAGGATCACAGAATCCAACATGAAGCCCCATTTTCCATAGTTCTTACGGAAGACACTGCTCCTAAATACATCAGACCTCTCATTTAAACAGCAGTAAAAATATCCCTGTACAGGAAAAAAGTCAATTCTGACATACAGTATTCATTGCTATGGCCTGTAACCTTCATTATGAGCAGAAGTTTTTACAATTATTGGGAAGGCAAGACAAGCAGAATGCTATAATTTTCTCACAAAGGAGACCTTACAAATCAACAGGAAGAAGTCATCTGAAAAAAAAGGTAACAAATGCTTCACAGTATTCGTACCAGCTGATGTGGAGACTGAGTTCTACATCAACTTGTCAGTATATTGCTGTCTGCCAGCAAGTACAGTGTGTTACAGGAAGCCAAAGACAGGGTGCACAGATATTTTATCAGATCATACAAAATCACCTCCATTAAATACTATGATACTTCTTACTGAAAACAGATGAAACAAAAGAGTATTCTGCTGAGGTGGTATTAACAAGCAACAATTAGCAGTTGTGGGCAACTTTCCCCACTCACTGCTTATACAGATGTACTATAAGCATGAAGTGCCTTGGTCCAATGGCTTTACTAGAAGCTATTTTCCTTTGTTCATGCTACAGGCAGCAAGTGGTAATAGCTGTCAAGCTCCAAAGCCTTGTGTGAAATACCTTCTTAGGCAAGAAGAGTATCATAAAAAGGTAATATGAACAGGAAAAAATAAGTCACAAAATAGTTCAACTTCTCATACAACAACTGGAGAAAAATCAGCAAATTTAAGAAATATATTTTTCTGAGAATTATGGGAGATCAGGAATATCTAAATAACACTGTTAACGACATGTATTTTATGTCACATGTAATAGATCATTAAGACTGGTATAATTTCTTTCCTACTTGAACTTCCAGCTTGAGGTCAATAAAGCTCCACCCAGCACACGGGATGGGCAAATCAGAGTCCTTATGCTGAAGTAAATTTCACTGGCTCAGGATCTTGAGTCAGTGAAGGAATACAATATATTTAAGCTAATTATACATTTGCTTTTCAATTAAACAAGAATACAAAATTACGGAGACCTAGTCTACAGCACTCTAAACTAAAATCAAGTTACAAGATAGTAAATGAAAAATGCATTCAACTTTGCTGACAACTCATAAGCAATAGACATGCTGCAGTCCTATTAAAATGTGATGCTTTCTGATTCTTTGATGTAAAACCCTTTTAGTATTTACAGTGAGCTGTCCTAGTGACAATTTTTTGAGAATATAAGAACAAAACAGTCATAGTATTTATAACCTTAGCAGCTTCATTTCATAGATGAAACCTACTTCATCTGGTAAAATGTGAGGCCCAAAGCCACACATGACAGCTAAGTCAAAATGAAGGGAATCCAGACAGCAACACCATACAGAATAGTGCTGTGGTTTAAAAAGAAAACATGTTCTCAAACGGTAATTTTATTTTACTGTCTGTTTTCAGAACTATTATTGGAAACATCAGTGCATATAAAATACTTTAAAATACATTTTTAAAAAAAAATAAGAAAATAGCTTGCTTTGTGCAACATGCACCTGGATGCCCAAACCTGTGGGGAAAGCCTAAGAGAGTTACTGCAGCTCTTTCACTTCCCATTCTTTCTGGTTTCACATCCATCTGTCTGTCTTCACCATGTGGCAACACTTCTGCTTCAGCAAGTTTTGTACCTATCTACATAAGTGTACCAGGGCTATCTGAAGTGTCCCTTTGCTTAGTTTCTCAGCAGCTGTCAGTGGGTTTCACACGATCACATTGACACCCAGGGAACATATCTGCACTGTAACAAAACCTGCGGCCCCTCATGTGGCACAGTCCTGGCTGCCAGTTATTTGATATGGATGGGGAGACCCCAGTCCCCAAATCACTGTCAGTCCCCTTGCTCAGTTGTCTTTCCGGGCCCTTAAGGTGCAGCGGAAAAACAACTATATATTCTTAGACACCTAACAAGACAGTAATTTGCACAGAAAAGATGAAGGTTATTTCCAGAGGAAACACATGTTTTGACTTGGGTATCAGTGCATGTAAATGTTCCATAATTAGAAAACTTCACATTGCTTCGTATCAAACTCTACAAATCATTCAAAACTGTTTAATAAAAATATCTCAACCCAGGACTACAGATTGGACCACATAATATTCTGCTTTCAAAAAAGAAAGATAAAAATATGGTGCCAAAAGGGAACAAGACGTACAGTCTCTAGAAACATAGGGGGGGAAAAAAAGAAGCAGGAGAAAAGCGTGGCCCTGACCCAAGTCCCTCCTCGCTCCCGTTGCCATTCTGTTCACGGGCTGTGCCTCCACCAGGTCAGCAGCATTTTGCAGAGCTCCTGCTGTGGTAAGCCTGGGTTGTTCTTCAGTTCCCAACACTTCTATCCTTACCATGGCAGTTCTGCTTCTCTAGCTCAGTGCTGAGGGTGACTCACAATGCAGAAGTCTGGGTTGCTCAAGAAACATTGGTCTTTTCCCTAACCAAGTATCAAGCCCACTTTCAAAAGAGCTTCTCACACATGTGACTTACTACAGTACACTGTTGTTTCAAACCAAGGATCACCTAAATAGCAGAACAACAACATTTTTGTTAAAATTAAAAATCTGCCTATATAAAGCCTCTGAAGAAAAATTACTACTCAGTTAAAATGCCTGATAAAATACTGAGGTGAAGCAAGAATGACATAAATCTGCTTTGAATTCAAGTCACAGCATTACAGTCTTGCTTCAAGACACGTTTTATCCCACGCTGGTCCGCTGCAACACTTTCAACACCAATCAGCAGTGTAAATGCTCTGACTACTAATCTCCAGTGATATTTTGAAGCTACACAATTGCTGTTCTTCAATTTGAGCAGGAAGTATTTTTGTCCAGAGGTCTTTTATCCCCCATGTACACTAGGAGTTTTAAATCTTATTGATAAATACAACATAAAGAAAGCAATTTTTACCAATTTTGCTGAACGGCCACTATTATATATATGTAATGCCAGATTTCCTAGCACACATGACAATAGTGGGCCAATACTAAAAAAGTTGCTATATTTATAAGAGAATGAAGGAACAAGATGTTGTCTTATAATAATTTTTTTATTACAAGAAAAAAAGATTTATTTTTTTTATTAGGAGTGGATTTTTATACCACTTCAGCAACCAAAGCTCTGAAAGAATCAAAAAATCACAGAATCATCTAGGTTGGAAAAGACCTTGAAGATCGAGTCCAATCATCAACCGAACACTGACAGTCCTCGACTACACCATATCCCTGCACATTATGTCAGCCCAACTCTTGAACTCCTCCAGGGATGGGGACTCCACCACTGCCCTGGGCAGCCATTCCAATGTCTGACAACCCGTTCTGTGAAGAAATACTTCCTAATATTCAGTCTAAACCTCCCCTGGCACAACTTGTGGCCATTACCTCTTGTCCTATCACTTTTTACTTGGTTAAAGAGATTCATCCCCAGCTCTCTACAGCCTCATTTCAGGTAGTTGTAGAGGGCGATGAGGTCTTCCCTCAGCTGTTCCTCATAAGACTTGTGCTCAAAGTACAATTACCACAGGAGGTGCTGCAGTCTTGGTCTTCTAGTTATTGCAGCCATTTACAGTTCTGCAGCATGCACAGGAAGAGACCAACAACTGCAATTATATTTGAGGTACCTGGGGTGGACTATTCAGATTTTAAGAGGTACGTAACATGCCAAGAATAAGAGAGAGGAGGATAGAGAAATTAAAAAAGTAATAGGATTGGTTGGATAAAATTCAGTCAACACACAGCACACATTTTTCTGGCATTAAATTCCATTGCATTTGACATTTTCTTGTCCCACTATGTTAACATATTATAGTTTGTTTAAAGATTTTTCTATCTTTCTCTCCTGCCACACATTTCACTTACTGTTTGAGTGCTGCTCTCTGCTTGAGAGAAGCTTCTTTCTTCAAAAATGAAGCAATCTTGGCTTGAGCAATCACTAGAAAAAAAAGTCCCTTTTTTGTTCCACAAAAAGGTGGCGGCTCATACCAAATTAAGCTATAACACCAAAAGGAATTAAGTTTGACTAAAACCAGAGGCTAGATACAGCCATATTGCATGTCTATGGTCTTCATTTCTTCAGTAAAGGCAAGAGAGAAGAGTCACCATTTCCTGACCATGTCTGAGGCAATGTCTGAAATTATTAAAAGATTTTTCCCTTTCTGAAATCTGTTTCCCACCACTAACCTCTACCTTAGAGCTTTCCTTTCTAAAGCAGATTTTTTGTGGTATCTAGAGAAGCTTTAACACCTCTATTTTACCCACCCTCTCCTGGCTTCTCCCTAACAAGTAAGTTGATTCAATCAGCTTCTGTGAGAAACACTGCTCCTCCTAAAGAGATTTTGCTTTTCTTTCCCAGGTTTGTCACAGGGGAATATGAGGATCTGGGGAGACAGTTATAGGGGGTGAGTCAATTGATGAATAATGCTCTTGAGAGTTACCTCGGGCAAGAAGGCAAGGTGTGCATGCTCCCACACAGGCACTTTCAGAAGGAGTAATTAAGACTGTGATTTGGAAGAGGAGAGACAGGTACGATGAGACTGAGCTCAGCTAACAGAACAGGACAGGTCACAGGGTCCAGCATCTGAGAGACATCGTGGGAGCTCTACAATATAAGGTGCCTTCCTGGGGAACCCACCCTGCAATTGCTTTGTTGATTACAGAAAGGACCCCTGGTATTTTCTAGAGGCAAAGCAAAAGGAGGTGTGCATAAATAAATTTGGAGACTTCATTGAGTTTAAGGACTCATGAGTACAAGCTAAGCTCATTTTTAGACGCATACATGGAAGTTTTGATAAAAGTAGGCTTCATAATGACAATTAAATTTGGATCAACAGACAACAATGAGGCTGAGCCTTACGAAATTACTATAGAAGAGAAAGACAGCTATGAAAAATCTTGCTTCCAGCAGCTTCAGTCAATAAGAAATTTAGCTTATTATTAGACAAAGCTATTTTTCCAAGGAAAAAAGCCAATAAAGCACAAACCACCAGAACACAGAGAACTAAGCCTTGCTTTACATATCTCTTTTGCAAAGGAAATTTACTGACTTCTAGTCCTGAGAACATCTAGGCCAAAACAATGCAATTATTCCCCAAAAGGATGATACTTGGCAGGAGAAAATTTAAAGTATGGCCTCTCGTTTATATACAGAGCTCTCCAGTAACAGTCTTGACAGTTACAGCGATACTGTGAGAGAATGTAGCATGGATGATGGAGCAGGTTAAATCAAGTCAGTCATTAGATACTGAATTAAATAGTTTTCAAAATAAAATTCAGAGGGAGAAAATAAGGCCCTAAAACTGAACTTTCTATTCCATCTTGGTTTTCTTATTTTAAAAAGGCAGACAACCAGTGGTCACTGCACACAGTTGCCTTACCTCCAAGGGTCAAGTGGATATCATTCATACACTCTACTTAGTTTAATTTCCGCAGCTGATGGAAAATATTGGGATCTAGCCCATGATGGAAAGAAAACATTCAGAGTTACCAGAACTGCTAATAATAATCAAGTGCTTTGCTGCATCTCATTCTGAATTATGCATTCACACTGCACTAATATTAATTTAGGAGGAAAATAGTCTAACATTCTGTGAAAACACAACACTACATCCCTGTTGGAAAAAAATACAGCTGGATGATTATGGTTGGGTTTCAGAGCAGATTGTCAAAACCTGACCCTCTGTAACAGTTGACAGATGAATATAAGCAATAGATATCACAACATTTAAAGGAGCAAACGTCACTCTGGAGAACAATGGAGCAACAAATAACTTGTCTGCTTGTCTCTGAACTGAAACAGCCTCAGCCTGAACATTTGGCCCAGCCTGGGGCGCTATGATGGAAGGTGTGTGTGTGCAGACCCAGGACAAGAAGGTGGACAAAACCAACATAAGTGATCAGAGTGCTAAAACCAGCAAATCTCTCTCAGAGACAATCAGTGGGCCAAAAGAAGCTGAAGCGTGTGCTTCAGTGCAGTGGCTTACCATCATTCTCTGAAGATCAAGAAGGACTAAAAAGAAAAAAGAATCATGCCATACAGCTAATAATCAATGAATCACAAGAGCCCTAAACCACCGGACCACTAAAGTTATGCAGAACAGATGCACAGTTCTGCAATTTTGCTTGCACAGGTTTGGGTGAGGGTTTTCTGTGTAGACACAGTTTCTTTATAATCCACAACTCACACTGCCTTCAGGGGTCTTTCAAGTTCTGGCAAGTCCATGAACTGATCTAGATCACAAAATCAACCTAAGGCAATGCAAAACCCATTTAAGGATCATCACAAACAAATCCTCTCAGCACTGGTTTGAGTTATTGTTTCTCCTTGGATATTCCTTTCCTACTTCCCTCCTTTGACAGCCAGGACAGGAAGGCTAGTTTGCTACTCCGGGAGGAACTTCCAAGGTTCATGATGAAAATTATACGGTCATAGGCTAACGCAGGCTGGAAGGGACTATACTCAAAAGGTAATCATGAAAAAAAATTCCATTTTTCCAGCCCTTAACTCAGCAGCTTGGCTATAAGGACACTATGGAAGACCATATCCAAAGCCTTGATGTAGCTGAGCTATACAGCTGCTCCCTCCATATCCAAAAGGACTCACTCCTGGACCTTACCAGGGTCTGCAAGGAGCCTGACCTTCTGAATTAAAGATGCCTTTTAAAAATAGCCAATATTTTTCAAGATTATGCTGTCTCAAAATAGGATTTACTTCACTGAGAATAAACACAGTTTTGACTTCTACTCACTTCTAATAACACTGAAGGTATTTCACAACATTCTGTAGAGGTACAAGAAAAACTTGGATTTGTAAGATTACTTGGGTTTATTAGGTTTTTATGGGTTATCATATTTAAGTACCAAACCATCATTTATATGCTTTTCCATAAGAGTGTGACAAGCTTTCTGCAGACCTGTTGGGGGGTATCTTGCAGAGTGCCAGACAGTTTAGGATAAAAATGGATTCAGGGTGACTAGAGGACAACATTGTTAACTGCACTGTAGCAGCTGCTCTGTTCCACACCGAATATAAATAGTTTAGATTCCATGTTGCTATTTCAATAAATTACCAAAATATAAATGACCATGAAGAAGGTCTTCACGGTCTGCATGAGAGACTGCAGTATCTCTTATAAAAGCAGAGAATAAACTACAATTTATGCAAGAGGAGAAACCCAGACAAAGTTCACACAGCAGGTGAATAGAAACAAAACTCCAGGTTTTCTGGCAAACACATTAATTCTCTGGCCACCAGACTGCTCCCTGCCTGGAGTTATTGTTGAAAAGGGGCCTTTTCCTCCAGCTAACAAGAAAAAATAGTTCATACCAGTCATCTTCTGTCAACACTCTGCAATCTGCTTTTTTGAAAGAGAGACAGCTCGTGAACTTTTAAGCATTTTTAAATGCACATTTATTTCCGTTGCACATTTATTTTCTTCAAAGGGAAAACACAGGGCAAAGATGTCAAATAAGTTAGTCCACCAATCTGCAAGTAAAAATATTTACTTTGAAGCCTAACCAGAAGTGGCCCCATTTTCTGGCGTGCACACAGCTAACAGAGCATACTGACTACAGCTGGAGGCTGGGATCATCATGGGAAACTGAGGTACCGATTAGGACATGGCAAGGAAAAGGCAGGGGGTGTGTCAAAGTCAGAGTAGATTGTGAAGACTGTTACATTATTTCGTCTCACAGGACAAAATGTAGTTTAGCCAGAAGAAAAACAGGTTGCTTCAAAGCCTGTTGAAGTCAGAATAAACAAGGTAATTAATGAAGTTTTATTATTATTTAAGGATTTAATTTTACAACATTGGTGCTGCTACCAATGGCTATTATTGATCATGCCCATTTCTTTGCATATGTACCTCACAAACCTCTTCATGGCTTTCTCCCTTGCTATTCTACTTCCTTACCTACTGCTATTACTTCTTCTAGCACCTTTCTGCCTTCTATATCCCTTCTACAACATCAGAGAGCTTCAGTATGGTCATTGCATAGCTTAACTGAAAGTTGAATATTGCTTACTCAGCCAGAAATGTTTTCCACATCCACAGTAAGTGAAAGACAATCAAGGAACTACATAACAAGCATCCACTATGTTGCTGGATGGAAAACAAGAGTGGTGATTCATTGAAGAGTATAGTAAAAAGGTTCTTAGTAAACTGAAGTCTTCCAAACCATTGCCAATCTTATGTCCTTAACTCGTCAGTGGTAAAAAAAAAACAGCACATAAATTTTCTGTAGACTCTCAGAGGATGACATTTGTCCTTACGTACGTTTCACGTCTGACATATTCCACATCTCCCAATTCTTCTCCAAAAACAGGCTGCAGAAAGGAGACTTAGGTGAACCCTTCTCCCTCTGCTGCAAAAAAACCCTCCACTGAACTCTGTCTTACAAGGCTTTCTTTCTCACACACACACACACACACACACATAAATATAACATCCTAGTACGTTTTTGGTTTACTCCAAGAAACATATCTTCCATTCAGAAAATCCAGAGGAACTAATTTCCCATTAATCTCATGGCACAACATAAGCTTGGGCATCCTTCGCCTGCTGACAAAACACCACGTCCCTGTGACTTTGAACAAAAAGCCCATCCTCACGGCCAAGTTGCACGAAAGCCACATTTAAGATTTAATGGCCTCCTTCACCAGTTTGCTGCAATTCTAATAAAAAACCAAGAGTTGCTCCATTTAGAAGCATTTGGTAAATGGTATCTCAGAGTACCTGAGATAAAGACAATCTCAGCAAAGGCAAGTGACAGCATTAATTTGACTTTTTCTGTTAAATAAGACCAGTTCATTAAAATCTTTAACAGGTGGCAGGTTTGGCAGCTCTACTGTGTGCAGGCTCTAGACAGATTTATCATATCTTTTGTTTTTAAAACACATTTTTCATTTATATGAATGCAATTGCTGAGATAAATGATGTTCACAAAAGCACCTTGTTCAAGGCTGCCATTTTAACTATTACATCAATCAAATTATGTTGTAAAAATGTTAGCATCGATTTTGACAATCAGCATCTCCTAGTTATAGCTTTGGAGCTCTCTTCATTAGTTTCCTATTCCAGCTCTGGAAGTTTTTACATTTTAATCAAAAACAGCCAAGGAAATACCATACACAAACTGGTTAACTCATTTAATGTAGCTTCACCCCGGGTGAAGCAGGCAGTTGCAGGTTAACTGCTTCTGAACATGCTCCATGGCAATCCACAAAGAGACATCTAGACTCAGAGACAGATTTTGGAGTTGGATGGAAGGCTGATATGAAATGTTGCTTTTATGGAAAAGCAAGATTTCAGCCATTCCGAGACTTTTCACTGAACAGCTGTCCTGGGAAACATCTGTCTGAAGGACAAGGGATTATGCTGCTAAGACTTCCCATTTTCACTCAGAAACTCTGTTATTTGTGCATGCACCCAGATGCACAAAAGCCAAACACAACTCCCACCTTTTCCAACAAGCACCCAAAGGAGAGGTCCCTCCTGCAGGACAGGTCAAGGGAGAATGGGTGCACATAACCCCTAGGAACAACAAAGGAGTTAACATTCCCACAGCAGAGGAAGAACAACAGAGCCTCACATCCCAGATCCCATCCTTCTGGCTAGGAATCTTTCACAAATGCTTGCTATTTATCTCAACAAACATTTAAGTAGTCAACTAAGAGAGCCACTGAGTGATAGCCTAAGTCTAAAAGACAAAAGACTTCGATCCAAACTCATTTTCTGCCAGCATCAGTGAAGATAACTGAAAAGAGGCTTGGAATTAGGCAGAATGAAGCGAGTTATCACTGCTTCCACTGCTATGATCCATTGTCAGAGCCCCAATCAAGTGGGACCCCCTGGAACACACTTGGCAGAAACAGAACAAAAATGCTCTCAAGTCTGAGAGATCCCATGAGTTGCAAGATGATAAACATTATAGTCACTCAAATAAAAACAGCAGCAAGTTCATATGAAGCAACAGCATCCATCTATTTTTAGCAGAGCTTGTGTTAGGGAAGAAAAGGCTATTTTCCACAACTTTGAATTAGAAACCCCCCATCTCTAAACCACCTCCTTCCACTCTCACAAGAAGAGTTTGCATCAGTGATCGCTCCAGGGAAACTTTTATTTATTCCTTTCTTCTTTTTTTTCCCCCCTTTAAAGCAGAGAAGATCAACTGATGAAATACTATTACACTCTAGAGGACTGAGTAGATTTTCATTTTAAAACATAAATTTGTGCTACAATTTAAAGCCCTCCCTCCCAGGTATAAGATAAGGGCTTGTGTTCCCATTTATGCAAAGATTAAAAAAGCTTTGAGTGCTGAAGAAAATTTAGGATAAAGAAAATTATTTTCAAACACAAATGGCTTTATCATCTAGGAAAACCAATGAAAGTACCAAAGCCTGCAAATGCTCCTGTCTGATATTTGCTACACAGTCCTCATCACTGAGTTTCAAAGCATTTGAACTGATACACAGCTGTTTTGTACCAAATATCCAAGACTTAAGATATCTCTGGCCAAGAGGCCTTTTAAATATCATTGCCAGCTAAATGAATGACAACTGCCACCAGCATTGTGGGATTCTTGTCTCTATTATTAAATTGAGACAGCTACAGCATCTATCCAAAGGATAGATAGGACACAGCCTCACGTTATAGACACTATCAGGATTTTTGGGCTTCATGCTAGTATCAAGAGAGTTGCAGTCTGTCCTGGCCCCTGCTGTCCCGTGCAATGTCTTTACAACAAACAGACATTGGAAAGTAAGACAGCAGATGTCAGAGCAATAACCCAAGCACTTTTTAGTATTTAAACTTTTTAAAATTATTAACTACACCTTTTTCACCCATCCAGTATCAACTCCTGAACTTAAAGGCAAAGGATGAGTTCTAAACCGAACTGTCCTCATTTCCACAGGGAAAAAAGGACCCAGCTGATAAACCTGAGCTGAATAAAGGCACTGCCGTGGACCTGCTGTATTGAAGTTTCTTATACTGATCGGTACAGCACCATCTCAGTTTCTTCTCCACTGCATTGTGTTCTGTGTTCTGTGCAGTTGTTACAAACTTCAGCTGTTAAAGAGCAAAAAAACATTTTTACATGCCTCATTGCTGATAAAGAGTTAAATGTCTTGTTTAAAAGTACTCTGGCAAGATTCTTCTCCACACACTGTTATGCTGCCTAGTCTATTTTAACAACCTTGGAATGATTCTTGATGGAGGCTAGTGTCAATGACCACCAAAAACAGGATTCAGCCTGTTGAAGAAAAGCCCATCAGCACTCAAGACCACTGGGTTAGTCCACATAGCGTTGGTGTCAAACCCAGAAGCAGTACCATGGGTGCACTTCCCAGCTGCAGCTCAGAACTCCAGCAATTGAGAGGTCTGAGATAAGGCTACACTAAAAAATTTGTGAAGGTGCTCCAAATTATTTTACTCTTTGCAGTCAGTTATTACATGTTTTGCTACCGAAATTCTGCCTTCCCAAGACGTATTCTGCACTGCTTTTTTGCACTGCAAAGTTGCACCTTTGCTGCAGTGATGGAAATGGGAAAGTCTGCCAATTTAATAGATTATTCTACCCACATTGCACAGGCTTTGATTGAGCCACGTGTGGCTGGGCTTTTGCTGTTTCACTTAGATGAAACAAGTGCCAGCAGTAAGTGTTGCCCTCATAGACTTGGCCCTGACAGGCAGGAGGGACTTTCTTTCCCACGTCCAACTTGGAAAGGGAATGAGAGCAGCTCCAGAAAGCCAGAGTCACTTACAGAAATGCTTTTACACTGCCAACTGAAGAGTAAAGAGGATTTTCAAGAATACAGTTTGAGGTCGTTCGGTTTTTATCTACTACACAAGCCACTCCACTTGGCAGAGAACTAAGAAAACCTCTTTCCCTAGCAACAAGTCATGTTGTACATGTTGCTTATTCAGCTGCAAATATGGCTTTTATCCCAGAGGTAATGGACTTAGAGAAGTCTATTCTTAAGCACTAATCGGCTAAAAGAATTCAATTATTTTCATTTAAAGACTAATGAGGCTCTCTTGTGAGCTATTCATTTTGTTACTTCAGGAGCCATGCAGCACTTGTACCACATCCAAGTAAATAAAAGGAAGGAAGAAAAAAAAGTCATCATGATGAGCCCTTTCAATGGATACAGACCTCCTACAGTGCTGAAATTCCCTTTAAACAGGAAAGGAGAATGATCATCAAAATCTCATCACAGTACGTAGAGCAGTATGCTAGGGTCAAACCGTATACAAAAACAATTATCACCTACCTGCTTATCATCCCTAATCATTTGGGAATTTTTGCAGCAACATTTCAGCATTTAGACTGTATGGTATGGAAAACACTTGAGTGCTGGTTTTCTCAGGACCCTCGATATTGACCTGATATCATGATTGCATGATCCTTTCTGACAGGATCAAGAGATTACATGAGATTGCAAGGGACAGGACCACTGTTACCAGCTTGTCACCTTCACTTTGGGGAATGAGTCCTCGTGAAGGCTACTCACTTTATCTCCCTCTGCACCACCCAAGACTGACTGCCACAAGCCTCTAATCACACCTCTAAAAAGTTAAAACACATAAGGGGGTTGCTAACCACTGGAGGACAAAAAGTTACTTCTAGTGTTTGAAAACGAGGTGCAAGACAGCCTGTATCTTGAGTGCGGAAGAAAACCCTATTATTTTGTCTACATCAGTGCACTTCCCATATTCTATTATTCCTTCTACCTAACAAATATATTTAATGCTCCTTGGCTAAGTCAGGTAGTGATTATATGGCTTCTGCTGCTGAAGTTTTTTACTACTTTATTGAAAGCATGATGCAAAAACACAGGGGGGAAAAAAAGTAAAGAGAAAATTAAGACACCGTTATGGAGTGTTCCACTTCATGCTATTGCCATCAAAATATAATCTCTGTTTCCCAAGACACTGCTATTTGATTTGCACCCCTCCAGCTCCATCTACCTGTTCCTCACAGTGCTAACAGAGAATCACAGAATGGTGGGGGTTGGAAGGGACCTCTGTAGATCATCTAGTTCAACTCCCTTTCCAGAGCAGGTTCACCTACAGCAGGTCACATAGGATCACATCCAGGGGGGTTTTGAATGTCTCCAGAGATGGAGACTCCACACCTCTTCAGGCAGCCTGTTCCAGTGCTCTAATAACCTCACAGTAAAGAAGTTCCTCCTCATGTTTAGATGGAACTTCCTATGTTCAAGTTTGTGCCCATTGCTTCTTGTCCTGTCACTGGGCATCACTGAAAAAAAGAATAACCCCATCCTCCTGACACCCACCCTTTAAGTATTTATAAGCATTTATAAGGTCCCCCCTCAGTCTTCTCTTCTCTAGACTAAAAGGCCCCAAATCTCTCAGTCTTTCTCTATAAAAGAGATTTTCTAGCCCCACAATCATCTTTGCAGCTCTTTGCTGTACCCTCTCCAGCAGTTCTGTGTCCTTCTTGAACTGGGGAGCCCAGAAAGGACACAGTACTCCAGAAGCAGTCTCACTAGGGCAGAGACAGGGGGAGGATCACCTCCCTCAACCTGCTGGCCACACTATTCTTGATGCACCCCAGGATACCATTGGCCTTCTTGGCCACAAGGGCACATTGCTGGCTCATGGTCATCCTGTTGTCCACCAGGACTCCCAGGCCTTTTTCCACAAAGCTGTTTTCCAGCAGGTCAGCCCCTAACCCATACTGATACATGGGATTATCCCTCCCTAGAAGCAGTACCCTACACTTGCCCTTGTTGAATTTCATAAGGTTAATCTCCACCCTACTCTCCAGCCTGTCCACGTCTCTCTGAATGGCAGCACAATCTTCTGGTGTATCAGCCACCCCTCCCAGTTTGGTGTCATCAGCAAACTTGCTGAGGGTGCACTCTATTCCTTCATTCACAATCCTATGAGCTCTGTTGTTCATCCAGTTCTCAATCCACTACAAGACAAGCTTTTCCTATCCGTTACCAGTAGGTCTGGCATCTTGTGACTCAAGCTATGGTCAAAGACCATGCACACAAGCACACAACCAAGTGTGCCTCTAGGTCCCTCCTTTCTCCGCCACCAGAACAAAATGGCTATCTACACCTAATTAAGTCTCCTGCTAGCTCAGTCATGACACCTGAAATCCTTCAGCAACATTATTTTTCTCCCCATGGCTGTTTACAACTAATAGATGCGAGTCTGCCAGCACAGACAAGAGAGCAGAGGTGCTGGACAGACATAGCAATGCACCACCATTCAATCTCACCTCAACTGCTTCACAGGGTCCTGGGCACCTTTTTCCAACATATTTGCTTCATCTCATTCCCACTCGCATCAATTTTCCAGCAAAACAAACTATAATAAAATCCTTTGCAAGAGGATTTCTCCAAGACCAGGCCATCCAAAGTTCACTTCCTTGTGCTACATGTAACACATTTTTGTTTGAAACAGCTGTTATTTTCTGTTCATTTCCTGTTTGCAATTTAATATCTGCAACACACCAATGAATGACAAGCACTAGACATGGGACAGGCTTTGTCTTATTCCTTCTAATTAGACTGACAGATCCATAATCAAGCTTTTCATTAGATATCCACAACTCATGAAACAGGTATCATATATCAGACATGTATTGCCTCAGACTCCCAAGTTACTACAGAATCACAGAATCGCCTTGGTTAGAAGAGACCTCTAAGATTATCAAGTCCAACCATTAATGTAACACTGCCAATTCACCACTACATCATATCCCTCATCACTTCATCTACATTTTTGCCATTTTCTGAAATGTGCATTTTATTAATAAAAATGTAAAAAGCAAATTCAAGTGTCCAAAAGACTACTCCAAATGCAAGCCATTGCTGAAACTCAAGTTTTTCTGCCTGCTAGCCAACATGGCAGGCAGCTCAACAGACACTGAATATTTTCTAGTTCAGGTGCACAGAACCTTGTTAAAATACAGAATAACTTCCATAAGGTCATGTGCTTTCCTCAAACCAACATTTTTTTTTAAAAAATTATTTTTCATCATTAATGCCTTATTGATGTATTTTAATTATCCACTGCAGTGTCTGGGCTGAGATGATAAAGCAGCAAACTGTAGTTTTAGGCATTCAACTTATCCCCAGAAGAAGCCTCATTTTTTGTACAGTCAGTGTATCAAACTGATCCCCAAAAATTCATCAATCATGCCTCCACTAGTTTATCTCAAGTTTTATTTGCTCATTCAAGTAAGTAATTTTAAGTAAGCAAAAGGCAATCTGACTCCCAATCTAAACACACAGACTACTGAGTCAAAGTCTTTCAGAAGTCAGCGCAAATGTAGTAAGAAATGAGTAACAGCTGGTGAGAAAACATCGGCTTCTGGTGTTCAGTAGAAATGGATGCAAAATCAAAATTGCCTTAAAAGCACAGCAGTTATCTGCTGAAATTTATCTGGAAACACCAGCAGTCACCCCTCAGTCTGCAAACTGTCTGTAATGGCTGAAGACTACAGTCTTATCTCAGGCTATTTCACCAAAAATTATCTGACCTCCTGGACACCTGCCCGCAGGGTGGCCAGTCATGCAGAATAAAGCTCCCCTCACTTTTAAGACTTTCTTCCTATCGCCGCTACGTTATCTTAGGCATCCCACCATGAGCCTCATCACCACAGTCAAGGACATCCCTTTTTTCTACTCCTACAAGTTCTATTTTATACCGCAAATGATGAATGGTGACAGTCATCTCTAATTTATTGGGACTGCTATGCTCTTGATCCAAAATCGTTGGGAGCTATCACCCCTGCTCACTTGCCTTCTTTGTTTTAATGATACAGGACAGAGGAGACACTTCTGGAAAACTCATGCGAGATTTAGTAAAAAACCCCTGTGGTTTATGGTTTGATGTGGTTGATGGTTTGACGAAATGATTCTGTAGAATTAAATATTCCTTGCAGAAACAACAGTGAAATTTGTGGTTTCCCTTTTCATTTTAAGTGATACACAACATTTCTATAAAGGTTTTAGGGGGGTTTTTTGGGGTGTTTTTTTTTTTTTGGGGGGGGGGGTCGTGGTGGTATTTAGATAAAATAGAAAGCCAAGATCTGCTTTTATTTTTTAAGGCATTTCTCTATAACACTAGTTTCACTGTTACAACCTAAATAGCCTTAAAGCAAACAGACAGCAAAAGGAAAAATTCACCATCATCACCATTAAAAAAAAAAAAAAAAAAAAAAAAAAAAAAAGCTGTTTTAGCAGATATGGAGTAGGACATTTATATAGGTTTGGCAATTTGTGTAATGAAGTTTAAGTAAATGAAACTGTACCTAGGGTCATTAAAGTGGTAGAACACCTGTTGTGTCTCAGAACAGAAAGTAAATTTAACTCCTGAACTGCTACAATATTCACAAGCCTCCAAGTGACATCTCCACTCAGAGACCCACAGCTACCAGGTAATTACAATAGCAAATGTACAGGTTGCTTCTACATGTTTGACTTCAGGTTCATACCCCTGTCAGCACCTGCATTTTCTTTGTATTGTGCACAGACAATGCTTTTCCCAGTACTTAACAAGTGCTGTGTTAGTCAAGCTGGATACAAAACCTAAAATATTTGCTACTTCTATCCGAAAACACTGAGACAGTAAGACACCTGTCAAATGGAATGTAGTCACTGCTTAAGATAATTGTGATGTTACCACCCATTACACCAGACCTGCTGTTGTTTTGTTGTTGGTTTGTTTGGTTTTTTTCCCCACAGTTCTGCGAAAGAACTACACAGACTAATACCCCATGTTGCAACAGTCATCAAGGGATATGAGGCTCAAGCAGAAGATTACAATGAAGTAAAGCTGGGATACCTGAAAGAAAACAAACTGTACAATAACAGAAGAGATGGTGCTGAAAGACCTACTTTTAAAATCCGCTCAACACTGTCAGTTAGATTTTGCACGTTTTTCACCCCCAACAATAAGTGTGAGATGCATACACATGGTATGCATGTGTGTACCTATCCAAAACTCTCACTGCTTAGTCTTTCCCTCTCCTTTTATGCAAACAAGCAAGGCCAAAGACCAAAGCTTCCCTTGTAACTGCCTCTGTTCTAAAATTATTTCTAATCTTTTTACCAGGCTCTACATGTAAAATGGCTTGTCGCAGAAGTTTTATGTTTCTTAGAAAGAGCTCACGGAAAAACACTGTATTCGTTCAGAAAGCAGCATGAACTAGCAGCTTCAAAACATCAAACAGGATCACTTACCCTTCAGACAGGAAGTCAAGAGACTCATCTCCAACACTCTTCCATTAAAATACTATCTTCAGCATTTTCCTTTCAGACAGACTTTAACGTGTTCTCTTAGAGAAGCACAGCTTCTTGCCTCCTTTCCAGCTCAGCTCCACCACTGCCCAAAATCCAGCCAGACCCACAGCCAGTCTGAGCTCAGCAACCCTTCCCGAGACCTTCCTTCCTCCTCTCCTTCACATATTGCCCTGAAGACGGCATGCAATAATGGCATTCCCTGCTTCTGGCAACACTGCTACTGTTTGAGAGATATGTACCAGCAGTGCCCATAAGAAAAATTTACGTGTGCTTGCCAAAATTTCACACAGCCAAGTGTATCCCTTAGTAAATCTCTTCCTGAAATTATTTAGGTAGAGCAAACCCTACCTTACTGCATCACCTTTTGGGTCAAGTAAGAAGGCCTTCTTCCAGTCCTTATTCTTGCAGACATCTCTTTCCCCTCCCAACCCTGACCATTGCATCTCTCAAAGCATATGATCAGTTTTCCTCTCTGGAGGGAGACTATCACCTCACTCCTGCTGGGCACACAGTGGCAGAATTGTCATCTGTCTGTGTAAGCAGTTAATAGAGAAAATCTGTCTTTCAGCCTTTTCACTGATGATAAACACATTAATGAACTCCACAATGTGCAGCAATTCTTTTCTGGATAGTATCTATTATTCACAGCCACCCTACATAAAAAGCTTTTATGCTCTTCCTGAATGCTTGCAACACATTGGGGACCTGCTGGATACAGTTCACAGGATAATGGGGGGTGGGAAGGAGAGGTTGCCTTTAGCTGGTTTCATTCTTCAGCAGCCATTTGTTCCATTGGTGGTATTACCACTAATTTGAGAGAAGCATATGTATTGTTTTAACATCTCAGAAATGCCTTGGCATTTTATTGTCTGGTTTAACTTATTATTCTGTTGTCAAACATTAATTTAAAAGTGCCTACACACTGAGACTTAGAGGGCTTTCTGTAAAAAAAGACTCTTTGTCCCTGTATCATCCACAGAGCATATCTTCATGAGTTCTACTGTGAGCTGCCTAAGGTTTTAAAAACAATAGTGCCTGAAGTCTTTTATGAGAAAGCACTACAAGCCAAATACCGAAGGTAATGCCATTTGCAGATGCACACTTTGTCTCACAAGCTGAGCCAAGCAGAATAATGCAAGCAAATAATTATTCTCTGAAGAAAACTGAATGTGAAGAATGGTGGTTAACAGATTAATGAAAGTCTTAACAGCTCTTTAGGTCTGAAAGTCCAGCTCTTCCTCCCCACACCTGTTGTGAATCCCTGGTCCTGTTCTCTAGCCACCCATTTAACATGCTTTTCCCTCAATCTCAGGTTACATCCTTTGAGCCTACACAACATAGCTAAATTTTCTCATGTAGGTCCCTCAAGCCCTCCCTCCCAAGGTCATTTGCATCCACAGCACCACATTCAAGCCCCTCATCTGAAAAAGACCACATAGCTCTGTGTGCATATATTTAACTTCTTTCTGAAATTCCCCCTGCTTGCACCCTCTCAATACTGCCAGCTCAAATTACACTCTGCAAGCTAAAGGTCAACTGGACTAGTTCACATTTGAGATAGTAGATCCACAAAATGGTTTTTACTGGGATCCCAGAACTGGGTGGCATCCATCTCGTCTTTCCACCAGTGCTCCCATCACAGCAGCAAAGAGATGGCAAGACAGGAGTGATAGAAAGCCATCACCCATGCCCTGCCATAGATAGTCTCAGTCTTGATACATGGATACTGCTAGAGGAAGCCAAGTGTGAACAGTACTTAAGTGCCTTTCAGCCTTGCCTGTCTCCTCTTACCTCCCCAGCTCTGCTCCTCTCCCAAAGCACAGTGCAATGGGACATAAAGGGAGTGAAGCAGGACCACACCACGGACATTTACAGTGGAGAAAACAATATAAATTAAAACCAAAGAACAGACACTCTCTGGCAGACTCCATCAGAGTCAAGCACACAAGCTTGCTCTTCTCTTCAATTGTAATACTTTCTTTAGGATACTAGGGTAACCTGAAAGCTTATGAAGGAATACCTGCTCTGGTACACAAGTGAACTCAAGCCTTTCAAAGTAAGAAAAGAGGTTCTCTGGAAAGCATCCTGCATTTCTAGGGTTCAGTAGCATACTGGAGACATACAACTGTTGATCACTGCACTGGATGTCATATGGCTGTCATTCCAGAGAACACCACACAGATAAATTACCATGCACTGTTTTTGAGAGCTGTACTAAATGTTTGATACTCAAACATATTTAGGAAGGAAATAAATACGTTTGAGAAATACTGGAATACCTGGGGGAAATATTTTTTTTGTAAATAGAGTTAATACACACCATTTGACCTATGAAACTCAACTTATGAAACCTGGTGTCTTTTAACAGCAGTACTGGTACTGCAAGTTTTGTAACAGAGACCTCATGTTACCCAAAAATATGCAGAGGCAGCAAATTGAGCAGGACCCCCAGCAATGGAAAAGACATTGAAAGACACATCTGTAGTACAAACTCCATACGCAACGCCGCTTAAGTTAGGACAAAACTGCTCCAATGATTCAAAGAAAAACAGCTCACATGTACAGCTATTTTGATCATCACACATTGGTATTTTCAGTAGGAGACAAATAACCGTGAGAAGTCCCAATGCTGTCATCTGCTGGGATACCAAGAAAAGCAGCAACAATTTAACCTAGCAGAATTCCTTCTGTTTAATTAAGCACTTCATTAGAAACATTACTGTACTTACGTATGAGTCATCATATCAAAAAAGTGTAAGAATACAGCTGTGTTGTGAAGGCAAGACACGAATGGGTATCTTGGTTTTACTTTTGTTTTCTTCATGTCAGGTTAATAAGCTACACTCGCTATGTTAACTACTCTCAGATTTAGACATTAAATCAGCCTTTTGTGCATTCAGAGCAGTCAATGCGTTTTCTTCATTCAGTCAATTGGACACTCCTTTCCAGTGTAACAAAGGGACACCAAAACAATCACTATGTTTCTAGTCTAGCTATTAAACTACAGAGGTTGAAACAAATGCCATCCTGCACACTTGTCTATTTTTAAAATTGGATGTAATCTGTTTCTTGCAATCACAAACATATCCACAGGCCTTGTGAGAAGCATCACCTAAAATGAAGGGACATAACGCATTGGTCCTAAAATCCTGATTTCACACTTGAGCAAAGGCTGGGTTTTCACGGTCCAAAGTCACAAGTGCCTTGGACAACTTAAAGCTCCTGCTTGCAGAGGAGAAGGGAGAAGGACTGGGCCAGCTCTTTCAGTGATGACTACTCCACAGTCAACAAGAGCACTGATGCTTTCTAGGCTTAGTCTTTTTATTGGAAAAAGTGCTTTATTAGAACTTGGAGACCACTCTTAGGAAAAAAATTCACCATTTCCTCTCTAGCCTCTCCTTGACATAAGTGAATCCCTGTATGCAACTGGCTGAGAACAGCTTGATTACTCATAAAGTGCTAGATTTTACCTTCACCTTGGTACGAGCCAGAGGGTAGAAACTTATTTTATGCATTTCTTCTTATTGCCACATTATAAAATACTGAAGATTTATTTTTCTCTGTACCCTCCACCTAAGATCAGGTTAACCTATTCAAAAATGAGGCAATTGGCCAGAAAATCGAAAGCCAGAAACTTCAGTACATCAAAAAGGCTGACACAGAGGTTCTGTATGTTTTATTTTTCAGCTGTGACTTGTACTTCTTTTTCCCAGATAGTGTTGGTTTTATAAATGACATTATATAAACACAGAAAGAAAACAAAGAAACACACCTGGAATAACAATCAAACCCAGGAAGCAAAAGGAAAAAGATCTTCTGTTGATCTGAAGTTAGTTAAATGCAACATACATGTTTTACAGCCTAGACTGTGAATGAAATCTAACACTGGACTTCTTCCAGACTAATGTGTGAATTCTTATATGAAACAACACACCTTCAGGTGTCCACTCTGACACGTATCTTGCTAAGCCTCACCTCCATGTAGCTTTTCACTCCTGGCAAGATACTTGGGTACAGAAGAGTTTTGATACTGTATGGAATTTAACACACCTTCATTTAAAGGAAACAAAGCGGGTTTGATGCTCATGAGAGTGATCTGGCATTCTTGAGAGGAACAAAGAAGGTTACAGCACAGTAAACTTCACGTTGCTACATCTCCTTTTCTTCCCTGACACCACTGTCTCATCCAAGCTCATGGCTAATCTCTCTGCTCCTAAATATTATGTAAGCAACTGTAAAAACAAATTGATTTCAGTCTGCCTTTTTTCTCCAGTCCTTTTCAGAGAAGTGCTTATAGGAGCTGTAACTAATAGCAATCACCCTAGCATTTCTCATGAGGTGTTTTCTCAAAAGTTCCCCTAGGCAATCTTTTCCCTGTTGAAAGAGATTATTTCTGTAATGCACAGAAGTTGGTTTATATAGCACATCTGTCTCACTTACAGGAAACTATATCATTAAATTGGATTTAAGAGTATGCAGATAAAGAAGTAATACTACATTCAACAAAAGATAACAAGAAAAGCTGTGAAGATACTCCACAGTTTGTGATACCCCATTAGAAATGAAAGGTTTTATAATAAAGTGTACTGAGCAACAAATTCATTTGCAGAAAAAATATCAGGAGAAACAACATATAAATAATTTTCTAAATATACTTTCAGCTTGCAAAGGCAAAACACTTTCAGTAATTACTGGTACACAAGGGGACAGGTATTACTTTTAAAGCCTGTGAAGAAATCTGGCACCTTAACACTAGGCAGTATGTGGCAAATGGTAACTTCAATAAGAATGACAGACCAAAGTTTGACAATATCCTTTCTTCCCACAAATACTAAACCTCTTATTCATTTGTGGAGCATTATTTATTGCTCTTCAAGTGAGGAAAAGTCAAAGGAGGATGAGGAAAGAAAACTGCAAGTGTGTCTCATTCTCACTGGGCCCCAAAGCATCTAAATACTTCCATGTTTTTTTCAAGCTGTTCTTTTTTTCTCTATTAGATATAGGACCATGGCATGCAGACTTATTGTTCTCTATCCTTCACATGTCTAGCGCTATTTCAAGGTTGAAACAGTCATCCTTCCAAAGTAAAGGAGACCTGCCATTTTGCCTTTGCTTATGGGAAGAAAGGAAAACTTAAGTTGGAAGCAACAGACATTATGGAGACAGAGGGAAAAGGGGCAGGTGAGTATCTCTAAAACAGAGCTGAAACCTATACTGATGAGTCATCATATAAGACTCTTGTGAGATCCCCACTGTATTCTGGCAGATGCAGATATAGTGGCTTACTAAAGCATCAGCTCATTATCTGTATCACAGCCTCCTGACTGTTTTCTATCACCTACATGGCCAGATCAATACACTAATGCTCAGTTCATGTCAACAGGCTTTCAAAACACATGCCTGTGTCTATAAAAGTCCTTAGTACTCTTCAATTGCTTGTGGTCATTTTTCAAGAGTTAAAACCATTTTCTTTTTCTTGGAGATACTGCAATTACTCACTCAGGGCAGGAGCTCTTTGTGGGTAGCTGCATAGGCTTTTAATGGCTTTTATTCTGCAGCCCAAGCAGTAACAGAGAAAGCTTTTGTTAGCTCAACTTTTGTGCTGCAAGCCTACTGAAAAGGATGTCCCTCCAGCATTAGAATTTAATTTAGATGCTTCCGTTACCATTTAACTCTCGTCCTCTGTTCTGAGGCTGCCAACAAAAATACCACCTGTGATGGCTATTCTCATAAACTTATTCTGTACAAAGTGATTTGAAATATCTGGCTCAGATTGTCAGGGAACACGTGGCAACCCAAAGGCTCTAATAACCAAGACAGAGGAAGGTGGGTTTTGCCCAGTGTCTATTTTACATAGCATGTCTTCATCATTTCTCTGCATTTGAACTTTCATAGGATTCAGGTCATTTTTCATGTGATGAGCTCACACAGAAGAGCATTTACGCAGTCCTGCTGAATGAAGCTGAAATCAGTGGACTTATACAAGTGCTGCTAAAAATTATTACTAGAATCAGTCCTCATTTACTACAGCAACAACATTAAGTAAGTCCCTTAGCAATATGCAAGGAAACAAGCAAGCGCACCTAGGATTTCTTTAAATAGGGACATTAACTATGGTTTACACAAGATAACACAGCACCAATTGAACTTTTCAACATCTCAAGGATTCTCTTAATAGCACACACTAAGCTAGAAGCTACCTGCAGCAGCTCCATGTTATGAGCTGATCAAATGTCACCGAATTTGATTAGTCACGCTCCAAAACACAACATCCAAATCTATTCACGTTTGCCCTTAGACAAGGCAAACTTAACATTTAGCCTCTGCTGCCCAAATTAATGGAGTGCAAACAAAAATAAAAAATTAACTTTTATAATGGTTAAAGCTCCATATATGCTTGAAAGAGAAAGCATTAAATTTACTTAAAATGAATTCAGAGATTGATTTCCACAGAATTTCACCTTATACCCTCACACATGCTGTGTAGCATTATTCACGTTAGTTGCTTTACTCTACTGCTACAACTGCTATTAAGCAAGGAAAGCTAGAGAGAAACACTTAGAGCAGACCATTGCTGTCGGACTGAATATCACAAAAGACATTGCACTGCATTGGAGTTAGTAATACAAAACCACTGGCATGATTAGGAATTCAGATCAGCAGTCTCTCAGACAAGAAGGTGGTAGAAGAATCAATCAATGACAACCATCACAACATAACATCAGGTATATTTTTTAACCAGCAGCAGCCTGACACCGTCCTTACTCCTCTCCATACAACTACATTAACCTGTTAAATATACCTTCATTAACATCCACCAGAAATGCACTTTTCATGTGGCAGACAGAGAAAAGCAGAAAGAGAGTAGCTCCCCTCTCCTCCCTGCCCCAAATCCTGTCAATTGGCACAAGCCATAAATGGAGAGAAAAGCAGGGAGGGAAAGATGGCACAAGCATAAAAAGAAATGCAAGGTTCAAGACAATTACAGACTGGGCAGCCCCACCACCACAGAAAAGTGATTTCGTATCATGTAGCAGCTTCTTATGTCTGAAAGTTTGCTCATCCATGAAATTCAGTGAAGCATACTAAGGGTTTAACTTTACTACAGAGTTAGCAAGCTATTACAAATAAGCTAGTCCCCTGGCCCCATAAAGCAAACGGGGCGGGGGGGGGGGGGGCAGTTCTCTGAACATTTGTACTAAGCAGATGCATTGGCCACCAAGAACTGAAATTAAGATGTAGGCTAGTTTACATCTTATTAAAGCACCTATCTTTTCCAATCAATCAGCAGCTGTTGGCTGAGTTTAATTATACACACAGTTTATACAACACATGGTAGCACACTTGAGAACTCTAGCTCTGAATGCCCACATGGGTCAACAGATTTTCAATCAATGCCACAGTTTTGCTTTGTTCTGTTATAAAAATATTTACTAAAACTGATTTCCCAGTTTGAATTGATTAAAGATACAGACGTCTGAAAACGTATTTGTTGTTCTCAAATGACTTTGGAAGAGGACCTGAAGCTGTACTACTTGTCACAAACAGGCAGACTAAGATTGGATCATCTTTTCTTTACCATTTTGACTTTCCAATTTTGCTTGTAACAACTAAAAGTCCCAGTGAAATACACAAGTCCAAACACCTTGAAAGGTTCACATTTGCCACCTACAAAACTGTCTCAATTCAGGAAATGTTGTATTTCAGTCACTGGACTGTTTTTCTGAAGCCTAAAAGGACATAGACACATTCTAATATTTGCACAGCATCTACACCCGCTGTTTGTTTTTCTGGTTTAGGGCAGGTGTGTGTCAAATGCAAAGAGACTGACTGCAGGAAATACTTACAAACTTTAGGTTTAGTTTAAACTGAAAATCTCCTCAGGCAGGTAGTGCAGCTGCTGGGGGCATGGGGAGTAGAGGGTAACGATTTAATCTGTTATTTTCCACGTCATCAAACGGAATGGAGATACTGAACCGTGTCAGAGAGCAACAACCATACAGCTGGCCCTTTATGAATGCTACAGATACTGGGAAGCAGGGAAGCAGTTATTTCACCAGCTAATGTATTTGGAGGCAAAGGAAAACCCAAGAGGAGTAGGTGCCAGGGCTGAATCTGAAGAGAGAGAACAGCAGCAATGCAAAAAGGACGAAGACTTCACCCGAGAGCTGCTTTGAAAATTCACTCGGGTTCAGGGAGAATGAAAAGCTACAAGCCCTCATAAATGAAGCATGCACAGATTTAAATGAATTGGTACAACTTATTTACCATAGTAGTTCATCTACAGTAGTAGTTTGTAGATGTTATGAGTAGTGTCACAGACAATGACACAAGTGCTACACACAAGGCTGACTAAAAGAGACACTGAATACTTCTCGCTTTGCACTGAAACCTAAAAACCATCTTCACAGTGGAACTGAATTTCCAACAGCATAAAACGGGACAAAGCACTGAGCAAGAATTGCCTGACTTTGGCACAGAAGCCATAACCTTGCACGGTGTTTAGTGATACTCCTGTAATTAATGTGGCAGTTAATGCTAGAGGAGAAAACATTTTTCTTGCTGAGAAAATTTTTTACTCCTACTGGGATAAGCCCAAGACCTCCAAAGTTTTTCAGAGAAAGAAAACCAAGAACAATTACTGACAATTCAAGTTCACATTTTTGGTCAGAAAGAAGCAGAAAAGGGGATTAAAGTTGGAATTTGATCACCTTCAAGTTGAGTACTTCAGTGACTGACCTTGTGGCTATTCATCTCAGGCCGAGGACAGAAATTCAGTCCTGCAAATTTGAGAAACCTTTCCCAAGCAACAGAATAATGACATTAGAAACACCCTAGTTTCAAATAAACTTAGCCTTATCACACTAATCTCTTGTACGAAATTCTCGTGGGTATATAGTGACCAAAGTGTATTACACCTTTAATAGCACTGACATAAGTCATTGTAGTAAAAAAAAAAAAAGTCTCCATGAATAAATTGCTGAAAGCTGCAGCAATAAATGATTTTGAAACTTACAAAGGTACACAGATATAAGAATTAGCAGTACTTGCTACTGTATTTAAAAGCTAAGACCTACCCTTCAATAATCATATTTGTATTACACAAATTTCACTGCTTGAGTTGCAAAAGCCTGCTTATATTCATATACTTGAGGAGCCATTCCCTGAAAACCCATTAAAAAGGCACAAAGCCATTTGGGGGCATAAAGCACTTTTCTGCACTGAACAGCCACCACTGTAGCAGTTCAATATGTGAGGAAGATCAGGCTTTAGATTGCTTTGCCTGTTGCCATGCCAGCCCATATCTGTTTCTGTCTCATACAGGAAAAAAAAAGCATGATATTCTGCTACTCACATCAGACAGAATACAACTCTTGTTCACTCTGTCACTGACTGAGTTTCAGATGAGGCAACAAGCTAATTTTCATTTTAAAACTTGAGAGACCTTAGGTACAGTGGACGGAGATCAAGGATGACCAAAAAGAAAAAAAAATTCACTTGTCATAAATAGAGGGGTATGTGTTCTCTTCCTTTAACTAAGCATTTCAAGAAACAGGAAATATCATTACATCAGGAACACATGGCTAACCCAAAATCTGTTTCTAGTTTGCATGATGCGTGCAAAACTTCAATGAGCAGTATCTTACTTTAGTTAGCTTATCACAGAATCACAGAATGGTGGGAGCTGGAAGGGACCTCTGCAGATCATCTAGTCCAACCCCCCTGCCTGCTAGAGCAGGATCCTAGAGCAGACCACACAGGAACACATCCAGATGGGTTTTAAATGTCTCCAGAGACAGAGACTCCACGACCTCTCTGGGCAGCCTGTTCCAGTGCTCAGTCACCCTCACAGTAGTGTTTTCTTAGGTGAAATCAAAAGTCATGAAGGGAAAAAAAAATCCAAAACAGAGACCACACTCCAGATTGCCAAATGACAACAGGATAAGCAAGAACATCCAGGTCACTACTGCACCAAGCTCAGTGTGAGCCAATGGCTCTGCTGCAACCTGCAGTGCAAATTAACCCAACAACAAGCACTCCATGAGCAGAAGTTGTTAGAAAAGGCATACAGTAAGTGACAAGGAGGTTCCATTTAGACATCTGAAAAATGAGACCACTATTTCTTGTCTGCTTTGTTGGGGGTTTTTTTCACAAGTTCAGCAAAGGCAGCTGGAAACCTTTTATCAGGACTGCTCCAGAGCATGTTACTGTCTCAGGAAGTCACTGGCAGCTGACTGCCTTAGCAGAGTACCATGCCATTTGACTTTAAAACCTTCATCTAAGGTGTGCTTGACATCCTTCCATTCCACTGCATTCAAGTAAACTGCTTAAGTTGTGCTTTCTGATGGATCTTTCATGGAGGCTTTTTACTTGTTTGGTTTTTAATTCCCATATTCACCATCCTCAAAGAAAGTGTATCCAATAGCCAATAGCAGAAACCCTTTCTGGTAAGTCCCATTATCACTGACAAATATCACTACTCATCTCAAGAAAATCCTATTTTATTTCAACCAGCATACTAAGTTTCCAGTGAAATTCCTGAGAAACATGCTTTCTCTATTAGCTCCCACTTTTCTTGTGACAGCTGCATAATTGTATTTGATTAATTTCTCCCTTACAGTTTGCAACAGGTTTTAGGTAACTCAGTATTTCAAAGCACCGCTCCTACACAAGTGAAAGTTCACCCAGTAGCACATGTCCATCCCAAGACCGTTTCCAAGACTAATAGCAAGTGTTTTGCCTAGAAATGGGGAGAAAAAAAACAAACAAACAAAAAAAACCCCACATTATCAGAGGTCTGGATGCTCCTCGCTGTTTTCACACCAA
Source organism: Podargus strigoides (assembly GCA_028020825.1). Lineage (NCBI taxonomy): Eukaryota > Metazoa > Chordata > Aves > Caprimulgiformes > Podargidae > Podargus > Podargus strigoides. Next base: position 60,213,807 of record CM051621.1, on the reverse strand, counting down.
GTCCCTGAATTTGCTCCATGAAAGGTGGAGTTTCGAGGAAGGCCCATGCAGTCAAGCTTGCACAGCCTCAGTGCTTCACCTTTTTCCCCACGCAAGAGCGAGAAGCTGCTCTTACAAATCAAAGCAGTATCTACCGAGAAGCTGTTTTGCTTGCTATGTTGCTCTTCAGTATTTACACAAAAGCTGGTTCTTGTGGCTTTCCAAAGACAAAGACCAGAGTGAATAATATTCTCATCTCCCTTACTGAAAAATCCTCTAGGCAACAAGGAGATATGGCAATTTCATGTGGTGCAGATCTAAAGTGCATGTACAATTAGATATTTTTTTCCTCCACCCAGAAATATTATCCATTCCTTTTTAACTTGTGTAAAAAATAGCATGATGCTCAATCTTTAAACATATTCAACACTAATATCGAAAGATTTCCTCTACTGACAGGCTAAGTTTCAAACTATGTAATAATCATATTAATTTCTACTTAACACATTCATTAGAAGATTTTAATTTGAAAATGCAACTGAAATCTGTCATGTTTCTTATTAATGACACTAAATGGATTTTTCTGTCAATGAAATTTTTACACAAATTGAATTAAATGGGAAGCACATCTTTTGCCAAAAAGCAAAACTTCAATATATATTCTATTTTTACATCAGAGACAGTCTTTCCCTTACAAATGGTGACTTCTACTTAAGGTTCCAGCTGCTACTTACTCAGTTTCAAACAAATTTAAGATTCACACCTTAGCATTCAAATCTCCTGTCCCTTCCCAAGGTTTGTCGAAAATCCTGTGAGTAGCATTACTTACGTCAAACAGTTAAGAGCTTAACAAGATCTAGGGATAAAAACTGCACATCAAAATATTCAGGATTTGATATGAACTGAAATAGAAGATCATCATCTGCTCTGAGACATACACCAACAAGTATTTCTTGAAAACTAGTTCATAGTTAAGATCCCTATTGCCACACGCCTCAAATTCAAGTCCACAAACCAATTTGAGTGGCAGTGACATTAAATAGGTGCCTAAAGCTAAAACACTGTTTTGACTGGATGAACTTGCTCATTCTTGTTCATTTATAGCCTCATATCAATGATGCTCCATCAGTACAAGCTACCTAGCTTTGCTCCCATAAACTGACTTCCTAATAGTAACACCAGGAGAGTGTGAGAGCACAGCTGCAACAAGGAGATGATGCTTGGAAGCTCCCTCCTGCTGCTCACAAAACCAAAGAAAAAGCCTGCTGTCTCACTGCGAAGGCACTGACTTCCTCCTCCCATCTTCAATTAAGAACACGCCAACCCAGACACAGCTGGAGAAGCTGCCATAGGCAGAGAAGAAAGCAAGAAATAATACATTTTCATGGCCTGCATTTAAACAACAGCTGTACTGTGAAATGAGAAATGTTAAATGCTCATTTCTTTCAGCTGCCCACATTACAAGCTTGGATAGCTGACCTTCAGATCCAGCATAATACTAGCTTTCTAAAACACAACAGGCTGTCACGAGTAAGGTGAATTACCAAGACAGTAAAGAGACTTAACAAGGCAAAATCCAGTTATGACTTCCAAGAAGTAAAAATTAAACAGAATTACCAGAAATGAGACTTTATTTCTTCACATGGGTGGCTCATTTATTTGTTAGGTTTTTTGTCTTCTGGAATTAACTAGATTATTGCTATCCATAACCACATCTTCAACAGAAATGCCATCTTTGCCAGATTCCCAGAGACATTTCAAGGATATCAGAGCAAAAGATAACTGCTATTCTTACTGATAAAACATTACAAGGGAAAGATTCTTGTGTTCTATGATGATAAAGAATCAATGACAATTCACTGACCTTGACTATAAGAGTAACAGCCGTGTACTGCTTTTTCTTCTGTTCTTTACTAGCTCTGTGTGCTTGTAGGCATCTGACACAGGTTGGCATGTCCCCACACTCACACTGAGAGTTAATGACTTTTAAACTTCGTAGTCTGGCACCAAGGAGATTTACACGTATGGAATAAAGCATATGTGGTAGCTACCTGTATTACTAGCAGGAAGTCAGCATGCTTCAGGAATTCCAAAACATTTACTGATGGTTTAGACACAAGACACTATTTCTTTTCTTTACTCCCATTATACACAGTCACTTGTAGAATAAAGTCTAGATAATAGACTTTAATGTAGACAACATTTTTCTGAAATTCAGTTTCATTCACATCTCTGTCACCTTCAAAACCACAAATATCATGGCATAATTTCTCATACAGACTGAACAGAGCCCAAGCCCAAATGTTAAGCAGACTGGCGCTCAGGACACCTGCTGAATTCACATCAGAAACTGGATTCTGCTTTTCTCTAATTCACATTAAGGTTATGAACATAGACTCACAGGCTTGTCTTGTCCTCTCCCGCTGCAGTTCTTCCACCTTCTATAAATATACTCACATAAGGTGTGCAATTAGAGCGTTCCTCAGGACAAATAATCGCTGCTCTATGCCTCCTTGCAAACACAACCAACCACTAAGCAAAATATAAATCACAGAATCACAGAGTGGTAGGGGTTGGAAGGGACATCTGAAGATCATCTACTCCAACCCCCCTGCTAAAGCAGGATACTAGAGCAGAACACACAGGAACACATCCAGACAGGTTTAAAATGTCTTCAGAGACGGAGATTCCACAACCTCCCTGGGCAGCCTGTTCCAGTGCTCAGTCACCCTCACAGTAAAGAAGTGTTTTCTTATGTTAAGATTGAACCTCCTGTGTTCCAGTTTGTGCCCACTGCCCCTTGTCCTGCCACTGGACACCACCAATAAGATTCTGGTCCCATCTTCCTGACACCCACCCTTTAGATATTTAAAAGCATTAATGAGATCCCCCCTCAGCCTCCTCTTCTCCAAGCTAAATGGATCCAGTTTGCTCAGCCTCTCCTCATATGGTAGATGCTCCAATCCCTTACTACAACAAACTACAATCTGATATGGAAAAAACCTCATTAACTCTCTTCCAGCATGTTACTGTCTAAAAGAATTATTGTACTATTGCACATCATACAGACTGTATAATCTAGTGGTGAATAAACAGGTATTTATCTTAAATACAGATCCAATACTAGATGGCTAATAATATAACAAAATACTGGTCAGCATTTCCTAATGCTATTTCTAACCAGTGAAAATTCATGGTATCAGTAGAGTTCTTTGCTTTAGCTTTCCACAGTAAGAACAACAGGGTTCCCAGAAGATCATAGTGATTTTGTTGTCAAAGCTAATGCAGTAAACCCTTCAATGTAGTTAAATGGAGAAAAAAATACCAAACCACATATCCTTACACAGCATTGAATCTGGAAGATATTTCAGGAACCAACACTTTTACAGTTTGCTTCAGAAACAGTCCAAAGCTACACCAAGGTGAGATATTGACTGATCCTAGGCCCACATTTCCAAACCTACTAGCATCTTTTAAGTTATACTTTCCCCCTCTCATTTTGGGTCTCTAGGTGTCTTTATGAACTTAAGACTTAAGTGGCAAACTCAAACAAACCTTTAATTATTTAATCAACTGCTACCTAACCTATCAAAGGTATCGGAAGGTCAGAATCACAACCTCCATTTCACAAAAGGGAAGAAGCGAAATCAGTGGGATCTTCCGAAGTCAATCCCACAGGTCAGTGGCAGACAGACAAGATGATAATTTGGGCTCTGTAGTGTTGTATAAAGCTCCATGCAATACATCACTGTGTCACTTCTCAAAAAGCAACAAAGTCCTTGCATGCAAACATATTGGCAGGTGTCAAGTGCTAGGAAACAGAGTTGTATTCTGGAAACTCAGGCTCTGACACAGACGTTTTTATTCTGATGGCTGCTTTTTACACTCTTGACTAACATATATATATATATAGTGAAAGAGATTTGATTTCCCAGAAATTAGTAGTTTTCATGTTTCATATTCAAAGTAGTCATACAAATACATAATTTGTAAATAAGCAGTGTGTTATTTAATTAACTTATGCTATATGGGATAATTTTAAGGGCAAACAGCTACCAATGCTGTGAAATTGGTACTTAACTCTACAAGAACCTTCTTTGGGAACCATTACCTCAAGACAAAGGTTTTCTTAACACATGCACCATAATGCAAGCTGTAAAGCTTGACAAAGTGTCATGACCTGTTCCATACAGCAAGATAGATTAGATGGGCTTTACATCTCTGAGAACTCCCTGTGAAATTCCACATAAAAGTACAGCACCAAAAATTTAGTAGGCATAAAAAAATATGAGTGTGGTTATAGTTTAATACCTGCACAGAGGTAACTCTCAGATGTCAGAGCTTTTTCCGAAGTCACAAGCATCTAAGAACTTATTAACACAAGATTATCATACTGCTGTGGGTGCTAGCACAAGATCTTTCTTAACTTACTATCACAGAGGCTCAGGACTTCCCTGAGAGGCAGCATTATTTACTCTACTCTTACTGCACTCTAGAGATAGGCAGCCCTAAAGCATGCTGTTGAAAAAGCTAAATAAATAGGAAAACAGATGAGCATCAAGGAACAGTAAATCACCACAACAGAACCAGGCCTCAGACAGCACTCTTTTCCACATTACAGATAGCAATGTATTCAGGCTTCAGTATTACGGGATTTGACGTTTGGGAAGACACAGAGCAGGGATACTCCACATTTTAAACAGCAGGAAAATAATCAGTACCTTTTCAAATACAGCTTATTCATCTGCCTCAATCAAGTCCACCTGACTGACTTTGCTACTTGAACTTCATGTACACTTCATTCCCTTTACAATGCCGCAATGAGAAAACCTGACTTGGGAAAGGAAGCTTTAGAAACAAGCCTGACGGAGAAATCACACTAACTGCTAAGGCCTGACTCAGTTTTGTGTTCACTGTAATCAAAATCCCAAGTTACATAGAGTCATAGAGTGGTAGGGGTTGGAAGGGACCTCTGAAGATCATCTAGTCCAACCCCCTTGCTAAAGCAGCATCCTAGAGGAGATCACACAAGAACACATCCAGATGGGTTTTAAATGTCTCAATGAGATCCCCCCCTCAGCCTCCTCTTGTCCAAGCTAAATAGACCCAGCTCCCTCAGCCTCTCTTTGTATGGGAGGTACTCCAATCCCTTCATCATCTTAGTGGCCCTGCGCTGGATTCTTTCCAGTAGCTCCATGTCCCCCTTGAACTGGGGAGTCCACAACTGGACACAATATTACAGATGAGGCCTCACCAGGGCAGCTGTACTGAGCCAGTGACAGAAGTTTGGTTCTTTAAGCACCAGACAAATCTGCTTATTTTCCTCCCTCACCTCCCATCCTATCTCCTCCTTTCACTTACCAAGGGCTTGGTTTCATCTTCATCTTTGAAATAGTAAAGCTGGTCACCCTTAAGAACAAACCAGCGTGTGTGCCAGGTCTTGACAAAGCCTCCTTGCTTCCGCAGCCACCCACACTTAATGGCACCGTGTCGCCCTTGGCTCGGCAGGGGAGTCTCTGCAGAGCCATTGTGTTCTTCCATACTGGGACTGGACAACTCTCCTGTTGAGAAAACAAGAGGAAAAGGTAAAATAATTAGATTATTATCCAGGCAGAAAGTTGCTCCTTTCAACACAGCTGGAAAAGAAGCATGCCCAGACTACAAAGGTGTGCTAGAAAAGCATTTACTATCTGCCTGCTTATTCTCAGACTAGCACCCCATCAGCTGAGAGAGTATCAGTCACCTCCAGAAAACAACAATAATAATGAACAGAGTTTCTAGAAAGCGGGCATGAGGAAAAAGATTTATTCAAGTACAGTGTCTGATATTTTAGCTAGCACTGAGGAAGGCATCAGCTGTTTCTTAAGGTGAGTTCTGCTGGATTACAGGCAATAACAAGGAATAAATTTACACTATGTCTTCAGACTAAGGAAAGCAGCATGTTCCTCACTACCAGACCTCCTCATTTAACATTCCCTGGCAGGCTTGGGGTTTTCAGGGAACATTAAAGAAGCCTCTGCTTCTCTGGGGCTTAATATACCCCACCAGACAAGCAGGCTTTTTTGTTTGTTTTATTTTACTGAAGTCCAGTTAACAGGATGGTGACAGTCAATACAAGAATAGCTGCATTTCCCCTCATAAAATCGATCCCCTGACTAAAGTGGGTCTATGTCCAGCCGTGTTTACCACAGGCATTTTGCAAATCATGCAGAATTTTGGTGTGTCAACTCAAGGCACAAGAAGCGTGTCAAAACCAGACCTGAAGCATGGAATTAAACTTGACAAAGTTTCATGTGGCTTTTCAGCCTTGTTAAAACCATGCTTTTTAATCATCTCTGGACAGTCACGAATCTTCCTGAAGGATTTTGTACACGCAATCATGCAGTCATGTGTCTAACCTTCATGATCAAAAACATCTTCCTGATCCCCTATTAGGTCTAGAGCTCAACCCACTCAGGATTTTGACTTGAAAGTTCTGATATTTTCAGTTGAAATACAAATCAAACTGAGAACTGCATGTGCCAAATAGTGTATACTTAAACAAAATAAAATGTGACTATGACCACAAACGTAGCAGTGTGCAAAATTAATGGTGAAATTTCACTGTCTGTAAGTGTTTGAAGAACATGTTTCTTTTCTTTCTAGACTACTACTGGCAGCCATTCTTGCCTAGTCAGGAACTTGTGCAGCTGTTAGGGCCTAGGAAAGCTGGCTTCATAGGTAATATATTTATTGTTTCTAAACATCAGAGTGGGAGAAGAATAAAATATGCTAGACATTGCAGGCAGGAGACATCTCTGACTAAGAATATCTAGACCAAAGCTTCCTGCTCTGACTTTGGCAAAGCAGACTGGCAAATCCAAGCCTGGCACTGCTGCTCTGGTCCCCTGTACAGCAACAATACTGTTACTGAGCGTAGTAACAGACATCAGCTTTGCAGAGGTATGTGCTCAGCTTGTAAGGCAGATTAGAAATGGAGATACACATTCGTTTGATAGACAAGACTATACCTCTGACAAGTAATGCAAGTAGTTTGTCTGACTAGTGTTACATCATTGTAAAATAAATTGCAATATGATCAAGCAAGAAGAAATATGTAGATCAATAGATTCCAGCCAGGAGTGTTTTTCAGCCCATTTTTCCTTTGGCTTCTTTCTTCCTAGAGTTCACACTTATTGTCCTTTGGAACAATTTCTCCAGCTGCCATCTCTGCTGTGTGTTTACACACTTTGCTTTTAATACCTGCACACAGTCTGTTGTCATGTCCCTGTTCTGGGCTGATCCTGGAATTCAGTCTCCATGATTAAAACTCTTAACCTCAGTGGCATAGAACAGTTAACTGGCCTCAACACAAGCACAGAGGTTTCATTGCAAAGTACAAATTTCAGGATCAAAACTTAAAGCATTTGATATTCTTAGAAAAAGGAAAACAAAATCTTTCTCCTATCTCTTTATGGTTCACCTAGAGTCACCCAGAACACTTGTACTGTTACATTTATTTGAGCAAAGTGTCCCTGCAAAACATACAAACATGTCTGGCTCTGAGCAGAGCAGACAGATTTATTTTTTTTTTTTGTCCCTGGGGTTACAATTACATCCTAACAAGAACGAATCAGCTGAGAAACCCTCAGACCTCACTGATGAGAGTTTCTCTGAGGGTTATGGATCACCAGAGTACATGCTCTGAAAACTACATCTCTAGGGCTGCAGAGTGTGTTAGATGTTGCCGTGAGTTTCTGAACTGAACCTTGTCTCCTTCCAACCTGGAGCTGCAAATGGAGATGCAACTATCACTAGAAAAATTAATAACTTGGTTTCTCAGTACCTCGTTCATAAATGTCTGCTTAAACTGCAAAGTGGTCTAGGCTCTTGTAGTATTTTTCATTCACTTTTCACTGTAATAATTAACTATGAATGCAACAAAGTAGTGGCCAAGCAGCCTCTGAAACCCCTACAGCTCTATCCCTGGATGCCCAAGCTCTCTCACTTGTCACCTTTGCTCTTAAGGAAGAGGAAACCAGGTTAATTGAAATTATTTGTAATAAGCAATGATCAGATAATCTCCAAGAACTGACTTCATCCATATACAGCAAGCTTTATTAAACTGGCTTGTACCCTTTCTCTGCTTATCACCTTGCGGGGTAAAAATGTGTCAGGAATCAGGACAGACTTATCTGTGCTATATGAGATCAAAAAGGAAATATATCCATAACTGGCTTTTTTTTTTTTTTTTACTATGAGCAGAAATCTTGGATGCTGGTGGTTTTTGGCTAGACCAAAGCAGATGCCAGGAAGCAGCCTTCCAACTTACATCCTTAGAAAGTGAATTAACAAATATTTTATGGAAAGCATTCTAAATAGGAGGTAAGTTACTGCAATTGAACAAAGTTAGAAACAAAATCATTACCCATAGGCTACCCTTAGATCTTCACTGCACAACCACAGAAAATCATGGCTTGGCTTCAGATAACCTGACCAGTTTATCTCTGCTGCTTGGGCCAGCCTCAAGGCAGAAACAAAGGAAGAGTTTGAATACAGTAGTTATGTGTATCACTGCAGTGTAAGGACACCAGGTCCCCATTACACTTGTACCATAAACAAGAATCTAAATACAAAAGTCAAAAGCAATTAACTACTTGGATGAAAGGCTATTTTTAATTTCATTCCACAAAGGCACATTTCACCAGTGTTTACACCGGTGTACAAACTAAGTATTTGGATTTTAGCTAGCCAGGGAAAATGTTAGTTGATCTGCATTGCTTTGTCTGGTAATAAACCATTTCTGCAATACTGAAAACAAATGAGGTGTAGGAGAGGTGACATTCTACTGCTCCCAAGTCTTCACAGGCAAGCAGTACTATATCCTTGGGCACTTTCTATACAGAACAGTTGTATTATTTATTAGTGATTTAATTCTCTTCAGCAGTTAAAATTTCAGGCACCTAACTTGTGTTTGTTAAGAGGAACTGTATTTAGTCATGAGATGAAGTATATTTGTTGCTTTCCGTCTCTCCTTCTCTTTCAGAATCTGTCTACTACAAACCAGACTTGGAATCAGAAATTCCAGCTGGCTCATTTTCACTAGTTGTTTTTACAGCTGTTTCAACACCAAGATCATAAAAATGAATTGCAAAAATATCAGGGTGCTGGCACTGATGCAGAGAACAGCAAGGTGCAAACAGTATGTAAATAACACATGACAAAGTGTGGAATTGCATCAACGTACTCCAAGTTCTCTCACTCATGAGACAAGGCAGAAAGCCATTCATCTTCAAGAACTAAATGAGCATATTCCTCAACTCATCTTCTGAACAGGAAACACAATTTGTACTTGCTGCCAGAGTAAACTCTACTGACTTGGCCAACCTCCAGTTTAGGTAATGACCAGAACTGAACAAATGCTATGGTCTATTCATTTGAGGCTGGTTGTGGGCTAACTCTCCTGGGCTTGTCTGGACATGGGGAGTGCAAAGTAAACAGAATGAGAAATGTTCCCTGATGCACTGGTTCTGCATCTATATCTCCTGGTCCACAGAGCCCATCACCATTTACCATTGCTGGCCCCAATCCAACCTTTTTTCTGGTCCCATAAGGGCATCTGCCTCTCACTAGTCTGCCCAGAAGGCAAGTAACTGCCCTTACCTTCTCCTCACCAATGTGCAAGGGCTGTGCCAGTGCCATGCCAGAAAGCAGGGAAATGTTGTTCCTCAGCTACCACCCACTCAATACTTGAAATATGGAACTGGGCAGCTCCCCCAGATCCCAGTGCTTTGCCAGAAAATAGTCAGAGAAAGTCATTAAAGCACAGCAAATCCAGTTACAATGAATAGTCCCAGGATTGCACCAAGATGTCCAGTTTGGCAAGAAACCCTGATGGTTTGCAGCATGTTTTAATTCTTACAGAACTTTCTCATGGCCAAGATAGCACATTTCAAGCATGCAAAACATCATGAGCATTCACTGCCAGTAACCCTTCATCTTTGCCATTGCTCAGATACCGTATCAAGTTCTTTGCAGCTCAATGTCAGCATGGCACAAGATGGATAAAGATGAGAAGCCATTAAAGTGCGTGCCCCACAACTGTACTCCTCCAGCCTGTTGCAAGGTCTAATCCACTTGCTCTCCCTCTTCCAAAAGGACAAGCAATGCAACACTGCATGGAGATGACTACTCCATGTCAGACACATTAACAAATATCCAGTAAAAGGTTGCAATTTTGCAGCAACAAGTGACTTGGTCATTGATGAACACATATCTGCCAAATATATATACAAACACACATAAATGTGCAAAATCCACAAGAATTTATGACACAACAGTTCTAAATAAAATCAGATTACTTTGATACTGCAACCCTTCCACATGATGTCTAATGCTGGGTTCCTTCCTACTTATTTCCCATGAGATATATAGAGCATAAATGCCTAAATTTAAGGTTATCAGTATCTTTCAGTTACAGAGTGCTGCCTCTGACCAGTGAATTTCCTTTTGATTTTTATGATTTAGTTTGGCTGAGTAACAACTTTATAAAACCATTTAGTATGTGAAAACACTGTTTGCATTTATCTTCCTCTTAATACGTCTCAGGACATCTGAACCTCTGCTACCTCACAGACATGTGTTTGTGAGCAAGTACTGCAGGAAGAAAGTACTGGCTTATTTCTCACCATCAGGGTGCTTCAGATCAGTTGCTACTCATCTGTTGTGTCAACAGGATATTGCACATGGAAGGAAAAAACGTGTCAAAGTGGAAAAAAATACTCAAAAGAGAGCTGACTTTCTGCTAATGCTTAGCAACTGTTTTTACAAGATGCACATTGCAAGGAGCACGTCTCAAATTCTGTCACTGCAAGGACAGATTTTAAAGCATTCCTGTCTTGTTCTTTTTCAAAAAGTGCAGCAGGGTGCTTGCCAGTAGCTTTCCTCTTCAAACCTTTAGAATAGACATTATACTTTTATCCCTAAGTTTTCCGAGACATCTGAGAAACCTTTTGTACTACTGGCAGTAGCGCTCAATCACAGATACATCTGGCTGTTCAGCATTCCTCACTCATTTTTGTCCTAGCAGGGCCAGCCTCAAGATATTTTGCTTGAAAGAATTTAACTTCCAAGGCCTAAATAATTACTACTTAGGCAATAAAAAATTGTGAGAGGTGTTATCGGCAGTTAGATTGTAGGCAGCCTGATCCACTGCCCAGTGAAGCTAAGGGAAAGACTTCCATTACATTTTAATGCATTTTGGGATCAGTTCCAAAATCAAGACCCAGTAATTTTGCCAGAAAATCAAGGTCTTCTTCAAAAATAACTCTTTAGTACATGACTTGCATTTCCATGCTGGAACCATACCACAGATATTCCTACACTTACCAAACTTTTATAAGCCTACTGTTGCTTACAGGAATTAAAGCACAGCTATTAATAGCCCAAATAAAATGGGACTAGAGAATTTATAAAGAATGTAAGAAGGTATTCAATTTCTTGTGAATCACAATGAAAATTAGTTAAATACTGTCAGGCACCTTTGAAAACATCAACTTTTGTGCATGCATACTTATCTTCTATCTTACCTTTTAGGAATCATGTAATGGACTAGCCTCTCAAAAACCTTCTGCCCTATTACATTCAGGACAGTACTCAGTCAAAGCTGGCAGATAGGAAGCTGAAGTGTGCCAGGTGCTTTGCAATTGCACTTGGAATAGCAGTGATCAATAGTGACTCCATATTTAGTGCGGTCTTTAGTACAAAATCCTGGCAGACGAGGGGAACACAGTCAGAAGCAATTACCTCCCCTTTGTCCATTCTGTAGTCAGCACCCAATAGAGCTCAGACTTAGTCCTAAACACATGATTTCTCTAACTGCTAGGGCTTATTTCTTCCCCATATAACAACAAAATCATATTGGATTCCTTGGTAAAGACAGCTAGGTAACAAAGTATTTCTAAGTGTCCCCCATATCTGTCAGCTACTATGTATGTTCTGTAAAGCAAAGCAACTGCAGCAGTGCTGTGACTACAGCATCATACTGTCAGATCAGTATTTTGGGTGACTGCCATAGGCTAACTTTTGCTGCTTTTGCCATTAGGTCCTATTCTGTTTAAATCCACGCAGCGACATTCAGACAAACCCTTTCTTGTCCTTCCACTACTGCTGTGGCAGCAGAATGCATAATAGAATTGCACAGTTGAGAGCACTTTGTCCACTGCAGACTCTTCTGACACCTAGAAATGACACTTCGTTCCCTCCATCACTTCCTAATCCCACTGCCTTTTCTGAGTTGAAATGGACTCCACCTGTAGAAGACTTGTGTAACTGATAGACACATACACAATCTGTCTGGCTGGCTTTTCTCAAATGCAGATATACCATGGCTGATTTAGCAGTGATTATGAAATGTCACACCACAATTTTTTGTGGCTTTGAAGGCTTAAGGAGCAACTTACAGGGATAACACTGTCTCTGTTATGCTTTTGCGTGTTACTTATTATGCACATATGTCCTCAGCTTTTTCTTCACATGGTAGCACACAGTTGCAAGACAAGGTTGCTGCCACCAATATGACTGGAAAAAGTTAAGGTGTGATTAGAATGGAGTGATCCCTCACCATCTAGGTTTCTACCCAAGCTTCCACTTCAGATGTCTTATCCTGTAAAACTGGTGATGCTACAGGGAAATTGCACACAGCAGAAAATCCATGGTAACTAGCCGGAGAAGCATACAAAACTACAGACAAGACAGAAAAGAGCCTCTGGTAGCTGAAGGGTCAAGTGATGCAAAATGGACAAAGAAATGCAGTGTGTTTGGCAAGTCTTACAAGCTGAAATACTGACCAGTGAAAAGGTCAGGGAGCAAGTCAAAAGCAACATCTGGAACAGCAAAAAGATTATCCAACTCCCAGATGTCTCTCCCAACCAATGGGTTATGCTCCCTCTGAATGTCTGACACTGAAAAACCTCAAATCCTGTTTACAGCTTCATACTTTACATAGAGAAAGTGATTGTAAGGACTGCATGCTCTTTCAGGAAATCCAGCACAACAGGACCTTCCATATTGTCCTATTCACACTAGTTCAGGTCTTCCACATTCCTTGTAAAATTGACCAAGAGAATTATGATGTTACAAGTTACGTTCACCAAGTATGCTGACAGGCAGGAAAAATACATTGTGGTTTGTCTACGGCAGCAAAAGGCTTCTCCTAAACCTGCTGCAATCCTTCTAAATTGAAGGAGTGCACAAAGGGTTTGCAAAGTTCTGCAAAAAGGGTTTGCGTTTGCTGGAGAGTGGGAGGAAGGAAGATGAACATTTGCTGCCTGCACTGCACTTCATCTGTTGCTCAGAGCAAACACAGCCCCAGCAAAGTCCCAACTCTGGCAACAAGGGGCTAGCACACCAAGTACTGGCTAGTTATATCCCTGGGTGAGCACTCACCCAGCTTCAGGGAGTATCTTGGAATTATCCCAACTGAAATAAATATGGGCAAGCCAGAACCAAATGCTCAAACTTGGCACAGTCAAGAGTGCATCCACTTCCATTCCTACTAAATTCAGCACCAGAGCCAAGATTTGTGTCCCCTCTGCATGCCAAACCCAGCAAGACCTAAACTTAAAACAGACCTACTTCTAAACAGAAATCAGCATAGTTTTGATGCTCTTCAGAAATGTTTTAGATAAATGGTAGTTGCCTCTGTCACTTAAAAACATTAACCATACTGACATAAATTTCCACGTTAGAATACTGGAGACAATACACTCAAAATTTTTAAGAGCAGATGTGAGTCTTTCCACAGAAAAATCCAACTCAAAGTAAGAACTATTACTTTGTAATTGACATTTCCATCTTCTGCCCAGGAAAAGCATTAATTCATACTTATGGAATTAACATTTCACTTTTTTTAAAATGAGTTTGCATCAGGAAAATAGAGTCTACAATCCTTCCGATATACTTCAGAAAGCAGTAATGAGTATGTTACGCCACCTAAATAGTTTTAGTAAATGAAAAATTATGCTATACTACACTAATAAAGCCATTGTAGCATTGCCCTTTTCAGTAAAGCTCTAAGCCAATACTGTCCCCAAATTCCTAAGCCAGCACCAACACGCTACCCCTTGATGCTGAAATTGATTCCTATAGAGGAATGGTATAAATTCATGCAGTCCTTATCCTTTAAAAGGTCAACCTGTGCATGGATGCTAATATCTACTTTTCCAGCTCATTTTGAAGGAATCATTAAAGCCACAGATGCAATGGTTTACTGTATTGCACCCACAGTTTTCAGGCTCTGTTACTAAAACTCACAGTTAAAAGGTGAACACACCTTCTTTAAAGGCATTCTGTGTTCACGCTTGTCTTTCTGGTCATCACATAAAATGCATTTGAAATTTTCACAACATAGAGTGTAACTGAATGCTGCTATAGTGGGTAGCCTTCCTCCTCACACTTGTCTGCTATGTGGACTGAGTGAGAGGCAGAACTAAAGTCATGAGCACTTTAGCAAGTAACTGGTTATTTTCAGAGACCTGAAAAATAGCTAAAACCATGTAAACAGCTTTTTCTGGCATTGCCAGAAAAACAAAAACCTGAAAACTAAGTGCGGAATAACTGCTGAAGTGGCTTGGAAATTAAACTTATTTTAAAGGGTATAGTATTGTTCATAAATTAATGAAAGGTACAACATGGAAGAAGCCTCCAGGGTGGAGGTGCAGCTGGTATGCAAGAAATACATTCTGCCAAAGTTCCCAATGAAACCTTAGATGTTGGTAACATCAGGGGAGCTTGATGTACTAACTCTAAGAGAAACTGTACAGAGGGTGAAGCAGAGTGGAGACACTGCACCAGGCTCTGTGACTATGGATGGAACTGGAAGGTACCACGGAACTGATAAGCTGCGTATTTGCTACCCTGGGCCAACAGTCCACCATTTTCTGACAAAATACTGTCCTTTGGGTGAACTTTTCTCATTATAGTCTCATTATAACACCAAAACACACCTCCATTCCAAAAGCTACCCACCTCTGACGTGCCCCCAAGCTTGCGCACTGAATTTTTCTTGGTCTATACCTTTAAAAGCAAAGTGAGAAAATTTTACACGATTAGATTTGTATGATTAGAGTCAAACTCCACCTGAAAGGTAAAACTAGTATAAAAGTGGCTTAAGAGAGGGGGGATGTTAGGGAAGATATCATCACTGTCAGGGAATATACCATCTCCAATTACCTCTGATTTCTGAAATCAGTCAACGGGCTCAGCCTCTCTTCCTGCCATCTCCCACCCCCCCCATAGGGATGCCTTTGGGTAAGATTCAAACACTCAGCTTTGCCCAGTGCTTCCCCAGGAAACTTAGAAAACTCTACAGAGTTGTTTTGTGACTTAACACCTTTATAGCCAGGCTGTATTAACATCTGCAGTGCTTGCACACACTTTATTGACAGTAGATTTATCACCAGCAATCCAAAGAACTTGTATATCTCTTGCTTCAATAAAACTGCACTATTCCTTAAACCTGGCCATGATAATTTACAGCAGACACTGCCAAACTCTTTATGTATGGCCGTGACAGTTCATGGAGCATGGTTAGATGGATAGTGCACAGTGTTGGTACTGCATCCTTAATCATGATAGTCTAAATATTTATATTGGGCACAACCAGACTATTAACATCAATCTGGGCATCACTCAAAATCTAAACACAGCTGCCCCACAGCCCCTCTGACACTTAAGAACCAGCTGGAATGCAAAGGGGTTTATTCTCTGCCAAGTTAATTTGGCCTTTTTTAACACAACACCAAGTTAAGTTATTCACCTAGTAAAGTATTCAGAAACAGGAGACATACCTATATAACTTACACAAAACTTAAGGTAAATATTTCCTGTTTTGTTTACTTAAAAAAAAAAAAAAAAGAAAGCACCACCTAGTAATGCATCAGGCACTCTCCAGGTTTTAAGTAGGCTACAGAAAGAGAGACAGTTGCAATAACTAGGGCTAACACTTCAGAGAAACAGCTGCAAAAGCAGAAGAGAAACAATCCAAAAATGGCAAGTCCTGAATTTGCAGCCAGTTTGAAATTGTGCTAAGCACGTTCATGTTTACATAGTTCAATTTATTCAGCATTTACTTTAAGAGATGCAAGATATCCTGAGAATATAAATTCCTCCTGCTATGAATGACAGAACTCATTAACATCATAAAATAATATTAAGAATAAACCAGCAAGATCTACCTTCTTTAATTAACTCCCTTTACAGCAAGAAGAGTCTGTGTTTTATGAAAGTCACTATCAGCGTGCCCAAGGGAAAGCAGGTTATCACCTACATTCAGAGTGCCTAGCTATTCCACATTACTATAGTCAAAGCAAGAGAGAATCCTTGGCACCCTCCCCCAGAAATAGCCCATATCTCTATATAGACATCAGTGCTGTGCACTGTTCCTTTCTTGATTTTTCTTTCTCTCCCCATTTAAATAGCTGTGATTTCACAAGTCTGCAACTACTGTCTTGGACAAGTCTACCTTGAAACATGAACCCCATGAAGAGATTTCTCTAGGTTGTGTGTGAAAAGGGAAAAAAAATCCTCACTGTTGAGGCTTCTCTTTTTACAAACCTGAATGTGCAGAATTTACTTCAGTGTTACTCATGTTACCACTCATTTTAACTGAGCTCATCCCCTACAGCATGAAGTCAGAAGGAACATAGGTGGACCAGCCACCAGCCATCATACTAACATATCAAGACGCTTGGAGACCAAGTTACATAATATTGCACTCTTAATGTCAAGACAGTCTCTGTAAATTACCAACTATTTTGCTCAGCTAGATAACACTGTCATCCCCAACCCCACTCCCTGCCTTCCTCCAAATTACACCCTCTATCATGACTAAATAAAACTCATTCCCATTTGCAGTATGCGATCAGAAGTAATAAATTATAGGACAGAAAAAAGTAACCACATTCACATGAGTATTATAGATACAAGTTAACAGCAGAAAATAGTCATCGACTTGCCAAGCAAGCAGGGGTTGAGGACTAGGGTCATCAGGCTGATCTGCTCATTTTGCTGTGCTAATGGCTGTAACAATGCTGCAGGCTCAGGTCCTTGCCTCTATGGTAACAAGGGGTTAGCTTGTTCCTGATGAGCAGGGAAGTATATTCTCGGTCTCAATGCAGACTGCTCTTCCTTTTGCACCTCAAGTGGAAAAGCAGTTTTATACAACATGACAAATAGGCATTCCTCTCCCAGTGACTCTCCTTTTGGTTCTTTAAGCTCCACCCTTTCGCTGACACTGGTCCTCTAAAAATTGTCATCACGAAATGAGAAACAACAGCTCTGTGACATATACAACCAGCCAGCCAATACTAATCAGTAAACAACACAGAATAATAAAGAAGGAAATACAACAGAAAGGCCTTCCTACACATAGAACATCACTTCCACATCAAAATGAACAGGGCCTTTCCAGCCTAATAAATTCACCATAAAGCCGGGAGGGACGTAGTTCCTATGCAGTGCCCATAACACTAAAAATCAAGGAATCAAAATATGAACAAGGATTCATATTTTAAAAGGATATAAAATAGAATTGCACTGACCTAACTCATATTCCAACCCAGGACTTGAACAGAGAAAAAGAGGGAGAACAGAAACAGAAATATAATGCAATGTAGCTCCCTGCACTTAAATGTCAAGTATATCTTCTATACACTATTGTCCTCATTAAGAGAGATGTCAGGATTCCCAAGTGTTGTTTTACAAGAATTCCAACCCAAATTATTAATCTTTTATTATTAGCTGAACTTCCTTTTTTTTTTTTTTTTTTCTTTCTTGCATTTCATGCAACTTGTACATGGCAGTTACCATATCCAGTTTCAAGCTTACTTCAAGGACCGATTCATCTTCTTTTGCCCTTCCAGGATTTCAGTAGCCCTGAATAATGCATATATAAGTCTTCTTACCTTCCCCTTCTTTTTAGTGGCTACATGTTAAGGAAAACAGGACAAAAATCAAATTCCTTTCCTAGAATAATTATTTTTTTCCCTCTGTCATCTACAGCAGGTGTCAAAATAGTAATTTCAAAAATATTTACTTTTAGAAAGAAGGAAAGGACACCTTTTTTTCCTCACTTGTAACCCTCAGATTATATATAACCTTGTACCAAAACATATTGCTATTGAAATGCAGGATGGTATTATCAGTGCAGGAAATCAACAGAAGTTTAAATCAGTGCCTCAAAAATTCAAACAGCTCCTTACTTGCCAAAGTACAGATTGTTTGAGGATTTTTTTTTGCAGAATAAAGTGCATTCTGGAAAGTATGAATTATGTAAGGTGACTGCTAAGAGAAATACAGCGATCAGCATCACAGTTTGTTCCATATGCAAGCCAGTGCAGTAGAGCTGGTAAAAGCTACAACTGCTACTTTTATTATTTTAAAACTATCAGTTATGTACAATTTTTTCCAAGGAGTTATACTTACAACCAAGCTCTAGAATAGACATTGCAGAAAAGCCAATGCAGGGCAATTAAATCACTCTATTCTTCTAGTAACTTCACACTTGACCCCTTTTCTCTGCATCTGTAACCCTAACTACAGTCTTACTTTTTAATCTACTCTTGAGAAGATAAGGATTTGTAAGTGTTTTGCCAATTAGTAGGCCCAGTAAAAAGGACACAGCCAGCAGCAGACCAACAATCCAGTACGCAGGTTCTATTTCACATAAAGGGGTCAGTATATAAAGGATTGCTGGGGGTACAAACAAGTCAGATCACGAATAACAGACATCAACCCCAGCGACCCCAGGAATGACACTATATCGCTCATAATAGATGGAACAAACAGAGACACGAGATAACCCACAGAGAAGATGGGAGACAACCAGGAGAACAAGGCGGTTACATATGACCGAAATAACCCCATGTTGCCTCCCCACAAAGCCCGCGTTTGAATGTGCCAGACCTGACTGCAATCCGGTTGCATGGGTAGTCAGGAGGTCCTTCCCCAACAGGAAAACTCTGTGAAGTGCGTCCACTCCACAGACAGACACTCCAACCCTTCCTGCAAGTGGGCCCAGCTTTTATCCCCAAACAGGACACCTGGCACTTGTTACCAAAATGCAGGGCACCTGGGGCTTGTTTACCCAAGGGCTCTCCTTTGCAAGGCCGGCCGCACCCTGGAGGAAAGCCAAAAGGTAAACTCATCCCCTCCTCTTAAAGGGCTGTGGGAACCACCCATATGTCAACCTTAATTCAGGGCTGGGGGTTCAGACCCCAGCACTTCAGTAAGTTAACTGTTCTTCCAAGTTGGTAGGTAAAATTTCCAGATAGCAACCCTATAGGAAGTAATTTTAGCTCAAAGTTTTATATCAGCTTGATACATCACTTACCTAAATTTATGAACCAAGTTTAATTAGAACAGATGCAAACGGAGTAAGATTTTTAAACTTATCGTCCAACAGACACAATGGTTCTCAAGACAATATTTCAACCTTTACAAATGGAAAAATATAATTAACCTTAAAAAACAGATTAGCCAGTGTCAATAATGGATGACATTGTGGCAACAGGTGGGGTTTCTAAAAAAAAAAACAACAAAAAAAACCAACAAAACAAAGAACTTCGTACTTAGGGAGTTTGCAGAACAGCAATTATTGTCTTGCAGTATGAGTTCACTTTTTACAGTAGGCTCTGAAAAAGCTTATCTAATTCTTCTTTTTTTGGTTTTCAATTATTCTTAAGGCCTTTGTCTGTTAGAGGACATAAGATTGCTGGTGCTGCTTCAGAACTGTTAAAGTAAACAGCAAGACTCATCAAAAACAATTCTTTGACCTTGCATTTCCTAACAAAACAGTCAAATGACCCGGAAGTTTCAAAGAAATAAAGAATACCTTTATACATAAAATTTTCAGAAATTACAGACAAAAGAACAATCAAGCACAGCTAACAGATGCCAGCCTTATTTTGTCTGCTTCCCTGGCAATAAGCTGGTAAAGGAATCTGGATGAAATACATACAAAACACACCAGTGTTCACAAGCAGCAACTCACTTTGCCTCTTAGGGTAACAAAATTTGCCACATGCTTCAGCAAAACAAAACATAAAATTGTTAGTTCAGCTGCTATTTGTGACTAGGCATTGTAATACAGCAGTATGATCTACCTACCTTCTGCATCAAAGTCAGCTAAAGAATCTAAGCACAAGAAACTAAGATATCAAACATCACCAAGTGTCTATTAGGATATGCAAGAAACCTACAGGAGCAGCCAGCTCATTAAGGGCTTCACATCATCACACAAATACATACAGCAAGACCTCAGCAGCAGCAGGGCTCCTCTACCCTATACCTAAAATCAAACCACAGCTGAACTGATGACTTTGATATGGGCTCATTGCTGCACTCTAGGCTCAGGCCACACTGACAAGATATAGATCAAAACCTATAAACAGATAAACACAGCTAGAACTTGGAAATCTTCTCCACTTTACACAAATACAAGAACAACTCTAATGTGATGCTTTCACTCACAAAGTACTTGCAGTTATATTTCATCAGGAACAAAAATATGTTTCTGGCATTCCAGCTGTCTTCTAGAGGAGCTGCAGATGATGAATGTTTTTTTTCCCCAAACATATGGAAGACAATGCAGCTGAAATCTAAGCTAAGCCTTGAAAGATCCTGTACATAAAGCATTAAGCTTTGTACAACACACAGGGAATTTAGGTGGTAACTACGATAATTGCATTTCATAGTATGATTTAGGATGATATTAAAACACAGAAATGTTGAAAGACAGTAATAAAAGCCTTTCATGTACCCTCACTCAGATAAAGTCAGATGTTCATGTGTCATGTATCTGGATAACCTCTGCTTTCAATAGAAACCTGTTCTCTACTTCAAAGGGAAGAAATTGGACAAAAGGGCAAAGAATGTACACCTCTCAGTGCTGGCAGCCCCAGGAAACCCAAGACTTACGGACTAAATCCATCACTTTCCCAACACCCCCAAGACAGACCAAAGCCAAGAAGTTATTTAACCAAGAAAGAAATCAAAAGCACAAGTACTTGCCATCCTCAATCTTCGCCACTAGTACTGTCTCATTCTATTATTTGAATAGTCACAGCATAGAAAGAACACAAAATACATTTGAAGCTTCTCCAAAGGAGCAGCCATTTCTGGCTTAAGTGTCACAAAAATTTTGTGACTAGTCTGAGCCTGAAAGTTCAACCATTGCCACTGCATTTCCAAGCATACTTTGGTATTCGAGCAGTGTCAAAAATTTATCAGACATATAGAAATTTCACTGGGACTATTCACATTAGTAAAACACATAGTACAGCTAATATTACTGATCTACGCATATAGATATCCTGCTCACATTGATGCAGATTCTGTATAACTACTGAAAAAGTTGCATAAGTTTATTTCCAATATCCTCCAGTGCTAGTAGTGTTGAAAACTTACCTGCGCATTGTCAACTTTTCCTCCTTTTCATGCAACTCCAATTGCAAAACAGATAGGAATAAATTTAGCTAGAATCTTCACCAACGTTCACCATTTCCACTGGATTTTTTTTTTTTATTACTTTCCTTGGTCTATAAAGCAGGTGCAAACTACAACTTACAAGTGCATTAAAAAGTAACACTCAGCCCTACATACTTCGCAATGGATAAAATAAAATAGGAACAATAAGACCCAATCAAGGATGATGGTAGTGTCAGAAACTGTAATTTAAAATGACACGTCTATGTCTATGTAACATCTTCAGGTTGGGCAGATTAGGATGCATTCAGCAAGTTCATTAATTAATTGGTCCATTACAATGTTATTGTTTACGCAGGAAATACAGCTTAATTAACCTATAACTTGTTTCATTCAAACATTTTAGGTAAATAAATTTTCATAAGGAACTGGTATGAATCAAAATAAGGTCAATTATTTCACTTTCTCAGGTTTGCCCCTCAACCAAATTCATAGCTCAGATGATGAATTACAAACAGCTATTTGTAGCTAACCTAGCTCACAACCACACAACCTGCTTTACTGGTTGGCAAGATAGGGAAATACTGGAATCCATTCCTGGCAAAATCTCAAAGAGAAACAAGTTTCTTTGCTCTTGAAATCCACCCCTCCCCAGTAACAAGTTAATGATCTGGCTAATCTTTCACAAAAGCTGAGCAGATGAGATTCTTCTCAGCGTCTGAGCATCCAAAATCCTGTAAAGCCCATATTTTTAAAAATTATTAATTACTGTGACTGGCTGAAGAACACAGTCAGTTTTAAAGCTAAGTGCACAATCTTTAGAGATAAATCACCAAGAGAACCACTTCTACTTAATTTTCACTTTTAGCATATTACTGTAGATTGCACCAAGGTTATCCCTAAGGATGACACCGACTGATGTCTTCTTTTGGCAGAATAGGACAAGATCCAGTAAGTAGTTTCATATTTTTTAAAAAAACCCAAACAAACAAACATGTCTTTTACTGTTACTCAATAAGCAAATAATGGAAAAATTTCACTTGTAACAACTCATATTGCTCTTTAAAGCTTGCTGAAGAGCCTATAAATCTTGTCATTTTGAATAACTAGTATAAATGGGAAAAATGCCAGGGTTCGTTTTCTGGATCCAAAAAACTGCAGGTGAAGGAGGGGTGTGTAAGTTAAAACTATTAATTTTAAACCATCTCCTTTCCCCCTGCCCCTTCCTTAAACAGTACTTTTGTAAGTTTACCTCAATCTATTTTCTTCTGCTCAAAACTGGCAAATGAACATTCCCTTTGTAAACATTTTGGGAGAACCAAAATACGTTTCCAGGAATTTACTAGGCAATGATTTAGTTTATTACTTTTATCCAGCTCAAACAGCTTTTCCTGCCCGAACACCCATAGACACGATCCAAGCATAAGACTGGCACAGCTGTGTTGAGCTTTTAACAGCTCTACACCTGGTTCGACAGTTGAGAAATGTAAGGGAGGTAGGGCAAAGGCAGTCATGAAAAACTCCACTTGCTTCTCTCAAATGGCAGTAGAGAAGCTAAAACCAGTCTCCACCTACTGTCCCTCCCCTTCCTAAACAGTCCTGTACACTGTAAAGAACAGTGTAAGAAAATATTCTTGTCCATACTAAGTGGTTCATTTTTCCCAAGATGGGTAATGAGCTAATAATGTGCATTTCTGGCAATCAAAAAAGATCTGTCTGCTGTACCAAGAGGGTATTTTGATTTGCTGGTTCTGTAACAAGAACAGTATCTACCACAGCTACGGTTACACAAACCCTCGCAGAAATTGGTGCAGAGTATTTTGTGAAGGAGTTTTCACTGAAAAACAATGCACAGAAGAAGAGATCACACAAAGCAGTACAACCATAATGATTTTACTTGGTTTTGCAACCCTGAAACATTTACCAACTATTTTGTAGAAGGAGTCTGAAAAAGGCATTCAAGAGAAGCACCCAGCTCTCCCAGTGGTATCTGCTCTGGACTGCTAATTCTGCAAGATATAACCAGAGTATGAGAACAGAAAATGAACTGGGAACCACAAACTGAGTCATAATTTGAGGGCTTGATTATAATCTTTTCAATCCCAAAGCCATCACAAAACAAGGATTAGACTACCTCCAAAGAAATCTGGTTTTGTCAGGGGAACAAATGAACCCAGTAACCAGTGTATCACTGATGCTATATATCCAGGGCCTATAGATATTGTGCCATCACACAGAAATTATAAGTGACCATTCACAGTCTCAAGAAAACATCACAACCAGTTCTTTGCATCTAGAAGATAACGAGGTATTGGCAGGAAAAAAAGTTGTCAGGTGGCAGCTCTTTCACAGTATTAGCAAGGCAAGATTTATATAGAATTTTAAATTAACAACAATATAAACAAAGAAGTAGACATTTATCATGTTGATCACTTCAAGTCAATATCTAGTAATAAATCTACGTGATTTACTGCCAAATCCATGTACAAGCTCAAGTATGCACAACAGCTCTTGAGAAGATGAATAGCATCATTTGAAGATTGTTAAAAGTGCAACTATGACCACATTCCTACCTTAGTATTTAGTACTGTACCTTAGACTTCAGATGCTCAAGAAACACCCCCCCCCATGCACACCTTTCTAAACATTTTCTTATCTCAAACTTGAATTTGAGTCCTGCTTTTCATTGAAACTCATCATTTCAGAAACATTCCAATATCTTAAAAGTCAACACACAGTATATTACTTGTTATATTAGACACTAGTTTACAGTATGCTCTCAAAATCAAGCAATGCAGTATTTCATTTAAAAAAAAAAAAAATCATACAAGTGATAAGCTCCCACTAATGGTTACACTTACATGAATGAGTGCTTTCTGAAGGGAAAGTGTTTTTGGAAGTCGTTGACCAGCCCTCTTCACTTCAATACAACACCCAACTACAGTGTTGCACAACTCCTAGAAATAGGAATCCAATAGTATGAAAAGGTGACACACACACTAAACAATAACTCTTCTGTGCAGATAGAACATGACTTCACTTCAGAACAGATGCTGAGGGGAACCTGATCACGTTCTTGTGTCATACTTCACATGGAGGACTAAGCCACAGTTTATCCTTTAAATTACTCAGTTGTGAAGAACACAGTGAAAGGCAAAGAAGAAAACTGAGATGGCATCACCGCAGTTGACAAATGAAGTCTAGACACATCTGGATATTATGACATCAAAATATTTTAAATAGAAATTCCAGTTCTTCTCTCTGGCAAATATGCATTAGATGTACTAAACTCTAATGCAAAGTTATTAGAAGTTTAGCAATATTTTTAAAAAGGGGGTGGGGGGTGGAATTTCTGCTGGCAAAACCAAAGAGCCTGTGATAAGCAGCACAGCACACGAAGAAATGAAAAAAATCAAAACCAGTTCCAAGAGGAACAGATTTCAACACGGTCTTTCCAAACAAAGATGCTTTATCATCTCTATTGTGGTTCACTGGGGATTTTTTCTTCATATTTGCTGTAAGGAAGGAAGGGTATAAGCAGTTTGCACAGCAGTGTGACATTTCCTGACACTGCAGGCATCTGGGGTACCCCAAAAGATATCTCACATCTGGGACTTGGGGAGCATCCTTGCATAATTCACCTCTTGGTCCAGATTCTTGTAAGAACCTACCGTTCAAGCAGCCCTGCAAACTTTTCCCAATATAGTATTTAAAGCTTGAAACTGCAAAGCAAAACCTTCTCCAACTGTCCTAGCATCTCAAGAAAATGCTTTGATAATGGTAATTTGAAAGTGATGGAACCATTTTAAAAACTCAGACTTTGTCAAAGCTGTTCTGGATTTTTCCTTCCTATCCTAAGGCAGTGAAGTGGTTGCTCTTAAATAGAAACCTGCCTTAAAGATTTGTAAGACAATTTGATCCTCATGAGAACTGCAAGAATCACATTTGATGGACAAAGAACAAACAGAAAAGACACTGCAACGCTGGAAACTTTGTAAAAATCATATTTGAAAAATACAATTTTCCTTCTCTGATAAAAAATAGCCTGAGAAGAACACAGAGTAAACATAAATCTCCTTCTTGATTACAGCTCCTTAACAGGGATAACACATAACAAATTATTTGCAAACTTGCTTTCCAATTCGATATGGAAAATAATATATCATATCAACATATCATCAGCTTGTTTACTGAGTTTGATTTTTCTCCACTAGAAACAACAAAGACAACTTGGAACACATTCAGGGCAGAGGAATGAAGATGAGCATTTGGTTGGACTGACACTGTGACAGACAAGAAAAGAACACAAAACATTCCACAAATGTTTGAAGGGTGCAAACACCAAGGAGAAAAACAACAACTTAAAGGGGAAGATTATAAACATTGGCTTACTAAGGCAAGCAAATCAGTGGCTCGGGAACTACATCAGCAATATCCACTGGAAGCAATATAAACCATCAGTTACCTTCCCAAAGCATGCTTAACTAAATAGTCCCGTGTCCAGAGAACAAAAACAAGCACCACCTTTCCACTGCCCAGCAAAAGACTTAGTGTTCAGCGAGGACTACTCCTGCATCAAACTATTTCTTCAGATCCAGAAATGCATGTACAACCTTTGGCACAAGTTCAGTTTTTCCATGCTTTACAGCTTCATCCAAAGTTGTACTAAAAAAAGATGCTCTGAATAGTATTCAAATGTCTTGATCATCCTGATGACTACAATTCAATAAACCCAAAGCTGTTCATGAGGATCCTATATATAAACACAAAATGTATATTGTTAAGATATGCTTATTTCACTGTTCAGCCAAAAGATTTCTCAGTATTGCTACCACCAACTGTTTCAGATGACCCATGTTTTGAGGTTTGCATGATTTCACATCAGGCTCAGTATGTTTAAATGTGGTTCTGAAGTTATGGCAATACATCAGTTCAGGAAAACACACCTTAGTACCCCTCACTGCTAATTATTTCCACTGTATGTGAAGAAATCATCCCATTTTTACAGTTTTGTTTACTAAGACAGCACCAAAACCAAGGATGTAAGCATATGAACAAACTTGTGGATGCACGAAGGACAAAACAGCAGTAACGACGAAATATTTTCACCTGTAAACAATTAAAGTAATTTTTATTCCATGAATTACTTTCTTTGCTGTAAGTTTTCCTCTTTCAGTTCATACATTGACACAAACAACTGGAATAACCATAAAACAATGTTCCACATTTTTAAACTCACTACTGTCTTTATATGTGTTTCTTATACTATGTTTACCTGATTCTTGTTTTATTGCTATGTGTTGCATTTTTCTCAGGAATATCTTTTCTGCCATTTTCATTGGGTTTCAGGAGATACTGAACAAAATATAAATGGAAGCCTTTGGGGAAAAATTACATGAGCTATTAAAAGCCCACAGCAGATGTATCTTGAGGTCACGAACCAGATCCCTTAATGCAAACAGGATGCCAAGACATTGTCAGCAACACCTAGGGTAACAACATCAATACTATAGTAATACATTATAATAGATTTTTTGAAAGAAAGGTGTGTCAAACTACATTGGTAAAATAGTATTGATTGTGGAGCTGCTCACACTAGCCTCTACAGCAGGTTGACATAGTGAATGACAGTAAGTCCAAAAAAGCGCTGAAAGCCTATTAGTATCCACACCTAACTGTTCCCAGTTTTCTGCACAGCAGTAACTGGGTTTTCTAAGGTCTCTGGCAATTTTTAAGAACCTGTCTGAAAGCATACATGTCAAACTGCAAAACATACTGCTACTTAGAAAGGACGGGAGATGCTCAGTGGAAATGACCCACAGTTTCACTACATATGATGAAAAAATTCACCCTAAACCTGTCCATGAAATTCCCAGAGCCCTCTCCTGTGTTAAACATCTGCCATGTATGTTACCTGAACAAATGCACACAGTAAAGAAATATTATTCCCTCTGGTCCATTACAGAGGCAGCAATTACAACCAGTTCTTAGTTAGGTTACAAACACAAAGGCACGTGGAAGCCTGTCATCTGTTGTTTCCAGAGGACTTTTTTATATTTGCCAGTCCTGTACACCCAACACAGAGGCCAGTCAAAACCTGGTTGCCAAGAAGAATGATAAAAATTTGCTTTTATTACAGCATATTTGTATTCAGCCATCACACAAGCTTACAAGGGTTCATTGTACTTTGATAACAACTAAAACTTTGATGAAATGTTTCTCCATTTTAGGTAAAAAATTCACAGCAAAATCAGCACAACTATGCAAAAAAAAGTATGTTATCCTAAAGACCTTTGCTCTAAGTTAATTACTGAGGTATGACTGAATCATTCATAACATACTTTATAATTTGCTGATGCTTAAGCTTATTTATGTGGCTTTTAAAACATTGCAGCATATCCTAAATGAAAACATGAAATCATGGATGGCTAATTGAAATGATGGGAGACTCGTTTTCATCATTGCTCAGAAAAGCAGCAGTTTCAAGTTCACCGTTACATTTAAGACAAATCTCAAGGCACTAAAACACTTCAGATCATTTGATTTAACTAAACTTAACTTTTGTTTCCCTACCCTAAATGCTCAGATTAATGCAGCATTTTTGTAGAATGCCACCCTGAACTATTAAAAGTTTCACCGAATTCTACAGTGAGATAAAATCCAGTATTTTGCGTGGTTGTGCTTGATGTTTGTGATCAATAACACTATACAATGTCTGTTTCTTGACTGATGGAGACAATTTATTTTCTTGCAAGTGAACACTTGCAAACTGTTCACTTTTAATATTTTGTTTTCACAAATACCTTAGAAAGTTTAACAGCTGCGTAGAGGTACACATTTGTGCTACTAAATGACAAAGCATGACTATTAACAAGAAAAAAACACACTGAATTAAGTCCCAGCTTGGGTAAAGTGAAGTGGTGCAAAAGCCAGGAGTCCTATGACAATTACTGGGTTTCTACCATAGAGATCTTTTTTCCCCAGCTCTGCAAATGATGCCATTCCATTTAAATTTCTCATCTGTATGGACAAGAATAACAATGTTCAAAACAATTCAGCGACACTTCTCAAGGAGGCAGGCTGAAGTGTCTTACTTTCCTGTAACATGCTTTTCAGATTCCACAATCCATTTTCAGCAGAGAATTTTGTAGATCCCCACTCTACACATCATTTTGCAGACAACCACCTTCACTTATCTCTCTGCAAATCAAGGTAATTCTACAAGATTTTCTCAGAGTAAACTATCACAGCATATGGACAACAATGGGTAACAAAAGATAAATTGGTAGAAAAACATTACAACTAGAAAATTAAGCACATGTAGACAGTCCATAAGGAAATACATAATGCTAAAAAATACAGTGATTTGGCATCAAGAACCAATCACATACATGTGAATTTCATTTCTTAGCTGTTGAAACATTGCCCAGTCAAACAAAAACAATATAATTCACTCACAAGGCCAAATTTAAGCCTCGATACCACTAGCAGAAACTGGCAGCAATGGCTCTAGGACTATATTTTCAGGATCTCTAAGAAAAGCAGCTCTGATACATCTACAAAAAAAGAAAACATGCAAGAAAAATCACTGCCTCCTTCTCTGAAGAGCACCAGTTTATCAAGTCAATTCACTTCTTTCATATATATATATATATATATATATATATATATATATATATATTAAACAGGGTGAGTAGAAATCCCATAATGTTAAAAAAAAAGAAATATTCAGATCACTGCAACCAAACAGCAAATTTATCCTGTGATCTTTTGTTCCAGGCTGGCAAATGAGTCTTCTGTCTCACCAACACCATTGTGGAATTCAGTGAGCTTTCGATGACAAGTTGGACAAAACTGATGTATTTTCACATAAGCTTTCAGCTGAAAAACTCAGTCTTTTTGCAAGGTGTTTCACCACCACCAAAAATACGATAAGTTGCAGCTTAACAACACTCTCTAAAGAGCTCTGTAAAATTTTAATAGTCTGGCTAAGGGGGGGAAGTTCAGGATCATGTCACGATTTCCATACTACTTTACTTTTTCCTACTTTATTAGCCTCAAAAATTCTGTAAGTGATGGACTAGCCAAAAAACAGCTTCTTTTTGTTCCACTCTCAATGAGTCTCAGAACAAACTATTTGCTCATATCAGTTTCCAAGCAATCTGTCTAGGCATCCAAGTTTATAAACTAGAAGAGCCATTCAAGGTCTTTGCTTTTAAATATACCCAAACCAAGAAGCTTGTTTAACAGGCCTGTTAGGCTCTGTGAATTATTTCTTGACATTTCCAACATATCATTGGTTTTGTGATAAGGCTTCAACCTTTTCATTGCTAGTCATCTATAGCAGATGTCAAAAAACTTCTGCATGCTTCTGAAAAACAGACACACCAAAAAAAAAAAATATATACTTTTTCCAGAGCTCGTTTTCATCCTACTTTTTAAGCACAGGTATTAACTTCACAACAATCTAAAAAGGACATTGCCACCACCAACTCCACACTAAACATTTTCCAAGTTAGCATCCGTAAGTCTGCATGCATCCTTTCAGCTGTACTGTCATACCACAGATAATATTCAACACATACGGTCTGAAACTGTCAGCAATCTCCCCCTACAGAGAGATTTTAAACATGCTTGCTATTTGATTTTCATGCTTCTAGGCAATTCCCCAATACCTTTGATTATTCTCCAGGGCAACATTACCTCTTTACTGCTTGAAAGCATGAAAGGGTGGATCAAAAGGCAAGAATAAATCTTATCTAGGGATTTAAAGGAAAACCTACTCTATCTTACCGATTTACTTATTCTCAAAAGCACTGGAGCAGGTAAACACAAGACTTTGAGCTGTAGGCACTGCAAGACACAATTTCTAAATAGCAGAAATTATACATAGAAGAGATAGGCAGAAGAGCAGTTCTTTCTGGAAATCTTGGACTACCTTACCTTGCTGATATTAATAAATATTCCTTCAGTGGAAGATTTGTCTAATGGTCCACCTTTTATTTTACATGAGCATGCCATAACAGTAAAAATGTCCAGAGATCATTTTTCACGTAAAACATGTTTCTTGTTTATCTTATCTGCCTTTCCATCTCAGACTTCCTAAGTCAGAGAACTGAAAATGGAAAACAAACACTGTCTTTCAATACATAAAGATGTAGAGGAGGTGTGCACCACACATATTAAGGAACATGACTTCATAAAGCTCACTGTAACATGCAAAGAGGAGTTTTCCATGAGAAAAAGGTATAGATTTAACAGGAACTATCATGGGATTTTTAGAGGACTTCAAGACTACTCTGAATAAAATTCGTACAAACCATATCTCACAATGGACCTCTGATCCCCAGGTAGAGATGAAAAGAGCAATGAGGCTATGAATCAATAAGGTATGTAAGGACACTATATTCACATTAGAGTTCTCTATTTAAGGTATGTGACAAAGGAAACTGAACTGCCCACTGACTGGTACTCCACACAGTAGTCCATCATGTGGCACCTCCAAGATTCAGAAGAAAGTGCTAAACTTTTTGTCCAAGAATAAAGTACAAAAAGAGGAATGCTCCTGCAGCTCAGAAATCAAATCATTGAGTGAAAAAATATTATCACAGCTACCATACTCTTTTTCCCTCCACATTATATGGAGATTTGTTGGATATTTTATGGCAGTAGAAAATAAGTCTGACCTAACTTAAAGTATCTTCCTAACTGAGTGGTATCACAGGCCCCAGACACTCAATTTTGGTTTTGCCTAAGTCACTGCCACTGTAAAACAGAAGAGGGTATTCAGCTCCTTAATGATCTATGTCACAGTGCCACAATGGTGAGCAAAGTTACCAAAGATAGCTTTTCCTCTGAAGTCTAAGCTCACAGGACACCATGGGCTTGCAGCCCAACTGTGCATTTTGAGCAGCACCACATCCTGCAAAACATCTGTAATGAACTACGAATGCTTCTACACAGACCCTTCCTTTCTCCTCTCCAACAAGGCTGGTGGCTTGGTGCACAGCCCAGCAGCACAGATACGCCCTTGCCAAAGGAGGCATAAGCAGCTCCGTATTTTCAAAGCAGAAACCTAAGGATCCTTCTTGTCTCAAGGAAATAATGACTTATAAGGGAGAGCTAAATGGCAGGTGAAAGTTTTTCATTAACTCCAAGGCAAAAAAAGCACAAAATGTTCTGACTAGTGATTTGAGAAATAATTAGCTCCTCATGCCATGTATCCACATCTATCAACACATCCCAATTGCTCTGTCTGCAATTTAGCAGCCCAGCAGCACTATCAATCGGTCTGCAAGTGAAATGGGATCTATTTCTGGCATACCTACCTGACCATAGCAACACCTCAGTGATAACTGCCTGTTTGTCACATCCTCAGAAAAGAAACTGAAATACCGCAATGGCATGTCCCTCTGAAATCTCTCAGTAGCACTGCTTGTATCCCATTATTCTGGTTTTTCCCTCATCACTGTGGAAGTGTGACCTTTTCTTTATTCTTTCACTGTCCTGGGTTTATTCAGCATTTGGTATAACATCACATACTAGAAATTAGTTCCTTTACTTGGTATTTCCACCAGGTATTGTAGAGTAATTTATCATTACTTACTGGACACTTAAGTAAGGTGCAAAATACTTACTGCATATTCATATATAGACTAAGAATTCATATTCATATATAGACTAAGAATACCTTTTGGCTAAGGTGCCACCCTCTAGTAGTCCCTACGAAAGTAAGAAATAGTAAAACTCATGTTTAACAGTCTTCTTGTTCATGCTGGAGTGACACCATCAAATAACAAGCCAACATTTGAAAAGAGTCACAGCATTTAGGATTTTATTTCTAATTCTAGCAGAGGATCACCCCTATGCTGAACTCCTGTTCCGCACTTCTCCAGTTTCCAAGGAAGGGCATCAGGAGCTGCGTGAGCCTGCATTGTACGGCAGTGCTGCACAATGGCTTAATCTCATTATGGGATAAATAGTCTTGACACTGAATGTGCCATGTGGTGCACACTCAACCAGCTGCTATTGTCCTTTCCTGGTGCCAGCCAAGAGCACCGTGAGCTTTGTGAGCCCAGGCTGACAGCAGGAGTGCAAGAGGTATGCATGGAAATTCAGCACATATTAAACAGGAGAGGAATTGACAGCCAACTGCAAGATACTTTGAGTGCTGTGCATAAGAAATTGTGCCAAGCTCCCCAGTCCACAGAGTCAGGAGCTGCCCTGCTCCTTCCCCGAAGCTTCCCTCTCCCCTTATGCCTGGCAGAAGGCAGCATTTGAAGGGACTAATGTGGCTACTCCCATACAAAGTCCCAAAGACCACTGCAAAGGGCAAAGTCAACAACCATTTCTAAATGTGGTAAAGCCTACCAGTAACAGCTGACCAAATCAGGAGCTGAGTCACGGCAAGTGACCAGAATTGTTTGTAACATCAATGCTAAAACACAGTACGCTCTTGAAAATCAGTTAAGTTACCAGAAATTAATAGTCTGCTCATTATGAGACAGAATCATCACCATGAAAATAATGAGTCCTACTCTGAGCATGCTGATTTGCTGTCAATTATATTTTTGCCCTGACACATCTTATAATACATGTAAAATATTCTTTCAGTTAGGGACTAGACTATTCTTTTACAACTGTCCACAGATGACAGGCAGGACAGGCGAGTACCTCCCGATTCATTAGCTTCTGAAGCCCCACAGCAGCCAGCAACACAGTTACTTTCAGATAGTGAAAAAGCACCATCAAAAAAGCCATTTTTATATGTCCTCTCACTCCCAACCCAGCAGTCCCAAGGCTACCCAGGAACTCCTTACTCTTTCACAAATTTTTTTTCATCCACACTCATGGACAGTCTACCCCAATTTACTCCTGTATTATCACCCAGAATAGCTCTGTTCCCTCCCTGATGTTTACCCACCTGATATACTCACATGCAGAGATTAAGGCTGCGCTCTCATTTTCACTAGAATATACAAAGCCAGGTCTGATTTTCTCTTAAGAAAGAGGATTGAAGCATGGCTGGTTAAGTCTAGGCAGCAGACATCACAAACATACCAGGTTACATGGAAAACTAAACAACCTAAAAGCACCTCTTTTGCTTATATACAGATATATTGTTTTTCCTAAGTTTTCATTACTCAGAAACACTACTTACAATGTGCCTTCTTACAGCTTCTTGCCACTTACTTAGTTGTGTCCCACGAAAGAAAAACCCAACCTAAGACAGCCTGCTGGCATCAAGACATAGATCTCTATTCTTACAAATGTATATTATTTTTCTAAATCTCTTTTAATACACATTTCTGGAGGATGAAGTTAACTGACTCCTGTTTGAGCCCTGTACTCTCCTAGGAGGAGAAGGGGTTTCAGAATCTTGCATCAAATGTTAATAATGTTTTACATTCCAATTAATGTATTGACTTTTGAAGAATTTTTGAAGAATATGGTTGGACTCTAGGTTGGAAGAGACCTTAAAGATCACAGATTATTTTGCGATTCTGTAATTTTCACTTGAGCAGTATTTAAAAATGGCACCTTTGAGACTTGCCACTGCCATATAATGGAATTGTATTTGCTTTTTTAAAAAAAACAGTCTTACAGTGGATGCTGAATCCTATTTCACAATATGTACGAACGAAATTAGTCCCCAGTCCAAAAACCGGTTGACTGGGGGGAGGGGGTGGAGAGGTTGGGGCAGGGAGGGCCACTACTCTGCTTTCATTCTGAAACTTCATTTTTAGCCACACTGCAGAACTCTGTCAGAGCAAGCTTTTTGACTAGGGATTTTCCTATTTACTTCTAAAGTCAGCAAATTTTACATTGAAGTTACTGAGATCAAAACAATTTGGGTTCCAGCAATGCTGTTATGATCCTTAATTGCTACAGTCAGATTCTGACGCTCAAAGCCCATTAGCAAAGCTCACATTTTAGGACACTTGCATTTAGCTCTACTGAATACAGAGCCTAAGCAGGCTTTGTACTTGCAAACATTAAGTAAGAACTCACTGTACCTTTTAAAACAAGGTACATACTATTGCCAAACTAAAAGTGATTGCAGGTTTTCTCTTTTCTCCAGGCAGGCCCTTTAACATTCCTCCCTCAGTTTGCTTTTTTCTTAAGAGAAATTTTTAAAAAATAAAGAAAAAAAGAAACATCTGTGGGAACAGCTGCACAAATATAGCAACTGCCAGAGATAAGATTTCTTTCTAGCATCCATGATTTCTTGTTTTGTGTTTTGCAAGACCACTTAGCAGTGGATAACCACAGTGACTACCCATGCATCTGACACACACTTTTGATCTCAAATGCGGATAAGAGGTAAAAGCTCAACAGAAGCCCACCACAGAGACACACAAACACAGAGAAAACAACCAGAAACCCAAACCCTTGAAGAAAGTCTCTAGAGGCTCCACTATATAAAAGCCTATACAGCAAATAGTCTGCTTTCTCTGACTTCTTGTGGACAATCAAAATACCATGATAGATAGTTTACAAGCAGATTTACAGCACAGCTTTTTCCATCATTATCTCACATTTAACAAAAACACTAAAACCCCAAATTGCTCAGCACACTTTCCAATTATTTTCCTAATTAGGCAATTATATATTAAATAAATAGATTTCCAGAAGTCTGTCTTCATCTCCTAGATGCATTATTGCGCTCACATACTTATCTTTGAACTGCGGCAACCTGTAATGCTCCAATGGGACGTGTTAATGGGTTTTACCATGCTCTGTGCTATATATTGATAACTGTAATTTCTATTTCCCAGTCCAAGCCCAAGTTGGTGAGGTGAATATGATTTGCACTCCATTACAATAATGATTAACTAAATTAAAGTAGCCAGTTCTAAATACACACGGCCACAGTGGCAACAAGATCTTGGAACTATTGTAGAATGCAGAAATCATCAAGGGTTAGGGATTTATTGAAACTTTTTTTTCCCAAAAAATACTGAAAGAATTACCAACTATTTTGACCATGGGGGGGCAGCTGCCACATCCAGCTGATCCACAGAGTAGGATTTGAAGAATAAGAAGCAAAGCTAATTGTCTGCAACCTCAGCATCGTTTTTCTCTCTCAATCAACTAGAGAGGCCTTAAGCATACTGCAAGTTACCCTTGACTGTGGTGCTCTCCCATTTGCTAAGCAGTCATTTAGCACACAGGGATTGTTAGAGCACAGTAGCACTTCAGCTGTTTCTTTTCTCACCTCTATAGTGCCAGCTGTCAAGCAGAGTATGTAGAGAAAGACTCCCTACTTGAGTAAACTCCAGCATGCTTCAGAGAGTCTGCTCCACTTGAATTCATGTGATCCACTCTTGCGATTCATTTTCTAAATACTTATCCTGTAAGATTGTGCCCACACATCCCCGCAGCACTACTTCGAAACAAGGTTGTGGCTTTTAAAGTTCAAAAGCACAAAGATTCATCACAACTTGCTTTGCAACACTGGCTCTTACCCTCCCTTATGTCCTCACAATTCCAACTGAAGAAGGCAAGCCTTCACATATAGCAATGGTCTGCTGTGGTCATTCAGCTCTTTTCCATCAAGCCACAAACAGAATGTCGGATGGATTTTTTTTTCCCCCTACATAAGTAACATCCAAAAAAAAGAGGCTCAAAACTGAACAAATGGATGGCTACAACAGGGTGGAAAGAGTCCACCCAGCCCAGCATCTTAACTGTGACTAAAGTAAAACCTCAGGGACAAACAGGATAAATAACTAAGACAAGCACATAACAGTATTTTCAGCTAGCTGCCCCTTGAAACTAGGTTTTCCCTTTACCAACCACAACATTGTCTGGCAAGTACTTGTGCACCTTAATTACACTTCATTTACATCTTTTGCACAGTACTACCTCCTTTCATTTGTTTTGAGCCTGCCACTGTCACTCCTATATACACCCTGGGATTCCCGTACTGGAAAATAAAGAATTGGCCTTTGCTCACCCTTTCCCTGTCACTTGTTCATACAGTTTTCTCAGTCATTTCATCTCCAGGCTGAAAAGTTCCTTCCTGTCTTGCTGTTTCTTGGACAGAAGCTGTACTGTATCCTTGACCATTCTTGTCTCCTTTTTTAAAACCTCCTCCAGCTTAAGCTGCAAACTACTAGCACTTTCAGGCAGCAAGCAACATCTCTGGTTTCACCTCTATCTTTCTTAACAATTTTCTTTTCACAACAGAGGATGTGGTAGCTGGGGGAGGTTAAAGAAAGAGCTAGAAAGTCAGCTTACACAAAATCCAGGATGCTGCCACTGGAGGTGAGGTCAGATCATTTGAGTAAGGATTGCCCAGAGATGTTGTGCAGTCTCCTTCTCTGAAGACATTCAAAACCCACCTGGACAAGATCCTGTGAGACCTGCTGTAGGCGAACCTGCTCTGGCAGGGGGTTGGACTAGATGATCTCCAGAGGTCCCTTGCAACCCTGACCATTCTGTGATTACCTGGAAGGCTACCTTCTCTGCCTACTGAAAGAGCACTTAACCTCCATGCAAAACAGGAAAATAGCTCAAAATATGGAAATAGCCAACACATTTTGGCCCAGACCACACTAACCCAGGAAAACGCATGTTTGGTTCTCCCAATTAGTGACATCTAGAGGGACCTTACTGCCTCCCAGATACAGGCAAATTGTTAGGTTTTTGCTTTTTACTTTTTATAACACCTCATGATTGTTCAATTTGGCAGGCCAAGAACACCAGTCCAGTTAAAATTTCAACTACTCTAAAAGTGAAGGTGGATGTGGAAAAAGGACAACAGGAACACACTAGTTACTTCTTGGAAGTAACAGATATGAAAAATGTCTTTGTTAAGAGCTGCTATTACAATTGCTATTATAAAAAATTACACAAAACTAAATATAGGAAAATGGAAAGTATTTCTCGACAAGGAATTATATAAACATTGCCAAGGAATTCAACATGTGTTGCTAAAGTTTGTCTCATTGAGCCACAGAGCATGAAAGCCCCCTTCAGACTAACCAGTACAACAGTAAACCACAGAAGTTTGTTAAAGTTAAAAGCACTGAGCTTGAGCTGCCCTTCAAGGCCTCTGGCTTGGTGGAACATGCTATTTTCATTAGGAAAGCCTAATGAAACAAGAGCTGAGCCAGACAAACAAAATTAATTCAAACAGTTAAGTCAAAAACCATGACCATAAACAAAAAAAAAAAAAGGCATCATACTGCAGGTGGTTTCTAGTCTCAGGGGAATGACCTTATTTTGCAGTTTAGCCAATGACTTGGAAGAAAATAGAAAGTAAGATCATGACTGAAAAACTGTGTGGGTGACGAGTACCAAGGAAGCCGTTAATTAAAAAGAGGAAAGGCAACTAACAGCTGTCTGTGCAGCAGCCTGTGTGTTCTTATTCATCAGATGCACAAGTTGTGAAGAACTGACAGTACCTGAGAGCATCCTCCTGAAAGAAAAAACAAGGTCCCTGTTCAACTCATCTTTAGTGTCATCACAAGACTATTTAACAAGGAAAAAGAAAGTATAAAGATTGTGTCTCTGGATTTCATAGGACCAAACCCTAAATATTACCTTTAGCTCTGGTATTGAAACACCTAGAAGCATTTTGGAAAACTGAATCAATTTTTTAAATATTGGAATAATTAAAGAACAGTAGAACATAATGAAGGAACTCTATTTTCCACTTTTACGAAGAGAAGGTAAAGAGTAAAATAGTAACTCTAGAGGGAGCAGAAATCTGGATAAAGAATGATATTAAACATACAAAGAGCTAATAAGAACCAGCGCTAACAAAGCTGGTAGTTAAGTAAAGTTTATTTGACATAAAACAAGCTGTAAAGCACATAAGACGGATGATAATTACACCAAGTGAATATATTACAGAGCACTGAGAGTCTATCAAGTGACTTTCTATTAGCAAGACAGGATATTTTTTGAAAATAAGCGATCTAGCTTATAATGGAAGCTAATCAAGGGCCCCTATGGGTCATTTTGGATTCATAATCAATTAAATACAAAATAAATTGACAGCTCAACTCCAAACACTTAGATCACCCAAATGTAACTGGCAAAATGGTGAAATAGAAGGAAAGAATCAGGAAATGCACAACGAGATCTAGAACAGGAAGAATTTTTCTTGTTTTAGAATGCCAAGACAAGACAACTTTTTCTTCCTGGCTGAAAGCTAACATGCAGTTCATTCACCTGCAAGACAGTTTACAACACAAATGCCACCCAAATAAGATAAAGTGTCACCCTCTGTTCCAGGAAGTTATTTTTTTAAAAAATCATGTCAAGCATTCCCTCTGCCCAATACAGATAAAGCCAGTAAGTAACAGCTCCAGGAATAAAGCACGCTTCCAAGAGCCATCGGGTCACAATGAACACCAAACAGCCGGGAAAAAAGACAGCTAAAGCTAATAGGACACAAATACCTTCAAACTATCCACTGTGAATTTCAACTCCCTTAGGTTTTTTTTCAAACTAGTGTGTTTAAAAAAACCCAAATAGATATTGAATCAAGCAGCAAAAGATGAAAAGGTCCTGAGACATGCCTGTGTACTATAGCTGCACAGGGAGCTCACAGGGGTTTTCTATTCTAGTTACTTCTGAAGACATGACCTTATCTGGAGTTCCAGCTGTTACTTGTGAGGCAATTTCCCTTAAGGGATCCTTTACTTCTAGCTTTCTAAACTCCATCTTCAGAAAACTGAACATAGCTGTAAGACCACTAATAAAATCAACCTTCACACACCAGCCTGCAAACACAGGAGAGGCACACGTCTTAAAGGAATATCCCATAGCCTCCCTCTCACTTGTGCCCAGAAGCACATTGCCATAGAGTCTGAAAAAGTCATGCCTTCCACACAGAATCCCGTTGTTAGCTGAATTTTCTACATGGCTTTACATTCTTTTACTTACCATGGTTTGGTTTTTTTAATTTTTTAATTTTTTTTTTTTTGCTGAGGACACTATTTATTCCAAACTAAACCTATCTAATTTCATTAAAGTATGAAAGCCAAGTAAAGAACAAAAGCACAAAAAAAGCAATTGTGAGACAGGACGACAATCACAGAACAGGCGATCAAATAACTTTAGACATCATGCACAAATAAACACGAGTTCTAAGCACATTTATTTTTAATACAAGTCACTGTATCACATCTAAAAGATGCCTTTTGCAATAACAAAACCTGCTGCAACATGAAAGTTTCATGGGTCTGGAGACAAGAACTTGAATCTCAGTCCTTCCTTTGCTCTACCTCTGCTTGTAACTCTGCAAATCTTCTGTGAGTATGAGATGACACTTAAGTGATTTCTATCTAAGACAAGACTGTTTGCCCCTTGTATTGATAAATCTCCCTCCTTTGAATTCTTACCTCACTGGAAAGCCTCTTCCCCTGAACATACAGAAGTTATTGTCACCTTCCAGGTAAGAGCTACTCCACAACAGAGCAACTTAACCTAACAGCATCTTAATACTTGTTGATCTAGTAAGAGTTATCACACTCTTCCAGCAGTCGTGCTACTTAATACAGTCAAACAGAATTCAGATTAATATTAGACAAATTCAGTGTTATGAAGTCACTGTGCTACACAGGGTATTAATTTGGTTTCTTATTTCTACCTATATAGGACAAAACCCCTGCTGTTTAGTTCCAGTCATTGTTGTAAAAATGCTTCTAACATATCAAACATCAATTATTCACTACTTTCCACTCTGTTGAAAGAAGAAAAGCCTCCAGCTGATAATACACATGTATGTTACTGCTAAGAAAGATATAAATATTCCACGCAAGACCAATGGAGGGGAAAAAAAAGAGAAGACAAAAAGAAATCCACTTAGAAGCTCTAAAAATCCACTAAAGATTCCCTAACTCTTTTGTGATTACAATCAAAGTCCTTATTGCAAAGTCTGTTCCAGTGAGGACCTTATCTCTGAAAACCTGCTACAGGTATTTGTGCAGAAGGAGGAAGACTTTAAGACAACCAGCACAAATCCAAAGATGAACATGAACACTGAAATTGCAGAAAGGACAAAGGGCTTTTACTTATATTTAAGCCAACAAGTAGTCAAACGACACACCCTGCTTGTACCCCTGAAATCAGCAAAAAAGGATCCTGTTATGAAGTATTTAACATCATTAGAAAATAACAGCACACACCATCACTTAAAGATGCCTACACACACACACCCCTTCCCCAGCAGACAAGAACAGCCATAACACACATACACAGCTGCTGCCACTGTTTCCTGGTCAGCACCAATTATTTGTCCTGCAAAGTCCACACGGTTTTGTCACCAAGATAAAAATTGCATCAATGCTACCTACCCTGATTTAAGTTGCAGTGCTGACCCAATCCAGCGAGAGCTCCAGAACTGCCCCAGACCAGGACTCCTACCTTCCACAGGCAGGGTCGATATTCTCACCCATAAACACGGTGGCTTCTCAAGACAAATGCAGAAACAGTGACAGCTTGTTTCAGCTTGACTGCACTTCGAAGTTTCTTTTCCTTCCCCCTGTGTGACGGCTCAGACGGTGGTAGCCCTGTGTGTGTGCAGACCAACACACAGGAGCTCCATGCTCCCACCCTGTCCCCCCGAGAAATCCCAACGCCGAGTGAGAAGCAGCCCCAGAAGTTGCAAAGAGTGGCTGTGTCTGCACGAACGTGTAAATACACAGTACGAGAGGCTGGAGCGGCCTCCCAGGGCCAGCCCTCAGACGCAGCTCCGCGTTTCAGATTTCATTGGCAGCTCTGGAGCGCGCCAGCAGCACGGCTGTGCGCCGGGGAGGAATTCAGCTCCTTCCCCAGACATCTCTGGAAATCCTAGCGATGCGGCACCTCCGCCCCGACAGGGCCCAGAGACCCTCCGTTACCCGTTTCGCCCTGCTTGCCGCTGTCGGTGCTACAGAACAGGGCCCGCACTCTCAGGGGTACGGCACAACCAACGCTGCGGACTGTGATCTCTCACAGCGCTTCTGCCAAAGACCCTACACACACAGCAGCAACTTGATCGTCCCCTCAGGACAGGGGGCTCCTCTCCTGCTGTGTGCATAGGAGACAGCCACCAACTGACACACACCCTGTGACCCTACACAGACTTCTGCTGCCCCCATTCCCCTTTTATGTTTTTTCCTGGGATGCTTCTTTAGTCAACTAAACACACTAAGTGGTCTTGGCTTATTTACTTACAAAAGCCTCCATCTCTGCAACTTAGTACGATGGTCTGGTTAAGGAGGACTATGGGTTTTACCTTATGTGGACCTGATGAAGGTCTCCATGGGACCTGTACAAGGAGGGCTTGCGTGCCTTCTCTGCAGACCCAGCTCTGACTCAGTTGCACAGCAGAAATTAGAGTGGGAATTGTGATGGAAACTGTAGCTGTAATGGGGTTTCAGGAGCTGCTGTTCCCTCTCTGAATGGCACAGCTGTCATCTGCTCCCGGGTGACTCAGTGAGCGCAAGGCTGCACTCTAACCCCATACTCAGGGAGGGCAATGAATGATATGTAACCTCCATCCTCCCTCCCACCACCTAAGTCCAGCACACCAGACCCCACAGTACTGATTTTAGGTAGAAACACAACCTCTCTTGGAAAATTCTAACTGCTCTGTATTACTGGTCTCTTTCAGATCCCCATCAGAAGACAAAAAGTAACTTCTAGTAGTATACCACAACAAGATCATAAGAAAAAATTACTAGTAATAGTAGTTGAAAACCACACATTACACTTTCAAGCCCAAGCAGGATTCTACATAGTGTACACACCAACAACAAAATCCTGCCCACTTTCAGCCATGCACGTGGTGTTCCTCTAGCGACTAGAGCTAGCAAATCTGTATAAGCTGGAAAAGTGTTTTGCACGACCCAGAATCTAAGTGTCTAATGAACGTGTGGCTTGGACAGACATAGACACACTCCCACAGACTTCCCTCCCATGACCCATCTCTCACAATTCTGCATTTGCTGGCTCCAGCTCCACTCGGTGTGACACTAAAAAATTCTGAGTACTACAAAAGTTAGTTACAGCCTTTTGAAAGCAATCAGTTTTCTAACAAATTCCTCAGATCTACGAAGTTTTTCAATAGATGAGGTTTGAAAAACATTTACTTACTGTGACACATTAATAGCTTGCAGCAGCGATAATAGGATAACACTGCACTGGAGCAGCTTCTACTTTTAACAGAAAAAAAAGCCATTCAGCTGCCTGGTTATCCATACTGAATCAAATCTCTGAACTCTGCCTCTCGCTAATGCTGCAAGAAGGGTTGAGACCTGTAGCAGCCAGCCTAGATATCAGTGCATGAATGAAGGGGAATACCCAAAACGCTTTCCTCACCTTCCCAGCTGTCGTGAGATAGCCAGCCAGAAAAGAGATCTTAGCAAGCCACTCAGCACAAGAGCTGGTCCTGCTACTGTCCCTCAAAAAGAAGTCCACAGAGATAAAATAAGAAGGAGGCAGAGCAAAGCCATTCCTATCATCTCCCTACCAAATTCAGAGACGAGGCCAATAATGGTCCTCAGCATCAGGGACATCATGCCACACCCCACCAAAATGCAGCTTATCCCAACCACCACACTAGTTTGAACAAACTGCTGAGTCTTGCTGACACTATGCCAGTGTATTTTTTTTTTTTCCAAAGAGTAAACAGAGTATACAGATACATGGCTGCTCAGGAAGAGAAAGCAAACATGCACAAACTTTAGATGCCAAGGAGGACGACAGCATTAAACACACACACACTGCAGTATACCTGTGCTGGCCTTCAGCTTGGTTAGCTGCCAATGCAGGCTCACAGGGAGAACAGCCAGAATGACATACTAGAAAAAACATTTTTTAATGGGCCGGAAAGCCTTCCACCACCAAGGACCATGCCTGCTCTAATGAGGTGCCTGTACATTTGGGAGCCTCACTTTGTGCATCACAGTAATCGACATTATATAAGAACTTAACTCAGGCACTTCTGTAACTTGCGTTTCCCCAGCTCTGTGCCTTTATTTGAACAACAGCCATATTAACACACAAGACCTCTTGTCTACATTATAGGAAATTACTGTTCTGTTACTGTACTGTTCTCTTAAGAGAGAAGTAACCCCAGGGAAATTTCCAGCTACCAGAGAAAAAGGAGAGCAGCACAATGTACTTCCTAAGTGCAGAGACACAGGAAGCAAGCTGCAGGGCAGACTGGAACTGCTGGCTGCAGCAGTGGTTACATGCAGACCCCCTGGTCCTGCACCAGACCTGCTCAAGCACAGCAGAAAGCTCATAGCCTTGTGTCTGCAACACAGGTGCTTTCAAAAAACTGAGCTGCAAAGTCACATCCTTGAAGAACTGCTTATTTAAAGTCTGGCTATTAGTATGCAATTACAACAATAACAATGAGGACACCCTTTGTAGTCAGATGTCCTTCCTCACTTTGCTTATTTGTGGCCCTCTGCGACTGTTCTTTCTGTCTGCAGTGGTTATGGTCTACTAGCTGATTCCTTTCTAAAGCAGAGT
Source organism: Podargus strigoides (assembly GCA_028020825.1). Lineage (NCBI taxonomy): Eukaryota > Metazoa > Chordata > Aves > Caprimulgiformes > Podargidae > Podargus > Podargus strigoides. The sequence continues at coordinate 60,169,884 of CM051621.1, read as the reverse complement.
ATCAGACCATAAAACAATTCATATTTGCAGCTTTATGGGATCATTTATAAGCCGCATTGAAATCCTTTAGCCTGAGTAGTCTTTTCTACACGTACATCATCAATATCCAGTCATTCATTAATTACAGTAGGGAAAGGCCAGTAGGAACAGGTCTATAACTGGAAACAGTTTGTGCAACTATAAAACAACAAAATCCAATTGTGTAAAACACAGTTAAGGTTAAGAAAAGCCTGACCTGGTGCTGGTAGGTGCCCAGCTAGTTCTCCATGTCAAGACTGCTCCTATCTAACACTGGATACCAAACCTGAGCAGAATGAGACACTTCAAAGACTTGACCTTTGCATGGCAGGAAACTAAGATTTTTTTAATCTTTCCCTCTGGAAGAAAAACACATTGTTTGTTTGCAAAACATCTAATGGGACAAACCAGAAGCACTTTATCAAGCAATCAAACAAACAGGAAGGATAAAATCTGCATTTGCACAGGACAGTTTGGGCCTGCTCAGGCATGGAATTCTCATGGCCAGGTGCAGACAGTTCCAAAGGTAATTCTGCCCCTCTGGGCAAATGTGCTCCTTTGGCAAGTGGGATCACTTGGTTGGGGGTCACAGAGTACCTTAGTTAAGTTCCCTCTTCCTTGCTGTCCTTATGGAGAAATTGACCTGTAATTACTACCACCACTTGCCTACTTACAGTTCACTGATAAGCCTCTTGCCCTTCAAGCCTTTTATACCAGTGGATGTGGCAAATTGACTTTGTTACTGTGTGCAGAGCCTCACTTTCTCACTTGGTCACTGCAGAAGGCACAACAGGTTATTTGTTTTAAATCTACTGCTAAAAGTTAACTGCATGGCTGTTAAAACTTGAAGATATACACTGACGAGTTCCGATTCACAGGAATGCAAACGGCAAAAAGAGAATTTCATTCAGTACGTCAGACTTATTTTGCAGGCATTTTCTGATCTAGCAAGGATGGGTTTGCGCAGCTTGTGGACTTCATAGAGTATGCATAGCAGACTCACTCTTCCTCTATGTGTTTCTGTATGTATATACGCACAGTATTTGGAAGAGGGCTTCTCTGCAGTCATTGCTGCAGTCTGGTGAGCAAGTGAGCAAATATATAAGCAAGCAGGAAAATCTACCTCTTTTTTCAATGTAACTAAACCCAGAAGGCATCTACTGACTCTGCAGTTTCTGCTGGCTAACACCAATGGAGAAGGTGGTACCAAATTCACTACACATTTCAGGAAATATCTTCTCATCCTATTATTCTCACTGTTATGTTGTGCAATAGAACAGGCTGGACAGCCATTTCCCATTTGCAGTTTCATGAGAATCAGTTCATCTTATCCTTAACTCCCTTATAGATGAAATCTGTCTTATCTCCCCAGTGTCTGGAATATTTTGGAAGATGTAGGATTCTTAAACGCTATGGTTTTAACTTTCATTGGATATTTTTGAGTACTGGCTCACCACTATTTCCTTCATTCATCCAATATTACAGTTGTCAATAAGGAAAGAACTGGAATTTGATACAGCAGGTTTCAGCAAAATTTAAGGCCACAATGTAGAAAACACAGCCACAGCTCACTAAATAAATAATTGTCTGTATCATTAGTCTGCAGCAACAAAAGGACAAGCCACGTTCAGAATTAATTGATGAAGCTTGGAATGTGTCTTAGATCTTTACTGTTTCCATAGGGACAGATTGTGCAAGATGTTTCACAAATGAGTAAAGCTACTTACACTTGTATCCCTAAAGCACAGACATGCAAGTGCTCAGAGACAGGGCCAAGAGCTGACACATCTGAAAATTAATTGAAAAGTGTAAGATCTTCCCTACACATACAGGAAACTTCTACTCATAGTCATCAGGAATGTTTGGATCATTTGTGCATCTTAAAATCTATCAAAATCCAGCTGGGAATCATTTTATCTCAGAGAGCCCATGGGCATCCAGCCATTTTCACATCCATGTCCCTCATCTGCAGCAAGGTATTCGTCACCAGTTTGTAGATTTTCTGCTTTCCCTGCCTTACAACTTGTTCCAGCCCTGTGCTTAGCAACTAAACCTCACGTGCAACTTTTAGTTGCACTCAGCAACATAATTCCTAACTACATGTTCTGTTTTCCAGTCTAGACAACTAGGACTAATGTAGGACTCTTAAGATGTGCATGTCATACATCAAGTCACACGGGAGAACCATAATATTCAATTTTTTAAAAAGGTTTTACATCACTTCCCTCTTCCTTTCTGTGCAAGTGCTCAGAATAACCTAGCGTTTACGTTAAATATCAGTATTCAGCAGAGAATTTCTCTTCCTCTTATAAGAGCCCAAACAATTTTATTTGGTCTACTTCCTTCAAGTCCAGATTACTGAGTCTAGATTTATACTAAAAACATTGTGGAAAACAAACCAAGGTTATCCTGGACACACAGAAGGAAGTTGATTCAACTGTATTCTGACTGAGAAAAAGATAGTATAATTTGAAGCATCAGTGACTAATTCTTTAGAACTGAAAAAGAGTCAGAAGACAGAATAGAGCTTCAAGAGATACAGCAATGACTTATGGTGTGACAGATCAATGTAGAAACAAGACAACCGAGATAAGGTACAGCAACAGAAAGCTTTAAGACTAGTGCTTTTGTTTAAGCACTCAGTAACTACAAGATTTGATTTTTTCACACAGCTGCTGCCAGAATCTCAGATTAGATCTGATTTTGTGTCACTTGGCTTTGATTTTCTAAACATCTTCAATATTGCTCCAAGATTACTTTGGAATTAGCCCTTACTTGCATAAACATACTATTCTTTCCCAGCCATAAAGCAAATTTCATTTGGACTCACAGGACAGGGGGAAGGTAACTGACGTTGTGTTTTCAGTCAGAAGCACAGAATACAAGCATATGGATCCCTACAAGAGATGGCAACAGGTAGGAAGGAATAAAAATAGAAATCCCCTTTCTAATGTAGTCGTTCCAACAGTGAGTCTTGATTTACTATTATAAGTCAAAGCTCAAACCAGCAAATTCTGGATCCTATTTGCACAGGATAGTTTAGAACAGAACATTTTACTTCTCTTCCTTTCTATATAGAGAGTAAAACCTTCAAATATACCGATAGCATAGGTTTTCTTGGCAATGGAAATTTCACAGAGTCCTTGGTGCCAAGCAAAAATAATGTCTGTTTCTTTTTTAAATACATTAAAAGAACGGGATCTTCCTAGAAGCTGAAATTCACATGGAAAATGTGTCCCTCTTGGGAGCACTGACATTCCTAAAAAAGATTTCTTGCTCTTAAAAATTAACATCTACACTTATATTCTGCAATAAATTACATAAAACTCCTCAGTTGTCCATTTAGCAGCTGCAGCAGCCTACCTTAAATTAGCAAAATCAAAAATATTAGGTGTCAGGATTTATTTTCATGATATCACTTAAAGTGTATATACACAAGAATGAACACAGAACTTAATAGTATAGTTATGTTCCTGCTAACTGGTGTTTAAATGCATAGTCTCACCTTTTCATAGATGCAGACTCTGAGCAACTCTACTTTTGTAAACAATGTATTAGCTTAAGCAGTAGGAAAAAAAAATCAGGTCATAAGAGCTCAGAGTACCTCACCACTGGCCAAGCAATCTTTTCAAGTCACTAGGAAGTGAATGTTATTCATCAACAGTAAACAGGATTTTCAGTTTACATTGCCTCTCAATAGGCTGGATGGAAAAAAAAAAAAAAAAAAAAGACATCCACCCTGTTAAGCAGCAGTAAATTTACAAGGAAGAAGCAGCACACCACAGTGAACCTAACTTCAGGAATAAATGCATCAGATATGATTAAAACAGTTAAGTCAACAGGTAAATAATTCAGAAAAGCCCCAACAAATTTAAGTGTCACTGTGTCTGTATTTCACAATCCCCATGACTTCTACCGAGCTGTCTGCATACCCTGTCCTCATTCACCTAACTGTGAAAGCTCATCTCTGATTAGAAGTATGAAAACACCAGACAGAACATCCTCCTGGGGAGATACTGTACTCTTTCAGCCATGCGTTAAGGTGTATCTCTGCATTTAGTCTATTTAGGCACCTAGGTCAAAAATGGTTAAGGGTTAAGAACTGTCCAGTGCCTCACCAATGTTATGGATCACTTGGACTTGGTTATCCACTGCTTCCCATCAACTGTGGTCCTGGCTAGATGAAATTGAAATAAAAGACCAAATTGTTAAAGTTCAGATGCCTTTTGCTAGCGGAGTGTTTGCTTTCTATCAAGTCTCACTAACAGTTCTTGCTGCACTTCAGCTTTAATGCATGATACATTATTTCTCAGTACTGTAAGTCAGGTCTTACTGTGTCCATTACATGATGAAGATTTAAACTAGCAGAGTAAAGCCAAAAAAGAAAATCAGAAAATATGAGACGCAGTTCCACTCATATTTGCTACTTTCAGCACATCTTCATCGTAAGATTGGTCACACCATGAGTACAAAGAACCTCAGCACTCAAAGATGCAGCAGTTTGCCATTCTCCATCATGCATTGCACATGAACCTGGAGATAAGGAAAACCTGAGTGTTGCTTCACTCCCACTGTGGTGCAGCACAGCTATCTTGATGGCTCATTGTAAAGCTCTGCCTAATTCCAAGAGAAAACCTTCTCATGTTTGGACACTACAAAGGCAGACAGTTAAGTAATATGATATCCATCACTGCTCAAACTCATTAGCATAGCCTCTTTCTACAAGACTTTCTCCAGTTATGTTTGACCTGCTATGTTTGTCCCCTTTTTCTCCGAAAACAGCATTAAGGCACCAAGAACAATTAGTGAAATCACATGGATTTAAAGAAGACAGATTACACAGAGTCTTCACTATCGCTCTGCAGTAGAGTCAGCTATGAGCTCTCAAGGCATGAACAGAGATTTTGGGGATAAGTATAAACTATTTATTGCACTGTAGCACAGAGATGAGAGCTAGAACCAACACAGCTACAGCTCTCTCCCTGCTTCATCTGGAGAGCCAGTTGAGTTTTTATGCACTGACAGCTGCTTAACATTTCCTCTGCTCCATTATTTGCTTTGGGAGCTTTCAGGACCTCCTAATTAAGCTCTTCAAATTCTAATAGGGATTTTACACAACAGATAGTTCAAGCAACAGATTCAATATTAAAAGAAAACACAGCAGTAGAAAGTCCTTTCTCTTCCGTTATTTTGGATACATCCTGAGGCATGACTGACAGACAATCCTCCATCTCAAGCAGTGGCACTTCAAAATACTAGAGAGCTTGAGTCATTTAATTTTAACAGTACAGCAAAATAACGCTTTTATCTTCATAGTCCAAAAGCCTGGTTTGCCACTCTGTATACTTCCTTTTGATCAAATCTAAATAGGGACCTCTTTCTGCTATCCCATAAACACAACTCCAGCATCTGTCCATTCTTCTCCCACATACAAGCTGTTTTCCAGGCCATTCAATTGACTCAGAGTATTTCCACTATGTATTTTATGCCTTCCAGGTGCTTAATGAAAATCTTTCAACAGAAAAAAACTTCAACTAGCTCTTGGGTTTCTCTTTTGCAATGTCATTGTCATCTGTTCTTGCTTCCCCTAGAGCTCTCTATGGATACTTCCCTCTTCATCAAGACCCTTTACCCAAGAAGAACCCTGCCCACAAGAACAGGATTCAAAAAACTAAATATTTTAAAGCATCTGTACTATGCTTGCCACAGAGGTCTATCTTAAGTCCCTGTCAGTTTCGTCAACATTATGCAAAATAGATGCAGGAAGTGGAGGTGATGCCATGAGCAGAGGCTGCATGAGATCAGATATTCAAATGAATCAACGTAATTGGATACCTAATCATGGCAATAAAGGCTGCTCCACTCATCTCCACATGCCTCATTTAGTTTTATGAGTATTCTCCAGATCGTAATGTATGTCTGATGACCTGTGTACTCAGAAAGCTTTTAATTCCAGAGATTTTATCAAGGTGTCATGGCAAATGACCTCCTCCTCTAGGCAAGCAGCCACAGAAATGAAGTGTCATTTCTTGCAACAAAGAGATAATTAAGGCTATTACTTCAAGAAGAAGAAATGCTTCCGTTAAGTACTTGGAGTAATGCTTTCAAGTTACCAAGGCAAAACTGTGGGGATTACTAGTTTATACAGTATAATCCAGGTTACATACAGACCTCTCACTTTTCAACCCCACTATTTCATCAAGCAATTTAACCAGAGCTGGTGAAATTTGTATTAAATACATATATAAAGGACTTGGCATACAGGTTGTATTATGCTGGGGTTTTTTTAAATTAATCACACTTTTGCGGTATACACTGTGAGCACAGATTATCCGTTGCCACTCACAGGCAAGCTATGCATGGGAATCAGCAGTCACAGTTCCACAGCTTCTTCAGGGCTGTGGAAGAAGCCTCCTGTGACAGACATGCAGATCCAAAAATGGACCTGGTATTTCCAGAATTAAGAACCTCACCAGCTACTCCAAGGAAGGCTGTGGTCGCCCAGTTTTCCTCATTATGAAGGAAGCCACCGCCTTTCATCCCTTGTAGACAGGAGCATTTGTCACTACACAGTTTCAGCATGTGGCCTCTACAACAAATGCTGTAAACCAAGGGGGTTGTCTGACAGAGGCTACCAGTCATTGACATCTGCCTCACACTGTGCATCACTATCTGTATCAGGTAGCAGGGAACAGAAACTAATGAATAAAAATGCATACTAAATCCCAACAGCTAGCAAATGAGACTACCATCTTCAAATTAAAAATAATATTTACATGTATGGGTAAGTGTCAGTGGGATAACTTTCCGACGGTTATGCTTGACTCTCCACTACTGGAACTCTTTAAAGCTTTGAGATGGTACACCAAACAGAAATTACAGGCTTCCCAGCATTCAATACCAGGTTTCCTTCAGGGCCTCTTATGCACCTGACCATCTCCACAATCTCACATGTCCCTTCTGACCCTCTATCTTTGCTGCTAGAGATCTGCTTATCTCCATTTATGGAGAAGCAGTTCTGAAAGACTTAAACACAACACCAATTAATCAGATATTCTCCAACAAGGAGACAAGCAAGGAGCATTTGCCTTGCAACCAATGGCCGATAGAGGGATAGCATCATCTGCTTCATCTCCACCAAGCCTTTCACAGGAAATTCTAAGCCCTAACAAGTTAAAAGTTTATCCTCCTTTTAACTCTTTTTCCTGAGAAGTCACTTGCCTACCCGTGCCCCAGGCTAAGAAGTCACAACCTGATGCTCCAATATATGTAATTTATTTTGAGGTGAAAATTCTTCTATCAGGCGAAAAAAAATTGTAACTTTCTTCCTGTAACTGAAAGAGGAACTGTGTGATAATACTTATTGAGGTCTACTTCATCCAAGCCCCCCTTACCCACCCAAGTTCCCCTCACCCATCTAATTGTGACCATATAATACAGATAGTAGAGCAGGAAGAAACTATAACCAGCTACAAAAGAAAACCTTCTGTGGAACCAGATCACACTGCATCTGCAATTAAGCCCACAGTGGAACTCAAATTGCTTTCAGAGAGGTTGCCAGAAACCTTACCAGTTCTCAGCCAGAACCTAGCTGTCAAACACAGAGCAGGGCTTTATAGCAACCCAAACCTTCCTGTTTGCCAGACCTTGGGGACTATATGCAAAAGAAAGTGCAATACCCTTACAATTCTCTTCTCCACCAATTCCCCCTAAAAAAAAAAAAAAAAAAAAACCCAACAGAAAAAAAAAAAGCCACAGTCAGTCCTGGCCCATCTACAGAAATACAATGGCATGAAGGTTTGGCACAGCCATCTCACCCAGACAGCAGTAAGTTGCTGCACTGCTAAAATGACAATGGAGCTGAAAAATTTAGAGTAGGAAAATGAGTCCCAGACTATAAAACCTACTGAACCTCACATAGAAGTCATGTACAAGTCAATCATGTAACTGTAACGCTTCAGCAAGTCTGGATGCTAACCCCCACCACCACTATTACTTTCCCCCTTTCAAAAATTTAATTGTGGTGTTCAGATCTTCTGGATATCCATACTGCAGTGCTAATGTTCCATTAACAACTTCTCTTCAACCTACCTGGCAAGTCTCAAAAATGAGACAAATGTCATGAGTAATATAAACAGAGAAAGGGATACAGCCCAAAAAAAGCAATGAGCTAGCAGCCATGAGATTTGAGTTCTAGTCCAAGTTTCTGGCAGCCAAGTAAATCTGAGCAACCCATGCTGCTATTCTATTCTGTGTCTTTCTTCTTCTTCCTCAACTTCTAACACATCTGTTTCAACTTAAGCTCTCCAGGACAATGACTCTCTGTTGCTACAATGCCCAACATGTTGTGCTTCCATTAGGAAGTAGCAGAAATCTTATACATATAAGGTGACTGTTGAATACCCAGGCTCAGTTCTCAAAGATTCTGGCATAGGGATTTCTTTTCTGTATTTTGTGCTACAGAGGAACAGGATGAAATCACCCACTCATTGCACTGGAAGCAAAGACGAATTTGGACCGTGAATCCCATCTTGACAGATTGGGAAAGGCATCTAATATCACTTCAAGCAACTGTATAAAGCATGAGTAAATAATGCCTTGCCAATTTTAACACAGACCATAAAAATCAGAGAACTCACTGATTCTAGGACTTTTTCTGGCACAGGAAAATTTTAGGCAGGGCCTCATCATTTTTTCTATATTCAGAGTTATGTAGATGGCCTGGAAGAGGGGAGGAAAAAGTAGTCCAATATTGGTCCCATTATGTGGCGTAAACAGCCTTGAAAGAGCACGTGAGAAGCAGACAACATATTGCTTTTATGAACTCTGTGCTGGAAATTGCTTCAGTAAAATAAATCACCTTCAGACACATCTCTTGTTTTGAGATACACACTGATATGAATAATAGGACTCAAACATAGCTTCTCCAAAGCTTGCAAACACAGGTCCAGCTATATAATGCAGCGGGGCAAAAATTCCTAAGCAGACACACCACTGTTTCACTGAACTATCTGTGGGCATCTACCTGCAGCAATATCCTGATTATTAAAATTATACTGACAACTGGGACATGGGAAGGGGCTCACAAAGGAGAAACAGATATGCACACCACAGACCATGGTTTTGAGTGTCTTTCTGTTAGAAGAGCGTTTTTCTGTTCAAATCAGGGGGAAGGCCAACAAGGCTGATGTCATGGTGGGAGTCTGTTGTAGACCACCCAACCAGGACAGAGAGGTGGATGAAACGTTCTACAGGCACTTGGGAGAAATCTCACAATTGCTTCCCCTTGTTCTTGTGCTGGAAATGCAACACCCCAGAGTGGGACTAGTCCCAGAGGTTCCTGGAATGTGTGGAAGATAACTTCCTGACACAGCTGGTGAGTGAACTGACCAGAGAAGGTGCCCCGCTGGACCTCTTCTTTGTGAACAGAAGAGGACTGGTGGGTGATGTGGCAATTGGAGGCCATCTAGGGCACAGCAATCATGAAATGACAGAGTTCTTAGAGAAGCTAAGAGGAGGCAGCAGAACTGCCACTCTGGAATTCCAAAGGGCAGACTGACTTGTTTAGGTGACTGCTTGACAGAATCCCTTCGGAGATGATCCTGAAGGGTATAGGGGTCCAGGAAGGCTGAACACTCTTCAAGAAGGAAGTCTAAAAGGCACAGGAGCAGGCTATCCCCATGTGCTATAAGAGAAGCCAGAGGCAAAGAAAGCCACCCTGGCTGAACAGGGAGCTTTGGCTGCAACTCAGGGAGAAAAGATTTTATGGCCTTTGGAAGAAGGGGAAAGCCACTCAGGATGATTACAATGATGATGTGAGGCTATGCAGGGAGAAAATTAGAAAGTCTAAGCCCAACTAGAAATTAATCTGGCTTCAGCTGTGAAAGACAGCAAGAAACATTTCTATAAATACACCAACAGCAAAAGAAAGACCAGGGAGAGCCTCCATCCCCTGCTACATGCAGGAGGAAACATGGTAACAAGTGATGAGGAAAAGGCTGAGGTGCTCAACACCTTCTTTGCCTCAGTCTTTAGTAACAGGACTGCTTGGACTGCAGGAATCCAGGCTCCTCAGATAGAAGACCAAGACCAGGAGAATGATTCCCCCACAATCCAGGAGGGGTTAGTCAGTGACCTGCTGCACCACACAGACACACACAAGTCTATGGGATTGGATGGGATACACTCGAGGGTGCTGAGGGAGCTGGTGGGGGTGCTCACCAGGCCGCTTTCCATCATTTCTCAGCAGTCCTGGCTGACTGGCGAGGACCCAACAGACTGGAAATCAGCCAATGTGATGCCCATATATAAAAAGGGTTGGAAGGATGATCTGGAAAATTACAGGCCTGTCAGTTTGACTTCAGTGCCAGGGAAGCTGATGGAGCAGATCATCCTGAGTACCATCAGACGGTACATGCAGGACAACCAGATGATCAGGCCCAGTCAGCATGGGTTTATGAAAGGCAAGTCCAGCTTCACAAACCTGATCTCCTTCTACAACAGGGTGACTCGCTTATTGGACGAGGGAAAAGGTGCCTTTGACACCATTTCCCACAGCATTCTCCTGGTGAAACTGGCTGTTCGTGGTTTGGACAGGCACATGTTTTGCTGGGTAAAAAACTGGCTGGCTGGTTGTGTTGACATAGCACTCAGGGATATGGTGTCTTTGAGGACTGTCAGTGTTAGGTTGATGGTTGGACTCAATCTTCAAGGTCTTTTCCAACCTAGATGATTCTGTTTAGAGGGAAAAACTAGAACTATCTTTACTACTACTCATTCACATGCATTAAACACCTTTCAGAGTTTAGCTAAAGGCAAAAACATTCAATTTCACAGGTGCTTTGATGGTAATATATCCCAGTGCTTACACTTCTGCTCAATTCCTCCCCAAACCCATCTACATTGTACTTATGAAATCATCACCTCTGCCAGCCAACCAACCACTACACCCGACTGTTATTGGGAGAGACAAAGAGGAAAAACACATTTATAACACCGTAAGTCACTCAACCCAAGCAACATCCATGAAGATGTTAGTTACATAAACTTTAGAATACCTTCCATTTCAGTAAGATACTGACTCACTGTATGTGGCCAAAGCACTTTCAAGAAATAGGAGAATGAAAAAATGACTAAGGATTTTGAGAAGTTAAGGATACAAGTTAAATCTGTACTAAATTGTGCATAGCGCACAAACAGATGGCCCAACTTTATCCATCGCTGTGGCTTCAATGAAGTCAAAAGGTTAAATGCTCTTGTACATCAGCTGAAGACCTTTCTCTGTACTAGGAAATGTTTCTAAAATTTACACTGTTAAGATATGTCATCACCAGGATTAAGAAATACAGGACTTGAAAAGAGAATAACTGAGGAGGTGAATGATAAGCTTTGGCTTCATATGATGAAGTACCGAAACAAAAATCTAATACAAGTAAATCACAGTTGGCTTTAATAAAATCTAATTGCATTAATTAATTAGACATTTCATGGGGGAAACAAACCAAAGCATCATCACAGAGTAGAAAAATCTTGTTAGCAGAATGAGGGGAAGAAGTTTTTTCTCCATCTCAAAGGTGAAATTACAGCCATTAGCATTCACGTTACCAGGAGCAGTCAACAGGGAAACTATAACAGATCATAAAATAAACTTATTGGGTCTTTACTTTTCAGTATACTGTTACAGATTTTAGCTCACAGTCTCATTTCACAAGTATTTTTGCAGGTGTCCTTTGACAGCACAGGCTGAGAAGTCAGTCATTTTGTGTGGCTGCTTTTGTGAATATTATTGTCTAATAGTAAATGTTTATATCCTTTACAGATTGAAGGCAAGCATTTACTCTAGGTTATAGTAGCTATACAGTTTTACCCAAAAATCCTAACATTCTGTGTTTGAGATGATGTAATGGCACGTTTTGGGATGAGCAGGGGGTGAATGAGGTACAACCAGTCAGAACTGCAACAGAATGCAATGGAGAGGAAAAAGATTATTTGGCTAGAAAAGCAAACAATCCCATTTAAGTCACTTTTAAACAAAGTGACTCCTAAAAAGCTGTAACTGATTTTCTAATATATGCAGGATGGACACAGTTTAATAATAAGCAATGCCTTTACATCCAATTCAATTTCATTTCCAGAAATTTTAGGAAGAATTCATTTGCTTTGGGTGCTTTTTATTAGCAGCTTTTCCATCAAATAAATGGCTTTCATTTCACTGATAAAAACAGGATGGAAAGACTCCGGTGGTTTGGGGGTGTTTGTCAAGCCACAGAAAAAACATTACTGGAATATTGGACAATAAATCCTGAGAGATTTCTGAAAATATTTCAAAGCCAAATTTGTTGTTTCCATTAAGCATATAAGCAGTAACCTAGAAAGGGGGAGTTTTTAGTGACATGATAACCATACTCTTGTGGTTTACAATGTCACCAGAACCATTTTAGTGGGATTTTTTTTTAACTTCATACCTCTCTGCAGTCCTGTTTGTTATTCTCTCTAGATACAAGTTTGCTGTGCTGGAGAAGCAGGAATCCCAGGAAACCATGTAGTTTATTGATACAACTCATTCAGGCTCGCCAGTTGGTCCCAAACTTGTGTGCCAGCATTTCTCAAGCAAATCTTAACTTCAGATGTAAAGGGACCAACTCCTTCAGCACTCGAATGCACTCACAGACCACATGTGAATGAACAGCATATGATATAGGCACTTTTAGGAAAACAAAATTTAAAAATTGTGCCTACCTCCTATCCTGAAAAATAAACACATTAAAACATGTCTAACATTTCTCCATGTGAAAATGGATGACAAGGGTGCCTACTGGGGCAGCACTACACAGCTGCCTATGCTCATGCTATTATTTTTAGTCAGAAACGGAAGCCAAATAGTAGGGTTGTGTTAGTCTTCAAATATAGGAAGAAAAACTACAGTATTGTGGCCTTCTGCAAAAATCTTAATGACACAGACACCATTTCTTCCAAGGCATGAGATTGCCCAACTCTTATCACCCTTCCTCTGCCAAACCACACATTCACAGGCTGACCTGGAATACTCCAGGCAATCAGCTCCTGCCTTTTTTCCACAGAACTCATGTCTCCAGTTTGGCCAAAACTTCTTGTAACATAATCTTCTAGAAGTATTTTACTATTTCTGCTTCATGAGATAAATTCAGTGATCAAGAAGAAGAACAGGCACTGAAATGGACCTAAGCAAAACCTATGCCTTGATGATCAGATGCATTGCAGAAAATAGTAATTGTTATCTAAAATACAGTTATTTTCTACTTGGGCTATCCCCACAAGAGGCCAAACCAAACTCCAACATTTGAACAAGTCCAAACACCAAGCAATCTGGGATCAAAGTGACTATTTCATAGCCTCAACAGATTTCCAACACTTAGCTGACATTTCTGAACCTGTAAAAAAACCAAACCAAACAAAACCAAAAAATTTAGCAGAATCTCAAGCAAAGCTAGCTGTTAATTTCACTAGGACAGGTCATCACTAGTTAACACTCAGCTGCCAAGCACAGAGTCATAGAATCATAAAATAGCCTTAGTTGGAAAAGACCTCTAAGATCATCAAGTCCAACCATTAACCCAGCACTGCCAAGTCACCACTACCCCATGTCCCTCAGCACCTCATCTACATGTCTCTCAAATACCTCCAGGGATGGGGACTCCATCACTGCCCTGGGCTGCCTGTTCCAGTGCTTCCAGTGAAGAAATTTTTCCTAATGGACATGAACATACTTGACAATTATTTCAGTTTTGCAAACCATGAGTCTTCTGTTTCTGTGATACAGTACTGAAGGCCTCACTAGCTGAGAATACATGCTGGTGACAGGTATTGAAAAACCTCAGACTGGAGTTTCTCCTCTCTATTGCTAACCTAACTCCACACACAAGTAAGTTTCCCAGATCCATAAATTGAGCAAATTACTGGTGTTTAAGGGCATTTAAATTCAGCCACGTGCAGAAGTCAAGACCACAATTAGCTTCTAAGCAAATAAAAACCTATGGCCTCATTTTCACCTGGGATCTTTTTCTATACATTTTGATGTTTCTTTGTACAGTTGCAAAGTACTCTCTGCCTAGCACATACTATGAATTCTTCTCTCTTCCAAAAGACCTATACTCTCAATGCTGATCTGCATACCTTAGCTTCACCACAAGACATAACATTTTACCCAGTCACTTCCTCCAGTTTATGTTGCCATAGGTGAACTAATTAAAGCACAAGTCTAAAGTCTGAAAATGGGGACTGATGACAACTCTGAAAACTATAAAGCCCTCAACAGTTTGTAGCAGGGCGAAACTAAGTAGTGACTTCCCTCTGTGTTATCCCATTGTTCATGTTCCTCTGGATTATCCCTCTCTATTTCTTACTCTTCTCCAAATTCCTAAGGACATGAGGGAAACTGAGTACAGATTTAAATAGCTACTACAATTATTTCACTACCAGGAGAATAGAAAGGCTGAATCCACGCTGCTGAACTTCACTTGATGGTGGTGTTCTCCCTTTTTTCAATGAATGCTTGTCTTACAATACCATCTGTATTTCATCTGCCTCCCCCAGCTTCTAAGTGTAGCTTGCATTTGGGAAGATTTTTCTAAGAACACAATGTGAGTACTAACATGAAGATGTGTTCCTTGTAAGAACTTAATTTAATGGAAAAAAAGCACTAGAGTAGCTTCCATGATATACCCACAGAATTTGTTTCATCCCAGCTATACCAAATTTCCTTTTTATGCATGCTCAAAATTTGGCTGTGTTTTCTGGGCTTGCTCTCTTCACTAAGTTTTGAGCATGCTTTGGTTGGGTTCAATGAGCTTAATTTCATGGATGTGAGTGGCAGAAGCACCATATGGTGGCTGGCCCTGATGCCTCATGCATCTTTGGGGCATCCTCAGAAAGTGATACTTCAAGGACCCAAGGGGGTACCGCTGGGCGTTCGGTGTGGTGCTGGTAGAGACAGATGAAATAGAACCGCTGCCTACCCTGCCTGGCTTATCGGAGGACCCTTCTATTGTGGGGCTGCTGAACGCTGAGGACCAGAAGGTGCCTATTGCTACTACAACAGTGCACCAGCAACAGTATCATACGAATCGAGACTCCCTGAACCACATCCAGAAGCTGATTGGCCAACTAGAGAGCCAAGGGGTGATCAGCAGGACACACTCACCCTTTAGTAGTCCTGTTTTGTCAGTGTGGAAGTCCAATGGAGAGTGGAGACTGACTGTGGACTATCGTGGCCTGAATGAAGTCGTACCACCACTGAGTGCTGCTGTGCCGGACATGCTAGAACTCCAGTACGAACTGGAGTCCAAGGCAGCCAAGTGGTACACCACGATTGATGGTTTCTCTGTAGCAGAGATGCCAGCCTATGGGGAGAAGGAAAGATGATCTGCATACTGCCACAGTTGAGCATCCAGTTCACCTGCTGTTGGCAACTCATCATCTTTCCAGCTGAATAACACTGTCTTGGTTTGACTAAAACAGAACCAATTTTTCCTTTCAGTGATTTTACTTTTCAGTTAAGTCTCTTCCAGGACTGCACTTTCTGAAGTTAACAACATGATTTTCAGACAGTGTCTGCTCCTAGAAATGGTAACGCTCGATATTTGTAGTTAGTACTGAGCTCACAGTACAAGGGTGTGTAGAAAGGCCCTTGCTTAATCTTACAGAAACCAAGGTCACTGCCCAAGTCTTTCGGTGCTGCCTTGGGGCCCCCATTACTGTCCAGATGCAAAAGGGCTGCATCTGCAAGGAGGTACAGACAGGTGACCCAAACTGACCAATGAAGTATTCCATCCCATATGTATCAAGCTCAGTATAAAGCTGAGGGAGCAAGTTCTCTTCCTCTTCTGGCACCCTAGGAGGACTCTGTCCATTTCTTCTGCCTTCTGTCCTGATCTGTGCACTCCTGAACCCAGTTCCCATCTGGTACTGCATCCCAGAGCCCAGCCCGGGATCTTCCCAGAGCTGCTCTGCAGCACTAGTGGTGATCTGAGCGTCATCAAGGGAAGCACGCGACTGGACGGGTGAGGGGGAGAAGCTCAATATTTGTTTTGTATATAATTCATTATTTTTCTTCTCATTATTATTATCTTATCTTTTTATTGTTTCATTAAAGCTGTTTTAGGATGAGGGTTTTTTCCAACCCATAAGTCTCTCTCCCTTCTCTTCTTTCTCTTTCAGTTAATAGAGAGCACCTGTCTTCCATTTAGTGGCTGGCCCAGCCCCAAACCTTGACACCAACCTATTGGCATAGGCTGGGGGCACACTCAGTACCCACTTGTGCCACAGAGGTCCTGTAGGTAAGTGCATCTGGATCCAGTGGTGTCTGATGGTCATTCAAGTCAGCAAAAATCAGCTCCTGCACAGCTATTTCTCTCAAATACTGAACACCTCTCTCAATAGTTGTCCACTTGCTTAGTCTGTATACACAATCATCCCTAAAGGGATACCATTTTTTCTTTACACTTAACAGCACCGTTTCCTCTGTGGCAATACCTAGAAAAATAATAGGTCTTGTAAGGCTGCTGGCAGCCATTTATCACTAACAACTAGTTCAAGAGCATTATAACCATTTATTTCTTCAGCTGGGTGAATTGAGCCACAAGGGCTGAGATGTTCAAGTCCATGAAAAAAAATGTGTCATGACTAAAAGAAAACAGACTTGGTTCTTTGTTATAGCTCCTAAGTCTACCTTATACCTTTCATTATTTGATATTTCACCATCTAAGCCTTTTAAAAGAAGCTAAGCTAGATATAGCACACAATTAAAGCTGAGCTTTGGCATTCAGCTCTTTTCTATCTGGAAATGGTTATAATGAGACTCTTGTTGTCCTCTTACGACAGAACCAACGATGAACTAAGTAAAGTCCCTCATTAAAGCTGCAACTTAGCATTTCAGGAGATGATTGAAATTATTTGGGGGGAAATTGTCCTCATAGTGTATAGAGACTGCCTCCTGAAAGACAAGTGCTAGATTAATGGTGACAAAATAGAAGCTAATGCTTCAAGTGTTGAAAGGAGATATGCAAATATTAGATGATTATAAATCCGTTTCAGAACACACAAGACTGTCAAAGCCAACTGCTGCAACACTGTTCACTTACATAGTGTAGCTGCTCAGCATTCCTTCTGAATGCTATAGGCACCTTGTCAACAGAGGCAATGTTGTGTTTTGTGGGTTTTTTTCAAGAGACACAGAAGTCATCTTTAAAACCCAACACTAATGTGACCATGATTTTTTTCAGTAAAGACTGCTTCAGTTTGCTGCTTTTTGGAAATAGGAAACAGTTCCTAGGCATGTATATTGCCCTATTCACATGACACCCTGTAAGAAAGCACAAGCAAGCAAAATGCTTACAACAGAAACAATACATATGCTCTGTGCAACATGCTCAAACACTACTCTACAAGTCTGCCCTTACTCTAAAATGGATTAAACAATTCAGTGCATCATGCAGACTTTCTGGACTTACTTTTCAAATAAGGTTTCTACTGCTTGTGTCATGGCAACAGCAGCACAGGTAAAAGACCATTCTTGAAACAAAAGCTTATTTTATAACAATGTAATTATATTCTGGACATAATTTTGTTGTATGTTTCCTCAGTGACAAAGGGTTCATCACTCGTTTACTCTAAACATGCAATGCTGCTTGAAGAAAATGCATACCGGATCTTAGTCCTCCTCCAGAGCCTACTGTGCAACTGGAGCAGTATGCAAGCTCTTCTCTGCTGAGCAAAGTATTTCTGTGATACAAGGAACATTCAACACAGCCTTTCAATGATAGGCAAAAAAGTCACAGTTCTGATAGCATTGACTGCAATGTAAAAGTTGGCCTTTCATCTAACTTACAGCTAGGATGAAAAGCCAACACTCCAAACTCTACACACACTGACATACAAATTTATTAGATGCACAAAAGACTTCTACAACATGCACTTCCCTGCACCTTTTTTTTTTAAAAAAAAACCCAACTGATTTCATGTTTCAGACATCCATAAAAAGAAAAAATCCCTGGAAATTTTTTTTCACCTGTTCTTCATTCTTCAGCAGCACATTTCTAGGTCCATCGCTATCATCTTACTTGGAGTTCTTCTAAGTGATCTTTCATTCACCACACAGTATGTTACAGGGCTCCTTTCACCTTTAAATCATGTGGGTTCCTTCCACGGCAATTACCCTATCAGTGGGAACACAGCAGTAACCTGTTTCAACATCTGATGTAGGGGTTTTACCTAGAACATGTAATTACAGTAACACTCTAGACTTCTGAAGAGAATACATAATGTTTCTTTCCTCTTCAGATGCAAAGCACGCTCCAATGAACTGACCAGGCATAGTGACACTTGTCAGAAATCATTAAAGTATAGCAGCTTAGTGAAATTGAATAATACATTTTCTTTTGTTCATCAACAGATGCTTGCATGAAAATAAAATGTTATGATGTAGAATACAAACACCTCTGGCTTTACTGTCTGTATGGTACGATCTGGGCATTCCTTGATGTTAGGACTCTCCATTTTCTTTGCTCTTCCACTTCAAGCCGTGTTTAATGGAAAATTACAGCTAATTTTCATCTCAACCCGAAGTCCCTTACCAAAAAAGTAAACATACTCCTTCTTTGCCCCTTTTCCAAAGAACAGAGAACATTGGCAAGACTCCCACAAAACCTTTTTTGCTTATTATGTGTTTTGTCTTAGTTTTCACAGGCAAAACAATAGCTCAAACTATGACCTCACCTTCCAGATGGTGAAAAACAAAGTTCAGTGGCCATAGTCTCCATTACATGCAACAATTGCACTAGCATGCTAAACTGTGTATATGTTAATTAAATTAAACTTCACATATACATTCACATCAGTACCTTGATTCTGGGTCATTTGTTGCAGAGCTTTCCTAGCTATGTTTATAGCTACTGCTGTTGATAAACGATTTTTTGTATCAGAAAGAATATACAGACAAATTGCTGCAAGATCAGCCTACAGGCCTCTTATTTTTATCAGGACAGTATTTCACCAGTGTCATTTAGCATTACTCAGCTTTGCACAGGGCCTCTGCAGGAGCTGTTTCCCTAGTAGCCATCATGTGTAATTTTTATGATCCACTACTTCTACAACAAGAAAGCCTCCCTCCATCACCACCATCACACAGAATCCCTGCAGAGCTTTACTTTTAAGAGCTGTCACTGATGCCTGATACTTCAGCTGAGCTGCTGGCACATGTATGAATGGGACACTGCCATTCATCTGCTTTACAATGATCTAACTAACAGAATCAATCATTGGCTTCACAATCAGGCTGGCCATTTTATGCTGAGTAACATCAGAAGGGTCAGACAGACCAAGAAAGCAAACTCGCACAAAGAGCAGGACAGTGAAACACATCTTAAGCTGTACACATCAACAGTGCCCTGCAAAGGCAGTATTCAACCATCTTCTGTGTGAAATTCTGGAAATTCTCTTTTTACCTGTATAAAGTATTATCTCTTCTGCAATTTCCACTGTAAGAAAACTGTCAAAACACCAATATCAGAGTCAAAGCTTGAATCTGCTTCGTATCAGCATCTCCAAACAGGTAAAATTTGACCTCAGCTTTTAAAAAAAAAAAAAAAAAAAAAAAAAGAGAGAGAGAGAAGGGTAAGCCAAATCTTTTTAAAAATCTATAGTTCAAGCATTACTTCTGAAAGCCTTACTAGCCTGTGGTGCAAGACAACTAGTATTACAACAACGGACTGACATTCATTTTCCCCAGTAATGGGTAGTACATTTGTGCCAATACATCAGCAAGTTAGAGGCCAGATCACCCACAGTTCTGAAAGGCAGTAGTAAAATGCAGATACTGGAATTCGCTGAAGTTTGTTGAATTATTTCCGTTTGATTTATCCTTTACAAAATGCCACACTAAGACTGGCATTCACACAAGCAAATGGTTTTAGGTAAACCTGCATTGTGGTTATCTGAACTGTTCACTTCACATTATTTTCAAAATTACAAGTTGCTTGTTCCTTCCCTATGTCAGAACTCCATCACTGCTTTCATTCAAGGTAATCTTTGGATTAAATCTACATAAAACAAGTAACTGGTAAAGGAAGTGAAGCCTGAAAATGCAGAAAATGTTTCAGAGCATGGCTGAAAATCATCTGAGCTGTCTCTGCAAGATTCTAAAGATCTACTGCACACTATGTCAAACTGTAATTAGGAGTTTCCTGAAGTCTCTAAACTACACCCATCTTGGCATGTTGCTGTTGCTTCAGTCCCACAAATCAGACTCTACGCCACAGGTGCAAAGTGTACAAAAGATACTCTTTTCCACTTCACTGTTGCAAAACCTGTGCTGTTTGTTTCCTGCTCCTTCCAAAATGCAGAAGGTAGTCATCTGAGCAAGGCCAAACTCAGGAACAGGGTAGCCCACACCTTGTTTGAGCTTCTGACCAAACTTCTTGAAAAACTTGACAGGAATAGCTTTATGTTTATTACATTCTGAGTTATCACAGAACAAACAGTAGTTAAAGAAATATAACTCCAGCATGCTTTGAGAGCCTGGTCTGCAAGGAGTTTGGTTCATGAAGAACCATAAGCAGGTACATTCTTGGCACAGGGAAAAAACAGAGGCCTCAGCAGTGAGCCCCTTCTCATGTCCTGCACTGCTGCTCAGCAAGACTCATGAGAGAACAGTTATGGCCCTTCCACATTTATTGGTCTCCTCTACTAATACTGACTTGCCTGTCCTGTTGCGATTATGCCCCACATAGATTACCCTCTTATGTCTCCACCTACAGTAAATATAAGCATGTAATAAATGAGCATAACTGAATCAGTACAAACACTTAACTCAAATGTTTTAGCAGACATGAGATTGCACTCCAGTAGGCGGATTACAAAACCTCCAGGGCAACAGCAACTCAACTATGATAGCCAGAACATTGCTGGAATTACAGTAGCATTTCATCTCTGAAAGGAGTTATTCATTATTTTGCACAATGATCTCATCTCAGGATCCATCATTTGCTTGTTCAGTTGTTTTTGTTTTTACTGCAATATCTAGAGCTTAGATCATGAGCTGCTATAGAAAGGGCAGTCGTGGCTTAGCCAAACTCACAGGGAGCATATGAGTAATATGTAAGAGTTAACTGAAGTTCAGCAAGAGCTACTTAAGTTTATCAGAGTGGGAAGGTAGCAAAAAAAAGACTGTTTAACTGTGGAGCAGGCTCCTCTTGGCTAGTACTTGTACTCCCAAATGTGTGACAGCTGACCTAGCTCAGGCATAAACTCAAGCAGCCTCTCCTTAATCCCTTTCTCACTTGAACTCTTCTACAAAACTGACTTTCAGACACAAAACATCTGCACCAAGACAGACATCCAGGTAAGCATAGACAAACAGAGCACTCTCCAGGTATAAAAACAGAAAGAGTGCTGATGACAAAGGGTCACAAGTCAAGCTGGCAATAGGCACAAAGCTAGCATTTCTACTTCTAAAAAAAACTTATCCTGCACCTCCTCACAAATCCACCCTCAGGCACTGAATCATCCAATTCAGAAATGTTCTCTGGGTATACCAAGATGGGACAACATTCACACTTTACATAATCCAGGGAAACATTTGATCTATTCTTTGATCAGATACTAATTTACATCTTGAGTTACACTGTGATCCCACAGCATTCTCAGTTTCTGAAACAATTTAGAAAGTATTTCAAGAGCTCTACACTCCATTATTCTAATAGGTATGCAGACTTTGCAAGTATACATCACTGTCATCAAATAATGCTGAGTTTTAAATACTTAAGTTGCACACTTGGACTCATCACAAACTGGGCAGAATATTTATTTCCTGTTTCCCAATTACTTAAGTCACTTTACCTTACAAAGGAAATACATCAAGTTTTTTTCCTTAGACTTTTAATATAGAAATTTTACCTGTAGAAACAGAACTGAAGAAAACATAGCCAAGGCCTGACCAAAAAAGCTCTGAGCTATAAGTCCTTTTAAAAATGAAAAGTGCTATTTTATATCCTAATTACCATTTGTAGATTTTAAAATTGCACATTACTTTGAAATAAACAAAATTACACATTCCAGTGTAAGCACAATGCTGATGAGGTTATACAACCTATCCGAAATCCCACTTAAACCTGTACAGGCTAAATTCCAGCAATGTTCAACACAGGATAATTAACTATCATGCAGCAGTGTAATCTCTCTGTTGGTGGAAATGAATAGGTTTGTTTATAAAACACATGGAGCTACATAGTTGTCCTTTACTAAAGAAAATATTTAACCCTATTTCCATTACACGAAGTCTGCATGCCAAGAAGCCAGCTTCAGCTCAGGCACATGACTTCAGTGTAAAACTCTCACAGAGTAGCCACAAGCTCCCTCTCATTGGCACCCACAAGGGGGGCAGTAAATCCTGGAAGGAAGGCAGCAGCAAATACCAGCTGATAAATCTTCATGTGTGTCTAGACCTTCACTACCTGCTTTTCCTTAGTACTAAAGCTCTTTTCCATTATTCTGCAGTTCAAGTGGGAAGAGGGGGCACCCACCCTAGAAAACTGGTTTTCATCTATAATTCTTAACACCATTATTTTTGTCTGGTATTTTCTCATTCTAGCTGTTGAACAATCTAGATTTTTGGAGGCACAGCAATATTTAATAGTGTCAGTTAATTAAAACACCTGACTCTTCCAAAATCTTCTACACTGGAGACTTTTTTGACTACAGGAAGAAACCTTGAACAAATAGCAAAACAAATCAGGCATTTAGAAACAAGAGGTAACAGAAGGCTACAGGAGCTATATAATCTCCCAGTTGTGAAGAAACCACCGCTTCCTAATGTACCTACAAAGGGTTCAGGCAGAACAGTAAGTGTGCACATGTTCTTTGTTGTGGAGCCTAGAATTCTTAATTAGGTTATTATTCCCATTTGCTATGCCAAAGAGGCTAAAGGAGACAGAATTTCTGGTCCAGGTATTAAATAGCACCATGTCTTTAGGCAAATGACTATTTGACAGTCTCTCCTCTTCCTTACTAGACTGCTTAGGCAGAGCAGTGACTTAGGTTCATAGTCCTCAACAGAGTGGACAACAGTGAGACAAAATCTCAAGGTCCATACACAAACATTTATTAATTTCCCACAGTGTATAGACTGGACTCATGCTAATCAGTTAAGTACATAACACATTAGAGCAAGCAATATAATATGACCTAATGATAACTAAGAAAATACTAGGTGTATAAGAAACTACCACAAGCCATATGTTATGCCTTGTGTTACTTAATGATAACAAGGAAAGGACTAAACTTACTGATAACAAGAAAGAAAGGCTAAGTATAAATGAAGCCAGCAGTATCATATGTCTTGTGTATTCAAAAGTAAAAGAGGAAGAGAGAGAGCTAGAGATAAAGGTTAGAGAAAAATTGGTAGAGAGATAAGAGATCACTGGTCCGTGTTTCTGGTTGGTTCAGCCAATCAGGGTTCAGGATGCATTTGTTGTCATCTTGTCTTCTTCTGCCTTTCTCCCACCTCAATTTATACACACTTGTCCTTTGGTTCCCCGCCGGGTACCAAGGTATTTTGTGTGTAGGAGGAGTAAGCACTTCATGGGATGTACATTCACTTCATGGGACTCATGTTCATGATAGTCTTCATTAGCACAAGTGTGGGTGTCACCCGTTATATATATTTTGCCCATAATGAAGCAAAAGGACTATTACTGGTCCATGGAGCTGACAAGGCTGTCTTGTCTCCACAAAACCCCCTCTCTAGCCCACTTCTTATCAAGGGTCTCAAAAACAGATCACACCCAAGCTGTTTGAGGCACTAAGCCTGATCAGCTCTTTAATAGCGGTCCACTTCTGCAGTCTTTAAGACAGATTCAAATCAACGTAATTTAAGGGTTAAGATATTACAAAACCCCACAATTCTTAAGACCCCTGCATAATGAAGTCTAGTGTGCTATTTCTCATTTAATGTATGATTTTATTAATGGATTTGAGTCACAGATTGTCAAACATGAATTGCTGACTTTTTAACCTTTGAAAAATACTTTTGTCCAAATTTTAACATGAAAAATAAATAAAAATAAATTATAGAATTAGTAAGGAATTTGTTCTTTCATTTACAGAAAGAAACAGTTTCCCACAAGAAAACTGAGATGCTAATTATAAGCTCCTGAATGAGATCATCTTGTAAAGCTTTGTATCTACTGGTATTATAAAACAGAAGCTTCTAGCTTCATTTATTTCTTTATCTGGAAGCCTTCCACATGCTTTAATGTTGCAACATGCTCTTCTTTTAAGTCAGAAAAGAACTTTGATATACAGCTGTGGGGAGGGTCATTGCTGCTTTAACCACTAAGTTAGATTTTTCATCCTGGCTCCTGCCTCAATGTTTGATGAGCAAGAAAACAAAAAAAAATAAAAATAAAAATAAAAATGACAAGATCAATTTCCCAAATGATATAAACAGATATACTCCTATTTCCATGGATGACACTAAGCCATACTATACCTAATGCTCAGAAAACTTTATGTCTAAGAGAATGAGTCTGGGTTTGTTTATTTTAAAAGTACCTGTAAATTGGTTTGGTTTTTGTTTTGACTTTAATATGCGGTAGCTGCTACCTCCAGAGTACATCTTTCAAACCACTTTCTTTTATTAGTAAAGACTTAACAAAACTTCCTTTTTCTCTCTGAAAGAAGTTTTCAATGAGTGACAGACTAAATTGCATCCTAAACTCTTAATGATGTGATCCTGGCCCAGACAGAGCTTCATGCTTGCTCAGTCCAAACTTCTGCATCCCAGAAGCTTTCTAAAATCAAAGTAGTCAATTTTTGGTTTTCACCTGCCTCTTAGAGGCAATCCCTACCTCTGCAGGCTTGGTGGTTCACAAAACCTTCCTTGTAGACAGCCCCAGTTAACCCAGGCAATCATAAGACTGGTGAGAATGGAAGAAAAGGTAAAAGACAGCAATCGTACTCAAACAATGATGGTTTGTTACAACCTGGATACAAGTTCTCTTATAAAACAAAACAAAGAACAGCTGCAAACACCATGTTGACAAAACAAACAAGCACCTAGATAAATTGTTGCAACTTTACCATAGTGTGACATAGAGCATTTTGATCTTCATTTAAAAGCAGTGCACTTAAATCCATTTAATATTAGTTAAAACTGCATTGGTTTAAAACAATTTTCAGCTGGTGTCATTAAATTGATATGAACTGCATCTGTTTTCTTACAAAACAGCTTTTGCTTTGTATTTAGTTTCTCTCACCTAGCTGTCACATGGCTTACACTACTGGAATACAGAACTTCACTTTCAATCCCAACTTTCTACTACCTATCACTGTGTGATCATTTAGAGTTGTACAAGGAAACAAAATTGAGCACTTCAGCCAGAAAAAGGGTAAGTAACTGAAGCAGGGAGATCAGGCCCAAAGGGGGAAAGACAGAACAAAGATCGGGGGGTTCCCTCCCTCTTCCAGCAGTGGCTTAAAGCTCTACATAAAACTTCATACCTGCTTTTAGTCTTCCATCTGCCTGCCACAGACAGTACCAAAAAAAGTCATAGCAAGGAGGCATGCAGTAAAAGACCCATCAAGAAGCAGCAATTTTACCCTGTGGCTATACACACATCAGACTTCCTACCTTAACTGCTGGGTGAACCAACTCCACCCTTTATTTGGCTGCCCTAGGGCCAGATATACACTGGGATACCCTAACATCCCAAGCTATATAGAAGAACATGCTGGAGTCAAGCAGAACCTACACGCTACAAGTATGAAAGACAGTATCTCTCACACACAAGGAAGCCATCATCAAGTGTGCTAGCAGCTAGGCATTTCATACTAATTATTCCTCAGATTATACACATGTATTTTATTTCAGCTTTGTAGTAATCAAACACCTCAGTTTTAAGTGTGCAGTAAAAGTAGGTGAGCTAGCAAGTTAAATATTTAATGAGTTTACTTGATAATGTGTAAAAACAAGCAAGAGTTCTCCCCAAGCCCAGTTTTAACCAAGATGTCAAACTGAAGCAGACAAAAAAAATTTCTGGTGATCTATGAATGTACTGGACTGATGTAACAGGAAGAAAAAGTTCTGCTTCCTTTCCTCACCAACATATTAATACCACTATAGAGAAGCAGCTTGTCAAATAGACAGAGCTGAAATTCACATTTCAGCTCTGTTTTGTGAACTCCAGATGCCTTTAAAAGAAAAAAAAAAAAAACAAAAACAAAAAACAAAAAAACAACACAACAAAACCCCACCCAATCAAACAAAACAAACAAACAAAAAAATCACCAAAAAACAGAGCACCTCCATAAGAACTTTTTAGAAGGCTCTTTTTAGGAAAAGCAGGCTGAAGAGAAATGCAGGACAGAAGCTAAGGGCAAACAGAGTTGGAAAAATATAAAACAGATCTCCTTGCCAAGACACCAGGGGAGAGCAAACTACATATGGAACAAATCAATGATGAGACCCACAGAAGGCAAAGTCTTCCAGATATCCAGCCAACTCGCTGAGAAAAGTTTGGCAACCCTCTCAAGGGGCATCCTGTAAGCCTGCGGAGATGAGGCGGCCTTCTGTAATTTGGGCATTTATGACACATTCAACAATTTACTGTTCAAACCCAAGCCACATCCCCAAAATCCTGAGATCTGAACTAACCCAGACAGCTTGGCAGAGGCGAGTCAAATACCTTGTATGTAAACCCTGCCTGCAGCTTTATCAACACAGAAGAGACATGCCCAATACCTATAAAAGTAATTTCAGGTGTTCTCATAGAGTTTCATGAAACACTATCTTTGTACTCACCTCCCTAAAACACTAGCACTAAAAAAGACGCTGTTATCTGTATTTTCACCTATCTTGAAACCATGAAATTATCATCATGTCAACTAAATACATGCAAATAGTGAAGCCTTTCAGTGTCTGAAAACACAGATGTCAGTTGCTTGCAACATTCTATGTGCATGCAGGGAATGGCAAAAGGAAAGTCATATGTGAAACAAATAATATAAAGGCTGTTGTGAGGGGGAGCACTGCATTATTATTCTGGTAACCTGGATGAAGGTAGCCCTTTAAGGTGAGGACAGGTCATAGTTTTTGATACAGAAGATGAAAGAAAAAAAAAAATAAAATAAAAATAAATACTTTAGGTGTTAGAGACTTTTTTCCAGTAACGCTGCAGAGGCATAATAGTACAGTAAGTGCAAGCAGATTATTGAAAAGGAACTACCAAAGATTTTGCAATATACTGAGCAGAAAATGTTACATGATTGCCCTTTAAGACATTTCTAGACACAGTACTTGAGCTGTTTACTGAGCAGTCCACAAGCAGCCTACTCAGGTATTTGATTTTATCAGAGCCGGCCACCCACATCTGACCCAGTAAAAGTGCACATGTGAAAAAGGAAACCCCTCAAAACAGTGTAATCTTTTCATATAATCTGACCTTTAGCAAACAAAAACTCTTCTATCGTGTTCATACAGAAAGAAATCAAGTAGATTTTCATGTCACTTCTAAATCATGGAAGATACACTGGAAAAAATGCCATGCTTATTGATGTAGAAATAAGTCAAAACAGGCATTTCTTCTGAGAATAATCCAGCATTTGTTTTAGTTCAAAATTTATGGAAGAATACCAATACACAATATTTACATATGACACATGCACCTAACAGGTTTCAGTCTGGCAAGGGAGACTCAAGACTCTGAGGAAAAAATGGAAGGCCAAAGAAGCACAGTTGCTCATTACAGGAGAGACTGGACACCACATGCCAACAACTTCCACATCTATGTGACCCGAAAATGTGTGTTTTGGTTATATTTTCCTTACAGCAGAGGTAAGATGAAAACCAACAGGAACTATGTTTCATCTCCCCCCTGCCCCCCAAAACCTACCATTTATTAATGGAAAAAACACTTGCAGGATATCTTTAAGCTTTCAGAACAGGGAAAGCAGGGAGAAACAGAGCCTCAGCAGCAAAGAAAATGCAATGAACAAATCTACATCAGCCACCAGAGAACCATCACCATGTTTGAGTTTTAGAAACCATAGCCTGTACTGGCTGAACAATTTGATATATAACTTTCAACTTATTCCTCGTGTGGCGTTACGATTCCACATGTCTACAAGTCAAGCACAGGTACCTAGGAGAGAATAAGCTCTTGACATAAAATGATCACACTTCTATATGCAGCACTGAAAGGAATTTACTCTTCTAGAGATAGAAAGAGTGCAAAATAAGCAGCGCTGCTGTAAAAGTTTTTTCAGCACTATGCTATTCTCATGTTTATCGGTCAGCACCAATCTCAATGGAGACACAAGGGAAATTAATAGTGGGATCTAAGTCCTTTCATCAGACACAGGAACACCTCCAGGTCATGGGGGGATTGAGCTCTGCTGTGGCCAGTGTTGTGTTTATGAAGCATCTATAAAGGATATCAGTCTTGATTTCTGTAAAAGGTACAAGGCCAACAGCTAACAAATTAATTACCAGCCAAGATTCTTTCCTTTTCCTCAAGCAACATTTCAGGCAGCTACTATCACAAAACAGGAAACTTAACTAAGGATTCATAATAAATAAATAAATAAATAAATCGCATTTCAAGTAAGATCATATGCAATATCAGACTAGAGGATGAACAGCGTGAACAGCACTTTTGTACAGTGAATTACATAGCAATTTATTACAAACAGAAGACTACAATGCAGTTGCTATAACAGATGTGCCTCAGAAGCTTTTGCAAATTTTTCCTTGTAAGCCATACTGAAACTGTGCCTTAAACAAATTTAGACAATAGAAGACACTATGTAATAAGCACTGATAAAAACCACTCACCCCATGACAGTGCTGAAAGACTGCCTCACCTCTTTTTTATAGTGGCTCTTAGCTTCTGTGTACACCTGGATACCTTGCTTTGCCCATCTGTTAAGTTTTTTTTTTTCATAATCTAACTACTACTCCATGCACACACCATCTGAGAGGGCAACAAAATGAGAACATCCATGAGCAACTTCTTTGTTAAGCACAGCAAGCACACTTAGTGCTCCACCAGGTACTCATCAATTTTTCAGTATCTCAATATTGACATGCCACCAAAATGGGGAACACCATTTCTGCATACACCTTGATTACTTTGAGATTTAAGAAGATTTTATCTTCAGTATATTAAATCTTAAGTCATTGTAAATAATCCAAAACAAAAAAAATGAAGACCCCAGAAAACCTTCAAAATTCAAATGATTCCTTGCTTATATCACTAAAAAGTGATTTTTGTGATAGCTCAAGAACTAACAGGCATTCAATGATGAACTCCATGTACATTGTTGAGGTTTCAGGCTGAGCCAGCCACTAAACAGACAGCAGATGCTCTCTGTTAAACCCTCTCCCTTCCCAGACAGGGAAAGAGAAAGAAGAAAAGGAAGAGGCTTACGGGTCAGGGAACACCTAAAACAGTACTAACTATAAACACTGAGCGCTATCATTTCTAGGAGCAGACACTATCTGAAAAATATGCTGTTAACTTCAGAAAGGGCAGTCTTAGAGGAGACTGAACTGAGAAGTAAAATCACTGAACGGAAAAATTGGTTCTGTTTTAGTCAAACCAGGACATACATTCAGGGAAGTAAAGCATAATCACACAATGAGTACATTCATTAACTATGTCCAAAACATATTTGTAAAAGTGATCAAATTTAAGTTTCAAAGACGCTATGAAGTATAAAGTCTTAAGAAGTCAAGAAAAATATTGTCACTATTCTTTTTTGCATTTCACTTGACTTACTCATCTGTCTCCATGACTTCACAATGTAGGTTTTCAAAAACTAATCCTACAACCACGTTTGAATTGTATAGGAACAAGCTAGGTGTATCAGCATGTTAAGTAACAACGGAACTTCATTTCCCATATGAATAATACTTTCTCCTGCTATTATTTCACTATACTGAGTATGAATTCTTTTACCAAACAGCTAAGAAGCTCAGATCAAATATGAAAGAAGAAAAATGTTACAGTCTACAATTAGCTGCCAGTATCAAGTTGTGCAGTAAACCTTTTGTAGGAAGAATGGCAAACTGTAACCTCCATTACCTAATTGCATAGCACAGTGATGACTGATGAAAAAATGTCTCCTTACATTCTTACTAGGGCAGTTAATGTGTCGCTATACTGTTATGTCAGCTCCCAATAAAGAGATCATATTTTGCTCAACCCTTCAGTTTCAAAGCAATCACCCAAACCCATCAAAACCTATTGACATGTCTTACACTATGCAATTCATTCAGATGGTGACCAAGGGATTTAGTATTGAGGTCAAGCATAAGTTACAGGAGAGAAATAACTTATGCTTAGAACAACTGCTTCTTGATGCATACTTAACTTCTAAAGCAGCTTACACTTGGAAGTCACTAGAGAGTTAAACCTGCTCCAGACCTTGCCAGCTGCTCTATGTGCTTCTGAAATAACCTTGGAAAGTAGCTAGTAACAATCCGTGTCCCAACTCCCAGAATGCCAAACATTCATACATTACAGCAACAGATGTTCAATTACGGCATTGCAGCTTTCTGTGCTAGCACACTTTCATTTGTTCCCAGCCATCTCCAGTGAATTCCCACAAACCTCAAATCAAAAACAAAATGGTGAAGAAACTGCATTCGGGATCCCAGAAAAAAAATGCAATTTTCCCTCAGTATAATGGTGTTAAATGACAAACCAAAAACAAAAGCAAGAACATGATATGCTAGAATTTTTTAGATACAGTCATATTACCATACATATTGTTGAAACAGTGCATACATTAGTAAAATTAGCATACAACAATTTAACCTGGCGGA
This sequence comes from Podargus strigoides, assembly GCA_028020825.1. Lineage (NCBI taxonomy): Eukaryota > Metazoa > Chordata > Aves > Caprimulgiformes > Podargidae > Podargus > Podargus strigoides. The sequence goes on along the minus strand of CM051621.1, from coordinate 60,139,010 downwards.
ATTGTTTCCATCCCAAGAAATTAATACCAAATTTTCCCAGTTACTAAATCCTCGCAACGTAAGATGTGACTTGCACATGTGAAAACAAGAAACGTATCCTGGTTACTCAATCAAGTTGTAAGGTTTCCTCAGATACTGTCGAAAATGTGGCCCTTAACTTTAATCTCATCCCCAAGAATCTTCTAAGGAGTACAGTGTTAATTATCCATATCACAGACAGATGGGTGAAACTTGTATTTCTGCAGGCTTTCTGTGCAGTGACCAATACTCTGACACTGAAGCTTTTTTTTCAGCAACATGAAGGGATTTCAAAGAGCTTCCTAGACACACAGAACAGTTTCCACGGCAGGTCCTTTTCACATAGATGTCTGCCAAAAAGATTATATTCATGGGCAAATATTTTTTTTACACTTAACTAGGAATGTTCAAACAAGTTCATTCCTATAACTGTATGAAAATTATGACAGAGCAAGTACGAGTATGAATGCAAACAAACCTTAGCTATGAATTGACACTTGAAATAAAGTACATAACTGGTATAGAGAACTCAGTTGCTATTTAATAAAGGAACAGTAATGCTTGAATCTGCTTACCAAAACACACTTAAGACTCCTAATCTAGAGCTGGTTATAATACTCTAGCCTTAAATCTCCTTCTTCCTTTCTATAACCTGGTCTTACATACACTAAAAAGGTATCAGGACCTGAGGGACTCTATGTATCATTTCGTTTTCTTAGTTTCAGGGTTTGTCACTTGCGAGCAACCAGATGTGGAACTCAAGCCAAAAACCAAGTCCCAGGACAGGTACACAGCATATTACAATATACAACATACAGTGGTCAAACAATTTTTCATCAGCATATTCAAAAAAAGCTCTGAGCTTTAAAGTCCTCTCTTTATGTTTGATGTGGCAGTCTTCAAGGGGAATGTGAAGGGTCAGAGGCTGTACTAGAGGTGACCAGCAAACAGCAAGTGGCAGCTGCCTCCAGTACTCCAGCTGTTACCTGATGAGCTGACCAGCCTGAAGTCCTATAAACCATCTCCCACAGGGCTCACAGAAGTAACTTCTGACTTGCACCTAATTTTTTATGCTCTCTCTGGCTGTCCAGACAGAGGTTAATCTCTCTGGTGGCTGTATCATGCAGGTGTTCCAGAAAGTTGGAACAACTGAAAACATACCATTCACTACTCAGCCTCCTGACACATCACTGACCATTTTCATTCATTGGCCCAACAGACAGTTCATGTAAGGGGACTTCATATCCTTTTGTCTCATCTGTTCTCCTCTTCTGCTCTCTCCTAGCAAGTGTCATCAATAATCCCTCTCTGGACTTCCCTTGGTCTGACCTCTGTTTAGGAGAAAGACTACAGTAAATCCTCTTGAAGTACCAGGGGAAAGCCTAAGTGTTTTTCCAACACCAGGTATTCCTGCTTTAGAGAGAGCACTGCATGGGTAGAGCACATGAGAAGGTCTGTGCGAACATTTACAACAGTGGACTCTGTGAAAGAAGTTTCCTAACAGCCAGATGCTACACTGAACGAAATAATCCTTGCAATACCAGTTTAGGACAGGGCATACGTACATATAAACGGAATTGGATTTCATCAGTCTCATCACTAGGGGTGCCAAGTGACAGTGAAACTAGTATAAAATATTCTGCCCCATAAAAGTCTCAATTCTTAATGAAACCATAACAGTTGCCAGGGAGCCAGCTTCCTCTTGTTTTGGGAAAGCAAACGCAGATTTGATCTGCTAGGAGTCTCATATTGCACTGAAAACAAACAGCTTAAAGGGTTAAAGTCAGCGGAAGACAGATGTGCATAAGCCATGCATATCCTGTGTCAAGTCTGCTTGAGACCACAGTCAAAACCGACTGAAAGCCAGCCTGAGCAGCCCATGAATCCCTTACATAGCACAGGTTTGGAAACTTTAATCCTTCCTTTAACAGCTGCCAATTCAGAACATTTTAAGAAATACAACTGGAATAGAAATAATCTGGAATACAGAGGCAATTGAACAATGAAACCTAGAAGTCATGCCCATAAATACTTTCTTTCCCCACTGCTATTTTAGTTAAGGACAGATCATGCCACCCTTACACATACTACTCAATCCACTTGCAGTAACAGCTCAGAAAATGTTATTAATGAATTAACTTTTCAAATGCTCATTTAGCCCTTAATTCCCCTGGCTTTCAGTGACAAGACCAGTTGCGATACAGCTCAGATCCTGTATTTCACATGGACAGAACTAATTGTCTCCCAAGTCTCTGCTGGGCAACTTTGTTTTAAAACAAGTTACCATGGTAACATCTGCACTGCACTGCACCCTGAAATTCATCAGGTCTTGCGACTAGTCCTGTGCTTTAACTCCTGGACCAGGCTTTTCCTTGATTTTTTTTTTACTTCTTTGGTTAAATTCACAACCATAACATCCTGGTAAGACAGAACTGACCTGTACTGTCCATCAAGGGTGAAATACCAACACAAGGAACAGACAAAAAAAATCCACTGAGAAGCACATTTAATGAGCAAATAACTGTATGCAGAACTGTAGATTTTGCTGGTCATTCAACTAACTGAATTTCATGCAAGAAGCTTAAAATAAATGAAAGTGGTTAACTAATGAAAGCATTTAAAACCAAACAACTTATATTTGTAATTCAAAGTGTTTGCAACTTCAGACTAGTAAATGTACTACCACCACAAAATTGAACAACTAGTTCTTTTTTGTGTCGCTTCCATCATTTGAGCTAGCAATGCAATATCATAAAAAACGTTTCCTGAGCAGGTTCTGTTTGCACCACCCAAGTCAGCCAACCATCAGTTCCAACAAAAGCCAAGTAGACAAGCAACAATCTACAGACATAATCGCCTGTTACTCAATTATCTCAGAGAGCTGGGCCTGGACTAAGCTAAATTTGTGGATTTTACCACCTCAGAATCAATTTATTACTACAGATGCCAAACGCTTCAATAGTGACAAGCCCAGTTGTGATACAGCTCAGAACCTGTATCTCACATGGACAGAACTAATTGTCTTCCAAAGCTCTAGGGAGAGACTTCCTGAGACTGGAAATATGTTTCCGGGAGAGCATGTCACATGAAGTACACAGGCCTCATTTCTCAAGGGCTTTTTTTTGTTGTTTTTACTATCTCAAGAGATTTATTTTAACATACCTGAATATTACTCCTTGACAGCACTTTGTCAGTGATATTTTGTGTTAGGGCTCTTTAACAAACCTTGAGGACCATCGGATCATTCAACTACTTAACATAGAGCATTCAAAAAAGCACAAATGGGGAAACAATTAAAAAACAACAGTATAAAGGGAACATTTGCTTGCTTCTTATGCATACATAGACACACACAAGAATCATGAACGCTAATGGGAACATAGAATTTCCACTCTCAGAGATAATGACTTAACATAAACAAGTTTTCCCAACAGGAAGGCCTCTGCAGAACAGATGCTAGATGGGACAGCTTTGCTCTGTGTTGAGAGAAATAAAAAATAAAACCTATTAATACACACAGAAAAGGAACATCCAGCTGGAAAGGTGAACCTCCTCTTTGCAGTGTAAATCAAACACTGTAACTCTTCTTTAGTTTCATTTCTCAGACCTTTTGCACTCTCCTCTTCATAATTTATCATTAGCTTGCTACTTGGTTAAAACTAGCAGTCCCAAACCATGAGCACAATGGTCTAAGGGCAACCAAACAACAAGAGAATCAAGCCCCCAGTCTGGAAAAATCTGTCTAAATCCCCATTCTCATTGGTCCGATGGATCACTTCAAATGATCCATCTTAAAAGCTGGACATGAGCCGCCAATGTGCAGCTGCAGCCCAGGCAGCCAATCGCATCCTAGGATATGCATCAAAAGAAACGTGGTCAGCAGATCGAGAGAGGTGATTCTGCCCCGGGAGACCTCACCTGCAGTACTGCGTCCAGCTTTGGAGCCCTCAACATAAGAAGGATGTGGACCTGTTGGAGCACATCCAGAGTAGGGCCACAAAAATTATCAAAGGGCTGGAGCACCTCTGCTATGAAGACAGGCCTAGAGAGTTGGGGTTGTCCAGCCTGGAGAAGAGAAGGCTCCAGGGAGACCTTATAGCAACCTTCCAATACCTGAAAGGTGCCTAGAAGAAAGCAGGGGAGGGACTGTTCACAAGGGTATGTAGCGATAGGATGAGGGGTAATGGCTTTAAACTAGAAAAGGGTAGATTTAGGTTAGATGTAAGGAAAAAGGTTTTCAATATGAGGGTGGTGGATCACTGAAACAGGTTGCCCAGTGAGGCAGTGGAGGCTCCATCCCTGAAGACATTCAAGGTCAGGCTTGATGGGGCTCTGAGCAACCTGATCTTGTAAAAATGTCCCTGCTCACTGCAGGGGGTTGGACTAGATGACCCTTGAGGGTCCCTTCCAACCCAATACATTCTATGATTCTATGATTAAAAAAAATGTGTCACAAGTGCCATAATGTAAAAAAAATGTGACCCTAATCCTTATTTAGGATCAAAGGGAAGGAGAGGACTGTAATCTTTTTAATGATGCCAAACAGGGGGAGTGAAGTGAGAATTTACACACACCAATTTCTCCTCCAGCATTGTTAGTGTCCTTCTAATGTTAACAATCCTCTACATCCTCTTGAAATCCATCACCCGCATCACCATGAATTCTAGAGCACCTGCATGTGTTTGGTTTATAAACACAAGCTGTGTTTATTTTCTCTCAAAGTAGGCAGCTATCCACATGCTCTGTACCAGTGAACCCTTGCTCACTGTTTTCTTAGTTGTCCTGTTTTAATCCCAGAAGAGAGCTGATGTGCAAGATACTAACCATGTCTTCTAAAGGAAGGCATGGAAATTCAAACAGGTTTCATAACAGCAGCTTGGGAAGAATTACTTGACAGAAGGAGTGAAGCACCTTCTTTGTTGTATCACTTATTACTTCAGACAAGCTCTGGCTATATTGCCCAGAAATATAGGGCTGAAAGATATCTCCTCTTTGACATCTTCAACTGTGCCTGGCTCAAGCTGCTGTAAAACATATCATCAGAAAATAATATGAAAATGCCTCTCAGCCATTACTGACCTAAAATGGATCTGAGTAATACCAGATCTAAAAAAGGCCTGCAAAGTTTTCTTTCTATCTTTGCATCATTCTGTGGTTTACCTGATGAGATGACTTAATGGTATATATCTTCTACGCAATCATATGGATTAAGAAAAATATAACAGAGGCATTTTTCAAATTTCTTAGTGCCTTTTTTAAAAAAAAATTATCAGCTCAAAACACGCCTTATCTTTTGTGGTTGCATCAAAGCAGTAAGTAGTTGAGAAAGCTAAACGGGCAATTCATTTCAGCCAATGTCAGAAAATTTTATTCATCATAAAACTTAAAGTATCACTGAAGCAAAAGACCAATAAAGAAGAAGTTATGCTATACAGATGCTTACCTTTACAGCTGTCACTGTTGGATTTAGTGATAAACTAGAATAACAGCTCTGCTTACCGGGAATTTTGTTATTCTAAATTTCATTTGAACCATTCTTCCAGCTGCTTTAACTGATAATCCATTGCTAGTCAGGTCAGACACAGATTCAGCAGAGATGGCTAAGAGAAACATCAACCTTTAGAGATAACACCTTCCCTGACAGTCACCCAAGCCAAAGACTTTTTAGAATCGACATTTCCGTAGGAACTGGAGTGGAAAGGAATGGGTCCTCTTCAAGGGTTTAGTTTCTGAGATTAAATACTGATGACTTAGGTAGCAGAAAACTCTTCCTACACAGTAAGTTTCCTCTGTAGCTGTCTGACAGAAAAGCATCTCTTCAGTGCCAGCAAGCTTCCAAATCTACACTGCTAGGCAGTTCAAAAGCAATAGTTTAATTTTCTAGACGGAAATTCAGGAACAATATGGGAGACCCCACTTAAGATTTTCCTTGTGGATTTTCTTATTGCTGGTTTGAGAGGCTTGCACTGTTGCTGGTATAAAACCCTTACACTAAAAATATTACAAAGGGAAACCACATCAAAGTCCAAATTTACAGAAGCTTCAGTGCTCCCAGTTTTGAAGAAAACCACTCCACGTTTTTTATGTAAAGACCTAAATACAAGTATGACCCCACAGAGAGCCATGTTTCCTCTTTGCAGAAAGAGCAGCAAGGATTCTTGACAGCCACAACTATCCAAGTGAATAGAAGGTATCCTGCAGGCTTTAGGGATACACGGAACAGCTGCAACAGCTGTGATCTAATTTCACTTTGGGTCTTATTTTATGTAACTATGAATATTTAACGCTGACTTTCAGAACACTAATCCAGATCACACCCTTTGAAACACAGTATGATACTTTTTGCAACTTGTGCAACTTTTGGTCAAGTCTACGCTTTCATCAGCTGCATGTTTCCTCCTAACATCTGTGGCTCTGAAAACATTAGACAAGATACCTTCAAGATAACTCATAACAGAATGAGGTAGTTATAACAAACAAAACACCAGTAAATATACAAAGCTCATTGCACAGAATATCAGTTCTCTCTCATCTTACCCCTGCCCAATTCACATTTTGTTCCACCTGCCTCATGTCATGAAGTCAACTTCCTTGCAAGCACAAGGAAGTGTTCATAATTTGAAGTCACTGCTTAAGTTATTCACAATTAGGGATTTAATTTTTCCGAAGATATGAACTCCTGCTTATTTCAAAACAGAATTCTATGTGTCCTGAGTTTCCCTTAAAAAAAACCCTCTTTATAAACAAGTTCACAATTTTTCTCCTTGGAAATCACTATAACTTGGTGGCGTACACATAACTCTCCCACTGCTTATGGTCAGGTTTATCACAACTTACTTTTCTTAGGAAAGCAGCAGCAAAGTTCATGCACTTCCCAAAAAAGCTGTCTACTGATTTCTGAAAACTAAGTAGCTTAAGAGTGCTTTTGATGACATATTATGTCTTGCAGCTGGCTACTAAAAATGTTCCCAAATACTCCATTTTAACATAGTAATTTAATCCTAAAGGCAACAAGCTTAAAAATAACATTTTCAAGTTATAAAATGAACTCAGATAAACAGGTAATTGTGTGCTAGTGCTGCCAGAGCACCTGTAACTGAACCTTGCCATAGTCAGATACTGTAGCACATTATACTAATTATGAGTTTTCTGCCAGAGCAGAATTCATAGCAAGAGGCATTAATATAGAGAACGACAGCCCCATGCAGTGTTCTGTAGAGGGAAAGGCTTTCTTTATCCATCCTAAGAAACAACTTCAACTCTCAGACAATAATATTCTTATGAATAGCTTGGTCCCTTAGAGAAAGCATGTTAAATTAATTATTTACACCTATTTATTGTATTGATTGGCCAAGTCTGTTAAAAATATACTCAAAGCCAAACTTTAACCTCCATCTCACTTGGAATAGCATTAAAGATATAAAAGTATCACCTTTTGTTACTTTTGATCTTCTCACTTATTTTAAAAAACATATAGAACCCCAACTTGCATTTGACATTATAAGCAATATTAGTCTTTCATGTAGTAGGCACACAACTGACACCAAGACACTTAAATGTGTCTTAGAAACATTCATTTATCTCCCTATACTGTTTTCAAAACCAAGCAGAACACAAGCAAAACTGTGTATAGGATATGGCAATATCCCTGTTATACTAGTCCAGTAATAGTGGTATATACCAGCTCACAATTAGCATGACTTTGTATTTTGAGGTTAATAGTATTCCAGTGTATTTTAAATTTCACTCCACAGTAAACCATGAAATGTGTAACTGTTGCTTCTGTAAACGACTAAACTAAGGCTCCTCGACTCACTTGCAGCAGGACAAAAATCAGTTACAACCACAATTTTCTGCTAGCACTGATAAAGAACCAACAATTTTAAGTATCTCTAAAACCTACACAGATAGCAAATGAAGCAAAACACCTAATTTTAACCCCCAGAGTTAAAGCCTAGTGATAGATCAAGTTAAGCAAGTTGCAAGCCAACATTAAGAGATTTTTAACTCCACTGGGGGAATTTTCAGGCAAAAAGACATCAACTCTGCAGCAGGCTTTGCTGGTATGGTTATATTCTTACCACAGATTCAAATCGTTTAAAGGAGTTTATATTTAAAAACCACAACATTGCTGCAAGTATCACACTGTACTCTGCTTGCTTACAGTCTGCCCACTCAACTTCTATAATTTGTTAGAACTTACCAAACACTAGTTTTCTTCCCTTAAAAGCATTGTATGCAAAGTGCCCCCTTCCCTTCCCCAAGTTGCTCCGTATTTCAAGTCAAGCTATGTTCATTTCACCACATCTATTCATAGAAGGATGACTGAAGGACAGGTCTTACACTCTCACAAAGGCTCAGAGGGAGATGTGGTCTCCTGGAAATGGAAAGGTTTCTACCAGTGCAGTTGATTTTTAACACTAATATGTTCCAAAACGGCAGAGCCCAGATTTTAATGTCCAAGAAAGCTATTTTACATAATTATTTCCTTCTCCCCCCAATGTGCACATAGATTTCTCAACTATGGGGTACATGGCTTTAGAGTTGAAAAGATACAATGAATAGCCTGTAAAAGTAACCCAAAGTATCCCTGAAATAGCCTAGCCTTCCCTTCTGTAAATTACATTGATATTTTTTTATATATATGTGTGTGTGTGTATGTTACATAAAGGTAAAAGGTGTGATATTAAAGAGTGTTGGCTTTCCCTTAAGGCAGCCCATAGGTTCTATCTGAGGCTGCCATTCCAAAAAGTCATGCACATAAAACACTTCTATGAAATCAAGTGTTGCACGTGCTTTTATACATACATTTTAACAGGATTATCAGTGTAAGAAGATACTGAAAGAATGCAGGTTTAAAACTGAAAACCAAATAAATCCATCATGAGTCATGCTGTGCCTGATCACAACAGTGTTTAACAGACTTTTTCATGCAGGTGCAGAAAATAACCAAGTCAGCCTATTTTTACAGGGAATACTATAAAGCCTAGAATTCCTCAACACATTTCATAGGCTAGAACGGGAAATTCATTACTACAAGTTCTTGCAAAAATGGTAGCACTCCTAAGTCTTTTTTTCCTTGCATGGCTGAACAAAGGTTTTTTTTATTTTACTGCAGTAAAATGATCAGCTTTCTGCCTCACATAGATGCTTACAGAGGGAAAGGTTGCAACCTGCACACAAAACACAAGAGGACTGAGTTGGAAGAGACCTCTGGAGATCATCTGGTCCAGTGCCTCTGTTTAACACAGGTCAGCTAGAACAGGCTGTCCAGGACCAAGTTATTTTAGGTTTTGAATATCCCCAAGAATAGAGATTTCATAGCCTCTCTGAGCAACCTTTGATCCTACTTGACCACTTTCACAGGAGAAAGATTCCTTATGTTAAAACAGATTTTGTTTATCTGTCTGTGGCAATTGCCTTTTGCCCTTTCACTGGTGTAAGACTGAGAGCAATCTAGCTCTGTCGTCTTCCTGTGAATGATCAAGTTTTTTTCACTCTGAAATGTTCCCACAGAACCTAAGTTCAACTGCCTAAATAAAAAACAGTGACTCTGAAATTTGAAGGTAAGCTCAGTAAGGAAACTGCTAGATTAAAACCCCATCTGAATAAAGAGTAATTTTCTTCCATAAATTTGCTTTTTTCTAAGGGTGACAAAAATGTATTTCTGGTGTATTTCTTGCTATCACATAAGATAGTTCCTTCTTAAAAGGCTGGATAGTCCATAAAATCAAGCAGTAATTCTCTATGTAGATGAAAGCCTCACAGCCCCAAACTTTACCTTGAGAGAGACCATTAGGAAGCTACTACGAACATGAATCATATTGTAGGGCATAATCTCATCTTTCAGATGAGGCCAAAGGCAACATGAAGACAGGGTATCCTGGCACATTCAGAGCAGTGCAATGCTGAAGGACCAGCTGTAAAGCATCATGACACACTCTTGTATCTTAAGGCCAATCAGAGCTGATGCTGACCTTCAGTAATCTCCAACAAGCTCTGTTTTTTCCTCACCTTTGATGAGGATTCATTGATATTCTAATGCTGCAAGGGTATTGAAGCACTGTGACTAGAGTGCAGCAAGCAAAAGGACCCTGCAAATTCCCTAAATGCCACACTGCCTTCTAAGTGGTTAAAGAGGGAAGTATTTCCACCTCCCAACAGCACAGTTCCTCCCTACCTGGGGGTATGGTATGTGAAATAAACATGTAAATATTCTTGAACCTTAACTGTGAGAAAAAGTTTGTGTAGCTCTTTTTGACCACGACCAGCTAAGCAAACTACAGAGGTAAGAAGAGTGTACAAGGCATTCAGCATCAGTGAGTAAGCAGATGACAATCTCTGCAAGTCTCTGTTCAGACAGCCTTAGTGCAGGTAATATAAGCAGCACTTCTAATTTCTTTTCAAGTACTACACGATTGACTCATTTGATAGAAAGGTTAAGGGAATCTATGACTGCTAGAAACAGGTACAGAGTGAGCAGCAGGTATGAAAACAGAATTGCCTGAAGCTCCAAAATTCTGATTTAGCCTTAAAACAAACCTGAGCTTAATGAATTCATAGGACACAGCAGTCTGCCTCACAGGCTATCCAGGTAACACCGAAATGGACTTCTCTTTCGAACTTTCTCATAGTATAAGGAAGTTATGGCCTAGGTAGGGCCACAAGAGAAAAAGAAATTGCCAGAAGCGTATCTGGAATTAAAGTAATTTTTAAGTTTTTGGCCTAATCTGCTTTTCAGCTCTCGCCTTCTGATAGAAAGACTCCAGACAGAATTTTCATTTTGGCAACTAGGTTAATTCACATTTCTCAGCTACTAATGTTCAACTGTGTGGCCAAAGCTTTAGAATTAGTACCACAGGCTTTATTAATTACCTGAATTTGGTAGACACACTAATGAAACTAACCAGCACTCTGATCTGGAGACATAAAATACTAGATATGCCTATGTTCAATTAGCAACTCTTCTACTCTATTGCTAAATCCAAATCCTCCCATCAAAACAGAAAGTAAAAGCTTTTTTTTTTAAGACTAAAATGGACATATTCCAACAGTTTAAGGCAAACTCATATCCATCAAGTACAATGTTACCATAACACTCTGAATAAGGAATAATAAAGAACAATAAAGGACTTAATACAGAGAAACACAAGATAACATAAGCAGCATTGTTTTTCAACCATCAGATCAAACAGCAAGACTAAAATACCCACACTGTCTTCTCATATATTTGCCAGATGCTACCTGCAGGTAATTAGCACAAACTCCCACACCTTGAGCATTTAAAACTAGACTAAGCTACATAAGACATACTCATTTACGATCTGGCAAAGAGAAGGACATGATAGGATTGAAGGATTAAATATAAAACTCATTAAACTACCTGATTATGTGTCTACATTTAACCTGTACCCAGGGCTAAACTGCAGCAGTTCTTCAACCACCCGATGACCCCGACCCAGCTGAGAAGGGGAATTGGGGAAAAAAGGGAGAAGCCCCGTGGGGTGAAGTAGAAACAGATTTAACGTAATAACAGAACTGATACAACAACCAACATAAAGTACACAAGGTTTTACTCAGCCTTGTCCTTAGGATCAGCAGCAGGAACAGCAGACTAAGACGGAAGAGCCCCAGGAAGAGGAACTCCACCCTCAGTGAGCTCCCTCCTTTTATAACGAGCATGATGAAGCGGTATGGGATACACCTGTGAGTCAGCTGCCTTCACTGGATCTCCCAGCTGACTCGGGGCTACTCATGGCCTGCCTGCCTCCATGGGGCTGTGTCTGGGAAGCTAGGACATCATGTTAGGGTTTTCCTGTTGATATTAAGACTGTGTAGGACAAATAGCTACCTAAATAAATAAACTGAAGCGTGAGGTTCTTAGTAACTTCTGACAAACTCCCGTCTCTTCTGAGATAAGTAGTTTCTGTTTCCCTCTAAGATAATTAGTAAGCTCTACTGGAAGGAACATTTCTTTGCCTATTTTCACACATTCTGAGAAAACATTGCTCCCTTGGTATACCATTCAACATTTTCCACACTTCTTTAATTTGGCACCTATAATATCAAAATCCCATGATACTTATTTTGGCAAAAATAGAATATCAACAGGACGTGTGCTTGAATACAGAGCAAACACAGCCTACAGGACCTACCTGCCTTAAAAGTTCTGCCTTTTGCCTGAAAGTTTACCCTGTATCTGACTTGGAAAGAGCAGACATTTCCATAAATCTCAAAGCATTAACCACCCAGGAAACAAGGTGATGAAAGCCAATTATGCAACTAAGACAGAAGAATGAATTGGACCCACACCCTTGTGTAATTCATTACTGGAGATTCTGCCTTTGCCTCAGTCCAGCTTGAAACACCTTAACGATTTGAAAGTCAAGCTATCTTTCAGGCAACAGACGTATTTGCCTCTTCCCTGCCCTCCCCCTCCACTTTTAAGCAAGTAAGACCAGCCTTCCTTTGTGAACAGCTGGGTGGAATGATTGAACTGAGATCACATGTCTACTAGGATTTTAAGTGATAACCTCTATCCAGTCCAGCCAGCCTTGTAACTGATAACACAATGTCCTGGGTCCTTCAAACTTAGGTGGCACACGTATGACTTTTGGAATTAATGGAGCCATCAAGATTGCCAACATGGAAGTGAGTCAGGTCCAAAATTTAAATTGGATAGATAAATGGACAGAAACTTTAGTCCCATCAGGAACAATCAAATTAAAAGCTGATGTCCACTATTTGCTGAACAGTCAAGTCTCAGACTCCAGTGCCCCTGAAATGCATATGAAATCCAGATTGAGTCACATTCTGGACATTCAGACCACACCAAAATAGCATGCCAGAGATCAAAGGTGAAAATAATCACGTGCACTTGACTGAAACACAATTTACCCTTAACATCTCTGTTACAAATGTTAAGATATTATTTAAAACTTTATAGAAAGCCACCTTCCTAGAGCCACAACTCACATTTAAATAGTGGAGGTTTTTTTTTTTTTCTACTCAATCCATTCAATTTATGTCTGACAACCATTACAATCATGCCCAACATTAAACAGATAAGCTCTTTCAGACTAAATCAGAGTCTGAGTGCTTCAGACAGATAACAATGTCTGCAATTCATTTGTCAGTGTCCTGCACCCCAAAGTGGGCAACTGAAGCAATTACTGCATTGCTGATAATCTTGCACGACTATTTTTTATGCTGTCACCCACTTCCATTAGGAGAATTATATTCCACTTTTAGGTGCATAAAATAATTTTAAACTGCTCATTTGCTAGAGCTTTAGCTGTACAGTTGACTTCAGCAGCTAAATAGCCAGGGCTCTTGTATTCTGGTCTAGCAGAGAGCTCAGTTTTCTAGGAATCTCATTCATTACACAGGATGAGCTACAGACCATCTGAAGCAGTCTATCACTTTTCTCTGAGGGCAGCCACTCAGCTCTGTCTCTGCTGCAAGAAATATTGACTGTCTCATTACAAACCCCCAAGGGATCTGGCTTCTCTTGCTGTTCTTTGTCAAACCTTACCACCAACAGAAATGTCAGTTTAGCAGACAGTTCATGGGGCAGAATGTCTCAGGTTCCACCATCACACAAGTTCTCCTGAGCTAAATATCACTTGGGGTATGAAGTTGGAGAGTTCATCATGCCAGAGTTCCCTACCTCACTGGCATGCATCTGCACCAAGAACAGGTTTTGGGAGAACATCTCTCTGCTGGAGAGACTGCCGTCGATCCAAGAGCACCTCTGTATTCTCCCAGTCCTGATCTATCCAAGCAGCAAGCAGAGCCCATGGAGAGGCAGTTTGGTCCTCTCCAGTCCTGCTTCTGCCTGGAGCCAGTTTGATTACTACTAGGGGTTGCTGTACTGTACATCCTAAATGCCTCTTCTCTCACTGCTCCCCAGAGTAGCTGGGAGACAAAAATACCATTGTCCCCATTCCTCACATTCAGTTCCAGCCCCAAAACATTTGCTGCAGCCTGCTGTCCAGACATCATCCCTGAGGCACTTCCCATGAAACTTTCTGCCTCTTTTTTGTGGTCCCTGTTCAACTGTCCCAGATTTCCATGTTTTTTCTCCTCAGACTTTGATGTACTTTTGACCAAGCAGAAACAATGGTGGGAAAACAAGATACACTGAAAAGCTGCATCCATCACTGAAACATTCAGTGAAAGTCTAGTTATTTAAAACATGGAGGGATGTCCCAGCTAGCACTATCATGAGACACGGTTTTCTGACAATAACACATACATATACACTAGCTCCAGGGAATCTTACGAATACAGCTACTCCACCCTCTCTTCTTTTTGGAGGGGAAATTCAAAAGTATTGTCAGCACATGCTCAGTCCAACCTCGTTTAGAGCAAAAGACAAAAATATTTGTTCAGTCTTAGAAGGCATTTGTTGCTCCTGTATGATGACAAAAAACAAAGTTAGACTAAACTGAAAGGTTTCCTTGGTATTAGCAGTAGAGTTTTATATATCCATGTGAACTTGTATGGTGTTATTAAAAAGAATATCAGAATTTTCATGCTAAGTATACATTAAAGACATTCTTTTCATTACTGTCGAAAAAGTAAATGCCAATATCAGCAAAAAGTGAAACTACACTTGTCTATGCTGCATTTTATTCTACCATCATGCTGCCTTCTGGTTTTGCAGTCCTCTCATGTTACCTAGCCTAATTTTGTTTTGTCATCAATTTACCTTCCTTGTTATTCACTTTATATTTTAAAGCAGTAGATCAAAACCATAATTTCTGGTGACAAGTTGCAATCCTTAATAGAAAATTTAAAAATTTTAGTTAAAAAAAAAATATTGATTTTATTTTAAAACAATAATTATTTGAAGGAAGGAAGCCCAAAAAACTGCCACAAACAAAAACATGATTTTAAAATCCATTTTTACAAACTTAGTGTTTTACCGGGGAGTTAAAACCAACACTTTTAAAGTGGTGTGCCTGACTGTCAGAATCAGAGTAGAGAACAAGTGTCTTAAGCAAGTGTGAAGATGCTGAGTTTTCTAGTAACGTAGCTGAACTTGTTACATGGTCCTTGCACACAGACACCCCAGCTCCAATACTAACAATGGCATGACATGAGCTCTGAAATCCTGCTTTGTGTTCAAACACTCAGGTTCTGAGAAGAGTTGCCTTTGTCAGCCAAATTCAGGCACACGACAGACTTGCCCCTGAATAGATTAGGAACCCAGGACCTGGGACACAGGTTCTGCTGCCTGGATGTCCTCCTGTGGTTTGGCTCAGTGCAAGCTAGTAACATAAATCCCATGTAATATGGGGCAATAGGACTCAGTTCCATAAGCCCTTTCAGACAGGGAGTGTCATGCAACTGCAGAGGTTTGCTGTTCTCCTAGATGCATGCGATAGTACTATATCATTCAACCAGCTCAACAAAAATAAGTGTGAAGTGTTCAATCCCCTTGCCACCAGGATCTTGGTAAAAAAGAAAGAAAACCAACCAGCAACATCTCTTACTTCCTTCTAGTTTCCCAAACTTCTGCTATCCTTCTCAGCTGTTTATCTCACTTCAGAAAGTGTTGAATCAAGACTGATGTTCCCCTCTCCCCTTTTTTCCTCCCTTAAAATGGTTCATGGCTGCCTCTAAGTATTGCCTATCTGCAGTGTTCAACATCTTCTTCAGGAAAGCAGAGGACATGGCAGTAGCTCACTGAATGTTTGTTTCCAAACCATGTAAAGCTGAACAGACGGTGCTATAGTTCAAAAACGCAGTCCAGCATGCATCTCTCAGTGCTAGACATGCATTTCTATTTCCAGACATAAATACAGGTTTACAGTATACAAATTACTGCAACAGGTTTTGAACACACCAAACATGTTAAGATCAGAAAGAAAAAATATTTAAGTGAAGATATGGTTTTATAGGAGTCAAAAAGGAAGTATTGTTATTACAAGTTTAACATTATCAGCATTATTTCAGGGTCAGTACAAACCAGCCCTATTAGAAAAACTTCTGGTTTCACAGCCTGTAACACATACTTGCCCAGTCCTTGTGAGAAAGGGAAAGAAGCACAGCAGCAAGCCAATGTCACAAGATACTTCTATTTGTACAATCCACCTTCTGCACAGGCTCCCCTATTTCTTCCTCTTGGAAATGATCTCTTGCTCAGTTGACATATCTCCTGTCTCCTCAGTCCCCTGCCTCCATAGAGCTCTCACATCTAGGAAAGGGTGAGGGAATAAAGATGATACGAAAAAAAAGGCAGCCTCCCACTGCCACATACTCAGCTCCCCTTGACAAGCACTTACCTTCAGTTTTCCCTGTAGGCTCAGATAAAAGGAACAAAGGTAAGTTACCTCTGCATAAATCAAGCTGCTCTCTGAGGAAATCCATTCATGACTGTTAGCCTCTGCTGCTTCTTTCTTCTCACTACATTGCTGTGGAAGGGCAGCATCAAAATTCACAGCTTTTCTGACAGGGTTCACAATTATTAATGAATGACAACTGCCAGAGAATAATCTACTTTTTCTACCATATTACTTAGCAAGCATTTCAGGATCCACAGCAATACCTCTCCTGTAACAGATAAGCTCAAGTGAGCATATGGCAAGAGAAGTCATGTAATTCCACTGCCTAAAATCTGATGGCTCATTAAGTCTTTTCCACCTAACAGATTTTTTGCTCACTTATCACGACAGGTATTTCAAAAAACCACATGGTTCTACTGTTCCTGCAAATAGAACTCTACAAAGCTGACAGGCAGGATGTTGAAACCTCTACAGAAATTTTAATAGAAATCTGTTTTGGAATGTGATGTATAACAGTATACCTCCATTGAATGGAAATTCTCAATACGAGATTCTGGTCAGGAATATCATAGTTTCACTACAGCTTACAGCTTTCAAACTTTCATATTTGAAGAATTCACCAATTTGTACAGATGAGCTATGAGAGCACATGCTTGGATTCAAAGATTCAGTTTGGCCAGATGTTCATCCCAGTCCTGGACATCATTTTTCCTAGAAAGCCTAAACACGATTTATGTTTGATCAGTAAAATAACCAAAGTAGCCCTTTTGTCATACTACCCAGTCTGCCAGTTTTAGACCGGACAGAAGAGGAGAGAAACTGGCAAAGTAATGCACATTACAAGGCAACATACAACGAGAGTTTAAAGGGTCCAGAACCTCACAGTTTAACCCCATTTTTGAGATTAAATCTTGGCCTTTTCCTATTTTGTCCAAAGCAGTTCTCCCTTTTCTAATTCTTTCCATAAGACACACATCATGGGTCATTTCAGACATCCTTGCACTGGATGACTAAAGGGAAGAAGGCTTCCTGGAAGCTACAGAAAAGAAATCGCACCCAGTGCTACGCTGGTAAAAGAGCAATTGTATTATGGGTCAAATCTCAGCCATAATGCTGAGTATGTACTACGAGAGATATAGTTAATCTACAGAAAGAATAGTTTTGTTTTGTCTAAACAATTTTACAGTGTTATTAGAAATGGTATATAATTTAAGTCAACCACCAGGAAAGTCCTTATTATTCTTTGTATTTATTCACTAGCTGCAGTAGATTGTTTTTGTAATGTACAAGAACAATTCAGATATATGGTTCCACCTATAATCATATGGAAAACAATAAAATCCAAAATAAAGGGTTGGGTTTCTTTTTTGTACTTTCTCACAGTGCTGTCACCATTAGCTGATGCTCAACAGAAGAGAATGATACTGTTCTAGAATTATTTTAGGTGAAGACAAAAGAGCAACACCATGTCAGATGTACACAGGAAGGTACTAAATCCTGAGAGATTAATCACTTAGGAATTCTCAAGGGATCTCCAACAACACTCAGTTGAAAAGTGCTGTTGAAATTAGCACCTTTCACCTGAACTTTCAGAATCATACTGCACTTGAAAAATAGTGTGCTTTACAGAACGTGCAAGAGAATGAGAAAGATCACTCTCCAACTTCTTCACTTTTTAAGGATTAGCTTCAATCATTCAAAGCAATAACAATATTCCAAAGGCTAGAAAATGAAGCCTTAGCACTCAGAAATTAATCAGTTGGTGAATTACTGCACATCAAGTTCCTGAAGCTGATGGGCACGTAAGCAAGGTAAAACAGTGTTTTGTTGCTCTGTTCATCACAAGGTTAGTGAATAATTACATTACATCAATCCCAGTACAAATTCAAAACCTGAGTTAGAAATGCAAGGTGCAGCACCTTCAGCAGTGCCCCCCATCCCAATAAATTTATTTACATATCACTCCAGGAAATTTGAAAGCACAACCTGGTTCTTGAGCACAAACTACAATTCAGACTCACTTACACCCCCTTCATTTACTTGATGCTTTTGTGTGCACTAACTTGGTTGTTCTGCAAGCTCCTTACCAAGGCAGGAGTTGACAGTCATCCTCAGACTACCAAAAATTCCAGTGTCCTTATGATATTCCAGTTTCTTTCAGCATTCTCTACCGTGGTTTCAGAGCCAACAGACCAATACCTGGCTCCAGCCTGGTGTCACTGGCAGCATTTGGGGTTTTTGATCCTGGGTCTGCCTACATGACACCAGGCTGCTGGTGACAGGGTACATGTGTCTCAAAGTGGGAAAAGGATGTTTCCACAGGAATTGAAAGAGCTTTAAACTAGATTTGAACAGGAAAGGGATAAAAGCAGGCTTGCTAGAGATAAGCCTTGGGGCAGTGTGCTAACAAGGAACTTCAGTCTGCCTTATCAGTGGAGGTAGGGGATGTAGGCCCATGTGGCAGCAAGGACACAAGGCTCACTGAGGGGTTAGAAACCATGGAAGTGCCTGAGAACAGTCACACAGGAATTAGGCCTTCTCCCCAGAAAAAGGTGAGAGGACAAATAACCCAACTGAAGTGCATCTAAACCAAAGCACGCAGCATAGGCAGCAAACGGGAGAAGCTGGAAGCCATTGTGCATCAGGAAAACTATGATATAGTTGCAATCATGGAGACATGGTGGGATGACTCACAACTGCAGTGGTGCCATGGATGCCTATAAACTCTTCAGAACAGACAAGGAGGGAGAGGTGGTGGGGCAGCCCAGTATGTTACGGAGCGTTTTGACTGTCTAGAGCTTTATGATGGTGATGACAGGGTCAAGTATTGATGAGTAATAATTGGGGCGAAGGCCAACAAGGCATATAACACAGGGGGAGTCTCTTAGAGACCACTCAACCAGGATGAAGAGACAGATGAAATATTCTGTAAGCAGCTGGGAGAAGTCTCATGATTGCTAGCCCTTGTTCTCATGCGGAAATTCAACTTATCAGACGTCTGCTGGAAATACTATACAGTAGAGAGGAAACAGTCTAGGAGGTTCCTGGAGTGTGTGGAAGGTAACTTCCTGACACAGCTGGTAAGTGAGCCTACTAGGGGAGGTGCCTTGCTAGACCTGCTGCTTACGAACAGAGGACTGGTGGGAGATTTGATAGCTGGAGGCTGTCTTGGGCATAGCGACCATGAAATGATAGAGTTTTCAGTTCTTGGAGAAGCAAAGAGGAGGGACAGCAAAACTGCTACCTTGGACTTCTAGACAACAGACTTCAGCCTTTTGAGGGCACTTTTTGAGAGAGTCCCTTAGGAGACAGTCCTGAAGAGCAAAGGGGGGTCCTTGTTTGGCTAAAACGGAATCAATTTTCCTTTCAGAAGAATAGAAAGGCAAAAGCCCAGGTGGAACTCAACCTGGCAACTGTCATAAAAGATAACAAAATATGTTTTTACAAATACATTAACAGCAAAAGGAGAGCCAAGGAGAATCTCCATCCTTTACTGGATGCAGAAGGAAACACTGTCATGAAGAATCAGGATAAGGCTGAGGTACTAAATGCCTTCTTTGCCTCAGTCTTTCATAGTCAGATCAGTTCTCCTCAGGCTACTCAGCCCCCGGAGCTGGAAGACAAGGGTGGGGAGCAGAGTAAACCCCCCATAATCCAGGAGGAAGCAATTATAGACCTGCTATGTCACCTAGACTCTCACAAGTCTATGGGGCCAAATGGGATCCACCCAAGAGTACTGAGGGAGCTGGCAGAAGAGCTTGCCAAGCCACTCTCCATCGTTTATCAGCAGACCTGGTCAACGGGGGAGGTCCCAGAGGACTGGAGGCTTGCCAATGTGACCCCATCTACAAGAAGGGCCAGAAGGAGGATGTGGGAAACTACAGGCCTGTCAGCCTGACCTCAGTACCAGGAAGGTTATGGAGCAGATCATCTTGAGTGCGATCACACGGCATGTGCAGGACTCAGCGCTGGTGAGACCGCACCTTGAATACTGCGATCAGGTTTGGGCCCCTCACTTCAAGAAGGAGACTGAGCTGCTGGAGCAAGTTGAAAGAAGGGCAATGAAACTGGTGAAGGGTCTGGAGCACAAGTCTGATGAGGAGCAACTGAGGAAACTAGGGCGATTTAGTCTGGAGAAGAGGAGGCTGAAGGGAGATCTTATTCTCCACACCTACCTGAAAGGAGGGTGTAGCAAGGCAGCGGTCAGTCTCTTCTCCCAAGTGATTAGTGATAGGATGAGGGGTGATGGCCTCAAGTTGTTTCAGGGGAGGTTTGGATTGGCTATTAGGAAAAAATTGTTCACTGAAAGTGTTATCAAAAACTGGCACAGGCTGCCCAGGGAAGTGGTGGAGTCTCCATCGCTGGAGGTATTTAGGGGACATGTAATGTGTGCTTAGGGGCATGGTTTAGTGGTGACTTGGCAATGCTATGTTAATGGTTGGATTCAATGACCTTAGAGGTCTTGTCCAATGTTCTGGTTTGGCTGAAAGATAACCAATTTTCCTTTCAGTGATTCTACTTCCCAGTTAAGTCCCTTCTAAGACTGTACTTTCTGAAGTCAACAACATGTTTTTCAGGCACTGTCTGCTCCTAGAGTTGATAATGCTCAATGTTTATAGTTAGTACTGAGCTCACATTACAATGGTTTGCAGAAAGGCTCTTGCTTATACTTAATCTGACAGAAACCAAGGTCACTGCTGCCTTGGGGCCCCCTTTAGTGTAAGGGTGCACAAGGGTTGCACCTGCAGAGAGGAGCAGACAGGACAGGTGACCCAAACTGACCAACCAAGTATTCTATCCCATCCATGTCAAGCTCAGTATAAAGCTGAGGGATCATGGAGGGCAAAGCCCCATCTCTTCTGGCTCTTGCACTTCTGTTCTGGGAGGACTCTGTCCGTTATTCTGCCCCCAGTCTTTGCATTCCTGAAGCCAGTTCCTATCTGCCAGTGTCCAGGAGCCCAGCCCAGGATCTTCCCAGAGCTGCTCTGCAGCACCAGTGCTGACGTGAGCATTACTGGGGGGAGCATGTGATTCAGGGAGAAAAGCTTGATACTGGTTTTGTATATAGTTGTATATATATCATTATTTTTCTTCTCATTATTATATTTCTTTTTATCATTATTGTCTCATTAAAGCTGTTTTAGTTCTTTATTTTTCCAGCCCTAAGTCTCTCTCCCTTCTCTTCTTTCTCTTTCAGTTAATAGAGAGCATCTGTCTTACTTTTAGTGGCTGGCCCAGCCCCAAACCTTGACACCAACCTGTTGACATAGGCTGGGGGCACACTCAGTACCCACTTGTGCCACAGGGGTCCAGTAGGTAAGTGCATCTGGATCCAGTGGTGTCTGAAGGTCATCCAAATTAGCAAAAATCAGCTCCCACACAGCTATTTCTCTCAAATACTGAACACCTCTCTATCTGAAATATATTATATTAAGATGTCTTACAGTGCAGACAGGTAAAGCTAACTTGTGCTTGATACCACTCAGGTGACCAAGTCAATTGAGCAACAACACATCTTACATACTTAAGAGAAAGTTTCAAATCAATCAATGCGAAAATGCACACCCCCCTATAAAATGACATCCAGTGCTGTACAGGGCTATCATACCTTTACAGTTTAAGAAACTACTGGAGTTCAGCTTTTACAAGAGTAAGCTTTAACTCTTAACACAATATTTAAAAAATAAAGTGTCTGGAAGTGGACCACCTAAAGCATGTTAAGTACTGCAGTACCACATTGAACATGAAAATCCGCAAATCTAGATTCCCAAAACACAACAAATGTGTTCTGTTGTGAACATGTTGCAGGCTTAGTGGAATGAAGGTTCTCCATTCTTGTCCGCACTCTCTCAAAGTAGCCTGACAATAGGGACAAAGAGGTAAGGTTACAGTATTAATGAAGCAAAGATCTGAGCATCTATTTGAAATACTTCATTTATTACATGGATGAAATATAGATGTAAAGAAACAAAGATATATAAGTTTAATTAGTTTTTACTGATATATTTGTTCTTCAGCATGTGAGGTACACTGAAACTTCCAAGTTCAGAGGCTGGAAATGGGAGAGAGCATGATAATGATGAGTGCAACATTTCCAGGAAAATTCCGTGTAAAGATATTGCACAGAGAACAAGCTGGTGGTTTAAGTTAAAAATTTGCTTTCTTCTAGACTCGGAGAAAGCTACAACACACCTGTAAGCTAAAGACAAGGTGCCCAGCTCCACAGGCTAGAAGCCCCTCCTTACCTAAATTTTCCATGCTTTTTCCCCTCTTGCTACTTTCCCTTTTCCACTATGCTGCGTACACCCGGTGTGCCTTCGCCATCTCTTATTCTGCTCTTCCTTAGTGCTGTGTTAACAGCTAGAATACACAAAAAGCTGAAGTCAGGACAACAGGACTTCAAGGACTATCATGCTCCAAGGAAGGGGGCTTCCAGCCTGGGCTGCAGCTGTGAGGGATCTCCATCCTTTCTGTGGCAGTGAGGCCACTCCACCCAGCAGCAGCACCTTCCCTCAACATGGAGGTTGCACCGCAACCCAGCCAGGGCATAGTTATGAACTGCAGCTCTGAAGTTCAGATTTGGGATGTATCGGCCTCCAAGATTTACTGCAAAACCTGTTTTCCTTCTAACAAGAAATTACATGACTCCAAGGCTGGAATCTGCCACTGCATGTCACATTTCTTTAATTTCTCAGTAAATTAAACAGCTTTCTCTTAATTGTAAAGTTAGAGAAACCCCTCAAAAATTCAACAAGAGGCAACAGATGAGAAGAAACTAGTCTTTTCATGTTCTTTAGCAGTAAAAAAAAAAAAAAAAATAAATGCTTGAACTGATTTGTGCTTAGTACTGGCACAGTACTAGGAGGCAAGAGGCACTTCTGCATAGTTTCCAAAACTCACACATCTTGGGGAACTTGGCACAACTCCTTTGAAAACAAGCCTTGCTCACCAGTCACCTTTGAGAGAGGATGGGGTTCACTGCATCCTCACAATTCATTGTAGGTGTAGGAGCTAAGATTGGTAAAAGCTTGGCAACAGTAAGTTTACAGAGGAAGCAGATTAAAGAAAGTTATGATCTATAGACCAGAAACTGTAGGAAGCACCTTACAAGCATGCCTCATTGGAGGCTTGTTCCAAAGCAAGTAAACTCCATCATGATCATAAGCCCTTTAAGTGCATTCCAGCCAATCTATACAGGAAAGACGACAAATCCTTTCAAAGAGAAGAGCAGCCCAACAAGATGAAGAGGTAGAGGCTGCAGCTAAGTAAGTGCAGCCACAGGTAACATGAAAGGCTGCACTCAAGATACAGAAGTCTACTGAAGCATCTCAAAGTGCCATTGCTCCATATATAGTACAAACCATTCTTTTTATTCTTCCTCTTTTATTATTTCTCAAGTTGAAGCCAGGTGCTCCCTGAACAGATCCCCAATTTCAGAACTGCTCCAACTCAGATGAATAATAGATACCAACTCTGAAACAATTTAAAATTTCAAGTTCACTTTAGCACCACAGCAAAGTCATTTTCGTTTGTTGTCTCCACAAGTGAACCTAACCTTCTGCAAAGAAAAGGGTGTATTTTCAAGGGGAAAGGTTTCTTCTCAGAAGAAAACAGAATTAGTGCTCACTTTTCCTCTGCATAGGTGAGAACCCTTAACCTGAGCACAGATCTGCTTATTTTCACAAATAGCAAACTTCCAAGTGTTTAAGGACAATGACAACAGCAGTTGTGAGACTGCTGAGAGAAAAATATTTTCCTTGCTTGTATTTATGCCATGGTCTCTCCCACAGACGTAAAAGCATTAGGAGAAGGCAATCAGTTACTCTCCCTATTTTACAGGTAGCAGAACTGAGGTAGGCTTGCTTTGGGTGGTGTAGCCAGTCAGCAGAAGAGCTGGCACTATCACCAGACCACCCAGTCCCAGAATGGTGCTTTATATTCATTGACCACCTGACCTGATCATGCTGAAAGGAAAAAACCTTAGTTTTCAAACACTTGATTTTCATGCAAAATAAGGTCTCCTAAGCTATGAGAGTGCGTCAGATTAATTTATATCTCCTGAGCCCTGTCCCATACACAATTATGCCAACAGCAAAACTGACATACACAGAGCATTGCTGGGAATATACACACAAGACACACTCTCCTTATGATACTCTTCCTGTTGGATGTAAGCACGCCTCACAAATGTCTTGTTCCAAACTGATTAAACAGCTTTATGAACAGCAAAGCCCTTGAAGTGTCTTCCAGCCAATACTTCATGGAAAAACAAAAAGTCTCTCCAAGCAGAATAGTCAAACAGGACAAAAAAGCTTACATAAATACTACAGTTGATCAGCCAACTTTCTGAAATACTAAGCCTTGCAACAGAGATCTGAGTGAGTTACAAAAGTCAAAGCTGGTTTAACCGCTAGGTCATTTCCTACTTTGAAAGATGCACAAAGACTTTCATTTATCAGCATCAGTCTCATAAGACACAACTTCTGAGGAAAAAACCTTGGGCAAATATCCTTTGGTGCCAACATTTTTGCCTGCCTGCTTTCCCAGCCCTCTTAAGAAACAACATATATTAACAGAACAATACAAACTTGTCCTAGCAGGAACATGAACTGTGTGACTGTTCCCTTCTCAAATATATTCCTTTTCTCATCTGTTCTCCTTGCAGATACCTTGAATTGCCAAAATCATCTGACCCACCTTCCTCCAGCAGTGAGCTTTCTCCTTTTGCAAACTGTTCCAACCATGGTTCAGCTGAGGCATTAGCACAGGATCCACAGCTTCTGCAAGAGAAATCATGCTCATCCTTGGGGACTGCTCGTTACATGAACAGATTTAGTACTCATTTCATCCATCACTAAGTGTCACCACTCTCCCAAACTCAGTACTTGCATTCAGCATTAACAACAATACTTCCTAGCAAAAACAAGGTTAAGCACACAACATCTGACTCTGCAGGTTAGACATTCCTTACAACCTTGAGACCTGGTCAGTAACTGAGATACATGCCCTAGTTTTACAAATTGTTTTGGAGAGAGGAATCTCAGGATCTCAGATCACTGCTCCACACATGGGAACATACTGGTGTCTGGGTTTTTCTTTTCTATGTCACATACCTGCAACGCTAGGAAAAATGCAGCTTCAAACTCTGGCTTTAAAAGCAGCATGCATCTTATTTTAATCATCTTGAAAAGCAAGACTTAAGGAAAAATGTATGCCAATAAGCCACATGGCACTTCTCACACTCCAACTCCTTAAAGTTATGTGCGCAGGCTGGGCTGACCAGACAGACACTTGAACTATGTTTTCATAATCAGTTTAGCCCTGTACTGAAGTAATAGATGGTCCCACCTTCAAATTTTTGCTCTCATCCACCCACCTCTTCTGCACAGAGGCAACTGTTTCTTGAAGTGGTGCATCTGACCTAAGAACTCATCTCTCCTGTTCTTTTTCATTTTTTTCTCCATTACTTTTAAACACCATCAACTTCTCCCTATGAAATTCACTACTGCAGAACAGCTCAGACAAGGGTGCTCAACAGCATTACGCTGGCACAACGTCCGTTTTGGCTGGGAAACCACGTTGCTGCCAGATGTGGGAAAAGGAAATCACAGCATCCACCTGTCATACCTGAAGGCAAACACAGTACAGAAACCTTGTGCTGGCTCTGCATACCATTTTCACATTGCCCACTCAGCCTCAGTCCAGTTCCAGCATTGCACTACTCATTTGGCCCTGCTGCTACAGTGTCTGGGGCACCAAGAAGTTAACAGAACACAAAGATATAGTTGGTAACCCTGCCTAGCAGCTGTTGCATTCTTCAGAAGTTTAGAAGCACTTTTTTTTCTTTAACCCACCCAGAAGCCAACAACTTTCTCCAGGCCTGTGATTCAGGTCAAGTACTTGTCTCAGAGTCTTGGAGACATCTGAAGAGCACATGGAAAGCATACAGTATTTAAAGGTGAGAGTACTTGGACATCAAACAGATAAAGCAGCAGTAAACAAAATCCTAGCTCAGTCTGAATAACTGAATGGCTGAAATAACTCAGCCCTGGATAAAGGAGGATGTATCAATTATTTTTTTCCAATCAAGGCTGGTAAAGGGTCTCCTCAGGTCTTAATATCTGTAGGCTCCCTCCTAGATCTAGCACCGAGCAGTTTAGATTGACTTTTCTCTGTGCTTATACACCCCTTATACAAGAGCTCTGTTCCAAAGTCCTGTGAAGCATCCAAAATACAAGTGGGAGTGAAGGGGCTGAAGAAGGGATTAATTACTTACAGCTGACACATAGTGAGAGAGTTTAAGGTTCATTCACCATAGCAGACAGCCAGACTTCTTCATCTGGCACAACCATTGGCCCATGATCATAGTACAAAATCAAGTCTGAGCTGATGTTTTGTATAAATTACTGAGTAATTTCCATGGGTGAGGACTTAAAACAGTCAAGTCCAACCAATGAAGAGGCATCCTTGGCATTACACCATGCTGTGTCCTGGCCAACTGTTACACACCAAAATCCTTGCTTTCCTTCACTAGGATTGTGCATTGGTGGCAATGGCCCAGCAGCCAAGTGCCTCCTTAGAGGGAAGATGACAGAGGAAAGAGGGAATGACCCCAACTACCACCATGCCGCAGACCTCTATTGCCAAGATCATCTGTGGCACCTAATCTTAACTGCAGTGCCTGAAGTCAGAGACCATCTTTAAGCGGCTTGAAGTGAAAAGTCCATTACCAAAAGGAGTGTAGCTGATTAGTTCATCCTGCAATGAAATTACCAGAATGCAAATGTTGGACAGATTATTTCCCTGTCACTTGCAGTGAAAAATTAAATAACATGTATGTTTTAACAGAGTGCAATGCAGCTCTGCAGAAAAAGTGTCACCTAAGTGCAACAGGTGCCAGCATTCAAACTTCTCCAGCTTTGCTATATGAAAGATACCCTAAAACACTTTATCAGTTATTGTGCATTTGTCAACACAGGGCAATTGCTGTCACATGCTAGTGATAGATCAAAGTGCTAACCCTTCATTAACTTACATTTGCTGCATTAAGCCTGCATGAATCAAGTGAAGCTCAAAGATATGCAATGATGAAATCTTACTAACAGAATGAAACCTGACACAAATTTAATCATTTCCCTGCTCTTGAACTATTTTCCCCCAGATAAATTTTTGGTGCAATTACATATGTTCAAACATTTCCCCTACTTACTTGACCATTATCAAAATAAATGAGGCTGAAATTTGTGAAGTATTCTAGCTTGCTCCTGGGATTGTGAAAAAAGATTACCTTTCTTTAGCCTGCGATATCTTTTATTAACAGCCAAGTCTGTGCTTTGGTCACATATGACAAATAATGACTTGGGGATCCTTTTCTCTCTCTACAAATTTGTAATTTCACTACATACTGCTAGATATTAGTCCTGTGCATGTCATGTGCTTGTAAGAGATCTGTTGGAATGAAAAGTGTACTGATACAATTTTAACCAGAGTAATTTTTCGTTACTTGACATGGCCATAAATAAGGAGTACAAGAGATTTATTCAGAAATAGTTTTTAGCAATAAAAATACAACAAATATGCAACTAACTTAAGTAACATTACACCTATAATGTAGATGGAAAAGCTTTCGAGATGAGATAATTTAGATAGCTTAAAAAAGTAAATTCCAACTATTTTTGCTAGAAACTGTTTTTTTCAGTAAATTCTATTTCCACATGTACTTGGAGTTACTAAGAGAAGATGTCACTTAAAGGACAAAAGTCAAGAAGAAAAATGCTAATTTAGCGACAGAGGTTGTGACTTGTCTCTCCAAACTTTATCTCATTCTCTGGACTTCATATTAGAAGAAACAGTATGA
Source organism: Podargus strigoides (assembly GCA_028020825.1). Lineage (NCBI taxonomy): Eukaryota > Metazoa > Chordata > Aves > Caprimulgiformes > Podargidae > Podargus > Podargus strigoides. The sequence continues at coordinate 60,110,843 of CM051621.1, read as the reverse complement.
AAACACCATGATGTTATCTGCTGTTCCTCCACCACTTTTTAAAATGAGGCAATGATATAGCAGCTTTCTAACTTTCCCTTTGCAGAGATGAAAATTTATTAGATCACCTGACCACTCCAGTGGGAGCAGATATATCATTCTGATGGAAAAATCCATGTGGTACCTGCCTTTACAAACATTTAAACCTCCGAGAAATAACCTTGTGTTCTAGGAGAGGGAAGGAAAGGACAAATATTTCTTTGGGTGCCTTGTTCAGTAAGGAAAAGAGTAGGGAAAATACTAACCAGCATTTCCTGGAACCAAGAGTGTGGTCATTAAAGCCATGGGGACCTACAGTTACAACTCCATAGCTTACAGCTGAAGTTGCATTACAGCTGCAGATAATATTGCAGACTGATGCATCTTTTTGTTGTACTACAGCAGTCCACAGAAAATCACTGCTAGAAAGGCTGCTCAAAGATTTTCTTATGTGGGAACACCATAACTGTGCTTCAGATATCTCAGTCAAGCAGAACAAAACAGTTAAAATATCATCTGAAGCACACACTCTCAGCCATGCCCTTGTTTGACAGCAAATGTTTTTCATTTAATTTAACTATGAACTTTCTCCACTTACCACATTTTATGAACTCGACTGACTACAGAGAAGGTATTTTATCAAGTCTCTACTGCCAAGTTGAGAAAACATTTGTAATTTAGCACATGAACATACAGGAGGTATGGATTGTGTATTGTGGAGTGCCTGATTCAGCTGTGACCCAGAGAAACATCATTGACCTTAAAGTTTAACAAGTGTAAAATCTCAGTTAATTAATGCCATTTACTGTGAAAACCTTATGCTATTTTTTGATGGATACAATTATGACCAGGAAAAAGCAGCGAGCATAGTCCTGTAAAGTAAAAAAGTGTGAATTACAACCCTCTATACACAAAGTGTTTACAACTTAAAAATTAACTGCTTCTTTACAAGAGGGCGCTCTCTACAGAGTGACTTTCTACTTCTTCCTGTTCAACTGTTGTGATTTGACACTGTCTACAAGCTTGCCTTAGATACTTGTTTACAGCATGAAAATAAATTCACAATGTAGACAGCTATATTTATATAAATACTCTCTCAGATTTACTTCAGGAGAAGAAATTCCATGAGAGAAATAGATTGCCAGGGAACAAATGGTGATTGTCAGATCACAGCCAGGGTAGTATTACACAGACAACTGCAACTAATTTTTTAGTCACCAGGCAGAAGGCAAATGCAGCATGAGGCTGTACTTCTCTCCTCCTGTTTCCCATAACCACTTCTTTATACTTCAGCTTTCAGTGCCTTTCCTCGGCCCTCCCTTCCACTTGACAAGATCATCACTTTAACTACCTTGTTGCCATTTCCTTCTTTACTTAGAAGTGCAACCATTCTTTCTGTATCTGTCTGTAATTTGCCTAAACAGCAATTAGTCGCATGGTTCTAGAAGCAAACATCCACCACGACAGCAAAAAAAATTTTATGAAGCTACCCTGACACTAAGAAGCAATGAACACAGCATTGCTTCTTGATGTTAAAAGGTGTTTCTCAACTGGTAGAGTTTTTCCTAATAGATGTTTAGCAAAAGAAAAATAATTTAAAATGCACACTTGTAAAGTTGTACATGCAACTTGATACAAATTCCCTCTTGACAGACCTACCAGATAAAGCATATCACCCATGTTGTGTTTCAGTACCTGTACTGCAATATGCGGACTCACTGAACCCTGTCTGCAAATTTGGTGTACATAAGTGACAAGATAATTAACTTACTGTTAAAAAAAGCAAGTGCAGCTCCAGCTCTCTGAGGAATTCAGTTTAAGACACTACCTGGCTTCAAATATATATCAAGTAATCCATCTAGCTCTCTACAACCTTGCCAATGCATGCTAACTGCACGATGAGTAAATGAAAAAAGCATGGTCTTTGCTTTGGGCAGGTCAGAGTAGACTCTGATAATATTTACAGCAGGGTCAGTACATACATGCAGCACTTACTGTTAGGCAAAGCTGGTTAACTACGAGTTCCACCCAGTTTACTGGTTATGGAGTTTCTTTAGAACAGGGATACCGGACTGTAAAAAAAAAAAAAAAAAAAAAAAAAAAAGCTATTTCTGAAGTAGGGTGAAATTTTATTCCCCAACTTAATTCAGAAACCACAGTAATGGGTATGTGCAAGGCAAATGCTGTTCTATCCCCTATTGCAAACAACTAGTAATGCGCACTAGACACTTTGCAAGCGCTTATACGGAGCACAATGCTGCAACTGAATAATTGGCTTTCTATTTACATAATTCTTCAGATAGATTTGCTGCCCTTCTATAAATTTTGTAGTATTATAAGAATAACCTAAAAGCAACCGAAAATCTAACTTAAGGACCTGGTATTACAAATCGAAGTGAACAAATCCAATTCCACTGCTCACTGACAAGTACCAGCTTGCTTTGCAGCACTTGATCACATGTCAAGAAATTACCTTCCAGTACCAAAGCTGAATGCCCATATATGCATTTTTCAGCTGAGTTATCTAAGGCATCAAACAGACTAAAAGAACTTAGGATCCCAGAAGGAAGCAGGGTCAGGCTATAGCATCAGTAGATATGAAAACAGCCATTCTTCCAACACAGTATCAGTGCTCAGTAAGTTTTGACAGCTGGCCTGCCTGCAGTGTCCCTTTTGAACTCCTGCTGCCAAATTATTGATATAACATTTTCTCTAAAATACAGTCTACTAAAGGTTAGCATCTCCTTATTTTCACATAAGAGCACTTATTTGAATCATCTGCCTTCAAAAAACCTTCCAAGACAATGGCAGCCGAAAACAGCTTCACATTGATGTTTGGTTACTTTACACTAGGTAAAACTTACTAGGTACTTTACAGAGGAATTCTGGTCTAACAACAGTTTTGCAGCCTCAGTATATTATGAAATTTATCAAATCTACTAGATTAATCATGTGCAGATTGGGTTGTCAACACATGGTCCTTATATTTATCTTTTCTCAGTTCTTATCCTTACTACCCATTTCAGTTGGCTGTTCTAGAGGTTTCATGTTACTGTAACACTGGAAGTCTACCCACAGCATCTCTCAGTGTGCTGTCAGAATACAGATTTACCCACGACCAGCATAGCATGCAGGGGAAAAAAAAAAACCCACAACTGTTACATTGGATTTTCATTACTGACCACAAGGACTCAATCCACTGATAAGCAATGCTTGTCTGACTCAAAACTCATCTCTCTGCAGAAACTTTTGGTGTTTGATTTGAACATAAAATTCAAGCTCAGGACCAGAGCAAGAGCATAGCATCTCACTGGTTTTTGGCTGGACCATCATATGTTTAGGAAGATCAGACATCAGTGTTGCTATTAGTAGCACAGGACTACAGTGAGCATGCAGGGGTATCATCTCCCATTGTGTGCTGCTAACCACAGCTGTTCCAAGAGGTCTGCAAGGCTCCGGTTAACCAGATGCCTTTTGGTCCTGGCTGCTTCTTCGTCCCAGGGACCTTTCTCCGACCATGCCCAAACTGCCCAGGACGTATCCTCCCCAAGGTACCTGGCACCCAGGTGGCTGTGGACAGGCATCTCAGCAGTGGCTCAAAGGTGGGATGCATTCCCCTGCTTTGCCAGACCGGGCAGCCTAACTCCGCACAAACCATCAGTGGAAACCCAGACTTAAGGTGAAAGGAGTATAACAGCAGCGCTGGCTGTGGCTCTCAGCCTTTGCTTGTCTGTGAGCAGCAGTACCACGAAATTAAGGCCTACCAGCACCACCACTATTTGCTCTCTCAGTCAACCTGCTCCATAGCAGCAGCAGCCGCATCTGTTTCAGCTTTAATTCCTCGCAGCCCCAAGTCTTGCCCAGGGTCCCAGGCACAAGACCAACAGCCACAGATTGAGAACCAAGCACAAAGAAACACGCATTTCTGTGAACCACCAAGTGCCTCTAGTTTATCTTTCCAGCCTCAGATCTCCACAAGAAAGAGCAGTCAATTAGCTAAAAGCCCTCCATAGATAAGTTCAATTTACATCTATTTTTCCAGAAACCTATGGATGTAAGCTATATGCAGAGTCTACAGTGTTGATAATTAATAGTCAAAACACTAATCCACAAAAGAGTTAATCTTGTAGGCAAAAGATGAAATAAAGGCTAGCAAAAAACTATAGTAGCTTGTTAAAAATGAAATACTCTGTCTACTGCTTGCCCTCTAAGTCATTCCAGACTGACTATGGTAAATCTTCTAGTGCTTTGGCCTCTGGATAACCTGCCCAGTAAATCAAAGCAAAACTGTGCATAATTAAGAACTAGTCTGGTTCAGATTATAGAAGATATAATTTATTTTCACAAGTAAGAGGACAAACTCTATAATTCAATTGACATTTCACCACTGTCTTGAAATACAATCTTTCCACTGGTGAAAATAAATTGCCTAGCAGCTGTGTTATATATTTTACCTAAACGTATATTTAGATCCATCATGTGTACCATCTAACAGAGTTGTAGCTGTTTTAAGGGGCAGAGACAGTCCCTGCTCAATTTTCATGCAGGCAAGTTGAGAAAACATGATAGTAAATGGTATTTGGTTAAACAGAAGAATAGTAGAGACCACCACGCCTATTCATTACTACCAACCCATTAAGAAACAGCCTTTACCTTGTTTGAATTCCTCCATTCCAAACTGTGGCTGCAAGACCCCTGCGCTCCGGATCAGTATGGTATTAACAGAGCAAGTTTCATCATTATAACATCTAAATGAGAAGCCCAACATCCCTGAGCCTTGCAAGCACAGGGCTTTGTACTGGGTGGGATTACCAGATGTAAAGTTGCTGACCTGTCCCTCAAGCATGTACATGCAATCATGCGCCCCGCCAACACAAATTCTCCCCTCAAACTCACAGAATTTCAGACACATCACTAATCTTTACGTCTCACTTTCTGCTCCCCCATGAGTTTATTTTCCTGCTCCACCCATGCCATTTAGGCACACTGAATCATTCTGTAAAATCTCAACTCTAGCACTGCCAATTCCATCCATTATCCTGTAGCTACATAATTATCAACCCTGTACACCTGATGGAAGGTACAACAGAAGAGGGAACAGTCTCTGCACATCTTCATCCCTTTTTTGTGGCCCCCATTCCACCATAGCCAGAAACAACTCTGTTCTACTTTCTTCGATCATAGGCAATGCTAATCATGGCACATTTTGAGGGAATAACACAACAGTTTCTCCAGCTACCAGCACTGAGATAGTTTCTGCAAAGAAAACAAAACCTTAACCCAGTCACCATCTTCATTACAACTGCCTATTACCTGCTACTCCATGACTCAAGGGAAGTCTATATTACAGTAAGTACAGAAGGTATTTTCTAATTGCTACTGTGTGACAATATTTGTATTAATGTTGCCCTCCAAGCCAAAGACAGTTCAGCTCAGAGCCAGGGATCAGAGCCTCTTATATACTTTCCCCTTGGCAAGGAGCTGCTGGGAAACTGAAAACGAGCACTTGCTTCAGGCTAAATTTTGTAGATTTTCTATATTGCTACTTCAAAGATGTCCTTACAAAGCAGGACTTTCTCCGCAGCTCTGACACTGTAAGTGCTCTTGTCAAATTCTATTAAACCAACATATGAGGAAAGAAAGGATATTTATGTCATCTGGAAAGACCAATATTCCTTAGAAAAACTTACTTGCACTAAAGCACAGTCCTGGGAATCACTGAGCACCAGAGGCTCTGCTTTCTCAATAAACTGTTTATAGCAGACAGGAGCTAAAGTAACTTTTCTCTAGACTAATATGAAATTATTGTACGCATGATTTATGAGAGAGTATGCCTTGTAGAGAAGGCATTTCTTCCACTGCTCTGTTAGTATTAACAATCTACCCAATGCTCATGCAGCCACAGGAAACTGAGACAGAGACTGAAGTTGAAGCAACTGTTACGAGAATCAGGATCTTGCAATGTGGCTGCTTCCACATCTGTGCAGTCAAGAGGACACATACACATCAACAGACACACCGAAGCTAGCTTCCTTTGCTGTACCCTTTAGAAGGCTGACAGCACCAAATGCTATCAGTAACATTCAACTGCTTTTTACTAATCGCATTGCAGTGTAGAAAGGAAGACTGCTCCAAAGAGCCATCCATCTCAAGTAAGAAGAGAGAAAAACCACAATGACTAATTGGCTGAAGTACATTTATTCCAGTAGGTCAACTGGCTGTAAAAGATGAAATGGCAGTTTTCCATCCATCAGAGTGCAAGTTCTGATAACAAGGGAAGCATTGTCAAGAAAATTGTAAGGCTTGGGTAGAACAACCCCAGAAAATCATACACAGAAATATACTCAAACAAGAGGAGAAATAACTTAGTCCCATTATCTGTCTTGACATGCATAAACCAGCTTTTTTCCCCCTTTTAGTTTGAAGTGACAACACTTACATACTGTCACATTAGTTACACTAACTCTGTTATCGTCAACACAAGCAAGTTTTCCATTCATGTGAGATATCTGTGGCTCATTTCAGTCTCTACAGAAGAGGTTAACCAACTGAGGCAACCTGAATATAATTCTCGGTTTACCCTTGAGATCATGTGGCTAAACAGTCATAGTAACAAGGAGTGCTCCGAATACCCTTTGTCCTGCTCAATGAATGCTGTCTAAAGATGGTTTAAGCATGTAACTTCCAAGGCATGTTGGCTCCCTCCATAGGCAAGCAGGAAAAAGCACACTCCTGGGCATGAGATGTCCCACATGCCTTAAAGGTGAACCACTCTCCTCTGGTGTATCTCAACTACAGGAGACTGGATGATTAGCTATCCACATGGTGCAACAGGTAACACTGCATGAGAAGCCCTTACCACCTTTCAGGCCACACTAAGACGGTCTGTGACAACTCACATGTGACTGTCCTCTGTTACCCAGAAACCCTAATTCAGGTGGGCTAGTACTGACTCATTTGTAAATTAAAGGTACAGGACAAGGGTCCATGGCCTCCCTTATCTGAACCACTGGCATTAAGGGGGTTTTGGAAGGGGTTGCATTTTCCCTCTAAGAAACACTATGGGACTCATTTGCCCAGACATGCAAGGGCTTTGTGTGGCCTCCCATCACAGCTTCAGGCTACTCCTTCCAAGATTCATCTCCAAACCTAGTAAGCCTGAAAAATTCAAACCCCCAAGGGATCCTAAACTTTTACATAACTCTTGGCTGCATTTTGTAATTTTTCTTGTCTAAACAGATCTTAGAAATACACTGCTGCTTATTCTTTCCTAGAGGAACCAACGGAAGAGCAAAGACTAATTTCTGCCTCCAGGTACTGGAACAAAAACATGCTGGCTGAGCCTTTTCTCAAGCCTTCCTCTGAGGAATTTTAAACCCAGAAGGTCACACCAGGGACCAGCGTAATTCAGCATTGCTCTCCAATGCTACAGAAACCCCTGTAGGGCATTTTTCATCTAGCAAAAATAAATCCCTGGCTAACATGCTATATGCAGACATTTGCACAAACCACCAGCAAGACTTCTGACAGAGGAGAAATCAGGTTTGTAAGAAAAGCTCTTCATTTACTATGTTTAAGAAAGAATTTTTGTAGCCTCAGCTCAGCAACCTTTAGGCTTTTCCTGAGACTCCCTAATGCGCTAGCCTGGAGACTCTTGTGTTCAGTGAGATGATGCTTCCTCTATGTTAATACTGAAAATAAACCATGACACCGCTGTGAATCACTGTGTGTCCTTAGGAGCTTAAAATGTTTCAGCAGACATTAGGAGCAGCAACAGAGATCAGCTTCGGAGCACGTCAAGAATGATCCATGTGACAGTGGCAAGTGTCTGAGAATTAACCACGTTGTTACTTGTGTGCACTCAGGTTTTATGGCAGCAGAGAAGTTGTTTGGTGTTGTAGTAACCCAAAAAGAGAGTTCAAGAGAAGGGATGGCCTGGAAAAAAACCTTCCTTGAGCAGATTCATATTGTCACTAATGAGAAAGGAGTTCAGCTCCTGCGAAGCACAAACTGCTGGTAGCAGGAAGCAATGCATTCAGGTGAGAGTTTGAAGGCAATTTTTAAAAGCTCATAACCACAGGAAGTTCTCTAGAGAAATTTTCATATACTCTGCAATATATTCCCCTATGCTGGGGGCTGGTTTTGGTGCTTTTAGAAGTACTTGGCTATTAAAGGGCTGAATCAGGTCAGCACAGCTGCCATAAGGCCACAACTATCCTTGGAGAAGGCAGCTCATATATTTGAAAGGCAACTAAAGCCCCTATTAGGCATGCACAAACTAATGATGGCATAGTACAATCAAGAGATAAGAAGGTGAGCCTTAACTGAGCTGAACCGAGAGCCTACAAGAGATTAGGTACAAAAGCTCAGAATTCAGTGCAGTCTGTTTTGTCCTGCTTGTCTTCACTAAGTAGCGTTGATGTGTCTGTGGTACAAAGCCCTTTGCAGCACAGACACATCAGGTGAACATAAGCTTGAAATGGAAATCCACACCTGCCACCTGACTGTCATAAGGCAAAACCCAAAGAAAGTGCTTTGCAGCAAGGGTCAGCACAGCTTTCTCTCTTGTTTTTCTGCTCTCAGGTCCCACGGGAGTCACAGTTTGATGGCCAGAACAAGGTGCAAGAGCAGCTTACTGTGTCCTGCAGACATAGCCTTTCCCCTTGCAGTGGAAACTTCCACTGTGGGACTCAGCTGCTCATTAAAGTAAACTATCCAGTTGTTTCACCCTCACAGGTATGCAAATACTGTTTAGACATTAGGTGGCTTTCCAGGTCACCACGTATAGCAGCCATTTCCAGGAAACAAAAACCCAACTGCATAGTAAACAAGAATAAAACATACCCCATGCCAAGCAGTAAAGAAAAGCCTTAATCACAAAATAAAACAATACTACACATGATTGATTCTTTAAGACTAATTGGTTTAAAGAGTAATGTTTTAATGGCATGTAGATCAAAGAACACTGAAAGTACTAAAACCAATGCCATTTTACAGCAGCCATTTGTAATACTAGGCAATCTACAGTATAAGTTCACTTGGTTTCTTAACTAGCTTCTGCCGCATGTGCTTTAATCTTGTGATCCAGTTCATTCAGAGATTACTCACTTGCTCAGAATTAGGCCCCTGCTGACACACTTATGTGGAGGTAGTGTCAGAACATGCCCCCTTTTTATGCAACACCAGCTTTCACGAGTACAGTTCTGCTAACTCAAGCTGGGCTCTCCTCCTGATGGGCTACCCTTGGAAACAACAGCTAAGTTTCTCTTGTGTGTCTGTAGCATTTTGGGACATCTTTACAACTCCATGAATGTTACTAAGGAAAAAGCGGCACACTGAGCTGCTGGAGCTCCAACTCCTGCCCATCCAGGGCACATGTCCCAGCCATGTGCAGCCCACCAGACCCTGTTCAACAGGAAGGACACAGGACAGGTTTATAACTGTACCTAGCATACAAAACACAACAAGCTGTTTTCACAAAAGGCTATTCACCTGGCTGAGACAGTCTGAGTACAGCAATTGTTACCTGTGTCCAGCACCAACAGACGCAAACCAGTTTTCTGTCTGCCATGAGGTCAGCACAGAAGATAAAACTGCCTGTAAAGCAAGGCTACCCTTTGTGAAAACCTCTGCACACCACCATGAGAGAAAATAGTCAATTACAGAAAAACTCGCCCTGTACAGTTTCATCTTTATCCCTGATGATCTTTTTTTTTTTTTTTTTTTTTTTAATCAATTGTCCACTTCAGAAGGTTTTTCAAAGAATTAGCTTAAAATACTAACTTCCGTTTAGAAGATGAGGCTCCCCCAGACACATATCACAATTTCAGGATTATTTCTCGTAATGGTTTTGCCAGTACAAATACACAAGCTGAAAAGCAATGAAATACTAATATGTCTAATGAGCATGCAGCCATTTCAAGGTCTATTTTGCTTTAATGACTCTCCTCCATCCAGACTGTCTTGCCTTACCAGTCTGTCCTCAGTGTAATGCAGCATCAACAAATATAATTTTACTACCTATTTACTTGCAGACTGTAAATAGAAATGTGGCTGTTTCTAACAAAAGCCCTCAGTAGATAAAGATTCCTTAACCAACAGCTAGAATGAGATCAGTTCACTAACTCTCATCCTAGAAGCTCTGAACAGTTAACTCTTAAAACCCACAAACTCCTGTGAAGTTGCGTATCTCTTGTCCCCCACATCTACTACATCTGCACAATTACTTTTTCAGCCCTAGTGCTTCTACTTAAGAAAGACCACATGGCTTGTTTGCTAGCATCTATTTTCCTTTAAGCCATATTGACTTACACTAATACATTCCCATCCTGTAAACCTTTATTGAGTAAATCTCATTTCACTTTTGATATATTTTGCCTTGGACTACTGACAGGATAGCAAGCCTACTGATGAGTCCTAAACTAGTATGAGCTCCCAGTCCAGCAATCAATTCCCTTCCGTTTGGCTCTTCACACGTGCCACAAAGAAGAGAAACATCACTTATGATGCAAAGGAAAATTTCACCTAAAAACAATACTTAAAAAAAAATAAAACTAAACCTGGAGTAGATAACAGGCGTTTTTTGCTGTAGAAGCTGTAGCATCTTTTGCACAGACCAGCAAAAGTCATTCTGATCCCATCCTGGGTCTTCAGTTACACCTACAGTACAAATATAGCTTCTCAGGCTGCACATATTCTATTAGCCCCACTGTCTGGGTGTGCATCCTGAATTCCTAACCAGCTTCTACTCACACAGAGCCTCCAGGAAGTCATAATCTTCCCTTCTGTGCTAATCCTCCCCCTGCCTGTTAATCTTTATTCTCCAATGAAGGTAAAAGCATCTAATCAGAGAAGATGCCCTCAGGTTAGGGGAACACGTATTGAGCTCCATCAGCTAAACCCCATAGGTGAAAGTTATTAGTCAGCTGCTGGTAAAGAAGGCTTACAAAGGTAGGTCTAGATTTCCAACCCCATGTTTCTGCACTGCTTTAAACAAAAGGAAATGTCTTCTATTAAGCTACAGCTTTAGTTATATATATAGCTTCTGTTCCTAAAAAGCTGGTAAAAAAGATAACCACATCACCCACCAGTCCTCCCCTGTTCACAAAGAAGAGGTCCAGCGGGGCACCTTCTCTGGTCAGTTCACTCACCAGCTGCGTCAGGAAGTTATCTTCCACACATTCCAGGAACCTCTGGGACTAGTCCCACTCTGGTGTGTTTTATTTCCAGCAGACGTCTGGGAAGTTGAAGTCCCCCACAAAAACAAGGGCAAGCGATTGCAAGACTTCTCCCAAGTGCCTGTAGAATATTTCATCCACCTCTGTCCTGGTTGGGTGGTCTACAACAGACTCCCACCATGACATCAGCCTTGTTGGCCTTCCCCCCGATTCTAACACAAAGACACTAAACGCTGTCTTCACTATACTTGTGTTCCAAGAATTCATAACAGTCCCTAACATACAGAGCCACCTCTCCTTCCTTGTCTATCCCTTCTAAAGAGCTTGTAGCCATCAACTGGAACACTCCAGTCATGCGCGACATCCCACATTTCTGATAGCCACTACATCATAGTTTTCCTGTCTCATCATGGCTTCTAGCTCCTCCTGTTTGTTACCCATGCTGCGTGCACTGGTATAGATGCACTTCAGATGGCCTGATGTTCCCAGCACCTTTTTGCATTTAGAGGTCCTAATTCCAGCCTGACCATTCACAGGTGTTACCACAGTTACTAATCCATCAATATCCCTTGTATATTGGCTGCCCTGCATGCCTCCATCCCTTACCTCCACTGAGATGGCAGAGCGAGGGTCCTCACCAACACACCATCCCACAAACCCTGGCACTCTTCCCTCAGGCTTACATCTGGGAGGTCGTTTTGTTCCCTTCCCCCTTCAAATCTAGTTTAAAGCTCTCTCAATGAGCCCTGCTATCTCCTGTCCCAGGATCCTTTCCCCCTCAGGGACAGGCACATTCCATCTGTTGCCAACAGGTCTGGTGTCCTGTATACCACCTTGTGATTGAAAAATCCAAAGCCTTGCCAGTAACACCAGTCTTGGAGCCACAAATTCATCTGCGGAGTCCTTCTTTTGTCCCCCTCATCCATCCCTGCAACTGAAGGGATGGAGGAGAACAAAACTTGTGGCCCTGACCCCTTAACCAGTTTCCCCAAGGTTCTGGAAATAAAAGAAACTATCCAGTGAATAGCCAAAGATGGCTCTGACACATTGACTCAGCAAAAGCAGTAGAGCAAGAAAGCATTCAGTGGACTTTCTCACGGTCAGCTTGGCTGCTGTATCTCCTGTAGCAAATTATTTACATCTGCTGTGTTAGAGGGTAATGCAGGAGGCTATTTAGCAAGTCAGATGACCCTTGTGGGTATTGAAGATGAGCATCCAGAGCGCCAGACTCCAATCCTAGAAGACAGAGACCCTTACACCGAACAATGTCAGCCCACACTGAAGGACAACAGTCACCCAACCTCTGTCTGTAATAAGGATCTGGAAAATCTTCCACCTCTGCACTTTTACAGCAAATTTGTCAAGAGGTGTGCAGCTCCATCCTGCTCCCACAGATGCTCTTTCACCATCTCCCCTCCCAGAGAAACTAAAGGATGAGACCAACAAGGAGCCATCATAACTTACTTGTCCAGTTGTTTTGGGACTCAGAAATATCACCTGCCAGGTTGACAAAAGTCCATTCTATTTATGGAGGAACCACCTTCCACAAGACTCTTGGCTTTTCTAAAAATCTAACAGTATTACAAATCTAAAATGCATAAACATGTTTAAAATAAAAATATAAATTAAAAAAAGAAAAACAAAAATCAAGGCATTAGAATTGTGGAACAAGCCAAAACCTTTGACTCAGAAGACATCAACATTCTCCAGATTTTGAGTCCAAAAAAAAATAGGATGAACATTGACTGAAAACTCATTAATAGCATTATTATTTGACTGAAATGAAGAAGGAGCTAAGGTAATTCACGTCAAAGCTGAAATTACAGTGTGAACAAGATTACCTCAAACTAAAACATAACCCCTGGAGAGGAACAGCTATCGATAAAACGCTGCCTTAGCTCTCCGTTACTAGAAGAGCCCTCTGTGAAAACATGTCCAGCAAATCACACAAGACTTGTATAGCTGGCAGACCATAAGGATGGGAAAAGAGTGCACAACTCTGGACTGATAAAACATCAGAAGGGCCACTGTGATACTTCCCTGCTGTGCATAAGCATTTCACGTCAGTCCTGCTTATGACGACACCTTCACCTATTCATTGTATCTCATTATGTAAGTAATCTGCACAATATTCTCCAGCCACTCCAGTTTGAGAAGGTGTTTCATCTTTTAGTGCAGATTCCCTACCTGTCAAGAGTCTCATTACACCTCCCGTTCCCAAAAAACCCACTATGAAACTCTTGCAAAATTACTGATTCATGCTGATCTAAAAAATAAAACAAAGAGCATGCTTACCTTACCTTACTTTGCAATGATAAGTGGTGACGCATGCCATGTTGTATCACTGCAACAAGCCCTCTTGGGAACACTAGTCTTAACCCCATCTCTCAGCACAGATAACTGTGTCCTACTACACTAATGCAGGAGAAGGGTCAGTGTTTCCTTCAGTTAAGATTTCAGACTTGCATTTTATAAACAGAATAGAAGGAAAAAAGCTGGTTTTCACTTAACATTTTCAGGGGCTGAAACTGACAATTTCAAAAATTCAACTTATTTCAAGTTACTGCTTAAGGAAAATAAAAAAAAAAAAAAAAAAAATTACACACAGGTCCCTCCAAGACTTAAACCAAGTGGCTCATTCCAGCTTTTATTGGAATAATTACAACTAAAAGAAACATGGCACTTATATTTTCACACCAGGACAAGCATCATAGAGAGTAATAATCTACAAAGCTATAGCAATACAGTGGAAAAAAAAAATTAAATAAACCAAACCCAAAGCTTGCTGCAGACATTACAGCTCCTTCTATGTGGAAACCAGAGTTTTCAGGAGCACAGAGTGCAATGCAAAGGCAGCAACAGCATCATTCTATGGTGAGAGAACTGGGGGACTGTCACACCAAACATGGTATCACCTAATTGTGTCCTAAGCCAGAGTGAAAGCAGAAGGGGGGAAATGAGGGTGGGCTATTCATTTGGTTCACAGTCCTACTCAGTTCCTTTCTTCCAACATGGCAGGCAGTTAATTGCCTCCATTCAGACAATGACTGCACAGTCAATGAGCCATCTGGGCCTCCATTGCCTGCGCTGTCCATTCTGGGGCTGTCTGACTTATCTTCTCCAGCAGGTTGTTAACCTGGAAACACAATGACTGAATCTGCTTGTCCCAAGTTGGCAAAGCTTCACGAGCTGCAAAAGAAAAAAAACAAACATAGAAAACACAGTAAGTCTTAGCAATTCCCTTGCCTTTTCAACTGCAACCTTTCATTCTGCCACAGCCCTCATATACCTCACAGAGGAAGCCTTCCTTGCAGCTACATCATGCTTATTTCTGTATTCAAAAGCTACAATGATTTTGGCTGTCTGTTACAAGCCTAAGACCTACATTGCAAAGTAGAATTGCACAGAGAACTTCGTGGTGAACCTGCTCCTCCAAGGAGACTGATGGAATAAATTCACACTAGCCTGTGGGTAAGAGAAGGATGGGTGAAGTGTGCTCCTCCATTAAGGCAAGTTCTGCCACCTCCTGGCCACAACAAGACGCAGCAAGGTCGCTTTAGACAGAAGCGATACTAAGAAACTTACTTTCTTATCCTGTAAGGCAGCAACTCAAAACGGTCACTCTGAATGGTGCTAAAAAAATAAATTACTGTGGTCGAACTTACTCTCAAAATGAACAATTCCGTCAATCTGATCAATGAATCCATTCATGCGACCCTCAGTTATCATCTGAGAAGCTATTTTTTCTGCCTGAAAAAATAAAAGAAGATGTTAGAAACTTTTTCCATTCTGAAAGAAGTTAAAAATGATTAAGACTTAGCAGTCTTTATAGGTTTTTGAACATCTCCACACACTGGGAGAGAGGTGACCTAGAGACAACACTAATTATAAAATGATTAGACGTACTACCAGTGCCATCTAACTCCACTATTGTTCATTCCACAACATGTACGTTTCGTTCTCAGAAGATGTGCTAGATATTTGACCTTCCTTATAATATGGAGTATTTAATTATATCTTAATATTCAACTAATTTTCCTAATATTTACCACAGCTACTTTCTCATGTCTGTGATGCTCCTTGTTTTTAGAAGAGATGTAGAAAACTGATACCTTAGCAGCAGGGATCTCTAGTAATGCTCCAAGCTCTTCAAAAGTAATGTTGTTGTAAAGTTTGCTCGCAGATAGTAAGTTGTGTTCAATAACAGCTCTGTCCAAGATACTGGAACCTTATGGGTTAGATGAGGAAAAAAAGCCATTACTATAAGATTGAAATACTTTGTTTATAACACGTAGCAAGTGGGAAATGCTTTTTTTTTGCCCCAAGGGTTATGTGTACAGAAGGTCCAGATGCATCTGCCTTGCACCAGTGTTGTGCTAGGCAGAAGAAAGTAAACAAAAATAGATGGATGGCATGTAGCTGATTTTAAGACAGGTAGCTTAAACACTTTAATTTCTAGAATAATTAAGTGGAATACTTGGTTTTGCTACAAGACTCAACATCAGAATTGAGGGAGTTTGACCTCCTGTGATCAGTTCCTAGCTTGCCAAATGCAAAGACCATCACTTTTTTTAAATCATTACAGCTCTAAGGGGTACAATTAACCTCTCCCTTAATGCGACTGTAGGGCTGTTTTGCCAATTACTAGGCCTAGTACCAAGGACACAGCCAGCAGAAAAACAATCCAGTAAGCATATTCTATTGTACATAGAGGAGTCAGTATATAGGGGATCGCTGGGGGTACAAACAAGTCAGACAGATCACACATAATAGACATCAACGTCAGCGATCCCAGGAATGACACAGCACAACCAATAATGGAATGAATAAACAAAGACATAAGGTATCCCATAGAAAAAATGGGAGACAACCAAGTCAATAGGCTGATCATGTACGACAGAAGTAGCCCCATGTTGTCTCCCCACAAAGCCCGCGTTTGCAAATGTCAGACCTGACTGGGGCCCACTTGCAGGGAAAGTCAGGAGGTCCTTCCCCCACAGGAAAACTCTGCAAAGGGCATCTCCCTCATAGACAGACACTTCACCCTTCCTGCAAGTGGTCCCAGCTTTTATGCCCAAAGCAGGACACCTGGCACTCATTTACCCAATGCGGGGCACCTGGGGCTTGTTTACCCAAGGGCTTTCCTTACAAGGTCTGCTGCACCTTGGAGGAAAGCCAAAAGGCAAACTCATCCCCTCCTCTTAAAGGACCATGGGGACCACCCATATGTCAACCTTAATTCAGGGCTTGGGGTTCAGACCCCAGCACTTCAAGGGTGATAAACCTCATCCAATTTCTCTGTTCTTAATTTAAAAATTGAACTTACTTGCCCCTTAACCTCTAATTGAAGATAAACATATTATTAAATACCAACTAACCTGCATCTTTAACTTATACAGATAAACAGGCCAGGTTATAAATAGACAACAAACTGATGCAAGTAAAGTACTGCAGCTTACTGTTAGTAAGTACTTTTAACCAGCTTTCATTTCTGTTATTATACAGTTGTTTATTTTTCCTTAATCAACAAGTATTGTTCACTATGAAAGTATTCCTGATTAAGAGGTATTTCACACTTACGTATTTTTACACTTCAGTATTCTTCTACTTCAGAAAATTGAGACTAGTGTGTTTAGGATTCCAGTGAAGTCATTACTTCATATTATTTCTCACTGTTTAGAAGTTCCAGGAAGAATAGAGCTAATAAGATGTCAGTGAGATGGACTAGAAAACTACTTGGACACAGTGTGAGGTCCAAGTCATCCCCTCACTGTCTGTCATCTTCCTGTCGAGTCAGGTAGCACTTCAAATACATTTATCAATCACACAGACCATTTACAACCTACATGCATGTCATGTGTTCCTAGGCATCCTACTTATAAGAGTGCCTTAGAACTGGAAAAGCTCAAAAGGATAGAGACAAGGTATGAGGCAAGGTTAGAAATACTGGGAGGTTGTCAGTGGAGAGAACTGTACACAGACAGAGAAACAAAACTTTTACTAGTTATCTTCTAGAAGAGTATTTCAAAAGCTTAATAGTCAATCAGAAAGATAAACTGTGACTGAGAAGTTTTACTAATAAACTATACTCTTGAGGGTAATATGCTGGGAAATAATTTTAAAATAATCATATAAACAATACTCAATTCTTTTCCATCACGCTTCTTGACTGCATTGGGTAAATCTAACTCCTATGCATGAACACATAGCATTACGAGGCTTTAGAGAAATATGTACCATCAGCTGTAGTTGCTTTCTGGTGAGGCATTAGCATAGCTGCAAATTCTTGCAGTTGATTTCCACGGATAATTCTGTCGAGATACATTTTCTCCAAGATCCCATAGGCCGCAAGCTGCTGGCATCTCTCATCCTTGAAGAGTGTAGCAAGCATGCGAGAACGCTGTTGTCCTAGGAGAGTCAAGAAGAATCCTCATAAATGATCACCAAAGCATTGAGTATTTAGAGGTAAACAACAGAACGTTATCAGCTTTTTTTCTCAATACATGCAATTAATCAACAAAGCTCTACCAAAGAAGGAACTAGGTTGTGCACAGTTCCAGAAAAATGTTTGCCACTATCTTTTGCATCCTTAGTGAAAATGCCACCTTATCACTGGCAAAGAAACAGAACTACTCCAACTCAGAGTTAACAGTATGCCAACAGGCAATTTTGAGACCATGTTCATAATTTTGAATTCCTTACCCAATCTTAGTGACAAGATCCCTACCCACAAGTAATAAGCAAGTTGACTTGCTTTGGGGGATATGAAATACCTATGCTGGGTCTTTTACACAAAAATATAACATGTATTTTACCTGCTGATGCCAAAATAGTACAATGCAAAGCATGCTTCAGTGCCTCCAATCGCTCAGTTTCATGGACTATGCTCTTATAGGACAGCTCATTGTATCTTTGGGCAGCCTCAATGAACTTTCTTCTGTAATCAAGAACTCGAGCATAGCAAACCTAAAAAGAAAGTATGTCTCAGAAAAAGAAAACTAACAGTGGTAGCTGCATAACACAGGTGTGTGTAAAATGCCACATTATCAAGTGACAGCTCCCATAAATATTGCTCTTCTGCACCCTAGAGAAATCTGTGTCCTCAAACGATAGCTTGACTTGGAAAGCCCTTACTGATGTATCATGGAAAGCAATCAAAAGTGCATTTCCCAGCACTATTCACGTGTTAAACATTGCAAATGTCTAAATCCCAGAAACTACGTAAATGAAATATTGTACAGATTATATTGTATTTATGCAAGCTTCCCCTGCACTACTGACATTGACAGCTAGCACTTAGATAGCAATTTATGTGTTTCAAGTGTTTGCTTTTCCCTTTCAACACTGTAACAGCATTTGATATTTCTTGTCTTCCTTCCTTTGTGCTTTTCTAATGCTTACAGAAAATATTTACACTTCCAACTAAGTGCACGCTTTAAAACATAGCATGAGTGGAGGAAAAAAGGGAAAACAAACAAAGCAAAACCACCACGCTCTGAGTTACAGCTCATGGTATATCTGCTTTGTGTTGTAGAATTGTAAACACCACCGCACTTGATTGGTACTGTCACATAGTTATCACTGCTCATCTCAGTTACTAAAATGGTTTGAGAAATTAGCGTATGAACTATGTACACAGTAAACCCACAAGTAAGCCAAAAGGTCAGCAGCTGCTATACTACTTGAGACTTAAGGCTACTTTTATGTGTGGGACTTACTATTTAATTGCTGTTGGGGGAGGAAGGGGCTTCTGTTGTCCCTACTATTGGACGTGATTTTTTTCCCTCCTTAGATTTACAGATGACGGTAGAGGCAATATTTTCAACAATATTTCAAATATTTCGAAGCCTAAGTTTTATCTTCAATCAGTAAAGGTGGCATTCAAGGACCCTTTACAGACTTACTTCCAAATCACAAAGAACGAGCTGTTTAATTATTGCTAAGATGTGTCGAAAAAACCCCCACATTTATAAGCTTTTCCTTTTGTCTCTTTTCTCATTATAAAAGTTTAATGGCATTCATTGCATAAAAACATCTCAATGTGGAATCATCTCCCTTTAGACAGAGAAAGCAATAAAGCAAGTTAGACAACCTTATAATGGATTTGCAGCTGTTCATTAGTTGATTCATTCTGAAGGAGGGAAGCTCGATTAATGTAAGCTTCTGCTTGAACTGGGTCATCATCCTCCAGATACAGCCTGGCAATTTTCAGGTAGGTCTCCAGTTTATAATCTACATTGTATTGTCTGTAGAGGAATAAAAAAGCAAATGCTCAGAGCTGCTCCACAACTACCCTTGTTCTTAGCTGTTCCAAACATATGATTCTTAAGCACTTGGCAATGTTTGCTTTACTCTGCTTTCTTCTTCCCTAATGCCAAAAATTAGAGCTCTCTGTTCAGCGTAAGAAAATTTGAGATGAATACCAATATAGAACTGGCTCCTAGAAACACCAGAAGAAATAACGCTGTCCACCAAGACACAAATATACACCCTAATAATCTCTTTTTAGTGGATTGGAAGTTTGCCATAAACAGTTAGCCACTTGAGTTAGAAGCAAACTTGCAGTGGAACAAATAGGTGCTAAGTAGGCAAAACCTGCAGCAATTCCTTCTACGTGTATAACAGAGAATGAGGACAGAAAGAACAGCCAGAGAAAAGTAACAGTAAGTGTTCTAGACTTTAAAGAAAAAAAAAAAACACACCACAAAACCACAATCCAACAAAACCCCACCAAAAAATCTCAACCATATTTGTTAATATCAAATTTCAAACTATGTCTTCATTTTCAACTGTAAAGGTGAACACATGAAAGAACTACCACCATTCAGGAACCTTTCAGCATCCTTTAGAAGCATCTTCGTAAAACACTATCAGAAAAGCCGTTTATCAATAAGAGTAACAAACAGTGCAAAACTTCTGATGCAGTATTTTAACCCACTAAATTGTTTTTTTGTATAGTCATCAAGCTATACTTTTGTCATCTGGCAGTAGTATGGCCTGAACTACTGAAACTCTGGGAAAACATGCAACTCCAAAATTCTCACTCACTGCTCTAGTGAAGTGCAAAGGGAGCAAGTACATTTAACAACACAGAACTGTCTCTGGCACAGTACTTACTTTTGCCCTGTTTCCAAAGGGATCCCCACCAATACTTGTGCTGCATTTCTCCAGTCTTCTTCTTTCTCATAGATTGATGCAAGATGTTGCCTTATTGAAGCAACCTAAACAATAATAAATTCAATAGCAAATGCTATAGAAGTTGAATGGTTCTGTATTAATTTTCACAATATTTGTTCTTGTTCGTGTATCCCTTCAACTGATACCCCAGTTTCACAGACACGACAACCTGCAGGCAACTCTCCCCACGCAAGAAGTCCTACGTAGGACTCCTGGATTAGGCTTTAATGCCAAGATTTTTAAATATGAGTGCCAATTTAAAGCATTTCCACTTAAGCTTGTGACAAGATAAAAGGAGTTTATCTTCAGGGAGCAATAAGTAGTAATCTTTTATAAAGCTTTTAAAAAGATGAAATGAGGCTTTCAAGAACTGGAGCACCAAGATTCACAAGTCATTTCTTACAGTTACACCTCATATCATCCCTGAGATGTGAATAAACTATTATTAGATCCTAATGCAGAAACTTCTACTTTTGTAGAGCAGCTGTCAGCACGTAAAATATCAGCACTTAAAATCTGGGTTTTATAAGCAGAAGTGTGGTTAAAAAAAAAAAAAAAAGAAATAATCTGATGTCTTGGATTTAATTTATGCATAATCATTATAACATATAGGCAAGCACGTTCAGTAAAGACTTAGACTAAAAGCTGCTTAAAAAGACAAAAGATAAGCAAACACAAATCATGACAGAAACTGCCTTGCTTCTCAAATACTAGATCTTGAAGGCATTTGGTATTAACATCTCCTCTAAGAACTCTCAGTTACAACAAAATATTCATACAACAAAACCAAGAACTCAATTGAAAAAGAACTGCAGCACATTCAGTAGTTAACTAGAATTGGGATTTCAAGAAAACATTTTTTTCCTCCTAAAATACACAAACAGAGACATATTTATTTTGAAACAAAATCTATTTGTCAAGATGCTTTTCTCTTTACATCATCTGCCTGTTCCATTAGTTGGGTAAGATGCAATACAATGAGTAGCAGTCTGTCTCTTGACAGTACCTCCAGTAGCTCAAGTATTGCTTCATCGCAAGAAACCGTTTTCTGGTAGCAGAGGAATTACATGCCCAGCATCCTGATGAAGAGATGAAGTCTGTATTCTTTGCACAGACCTAAATCCTCTCTGCATTTAGCTCAGGTTTTGCACGTACAGGAATACAAAACTTAACTCTAAGTAGAAGTATCTGCTTCAAATAGCTTTTTAAAAGACTTAAAATAGTCAGTAGATAAGGGACAAAAAACCCAAAGCTAAGCCCGCAAACCAAAAAGCCATTGTCATTGATCTCTCACCTGCTCTTCAAATGAAATAACTCTAGGCTGTATCTTTTCCAAGGTGAAATGGTAAATTTCTTTGGCCGTGCTGTCAGGAAGACTTGGAAGATGGGTACAGAAATCTGTCAGTAGCTGACGCGAGATCACTAGACTGACATTCTCATTCACCACTGGTTCAGAGACCCATGGAAGAAAAACACAAGATGGATGCAGTGTTTGTCAGTACCTTCCCTGTAAGTGATCATTTGCTTTTATATTAAATTTGAATATTTCAAGTTTTCGGAAGTGAAGGGGTTTTTTTTCTTTGTTTTTAAAAGGTGATTTTTTTTCTCTCAGAAACAGTTTGTTTACACTAGAGGTCACCAGAGTTCTAACCCCTGACAGATAATGAATTTCTCACTTTGATTTATAGTTTAGAGAGTTGTTTCATTCTGAATCACTGTTCTCGGTTGCTGAAACATCTTGGACAAAGTAAAGCCTCTAGGCTAAATTTCACTAAGTTCATTCTCAACTTAAAAAAATTACAACAGGTATAATTTATAGAGGTATTCAGTAAGTCAAACATCTAATACAACACAAAACCCCGCTAACCATTTCTTCTTGACAGTTTTCCAAACTAACTTGAGATGGAGGAAGAAGGGGGTTGTTAATTTAAATACTGCTTGGCATTCAGTATCAATTTTAGCATTCAACAGAGACTACTTCTATGTTTTCACCTTCTGACACTGTCACACCAACAGGTTGGAAACTTGTAATAACTTACTAAGCTTACAAGTCCATCCTCCCTTAACTACTGAATGTGGTGAGGATGGTTTCTCTTCTAGTAGTGTTTGAGATCCAACAGAACCAAAATATCATGTATTTACGTAGCCTCATGTAAAGCTAACAAATACGCAATCCCACAGACCTCCGGCCTTCACTCAGTGTGCAACCAATTATACCAGATGCACTTACTTGCTTCTACAAAAGCTTTCAAAGCTTCAAGTTGTTCTACACCCGACAGCTGAATGGCTTTTTCCAATATTTGACGATATCTGTCCACAGATTAAAAAAAATAAAATAATCATTCATAGGGTACATTTTTCACAAACAAGTTCTGTTTCTCTGCTTATTTTCTATGTCAGAGCCTTACTAGTGCTTATATTTTCTATACCTTTGAGGTGGCAATTTTCCAAAATGTTTGTGCTCAAATATCAGGAACACCTGGAGTTGGTATCTGGCTCTTTTTAAATCCCAGAAGTAGATTCTAAGATAACATAGCTCATAATTTTGCTACCTGTGAATATGTGTGCAATTCTGAAGGTTTAAAATTTAAAAAAAAAAACCCACAACACATCCCTAGGATAGTGCACAGAAAAAGTAATAAAAATTATATAGCTCTTGGATTAAGATTAATAAAGTTAGTCATATGTTCAAAATGCCATATTCAATGAGACTCACAGTGTTGGCAGTAGAAGGCAAATAACATGTTATGGCTCATGAAATAAGCACAGGCACAGACTACGCATTTTTAAGTGTTTATTCCTGCAAAAATAGCAACTCCAGTTTCCATGCTTCATAAAGCTAATTAAACTTTGCCTGGGCCATAACCTCAGCGTGTTCAATACTGCTGAAGCACGGCATTCACATTGAAGCCACATTCTGAGGGGAACATTTCTGAGATTTTCCACGAAACTCCTAAAAACGAAGCAACTTCTCTAGAAAATCAGCACCTGCACTGGGACTCGAAGAATTTCAGTTGACTGACCGGTGTCTGGACCGAACCCTCGGAGGGGAGAAAACCTGTATGATATGTTGTACTGTGAGCAGCTTAAACGGCCCGGTCTGCCACGCAAAACACCCAGCTAATGGAAATAATAGCGATGATCATAATGGAGCTGCTGACATACTTACAGCAGCCGAGGAAAATTAATTCCCCGACCCATGAATTTCGCGCAGCCGAACTCCGAGGCAAAGGGCTAAGGCCCCGCGCGGAAACCTGCGCTAGGACACCGCTAGCACAGAGTGAGACGTAATCAGAAACGAAAAGTAAATTTAAAATGACAAAAAAAAAAAAAAACCAAAACAGCGAGGTGGTGAAATCTTTCTTTCCTTCTACTTTTTATTTAAAGAGGCGCGGCCGCTGGGCACGAGCCGCGCCGCCCGCCCCGGGCCCGGCAGCCACCCATCCCTCCCCCCAGCCGTCGTAATCCCAGCGGCCGCTCACCCGCCTCGCCCCGGCATGGGGAGGCCGGTATCGACACTCACTTGCCCGCCAGGTCCTTGTGAGAGCCGCTGGAGTTCATCAGCTGCGCCAGGTCCTGCCTCACCGCGGCTGCCATCTTCGCCGACCCGCCGCTGTCCGCCCGGCGCGCGCCACAGACCTCCTCCCTACCATAGAGCCGCGCCGCCGGCAGGCTAGAGGGGCCGCCGCGCGGCAGGGTCACGTGGCGAGGAGCGCCCGCGCGGGCAGAGCTCGGCCACAAGGATAAATGTCGGGCGGGCCCCGCGCACACCTTCCCCCCGGGGCGGCACGTGTAAAGATAGATACGTACAGACCGGCGTGTGGAGGCGTGCGCCGGTCCGCGACCTCAACACGGGACACGGCTGGGTCCTCCTCGAATGGCGCGCGCGGCCCCGGAAGCAGGCGGCCCAGCGCGGAGGGGCGGGCCCGGAAGCGCGGCGCGCTGCGCCGGCGGTTGCCAGGGCGGCGCGGCGCAGTATTATGGGATGCGGCGGGGGAATGGCGCGGGGCGCGTGATTTTGAACAAACACGGCGGCTTCATCGCGGGCGCTGCCGCCGCACGGCCGCCGGGCGCGGTAGCGGAGGGGAGGGGGGCCAGTGGCGGCGCGAGGCGCGGAGGACGTGAGGTGACGGCGGCGGAGAGAGGCAACGGTGGCGACGGCGGCGGTGGAGGAGGAAGAGCGCCCGCCCGCCCGGTGAGTGCGAGGGGCGGGAAAGCGGCGCCGGGAGGTCGAAGAAAGGGGTGCGGGCACGACACTGGCCCTGCGGCGGGAGGGAGCGGCGGAGCGCTGACAGCCGCCTCCCGCCGACAAGGCACAGGCCCAGCCCCGCTGAGCGCGCTCCCCGCGGCGGGGCGGGCTCCTGGGCAAACCCCACCGACCTCCCCGGGCTTGCGGGGACAGCCGTACCGGTCGCCCCTCCGCCGCGGGGAATGCCCCTTCGGCGGGTCTCCTCAGCGCCGCTCGCCGAGATCAGCGCCTAAAGCTGCAGTGTGGCGCTGGGGTTAAAATGGACCCGGGGAGCGGCGGGGGGCCGCCGGCTGGGCTTCCTTCTTGGACCGGGGGTCTGTGCGTGACCGACCGCCGCCCCGTCCGGAAGCAATTGGGGTTTGGCGGCGGGGCAGCGCGGGGGGGGGGCGCCCTACGGGCGAGGCGGGGCGGGGCGGCCGGGCGGCGCGGCGGGGGCAGGTGCGGCGGGGGCGGGCCGCGGGGGGCGGCAGTGACGAGGTGAAAATGGCGGATCTTTCGAAATACGGTGGCGGCCGAAATACGGTGAGGTGAGGCCTCGGGGGCCGCGCGGGGGTAACACTCGCGGGGAGCGGGGGGTGGCGGCCGCTGCCGGCGTCGCGCGGTGCCAGCGGTGGCGGCCGTTTAGGGCTCGTCTCGCTGGGCCTGGGGCCCGGCGGGGCCCGGCTGCTCTGGGCCACGGGACACCGCATCGGGCGGTGGGGAGCCCTCGGGATCGGACAAGTCTTGGGCCCCCGGCTGTGACAGCAGCGGGGCGCGGTGGCGGCTGGCTTAGGCCCGGGGACGCTCTCCTCGCCAAACTTGCCGGTATGGGCCGCCGGAGGGGACCGGGCTGCCCCCTGAGGACCTGCCGGGGCCGCGTCGGTCTTGGTCCGGGGTGAGGATGTCCCACCTTTGTCTGCGGGGGTGCTCGCTCGGGCTCGGCCCTGCGGAGCAGAGTGCAGTGGAAACGGCTTACGGGGGTTTTCCACACTACTTTGACTCGCTCAAGTGCGAGGGCGTACCTGTGCCTTCAGCGTGCTGCTGTGTGGCCGCGGACAGCCTCTGAGCTCGAAGTGAATTTAGCTGAACCATCTTCTGGGATAGTCCCAGCTTCTCTCTTCATCGCTCTTGCTCGGTACAAGGTATATGGGTGGTCAGAATGTGTTATTAATTCCTTATGGCCTTGACTTTGAAGCACGTTGTGTACTAATTATATAACGTTTGGTATGGAGGTTTTGAGTTCTGGAAAGCACTGCGGCATTGAGAGCATGTGAAACTGTCCGCTGGAACACAGTGTGAACAGGAGGAAAGCTCTCGGACTTAAGACTTCAAGTGAAGAAAGAACAGGTATTTAAATGATCGTCAAGTTCATCCTTCTGAATGGTTGCTTGAAATGTGTTACAGTTATTGTAGAAAATACTGAATATAGAAAAATAATTTAGAATATTCTTTGTAATGTTTACATAAAGCTGGCGATAGCAGGCAGTGCCTTGTGTGTGTGTGGTTAGCTTATTCACAATAGCTTTTTGGCCTATTGGAGACAAGAAGAATAGCAGGTTATCAGCTGAGAATGTTTCTTCTGCCAGGGGAATCCTTTCATAAAATAAAACGCATTAGAGACATCTCATACATTGGGATATATTTTATTTTAGGTTTTGAAAAGCAGCCAAAGCCCCTTAGATTCTTTTCCCATAGACTTGTTTGAAAAATAACATGGGGAAAATAAAAAGTAAGGTAGATTGCAAGTGTGCGATTTGATGTTGTCTAGGGTTAGCCAGTACTCAGGGCTAAACCGTAGCAGTTAGTATATCACCCAAGATGCCCTCCCCGGATGGGAAGGAGATTTGGTGGAAAAAAGGAAAAGGCACGCGAGCTGAAGTATAAACAGATTTAATAGAATGACAAAACTGAAACAACAATCAACACAAAGCATAAAAGGTTCTACTCAGCCTGGTTCAATGCTGACAGCAGGACAGCTGACAGGAGAGCACCTCCAGCAAGGAGCTTCAGGGAGAGGAAGAGGAACTCCACCCTTACTGAGCTCCCTCCTTTTATAATGAGCATGATGAAGTGGTATGGGATACACCTGTGAGTCAGCTGCCTTCACTGGATCTCCCAGCTGACTTGGGGCTGCTCATGGCCTGCCTGCATGGCTGGCCCATGGGGCTGTGCCTGGGGAACCAGGACAGATGTCTGCTTCAGCAACAAATTGTGCTTCCTTATCTGTCACTTCGTCTGCTTTGTGCTTCTATTCCCTTCATGTGCTATAGAGGTAGTGCTTTCTTTACATGCTGCTAGAAGCACACCTTAATGTCTTAGAGGATTTGTATACTACAGTGGTAAAATTCATAACAAGTACCTGGGAGACAAACTCATGGTTGGTTGTTTTTTCGTTCTTAGCTGCAGAAGCTCCCAATAAGAAACAGAAAATGTTTCTTGAACTCTTGATTCAAGGGTTTATATTTTGCCAGGCTTTCCATTTGAGTAGCTTGGTCTCAGTAGTTGCTTGGAAAACCAGTAAGCAGCACGTGGCTTTCAGTACAGCCTGTGACGAGGCTTGCTCACTTGACAACATTAGAAAACATAAAAGTTTTTCTTGCATGAGAAAGAACAAGACTGCTGGAATAATCCCTTGATTAATGATGGGGGTGCACAGCAACATGATGCAAGAGATTGAGGTTTCTCACGTTCCAGATCCGGATGTAGATTAGTGGCTCCTTAACTCTTCCAACTTGTGTGTTGTTCCCCTTCACAAGCTGTACTTCTGCAATCAAACATATTGCTACCCACATGAGGATTATGCCTTCTTAGTTTTGGGCTCTTCTCTGATCTGTTGTATGAGTTCTGGGTACATACCCAATCCTCATTTCTATGGTTTGTTTTTTTTCCTCCTTTGGAGAAACAGCAGTTTCTGCTATGGACTCAAGATGTGTATCTGAAGAATGTTTTAGAAACATCTTTAGATGAATCAGTTTTATCTGTGAAAAGTTTTTTGGGATATTTTGTTTGGATTTTAATATCTTTTTTTCTCAAAAAGTTCCCAGTGGTTTCAGGTCTGCCTACATAGCTTAATCTGCTGTCCCCTCCAAATATTTGAATGAAACAGGAGGCACAATCTGCAAACAAGTAAAAGCTTTCTGTTTTAAGATCTAGTTAATTGCTAATATTGTAGTGTCTGGGTAGAGCTTTCCTAATAGCTTTTGTAGTTTTGTACTTGATTTCAATGTTTTTTTCTAAGGGTTAACTGATACAGTGTCCAACATGAAGTGTACATGCTGATACTCAGCCTTGTCCTTAGAAGCCACAGAAGGAGCAGGAGGCCAAGAGGGAGCCCCAGGAAGAGGGACTCCCCACCCTCAGTAAACTTCTTCATTTTGTAATGAGCTTGATGTCAGTGGGATACACCTGTCAGTCAGCTTGGGTCAGATGCCCTGACTGGATCTCCTAGCTGGCTCAGGGCTACTCATGGCCTGCCTGCCATTGCCTGTGGGTCTACCCCAGGAAACCAGGACACATGCTATAAGCCCATGAGCACTTGTTGCTGCTTTGCTGGTGAGGAAGGCTCTGCTCTTCCCTGGCAGCTTCTTCCTCTTCCATGCTTTCCCCTTCTCTTGTCCTTGATAAGCACACGTAGACCACAGTTAAAGACTGATCTGCATTAAAACTAACCTGGCTTTTCTTCTAGGTTGGAGTGAATCTACACAAAATGGCCCAATGTAGTCTAGTGTGCTGCAACCACTGAAAGAGTTGGTTATACTCTTCCCCTTCCTTCTGTGCAGGGAGTATAAATACCAAGTATAAAAGCTGGGAGGGGAGGGAGGTTTCTGGATTTCACCAGCCATTTGACTCAGCTGGATTGTTGACTGTGGTGCACCTCCTTGGTGCTCATAGTCTTTGAACTGAGCTGTGTCAGCATGCTGACCCACCAGAATTTCCTCACTGCTTTGTGGAGTAGTTTTCTTCCTGAGTTAAACAGCAGCAACAGCAACATGGAGAAAGTGAGGCTGTGACAGCCCACAGTTTGGTTTGGATGGCTAGCTTTAACCCAGCTTGCTTCCTTCATCTGGGCTGCCCTTGCAGCTGCATAAACATTTGCTAGCACAAGGAGGAGGGAAAATGTTTCTATCAAAATGAATAGACAGATGCCGAAGGAGGACAGGAGAGCTTTAACAGTACAGCTGGCTTAATACACACAGGGAAGCTGAGTATAAGCACTGTGTGGTCAAAGCAGCAAAGGATGCTACTTGAAATAACAGTGCAATAAAGATAGGATGTTTTTCACAGTAAATCTGAAAAAAAAAAAATAGCAAGTGCTTGTTTTATCAGTATGTAATTATTAGCTTGACAGATAAAGTTTTTTAGCTGTTGGTTTTCCTTTGAAATTAATAATGGAGGCTTAAATTACGCAGAACTTGCCAAGGGAAGAAGGTTCTTCTTAGAACTGGTATGTGGGCAAGTGGTTGGTTTGTTTGGGTTTTTTCCTCCAGCCATTCTTAAGAAGAAAACAGCTAGCACCTCTATTATAAACATGGCAGTGGTGACATGAGCTTAGTCTCTCTTCCCATGAAAAAAGAAAGCAAACGCTTAAGAACCTTAACTGTAATATAAAACTCTCATGTCCGTGTCACTTGATAACTGTTTCTTTAAATGTGTAAGAGTTGCTAATTTGTGTACCTTGCCCATTCCTCTGAGTTGTATATATGGTGTGTCACGTAGGGAGTGTTCACTTAACAGTATGTAGAGTAATGGGAAGGGAATGGTGTGCGTTGGTCGAGTGAATTATGGTTGCCTTGGGAACTATTATTTGAATTTTGCAGCTATAGATGGTTAAACTTGTGCTGAAGAACACCTGATATTTTTTTAGTATTCCTTCTAACTGATGAAAAAAGACTGGATACTTATGCTAGTTAAGTATCCAGCGTTTGATAAGGAGTACAATTAGATGTTTTTTCCTTACTGTAGTTTACCATTGGTATTGTCTTTGACAAGTCTAGAACCATGATCTTCTGGGAAGCGTGCAAACTGCCTCCGTGTCTTGCATTCTGTAGAGAATGGAAATTTTGTCTGTTCCACATGCATATTTTGTTAGCGTGTTAAAACGATTTGCTTTCACTCTGCTGTTTTGTATGCAAACGTGGTGAGTTTGCAGTCTTAGATGATTAATTTTTCCACTTACCTTTGTTAATCATAGCTTTCTTAAAGATTAATCTTATTTTGGTGTAATGACATGTATTTTTTTTAAGACAATCTCTAGCTCAGCAAGCTTAAACAAAAGACTTGGTTGAAAAAATGCAACACTGAGTGATTTTGTAATTCTTTGCTTTACAACAAAACAAACCTTTCACTTTTTAGAGAGAAAACATAGTGTGTTAGCCAGAGGAAGAAAATGGGGAATGCGTAAAATGAATTGCACTATTTTACCCAATATTGAAACATTAGCAAAATTGAAGGATGGCAATTAATGAGGAGAATTGTAGTACAGTAAGCCTACGTGGAGTTGTGGTGTTTCATTTGATAATATGCCAGCAGTGTGGGATGAATCTTGGGTATGCATGTGCTTCTGTGAAGGCTTTGCTAGCAAATGAGAGAAAACATGTCCAGTGTCAAGAGTTTCTTAAGAACTGCATTTCCTATCTTCTTTGTGAATTTCAGTTGCCTCCAATAGTTGATGTGTGCTTGTATGTACTTGGCAAAAAGGGATGGGAGAACATGGCAAACAAGGGAATGAACTAGCATGTTCTTTATTTTGTTTTGGTTATAAAATGATCCAATAAAATTATTTGTTTTTCTAATATTATTTTTTTTTTCCCCCTTGCAGTCAACTTAGGCAAACAAGTGACCTTCACTTTCTTAACCGTAGCTTGTTTCAGCTTTGCATAGGTAGGTGTTCTATGTCACTTGCACTAGCAAGCAGTCAGGAATCTGTGGGAACTATGACCCTTGTGTTTTTATGTAGTGTGTTAATGGGTTAATGTCCGGAACATTAAATGAAGAGTGGGGTTTTCCCGCTTGCAGAGAATAGTTCTGGTGCCAGTGTGGCGAACTGGAGGCAGCAGGGGGACCAATAAGGCTGTAGTCAATTTAGTGTCTACAATGATATTAGCAAACTTATGTTTCCCGTGAAGAAAAAAGTTGACAATTGCATATGAGCTATGAATTCTCCCAGGAGAGAAGCAGAAAACATGAGAGAGGCTATTTGTCACTTTTTACCATTGCTACTGGAATGACTGGGAAAAACAAGAGCTCATTCTCTCTGTTGAATGGAAATGTGAGTTTTGGTGTTATGTCAGCAAAAAGACATAGTTGATTAAAAAGCTTTGACAAGTTGGTTGTCCTAGATTCGTAACAAAAATTCTTAATGACACTGTTATAATGAGTTTTTAAATCTGCTTCTGCTTCTAATATTTGTTTGTGGCTGCAAAATAAGCTTTGTACCTGGAAGAGAGTTATCATAGAATGTTTTAGGTTGGAAGGGACCTCTAAGATTGTCTAGTTCCAACTCCCTTGCCAGGGGCAGGGACACCTCCCACTAGACCAGGTTGCTCAAAGCCCCGTCTAACCTGGCCTTGAACCTTGAACCTCAAGGAAGGGGCATTATCTCTTAGTTGGTCAGGTAATAAGAACCTAGACAATGCAGCTACTACACAGTTGTGCACAAACTCATCCCATAGTCACTTATAAGTTGTATTGCTTCTGCTCAGTTGGTCTTGATAAACTGTACAGTTTGACACAGAGCTGTTCAGGTGTATGTCCCAAGCTGAATTCTGGGGGAACTTGCTGAGGTGCATCCAGCTCACTATGGGTACATTGTGCTTTAATGCAGTGTAGTGATCGATTAGGACAGCTGAATCACAGCAGATAACCTGCCAAGGCTACAGGTCAACTTCAGTGTCCTGTCATATATAGCAACAATATTAATCTCCAACCCCCAAAATTATAAATGGACAATTGGCAAAAGTGTCTTTTTTGTATACAAACGTGTCTTGGATGTGGTAAAGAGGGAAGCTATGAGCTAGGTGATCTTGTAACATAAAAAACCCCCAACAAAACAAACCATTTTTTTCCATGGAGAAACACAAGGCTTTGTATGTAGTTGTTTCTTCTCTTATTAATTAGAAGAATGAGATGAACCTTCTGGATCCATTTCAGTTCAGACAGTGTAGTGGTGACTTGTCCAATTGGTGGCAGAGCATGTTTGCCATGGAAGTCAAATTGGGAAGGGTATCCTATAAGGACAGAAAGGGATATGTTGAGCAGTATGGAGACTGCATGCGAAGAACTCTTTCTTTCAGATGGCTTTGGTATGCTGTCTGGAATAAAGATTAAGATACAGTAAATATCTTTCTGTGTCACTTTCAGGATGTTGAAAACAAAGGTTATAAGAGATAATGCGTGGTCCTAGTCACTAAAATGCTTCTCTCTGACTAGTCCTGTATATAAGAATTTTTGGGGGGGCATGTTTATCCAAAAGGTTAACTGTTGATTTTCTTATGTACACCTAATGAAACTTACCAACTTCTGTTTCAAAAGCTCTTTAACCTGTTGTGTTATGATAAATGAGACTTCAGAGGTCTGAGAAACCTGCATTTGCAGTGGCCTATGTGGTTCTGAAGCAGATATGAAGATTTCACTGAAATTCCCATTTCTCCTTTTGAATTGATCTCTTGACTCAAAATATTAATGTAGAATTTCATTCCACAAAAGACAGCTACTGTACCTTCCTGATTATTTAAATGAGTTTTCTTCAAAAGGAATACATAGGTGTTTTATCTAGAGATTAAAGTGGGAGGGACGAGGTAATAGTGTTTTTTGACATCTGAATCAGATCACGTTTTGCCTCCAGCCAAGCTATTTGTCTTCAGCTCAGTACTTCTGCAAGTAAATATATTCTGTACTTGTTAAGTGTTGTCATGTTTAAGGCTGGTAGAGCTGCATGTTTTCTGGTGAATCACTGCAATATAACTGTTTGTTAAGCTATTTTTGCTTTTCTTTCAATGCTCCGTTCTACTCAAAAATGAAGGAAGCCAAGTTAGATGTCTAGGATAAGTTAAAAAAACAATTGGGGCCATAACAGCTTTCACTGATGTCCAAATCTTGACAGCACTACACTGAAAGAATTGCAGTTTATGGTCTTAGATTTTTATCTCGTTTTCATCTCTCTGTTCTTCTAACTTTGAAAAGAATCATAAGATTGCATAAGAAGCATAAGGAATTAAATTTTTAGGACTAAATGCACGTTAGCATATTTTTCCAAATACCCCAATTAAATCAGCGTTGTGTGTGGTTTTGTTTCGATTAGAATAAACTTAGTGTATTGTACCTTCTGACTCTGGGTAGCACTGCTGAACTATACGTGTAACACACCACATTGCGCTTCCTGATTTGCAGTCTTAATAAAATTGGTAGGCTACAACTTTGTTGTGATGAACCTTTGCTCATAAATACAGTGCTGAAATGCACTCTTGCTGAAATTGCTGGCAGCAAGCCTAATCTTAAAAGGTGCCCAGTATGATAACTCTTGTTAAAAGTCTGTGGTGAACTTGATATCAAGCCTATGATGGCAGTTTTCATGCTTGTTTTAAGAGTGTTCATGGTGTGATATCACTGTATGTTCTGTAACCTGTTCTGTAGTGCTCTATGTTCTTCTGTAACCCTATGTTCAAGAGGCATCTAGAATTTGGAAAGCAAGAACTTTATTTCAAGCTGTATTTATTCGGTCTTTTTGAAAAGACTGAAACCTGTGTGTTTGGGGCCTAATGATAAGCACTCTTGACATTTGTTAAGGTTTTGGTGTTGTTTTTTTTCAGTCAAGCTAGGGTGACTACATATATATTTGTTTTAACTTCAGATTCTTAATGCTTTAACATTGGCCTCCCAAACACTGCAGAAAATAAAATAATTTGAAGTTATTTTAGAGATTATTTCTTTTGGTCTCACCGCAAAGATTGCGTAGAACATAATGTTAGAAATGATTCATTAAATGTGAAGTCCCTGGAATCTACAAACCCAAATATTGGATTCTTCATGGCAGTGAATGCCTTCACAATGTGTTTAATGATCATAACACCTGTGCAGTTTTGTTTTTCAGCTTTTGTGCTACTGTATGTTGTGAAAATGACTGAAACTGACATGCAAACTGAGGGAAGGGTGAAGGGAAATATTCTGATTCTTGGTTTCTATTTTATTTTTAGTTTGCATGAAGCTCTGCTTGACATTGTTTCCAGTTACAGCAACCAAACTGAACTTCTTTGAAATGTTCTGCTGCAATGAATGTTATTCCAGTTCTTTCCTGGAATGTTGCTGTAAGGTGTGTGCTAAACAAGCAGTGTTTGAGACTTTAACCTTACCATGATAAAGCAACCTTCAACACTCCTCTTTAAGAGAAAATGAGGATGTGCACATGTGTATGGAATCTCTTTCTGTGGTGGACAAATATGCATTTGTTGATAATCACAGCATAAATGGCTATCCTAATTATTTCTGCCTTCTTAACCAGGACATGCCAGTCATCTGAAAAATATACATGTGTTGATGTTCTCTTACTTCTGCAGAACATTGCACTGTGTATTGATGTTAGATCACATATCAGTGGGCAGTGTTCACATAGTGCTTTTGCTGTTCAGTGCACTCTGGGATTTACTTAACAGGAGTGAGGATTAGATCCTTAAAGGGCACCAAGCAGTTCTTGAGAAACAGATTTATCGTCTTGCTGATCCTGGTCCATCTTCAGAATGGCACAGTCTAAGTTTTTGGCTTGCTGTGAGTGACAAATAGCAAATGTTAAAAGTGTTGAGTGACTATTATGAGGAAGATGAATATGCAAATTTGAAATGTAGACATGGCTTGAAATGTAGACTGATACTAGTAAAACAGTATGGTTTTGCCCCTTTAATGGACATTTAATTAGCATGTGAGAGGTAGGTAACAGCTGTGAGCCATGCATGGGAAAGTAATTTCACCTTTAAGTGGTTTAGTTTTCTAGATCCCAATGGTTCTAGAGAGTTTGGAGTTTTAGATGGGTTTTTTCAGTAATACTACTCAGTAGGTGTCACGGTTCAAGGCTGGACCGGCCACTAAATTGAAGAAGATAAATGCTCTCTATAAACCCCTCTCCTTTCCTGGACAGCGGAAGGGAAAGAACAAAAGGGAGAGAGACGAGTGGGAAATAAAACTAAAGCAGCTTTAATGAAACTATAACAACAAAAAGAGAAATACAATAACGAGAAGAAAAAAATAATTAAATATATACAAATATATATGAAACCAGCATCGAGCTTCTCCCCCCAAATCACACGCTCCCCCGATAATGCTCACATCACCACTGGTGCTGGAGTGCAGCGCTGGGAAGATCCCAGGCTGGGCTCCAGGATGCAGGGGCAGACTTAGTTGTGGCTTTTTTCCTCTTTCTCCCTAGCTTCTGTTTTGCCTGAAGGTTCTCTGTGACTCGTGGGGATTTTTGGTTATGTACTCTATCTAAGCTCTTTGTAAGTTTGATTGTAAAAATTTCTTTTGTACTCAGTATGTGTAATATAATTTCTGTGGTAGCATGCTGTGATCCCCCTTGTATGTGGGAATTTTTATGTGAAGAAAACAGCTACACGTCACAGGATAGCTAAGTCTTAAAGTGTATTTGTAACAGTGATTATGGTGAAGGAAGAGGATGCGGTCACGTTGCATGCATTGCTTCTAAAGCTTTGGGTATGATCAATATGAATACACTGAAGGCAGCACATTTCGTATCAATATGTTGGTAAAACATTTCGGTTTTGAAGACAATAAGACACAAATTTTTGAATAAAGTAAAAGATTTTGGAGGGTTTTGTTGGGTTTTTTTTACAGAATGTCTACAAGGATCGTCTTCTGTTTGTTCCTCTGCGGGTTTTTTTTTGGCTTGTGTTTAAACTGTCCTTGTCAATATTTTGTAGTGTTATATGTCAGTGATAGCAGCATGGAGAGCTTACTAACTGTTCTATGGCTGAATAATTGCATGATTTATTTTTTTTTTTTCCCTCCATATCAAGAGCTGGAAGTTCAGGAAGGGGAATGGGAGCAGGTGAATAAATTGCTACTGCAGAGTTCCCACTGAATCTTACTTGGATCTCTATTTTGTGGCAGCTTCCAACTACTCAAGGCCTGGTGATTTTAAACTGCTTACCCTCTAAGTATTAAGACCAAAAAAAAATTTTTTTCCAGCTCAGTAGCCTTCTGGAGTTTACATATCACCACTATTGGAGAGGGCAGATAAGCAGAAGCTGAAAAATTTTAAAAGCATTTAAGCACCTAAACTTTGATTGCATGTGGCTGACAGCATCTTGTGCTTCTCAGATAAATCATCGAGGATCCATTCTATTTCCCCTACTACCTCCTGCTCTTGCCTTTGTTCTAATAAATGGATTTAGGAATTAAATAAATTATGTTTTAAAACATTTACTATTTAAGAGAACTATGTCTTCAGGTGAATATTGTGGGATTTTTGAGTTTTAAAATCTTCAAATCTGAGCTGTAGCCTGCTGACAGTCCCCTGTTCCGCCTTTATTTGAAAGAGAAGTGGTGTTAGCACATTTTTGCTTTGGCAAGGGAAATGCCAAATGTTACCCCTTTTCTATTGGCTAACTGTTGATACTGTATTCTTTTATTTTTTCACCCCCACAGTTGTGAGTCCATTATGTTTGCAGTGAACAATTACTTCTTAGATTGTCTGCTATTACTTTTCTGCCATTCATCTGACCCTAGTTTCCAGCCTCATTCCCTGCTACCCGGCTTAGTAAATCCCTTGAGAGATACTGCAGCTATTGGTGTTCTCCCATCCACTTTGCAAATTATTAGGCTTATGCCTTGATTCTCTTAAAAGCTAGTAATGCCTTCTTTATTGATCTTCAGAAAAGACTTGGCCTTTTGCAGCACCAAGCATGTGTGGAGATGCTCATAAGTCTTGTAATGCAAGGATTCCTATTTTATGTTTTTCGGGAGCTGCAAAAATGTGTTATATCCCTCAGGAAGAAAATTGTAATAATGAATATATGGCCATATTTCCATCTTGTTGTGGCTAGTGTTGTAACTAATTTCACATATGCTAGACATGTCCGTGTGATTTGTCTCCTGGACAGTCACGCCACTAGTGACTGCTTGATGGTAGGGATTTTCTTATGGTGTTTCATTGTTCCTCTTGATACTTCATTTTAATGTTTCTTGCAGTTCCTAGCTCAGGAAGCTGAAAGTATTTGCCCTTGCTGAGTCTTAATAATGCTACACCTAAGTGTGTGCATCTATGCCAGCTTTAAAGAACTACTGGCTTCTGTATCTGGCAAAGATACTTGGTTTCAATTAGCATTTGCTTAGTATGCAGCAACAGTTTACTGATCCCAAGAGGATCCCTGCTATTTTAGGGACTATGTTGGACTTAATGAATTTAAGAAACTTGATTTTGGGATTCTTGGGTAGTTTTCACTTTGTACAAAAGCTGTTAGTGATTTGATTTCCCTGTTTTCTGGTGAAATTGACACTTCGGAATTTCATTTAAAATTAACATTGCCAATGACTTAAGCCCGGTCTGGTCAGTGTTCTTAAACCTGTCAAGTTGTGTGCTCACATAGCCAAGAGGGCCAACGTACATCTTGCTTGTGTCAGAAATGGTGTGACCAGCAGGAATAAGGAAGTGACTGTTCCCCTGGACTCGGTTCTGGTGGAGCCACACCTCAAATCCTGTGCTCAGTTTTGGCACTGTCACTACAATGTGGACATTGAAATACTTGAGCATGTCCAAAGAAGAGCAATGAAGCTGGTGAAGGGTCTGGAGCACAAGTCTTATGAGGAGCGGGTGAGGTAACTGGGAGTGTTGAGTCTGGATAAGAGGCTGAGGGGAGACCTCATTGCTCTCTACAACTACCTGAAAGGAGGCTGTAGCGAGGTGGGGGTCGGTCTCTTTTCCCAAGTAACAAGTGATAGGACAAGAGGAAATGGCCTCAAGTTGCACCAGGGGATTTTTAGGTTTGACATCAGGAAAAATTTCTTCATTGGAAGGGTTATCAGCCACTGGCACAGGCTGCCAAGGGAAGTGGTGGAGTTCCCATCCCTGGAGGTATTTAAAAGGTGTGTAGATATGGTGCTTAGGGACATGGTTTAGTGGTGGATTTGGCAGTGCTAGGTTAACAGTTGGACTTGATCTTAAAGGCCTTTTCCAACCAAAATAACTCTATGATTCTAAGTTCTACCGGAGTCTTCCCATGGCTGAGCACCACCAGGCCTATAGTGTGTACTGAGAAGAGACCAGGAAGGGGACGACTAATGGGGCCACAAATGCTGATGAGTCCCTTGGTCTGCTGCTTCTTTATGATGACCTTGCTAACATGCAGCACCATCCCAGGACGTCCTGTAAAGCTGGTCTCAGCAGTCTTATTTCTGAGTAATCTGTATTATTGAACAGTTTTCCTTGCAGTACATAGCCTCGCTGATGATTTTGTAACATATCCTCATGTCAGTGCTGCACTCAAGCTGCTCATGGTTCCGGACTGGAAGGTTAGCTATTGTTACCTTAGTGAAATAAGGGCATTTCTGGAGATGTAGTAAGATGCAGTTAGTTACTGTAGAACATAGCCACTGTTACATCTTGCATTTTGTTTACTTCTTTGCAGATCAGTGTGCTCTATTCTATTGATTCCTTTTGATTATCCTATTTAGTGTGGCTGCTTTGCATGTTTTATGAACAAAGGTGTTGATATAATCAATCTCGAAACTTTAACGGTGTTAGTTTTTTTTTAAGATTCTGCACTGAAACTAGTGACAGAAAAGGAAAAAAATCCAAGTTCAGAGGTACCTGTCAGACACCATTCTGTATTTTTGCCAACAATGATGGCATTCTTTATCTTCTTGCTTATAAATCACCTTTACCCTTTATGACATATATATATTATCCTTTGTGAATATGAAGTTTAGAGATCTGTACTATGTGTAAGATGATCTGAGGTGGTTCATTCAAACAGAACTTTTGTCCCTGTCCTCCTCCTAACAGTACCCAGCATTTTTCAAAGTTGTTGCTCCAAGAGTTTGCTGACAATATGCTTTAGTCCCTATTTTATTATTTTTTTTAATATGCATTTGGCTGGTTGGATGTCCTGAGCTATCCTGGGATAGTCTTTTTCTAAACAAATCTTCATTATGTGAATTTATTCTTCAGCTTTTTATTTAGTTATATAGACATTATTTTGTAGGCTAAATTTATCTACTAAGTAACCTGATCCTGGAAAATTTGTAGAGTTCCTTGGTTCGATAGTGTGTTTATCCACTTCCTTGGTTTAGATTGGGTTTTTTTCTTCACGTTTTCAGCTAAGTAAGTGTAAACACTGATCTATCTTTTTGGGGGATTGTAGG
Organism: Podargus strigoides; assembly: GCA_028020825.1. NCBI lineage: Eukaryota > Metazoa > Chordata > Aves > Caprimulgiformes > Podargidae > Podargus > Podargus strigoides. Next base: position 60,071,876 of record CM051621.1, on the reverse strand, counting down.
TAAAGCTCTTGTGTTATCAAGTGACTCAAAGGGTAATTGCTGAAGTGAAGGAAACTTTCAAGTAATTCTCTGCCCTGTCTTGAAGAACTCAAAGCAGTTAGAGTCTTAAAAGCGATTGGCATGTTTTTACTGTTGGAAATCACTTTAGTAGAGGAACTGGAAAAATGGAAACAGCGTGTGTTTGGTATAAAAGCATTAGAAAAAAAAAAAACAGACTAAATGTTGAGAAATCCTGGCTAAATACCCAGAAATAAAATCTGCTGGGATGTTGAAGCTGTGTTTGATGACAGCAGCTTCTTGTATAGCTAGGATGAGATTTTCATTGTTGCATTTCAGGTATCTATTTCAGTCATATCCAGTAAGCACTGAAGAAATAGAACACGTGTGTTGTGTTGTGGTTCTTTTCTTGCTGTTATTGATGACACTAGCCTGAATATGTGTCATGGTTTGAGGCTGGGCCAGGCACTAAATGGAAGACACAAGCTCTCTGTTAACCCTTCTCCCTTCCCGGACAGGGGAAGGGAAAGAAGAGAGATACTTGTGAGTTGGAAATAAAACTACAACAGCTTTAACGAAACAATAACAGTAAAAAGAAAATATAATAATGGGAAGAAAAATAATGAAATATTTACAAATATATACAAAACCAGTATCAAGCTCCTCCCCCCCAATCCTATGCTCCCCCCAGTAATGCTTATGTCACTACTGGTGCTGCAGAGCAGCTCTGGGAAGATCCCAGGCTGGGCTCCTGGATGTAGCAGCAGATGGGAACTGGATTCAGGAACACACAGATCATGGAGTCCTCCCAGGATGCCAGCCACAGATGACCAGTGAGACCAAGGGCAGAGAAGGGGCTTTCCCCCTGTGATCCCTCAGCTTTATACTGAGCTTGACATGTATGGGATAGAATACTTGATTGGTCAGTTTGGGTCACCTGTCCTGTCCACTCCTCCCTGCAGGTGCAACCCTTTTGCACCCGTGCACTAGGGGGGGCCTATCGTGGCACCAAAAGAATTTGGCAGTGACCTTGGTTTCTGCAAGATGAAGTATAAGCAAGAGCCTTTCTGCAAACCATTTTACTGTGGGTTCAGTACTACCTGTAAACACTGAGTGTTATCACTTCTAGGAGCAGACAGTGCCTGAAAAACATGTTGTTGACTTCAGAAAGTGCAGTATTAGAAGAGACCTAACTGAGAAGTAAAATCACTGAAAGGAAAAATTAGTTCTGTTTTAGTTAAACCAGGACAATATGTTAGTGGAAGCCAACTATAAAATGATGAGACCTATTAACTGTTAAATCTTCCAATGTGATAGCCATAAGCTGTTAGTCCAGTAACCACGCATAATGCTTCTCTTATTTTAACTTGTCAGTTTGTGATTCCAGACTTCATGTGATGTTTGTTTTTTTCCTTCTGCATTCTGACTTGCAAGTGGTTGGTTTGAAGTCAGAACGCTGTTTAAAACCCTGACTCTGCGTTTTACTATAAATATCCTTTCAACTAGATACAGGCATTTAATAACCATTTACTGCTTTGTAACATAACCAAATGGTAAGAACAAAAATATAAGTAACTGTTAAACTGTTATGTAAGTAGTTAAATATATGTAAATACTTTATGGTCATACTGTTAAAAGATACTAAGAATGACCTTTCATTGAGGGAATAACACATGCAAATGCAAACACAAAGCAAGTAATTTAAAATTACTTGTCACTACTGAATCTGGTTATTTAGACGATTCCCTCCTTTTCAAACATGGAAGCAGTCATTATTTGGGTTGTGGTTGATGCTAGAGGTCAAACTCCTGGATCCAAGCCCCTTGTGCTTGTTGGTATAGAACAGGATAATGGGGGGGGGGGGTATGTGTCTGAAATAGTTAAAAGTTGTAAGGCCTAAGACACAAGCCCATGCACGTTGATGAGGAGATGATAGAGACATGGATCAGGAGGAAAGCTAGTGGCCTTAACATATGCTGGAACAGTCTGGTTTTACTATTCCTATTTTTGTGTAATCTCATATGCAGTTAACCAATTTGACTTTAAGACCACAATGCGATACTATTTCTAACGTGTCCTTAGGAGCAAGCTGTTTTGTCTAGCACTAGTTACCAGGGCTGGCATCACTGCAAGCTGTACTGACATTATTTTGGAAGAAGTGCTTTACAAAGGAGGTATTTCTGTCAGTGACATCAGATAACTTCATATCTTTAAATGCCTGTCAATAAGTGAGTTGTGTGTGACAGTCGGTCATCTGAACAAGTTCTTTCACAGCTCGAGCTTCTTGAGTATCATGGCAGTTTGATATGGCTTGTACTCTGGAGGTGATGGGAATCAGGATGGCACCCTTCACGATCAGGAAGGCTCCTCTACAGCCTCCTGTGCTTGGCATGGAAACTAGGTACATTATAGCAGGGAGTCTTCCCCATCCTTTACCTCATGGGTGAAAAGCACCTGGTCTGTAGCTAGCTGCTGTGCAAAATGGAGCCACAATAGCTACGGAGGAATCAATGTCACCTCGGCATTTGGTCAGTGTTTTTAGTGGCACAGTTCCTTAATTATGAATGTCACTTAGCATGAATAACGTGTCTCTCCTTTTCTTAGCAAGTAGGAGAGTGAATTTGCAAGGATCCTGTCCTCTTGAGCTTATACTGAGTACTTGAGTGTGTGTACACATAACCACACAGTGTACTCGCCCATCCAGCGCCCAAGCATGCAGATGGGATCAGCAAGCAGGGAAAATGCCTTAGTAAGCTTATCTGTTTTCAGCCTCTGACAGTGATACAGTTTTACTGGGAATGGTAGATACGGCCATTTCCAGCAAAGTCTTTAAGGTTTCTCAAATGGGAAGTGACTCTGGCATTGAATCTCACTGTAGTGGGTTTTTTATATAAATTAGTCACTCTTGACTAGTCAGCTTAAAAAAATTGTTTTCTTTCAGATGGGGTGTTCTTTTATGTTTAGAACACGTTTCAAATTAATCATGAATTTGGGCATTATGTTTTCTTGTGAGTATTGAGGAAGAAAATATTGAACTGTTCTTTTCACAGCTAGCATAGACGAATTTTTTGTTCATCTTGGAAGGCCAGGGCTTTGGCTTGGTCCTGGGATAGATGGGCTGTTGACTGAGCTTGTGGTATTGTTAAAGGCTGTCACTAGACAGCTGTTTGTTTTTGCTGAGATTTCCAAAATTATTTGGGAAAAATGAACCTCTGGTCCATCTGGTATGGATAACAGGTCTCTTGGGGCAAGGTAACCTGCTAATCAATGTTGACATGTATGAGAAAAGCCATTATCATCTGTTGGATTTTTAAAGCTGTTTAATTCTTGCTTTGTATTTCAGTAAGCTCAAATGTCTGTGAACAAGGTGCCTGTATCTTAGGGGGGGGAAACATTACTTCTCTGTATACTGTGTTGTCAAGAGTGGGCTGGTAATCCACAGCAAGTCAGTGCTTGATTTGAATTGAATAGATGATGTTGAAGAGGTTTGATATAAATGCTTATTGGGAGTAAATTCAGCTTAATGTGTTATGTTTTGATGACCTTTTTTTAATAATATCCCTCCTGTGCATGCACACCACTTTTAGTCTGAAAAAACTTCTGCTACTATATTTTCTTCATTGGTAATATTATTTATAAAGCTTTGAAAATTCATATTTTTTGGAAGATAGTAACTTTTTAAAATATTATTGCAGTACCTGCTCCGATCATCACTGCCACAACAGCTAAAATGGAGGTGGTTTCAGCAGAGGTCAACAGCTTGCTCCCTGAGGAAATAATGGACACTGGTATAACTCTGGTGGAAGACGACAGCATCGAGGCGGTTATTGTGTCATCGCCAATGGGAGATTCTATTCCCATGGAAACAGAACTGGAAGAAATAGTGAACATACGCTCTACCAGTGATTGCTCAGCTGCAACTACAGCCGCAGTCACCACAGAATCGATTACTGCACCCAGCAATCACTCAGGAGAAGTGACAGTGAACACCACAACCCCAAAAACTGATGTGAATGCAGTAGCAAAGCCTGCCTTTCCGAGTGGCCTCCATAAACTTGGTGCTCAGACACCTGTCACTATATCAGCCAATCAAATTATTCTGAACAAGACTGCTGATATTAAAATAGGCAATCAGAGTATTAAACCAGATGGGCAAAAGTTAATTGTAACAACTTTGGGCAAATCTGGCCAACCTATTGTTTTAGCATTACCCCACAGCCAGCTCCCACAGGCGCAGAAGGCCATGTCCCAAGCCCAAGGTGGAGACTCCAAGGTACAAGGCCAGCAGATCAAAGTTGTTATTGGAGGTCGGTCAGAAGTGAAGCCTGTTGTTGGTGTCTCAGCTTTGACACAAGGAAGTCAGCTGATAAACACTGCAGCCCAACCTTCTGTTTTGCAGACCCAGCAATTAAAAACGGTACAGGTAAAGTGAGTTATGCTGATTAAACATCTTTAAAAAACCAGTTTTGTTGCTGCAACTCTTGTCCATTTCCTTCACTGATTGACACACAGTTGCTTTCAGCCTTTCCATTTATTCCTTGTATTAAAAATTACAATGCTGCTTTTAACCCATGCTTTCATCCGTGGATGCATTTTATGCCCTTGACCTCTAGCTACTGTCTAGAAACTTAGGATTTGCCTCAGAGAAAGCAAGCTATTAAAATTCAGTAAATTGAAGAGAATTTTCCCATTATTTTCATTTTATAAAACTAAATTCTGTGTGCTTTCATGTAGAAGACTGAATTGAAATCTATATGTCTATTGTTCTTTATTCAAAGTGTATGTTGCTTTACTCCTTTATGAAAGGGTAGCTTCTGTCTATTATGTTTAGTTTGTTTAAATAAACTCTCTGAAGAAACCTTCCAGCATTTGAAAAAGAACAAAAAGGTGTATCTTGTCTGCCTCAAATCTAGTTAAGCATGTTAATAGTTACTGATAGACTAGACACTGTCATAAGATGGACATTTCAAGGTGGTCTTCCTGATCTTTGGCATGGATCTTGAGATACTTGAAACCACAGAGAATCTGCTGGCATCTGAAAATGTGCTGAAAAGACTAGAGTTATGACCCAAAGGGACCCATAGCACTCAGGGATATGGTGTAGTTGAGGACTGTCAGTGTTAGGTTGATGGCTGGACTTCATGATCTTCAAGGTCTTTTCCAATCTAGATTATTCTGTGATTCTATGTTGCTACATCATGTCTAATAATGGCTGTTTGAAACCTGTCAGTTTTCTGAATAACTTTTATTTTTGTACCTTGATCATTAATGATATGGTTCTCATTAGAGCTTTCAAAAAAGCCTCTGCACTTGACTCAGCACAGGAACATACAAGAGTGGATCAGTTCCTGTTACTTGGCTTCTGTTACCGCCAAGTGACAGATACAGGAAGCTGAGGAGAATGACTTAGCTGTGATGTGCTTTTGCTTGCATGAGATGACCTGTGCCATCAGTGGCTGAGATACAATGACTTCTCGATTGACCTCTGCCGTTTGTCATTAGGAATTCTACAGGTTCTTTAATAGAAGCTGTTACAAATGGACTTGTATCTGTTTGTAAGTCTAATTATTTGCAGTTTGGGTAAATCTGTTTTGTTGTAGTCTCTTTTTATTAAACCTTTGCTTCCATTTGCAAAACAGATGGAATTGTTAACACCCGGCATTCCTTTTTTCCCTTAAGGAGAGGAGGAAGTAGAAATGAAAAGCAAGAAGGCAATGTTCAGTTGGTTATAAGTACCCAATCCTGCAGGGAAGATGAGACATTAGCCCTTCCCAGATAGTGCTTTTCCCTGTAGCAAAGTACCAAAGTATCACAGGGATATATGAAGCGAGGTGAGAGATTCATGGTCTACCCTATCATGAATGACAGGGGCGGTAACTCGTGCCTTGAGTCCTTGGCTTAGAAAATGAAGTCATGCATTTACCCTATCATCCTGAACAAGTCTCTTAACCTTTCAGTGAGTGGAAAAGGAAGTTGTGAATGCCTCCCTGCCTCCTAAGGGTCTTGTGTAATTTACCTCTTGAGACTTTGTGAATCGGGTATTTCAGATGCAAGGCAACACAGGATTTTGACTTTGTACTAAAAAGTGAGTTGGTAAAAGATTTTAGATGACAGAGAGCTCTTTTTGGTTCTCTTTACATCCTCACTGTGTAGGGGTTTTCCAGGTCGTTAGAGAAATTCAATTAGCCTCGCTGTAATCTAATTGTGACATTTGAAATCTCTGCACTTGAGCAAAGGCATAAGATAGAGTTGAGCAAAATGTTCCTTGAAATCTGGCTCCCTCTCTGATTACAATTTTAGAGGTATGAGGCTGTGAGGTGCAAAGTGTGGGAGGACCTTGGGCTTCGTCTGTATCCAGAGGTTTATTACTGTTGCTTGGCAGCTTGTCCCCATTTAGTTGAAACCACTGGCCTGGATGTGTGGACAAAACTACTGGGCAAGCACATCTGCTTTCAGCCTGTGGCTCCTGCCTGTGTACAGGCTTAAAAACAATGATGTGCCTGCTGGTGTACTACTTTAGTCCAAGTGCATTAAGCAGGAGTTTGGCCTTGCAGATGACTCGACCATATTTCCAGACCCATCGCCATTGTTGCCACTAAGCTAGTCGAACTTGTCTTGATGCGGTAACTGGTTCTGCATTTCAGCAGTTGAATATATATCTCCATAGCATTGCTGCTACCATGGCAAAACAACTACTAAGTCATCGTTGTAGCTTCATCTCATCATGGAAAAGTGACCTCATGCAGTCTCTAACCTCAGAGTAAACTCCCATTCCTAGCGCAGTTTCTTCATCTTCTCTGAAATACATTGTTCTACTCTTCTATTTCTAGAATCCCTGATTTTTCATATTGTGGCAAATAGCCACACCCTATGCAATTTACATGTGAGCAAACTCCCATGAGGTCATCTAGGGAGTGGATTTATAGTATGTTAGCTCCTTTGTGGTAGCTGACTATGGGGATATTCAACCCACCAGTAAATGGGAGGCATACATGTGCCTTTTTCTCTATGTATAGAACATGATTTGACAGCTGAAAACAAGTCCAGCCATAGAAACTTGCTAGTTCATCTTGTTTAGTGGAGAGTGTTTAGGAAGACACAAACCGACCCTTTAAATAAAGATGCTTACAGATAAATCTCTTTACTTCTGTAGGAGGAAGAAGGTTGGTGTGTGCTTCTAAATATATTAGTTTTCTTATGGAAGAGCTTGTTGCTCCAGGAAATATTTTTGCAGTCTAATTCGAAGTAACTTGCAGAGAGCATGCATAGCTTACATAGACAGAGGAGTAATATTAAGCTTGTTGAGATTAGTACAGGCAATGGCAGAGGGCTCCAGAGAACTTGCTCTTTCATAAGCATCAAAGGGGCAGTCTGTCATCTTTGTTATAAGCTTCTCCAGAAATGGGTAGCAAGTTTCCCACTGAGGCCTGTAAGGTTCTTGCAGGTGGCTGAGGCTATCAGCTCCAGTGGTAAAAAACTCAGAAAGGCTCGCTTGCCAGCAGGTAAGGGCAGGAGTGTACTGCCTGCAACTGGGGGCCAAGGGCTGTTCCTTAGCAATAACCAGCCATGTTTGAGTTTTCCCATGTTTTGTAAGCCCCAAGGGAATTCATTTGTTTTAGACCTCCTTCTTTGTAGACAAACAGTTCACCTAAAAAGCAGGGGGGAAATTTATCTGAGGATATTGCAAGTTGAGCCTGAGGGAAGTGGGGCTACTTGTGTTGACCAGCTATCGTTTGGGGATTTTTATGTTTTTCTGAAATACATGAACACGTGTAAAATACTAGCTACCCGCTAACATGAAGTAAGTCATTTAAGCACATTTATTGACTGTTACTGGGAAACAACTGCTGTTTTCCCGAGCTGGCTGTTCCTGCTGGATGTTGATCACTTTCTGAGCCAGACTTTGCCCTCGCTTCAGAGAATAAAAGCAATAGCAGTTGAGTTACAGTAATACCTTATGGCAGGGTAAGATTAATTGCAGCAGAACTGAAATCCCAGATCAAGCAGATGAAATGTGGGGAATTGATCAGAAATTGAAATATGTGCAAATTTACTGATAAAATGCCTGCTCATCTTTCAGCTGTGTTTGTGGTAAAAGAACTTGAATGCTAAAATGGCTTTTAGTTAAATTTGTAAACTGGGCTGTAAATGAAGCTTCCTTCGTCAAACAACTTACGTTTCAAGGTTTTAGTTAATAAATCTCCAAAAAGAGCTTTTTTTTTTCCTTCTCTGTTTCATTTTGAGCCTTGACTTATTGTATGCCACCTATACAGCAGCTAACATGGTCTGGGTGCAGCATATTTGGGCAAATTGCCTTCCCCTGCCAAAGGTCTGAGGTGATGGTTTCCTCTGAGGACCACTTGTAACTGTAGAGCAGCACATGGCTTCCTTTAAATGAGGTCTTTATCTGGCACTGCCCCTGCAGTGTCAGAGCTGCTTATTGCTGGCTTCCCTTGGCCAGGCACAGCTCTGGCACGCACAGGTGGTGTTTGCTTTCCATGGGAGGCTGGAGGGCTCCAGTACCATAGCAGGGGGAGCTCTGGCTTCCCCAGCCATGCCATGAGTGTGCTGCTGGGAGCTGAAACAGCCTCACATGTGCTCTTTGCCAGGCAGCTAGGGAATTTGTTATGTGCTACTGAATACCTCAGATGTTTTGGCGTTACTCTACTGTAAAGGAGGTATTTTCAGTCATCAAATTCTATAAATAGGGTTTTGTGTAGGAAACCATAACATTCAGCATACTCAATTGCTTCATTTAAGCACTCACAACTTTCTCAGGCTGTTAAAGTAGCTGTCATCTCTGTATCTTTGCACATCAATGAGATTTCTCCAGTTAGCTACTTCAGTAATAAAGGTGGTTCTGTGCCTTTGAGATGTGGTTCCCCACATATATGCCAATGTTGTGCCTCTGATATTGCTGCAGTTGGTGGCTGGTGTCCATGGGATGTGACTGGGTGCGTGTGGTGGAGAAGAGGCAGTATGGGCCTGACATGTGGGGTGGGTAAGTGTAAGGGCTTTGGTAGTGCCTTCCAGTGTGCTCACTTGGACTCAGGAGGATCCTAGCAGTAGTTTGCACCTGCAGGCAGACTCTGTAGTCAACAGGTTAAAATAGTCTTTGAAAGAAGTCAGCCTCTTAATTGAACTATTCACCAGCTGGATGCTGGTATATAGAAACTATTAGGATAAGTGCATCTGGTGGTTAAATTCTGTCAGTGTGGAAAAGGAAAAAATGTATTAAGACTTTTAAGACTATAAAACCCTGCTTATAAAGATTGCAAGTTGAAGTGAGCTGCCTCATCAAATTGCACATACATGTTCCTGGTCCAACTGTGTTTCAGGAGACTGGATCACAGAAGGAAAATAAGTCCCCCTTATACCTGGATGTAGCCAACTGATTTGTTCTTGGCTGTCAAGTACCCAAAACTTTCAGGGACTGATGATACACATACTTTCTGAGAACTGCTGCAGAAGGCTGTTTCCCCATTTTCAGGATAAAAGTGTGCTGCTATGGCAGAATAGGTCAAGAGATATTTCAGAGCAGTAGCTGTCATATTTAAATTGCTCAAGGAACAAGTTTTGTCACGGTTGTCTGAAAAAGAAGTAACTTTTTAAAAAATCTTCAAATGTTGGGAGTTGTGTATTTAATTTTAACACTTTTATATAGATCAGTGGCAGGTAAGAAATAATTTCAGCATCTTGAAGATGAGGTATGTTTGCATAGGGAGATATCTTACCAAAAAACATGTAAGTGATTTGGCTATCCTGCTCTGGTGGCTGGTTCTCTAAAGTGGCATGGGTGATATCCTAGTTCTCTCCATAGTGAGAAATGGAGGTGGAATCCAAGATAAGCAAATATTCCTCTAATTATTGGTACAAGTATTGCCTTTTTTTTATTTTCTAGTGTGCTTAACGATACAACAATTTTGATCCGAAACACTCAAGTTACTTTAGACCCTTTTCCTCCATCTTTCAGATTGCGAAGAAGACCCGAACCCCAACTTCTGGCCCAGTGATCACCAAGCTAATCTTTGCAAAACCAATCAATAGCAAAGCTGTTACAGGGCAGACCACTCAAGTGTCACCAGTCATTGCAGGTTGTACTACTTTGATTGTTTTGCTTTACAGTTTTTAAAGGCTGTTCAAAGTGATAGTGATTGTAGAAATTTTTCTGTCTTGATTTTACTATAGTTTCTGTTGAAGTGCCTCAAACAATTAAAAAAAACCCCAAAACCCAAACAGATAATTTTGTGGGTAGAAGCAGATAAATGCAGTTGTTGATACTTTACACTTTGCTCGTTTAGAATTTTCTTTGTGATTGTAGAGTTTGATCATTTTGCTTTTACTGTGAGATGCTTTTACTTTCTGGATTTTGGGGAGGAGAAAAAATACCTCGCAGCCAGAGAAAAGGCTACTCAATAAACAGAAAGTATTTACAGATACACTATATAAATACACAGAGGGAAAAGGAGACATATGCTCTTGTACTACTTGAATCTGCTTATAGTTGGACTTAAATGTAATACATGCAAATAACAGGAAAAATGTTTGAGTGGAAACAAGTAAATAAACCTGGGTTGTTTCTGTTGAGTTGCCCACCTACTTCAAAAATAAGCATTGCAGAAGAGTCTAAGAAAGTAAGGCAAATAAGAAATGGTTTGTCTCTTTGGAAAGCAAATCTATATTTATGTCCTGTAAAAATACAAAATTAAAGGAAAAAACCCACAGTGTAATCATTTGTTTATTATGGCAGTGGGACTGATGCGTCCCTTGTTAAATGCATCATTGCATGTATGCAAGTAACATCTACGACATGTAAATTATCTCAAAAGGACAACGGTAGAAAGCCAGAGCCATCTTCAGAGCTTTGAAGGATGTTTTCAATTGGTTCCAGATTGACCAAGCCAACTAGGCCTAACATTTTTTCCACGCATTTAAACAAATTTGTTAAGCCTTTACAGAACTGAGACTTGAGCTGGTTTTAAAAACAATGCAACTGTCTCCTGTATTCAAAACTTTGATAGGTAAAAGTGAATGGCATGTAACTGAAACATAATACTCCTTGAGTTATCAGGCTGCATGCCCCTTGAAACCCAATTTGTATTTCAGGGAAAAGAGGGATTCCCCATCCCATCTCCCAGTTTTTCCCCTTTCTCAAACAATTCCCTACCAAATGTACAGACCTGTGAAAAAGATTGCTTCACTATGTTTATAAATACTTGAAGTAAGCTGTTTGTGTGTGTTAAAAAAACAAACAAACAAACAAACAAAAACCAAAGCAACCCACAAAAAACCCACCCTTAAACCAGCCACTTGGAGCTGCATTACATTTTGATCTAGCAATACATGAAAACTGGTAAACAGTAAGGAACCACAACAAAAATAATACTGACTAGAGCATGTTTTTAGGTTTGCTGCCTCCAGAATGGAGATGTCCAAATCAAAATATACCTACATAATATTAACAAGCAGATATGCTACAAAATAAACAAACTTCCAGCTTTTAAATCAATAGGTTGGAAAATCAAGAGTACCTGTCTCTGAGCCTGTGAGGGAATCATCACTGGACAGTGAAGAAGTCTCTCTTAAGTGAGATGGAAATCTTTTTAAACAACTGCCTTTCCTCTCCCCATCCCAAACAGCCAGCACAGCTTGTCAGCTTTGAGAGGCTGGCATAATCTTGGGGAAAGTGTAACATTTGTATGTTGTGTTTTGATTTTTTTATTTGTGTTTTTATGAATCTGATAAATATTTTTAATTGCCTGGGAATTTCTGCAAACTGAAGGGCAAGTAAATTTGAAAGACTTGTCAATACAAGCAGCCAGATTCTGTTTAGGAGGCTGATGCCAAAGGATGCAGGGGGGATGTAGCAAGAAAGGGAAAGCTGTCACCAGGAAAAAACAAACTCAAAGCATTGAATTTTACCATTTACAGTATTCACACACTATGACATTTTTCAGGTTGCGTGTGGCTTTAGCAGCTGGTGACATCTATATGTGCTGTTACATAGGCTGCACAAAAATGAAGGTTATTTTAGAGCATGTAGACCTCAGAAGAAGGCAGCTTTCCACAAGAATGATGCTTTTTCTTGTTAGTTCCAGTTGAGTTAATTGTCATGCCACTGGTTGGTTTTGGATAGAAAAGTTGTGCTGGTGTGTGTGTTACTTATTTTAATAAATGCAGTACAAGAGAATGGATGACAGAAGAAGCTATGGCAGAAATTAGCGTGAGCCAAAGTGCAGCAAAGGAAAGCTCAGTGGTCAAGCACTCTTTAGAAAGAAACTTCAAAGTAAAGTAAAAAAAAAAAAAAAAAAAAAAAAAAATCTGTTTTCCACTCTGGGAGTTTTGCAATATTCCTAAAACTTCTTGATTTGAAGCTGCTGGTTTTGATATATAACTTTTTTTGCCATTGTACAAGCAGATAGCTTGTAGAGTTACACCACCATCCCTATTTTCACAGGTGTGTCGTATATTCTGTCAGTGGAAAAAAACATCCACCAACACTGAGAAGGGAAAAAAAAAAAAAAAAAAAAAAAAAAAAACAAACCAAAATGACTTAGTTGAGTGTATACAGAGCAAACACCTTTTTCTTGGTCACTGTAACACAGCTCATTTCTGATGGCTGAGGTTTCAAGAGGAAGTAGCCCCCACAGATGCTCAGTTTCTCTATACTTTGGCAGCAGCTCAGGGAGTTCCTAGGAAGCTGCCAGCTGGCTGGGTGTTTGCGCAGCACAGGTGTACTGGAGAGCTGCGTGCCTCAGGATGCTGTCCTAGCTTTAAAGAATTTTCAGCTAAATCTCATGGAAAGCTCAGTCAATATATGTTTCAGCTTTTTTAAGCCTGAGTGAAGTGTCTTTTTATTCACAATAATACCAATTATTTTTTTCTTTGATGCTAAATCTAACTTAAAGAATGCCAATGTCCTTCCTACTAGGTAATACACTCTAAGAAGTAGGGATCAAGTGCATGACATGCAGAGAAGACTTTGCTTTAAAACTTAATGTAAACAGGGAAAACTTGAGCTGATGGTATCTTCGTTGTTCATAGGTAAAGTTCTTTCACAGTCTGCTCCAGGAACACCACCAAAGACAATAACCATCTCTGAGAGCGGAGTCATTGGATCACCTTTGAGTACAACAACACAACAGACACCGAATAAAATAGCTATCTCACCACTCAAATCCCCTAATAAGGTAAGGACCTGATTCTGGCTGCAGCCTTCTGTCCCTCCTGCACAGTGGTCTCAATGGAGCTCTGTGCTACAAGGTATTTATGATCCCACTGCTCCAGAGTCTCCATTGCATGTCATGATGCTCTGTGGTAATGGCCTAAGCTAGATTTTTTTGCAGTTGTCTCCCTTACTTTGGTTTTAAGTAAATATGCATTACTGCATTAGTTTCCCATTCCTGCCATTTCTTGCCATTCCCTAAGCATCCAATCTGGGACCAGCTGTTCTCTCTCAGCCAAGTGCTCAAACAGTTTTGTGGGCTTTTTTTAATGCCTTCATAAAATGTCAACAGCCTGTTTAAGAGGAGACTTTAGTGATGTTAATAGGTCAGCACTTACTAACCATTGCCTACTACTGCATAGATAATTTAGTGTTCCCTAATCACATCTGAGATTTGCAAACAAGGTTTGCAGTGGTCCTTGACAAAAACACAGGTGGGCAAGAGATAGAAAAGGTAACTCATCCATTGTAAGCTGCACTACAGATGAGTGTCGTGGTGACACTTGTATTTTAGATTTGATAAAATTCTCTTGAAAAGAGGAATATTGCTCAAGAAAGACCGAGTGGGGTAGGCAGGGCAGGATGCATAGTGTGTGCAAACTAAATATGTATAAAAACTAGTGTAAGAGTAAAGAGTTCTCTTAGTTTGGCCATACTTTAGCTATGTAATGTTATACAAATGGAGTGAAGGACTTGTGCTTGAGAATTATTAGTGAGGGAAGCAATATGAGGAAGAAGTAAAAAAAAAATCAAAATCTAGAATCAGAATTAACAATGAGTGGGGTGAAAAGACTCCCTAGGGCTACATCTTGAGTTTACTGTAGATAAGTAATTCTAAGTATCTTATAAAAGCAAATGGTTTCAAAATTTGGGAGTTTTCTTAAAACATAAAGAAGGAAGTTTAGAACAAAAAGTAGAAAACCAACCTTGTGGCTATACAGAGTATTCAAACACTGCACTCTGCAGAAATGTGGTCAGAAGACTGGATCTCTACAGGAATCTGGAAAGTAGATTTCAAAATACTGATGTTCTTATACTTTGGCTGGATCAGTAGTGTAAGGTGAGATTTTTATTTTATTCCCACCCCACCCCCGCAGCTCTCCTTTAAAATTTCCACTTATGATGAATAGTCGTGGTACCAATTATGAAGCTATTATTCAGAAATTCCATCTTGACAATGCTCAGGTTTCAGTGGGCTATATCCTTTAAAAAAACAAACAAGGAAAAAAAATAGCAGCAGTTCTAGCTTTCTGCAGGGTCCTTTTGGTGCTGGTAACCAGCAATGCCTTGAAGTTTCTAACATGTCTATGTGCTATTGTTGCACGGTCAGATCCATGATTAAATACAGCATCCTTGTTCACTGAAAGAACTCTTTGTGCTGGTGGAGAACTGTACTTTCTTGAGGAGGGGAATGTATATGTACAGGGTCTTGTACCCTGCACAGAGATTTAAACTGCTTCTTTGTTTTGTCAAGCAGCTAACAGTGGTGTCAGTGGCCTCTCAGCTTCCCAGCTCCCCCCAGAAGACGGTGGGCGTCCCACTGAATGTAGCATTAGGACAGCAAATCCTCACAGTGCAGCAGTCAGCACCCTCCTCCCCTGGGAAGGCTATAGTCAACCATACAACTGCCCAGGTACAGACTGACTTTCCTTTGTCTTCTAGCATCTCTGTCTCATTGCTTGCAGGAAACTGGAGTGATGAACTGCAAATTAGCAGTGGTCAGTCCAGGGATGTTCTTGTAATGGTATTTGCTTAAGAATTGGCAAAAGCGTCACCCTAACGAGCACACACTTCAGTCACAGGGTGCAAAACATTGCAAGCCCGTACAAGGGCATGCCGTTAGAAGCAGCTTTCCAACCTGGAAAGCCCCACTTGGTGCAAATTCTTGTCTCTGTATGCTGAATCTCCCAAGTCATTTGAAAGGCTCCCTATGACACAAGGAAGAGTTCTTTGGGTGATTCTGTCTCTTCTACCAGTGATTCTATGCCTCTGACCAGGGCTGCTTTCCAGGAGTTTGTGAGGTTTGCAGCAATGGAGTTCATATTCTTGTGGTAGAGGTCTGCATAAGAAAGACACCATGGTCTGAGACCTACAGAATTAGAAATTATTCATTTCTTGTGTCTCATTTCTAGAAAAATACCAGGGGTTTCAATAACTTTGATAAATGATTTGCATCAATGAATGACAAGACAAAACTGACCTTTCTTACATGCTACAGTTCTTACTTTTTTTCTCTTTTGTAATCTTAGGTGAATCTTTTTCTGTGTTAATGGCTGTATTTCTGTTTTGGTAAACATGAAGGGATGCATGTGCATGTAAATAACTAGAGTGGATATAGTGGGGAGTGGACACAGTTGCATGTACAGCACGAGATGAGAGACTTGGACAGATTTTGGCAGTCTCGTCTTAGCAATACAGGTGATAACTGCAATGCTGATATGGGGATGTGGACACCAGCATGATTTAATTTTTTTTTTTCAGAGTAAAACTGGCAAAATTGTCTTTTTGAAAGAGTTGCTGAAAGGATAAATCACTCTGTGACAAAACAGAGATGGCTATGTGGTATACATACTGAGTTCTGATCCAAAGCTATCTAACACAAGATGCCCTTAGAAGAACTGTCACTTGAATTTTCCAATTTTCCCAGTTGTTCTTGGATGGCAGCCACTAATTTGTGTGCTAGAGAGAATTTTGCCCATGCTAGTCTCCCTGTGATAACACTTAGGCTGTGATGGTGCTTGCAGATAGGGCTTATTGCTTGAATTGCTCTGGGCTGTCGAGGTTTCAGTATATTTTTTAAAAAAAAAATCCCAATAAAACACCTTCTTATATTTCCAGTGAAATATGTGCAAATGGAGATTTCATTCGTGTAGCTGCTGAAAGCTGGGGAGCTGGGAAAATACTATTACCCAAATGTAATGCTAAAACTTAACGCCAAGGACAATGATATGTTTAATATTGATTGTAAAAGCTACTAAGAATAAAAAGCTAAGCTCCAAAAGAAGTTAGATGGAAGGAGAAAAAGGAGGAATAAATCAAGGTTTGAGGTTGTCACTAAGGCTGGAAAAAGAGGCTGTTACCAAACCGGTAAACTTATGAATCTGTATAAATAAAATAAACGCTTGTTATCAGTTTGTAGTTTGAGAGAAATTGGAAAGATTGAGTCTTGCAAAATCCAGATGCACCATTATTCCAGCTGTGACGTAAACTCCCTTTCCCCTTTTTATTTTTTTCCTTGTTTTGTTTTTGCTTTTCATTTTCTTGCTTCTTTCATTTCTCAGCTTGTGCCCTCTTTCTCATGTCTTCAGCTATCAGTTTATGGGCTCTGTTCTATTTCCTTCTCAAGGGCTGCACAGTGATTTCTGTGTATTAATTGTAAACTGTCTTAACAGGACATATCTGTACACACAGAGATAAATTATGCCACAGTCTGGCATTAGCAGTTCTGCAAGTTCTTACCATGTGTTTTTATTAGTAAGAATATTTCTACATTTTTTCATTGCTTGATTTTTAGTACAAACTGAGTAATGTTCTCTGTAGTCACCTGAAGTGGTTTTGGCAGCCATTATATCTAGGGAAGTGGACTGAGTCACCTCACTCATGTAAATATGAATTTACTCTGGTGTTTGTTGTAGAGCATTGACAATGGAACTAAGTCTGCTTTGAGCCATTGAGAGGCATTTAATCTCTTCAAATCTGTTTTACTTTTGAAAGCAAAAATGGGGATAACTGACTTGCTTCTCAAGGATATGAATAGATAGAAGAGTTACTCACCCACAAATTGAGGCATAAACACCCTGATGTTCTTTCTACCTTTGTGTCGTCTGTGTTGGCTTAACAGGCTGTGAAATCAGCAGTGCAGACCATTACTGTAGGAGGAGTGGGTACATCTCAATTTAAGACAATTATTCCCTTGGCAACTGCACCCAATGTTCAACAGATTCAGGTACCTGGAAGCAAGTTCCATTATGTCAGACTCGTTACTGCCACAACAGCCAATAGTTCAACCCAGTCGGCCAGTCAAAATCCCAGTACGAATACACAGCCTCTTCAACAGGGTAAGTGCCGGTGCTAATGTACTGTCTGAAGTAAGTTTTTCTTGTTTTTTGTTTTTCTTGTTTTGTAAGGATTAAAATGAATACATAATAGAGATCTGTCAAGACTGCCAGGTATACTTGGTTTTGTGGTAGACTCCTATAAATTTCATATTCTGCTGTTACCTTTGGTTTGTATGTGGAAATGCTCCTCTGTGTCAAATTGCTCTGTAGTTGAGCCTGTGTCCTTGGAGCACTTTGGGTTGCTTTTCCCTAGTTTACCAGCTTTGTGGGTGATGCGTGGCAAGGCCCAGATCCTCTGTATGAAAAGTGTGAAGCCAGGACAGCCCACAAACATACTGCCAAAACTCCTGCAACATGAAGATCCTTCCATGTAAAATGCTTTAGAAGCACCAGATGTTTCTGCTGGTTTCTGCCCATGCTTTCCAGAGCTCTGATGAAATATGAGACGTCAAACCAAGCTGTGGTTTTTGTATTCTTTTGCCAAGGGAAATCCAGTGTCCACAGAAGCTTCTGCACGCAAGCTGATTTTTAAGCCATTGCTGTGAAACGTGTGCACACACTCTTGTGCCTAATACCTGTTTACAAAGGTGGTGTTTGTATGTTTTTCATAAGTGTTATTGTGCCATGAGTTCGGTCAGTTAATCTCAGCACCTTTGTATTATGTGCATGTGAAAGTCTGGAGGACTGAACTGTGAACTTGGAGTGAATAACGTATGTTACTGCGATGTTGTTTCTTGATATTAGCAAAGCCGGTGGTGGTGAATGCGACCCCAGTGCGGATGTCTGTTCCCATAGTGCCAGCACAGACTGTGAAACAGGTGAGCCAAATGTAAAAGGCATTTTCCTGACTTATTTTGTCTGGACAGAAAAAAAAGTCCAGTTTTAGCCCTGTAATGAAATGTTCTATTAACAAAAGTGCATTTGGAATCAACAAACCAATGATTTTATAAAGACAACTTTTCTCTCCAGGTGGTGCCCAAACCTATCAACCCAACTTCCCAGATAGTTACGACTAGTCAGCCCCAACAAAGACTTATTATGCCAGCCACTCCACTGCCACAGATACAGCCCAACCTCACCAACCTCCCACCGGGCACTGTACTGGCACCAGCACCTGGCACAGGAAACGTCGGGTATGCAGTCCTTCCAGCTCAGTATGTCACACAGGTATGGTGTTAACCCAGAGATAAATAAGGAAATAGTGCTTTTGTGGAACATACTGCCTTATTCTTAAAGGTTCTTCCTCCCCAACTGTCACCTGACACTAAGGGGACAGATGGCTCGAAATCAGTTGCAATTAAAGCTTTATTTTCTTAACAGGATTTTTTTATTAGCATAGCACAGAATTTATAATCAGAATAGCACAGGATTTCCATAAGCAGAATCAGTGTAGTACAATTTTTATAAGTAGCATAGTATAGAATTTATAATTCAACTGAACTTTCAATTTCTACTCACCTAGACCCTCTGCAGATCAGGTCAGATCTCAATACATAGTTTGCTTTATCAATATAACAATCATAATCTGGACTCAAAAATCATATATATAAAAGAATACGAGTCAGGCAGTCCTCGGAGGAAGCAGACAACAGTAGAGATGTCACTGGACACCGGAGGGGTCACGGGTCTCGCTGTCCAGCAGCAGTTCCAATCCAAGTTCCTCAATTAGGACTTGTAACTGCTTGATTTTACAGACAGTGCTCTGTGTGCCATTATGCTTCCCCATTCTGTGATAAGGTAATTGCAACCACCTGGTTGTCCAGGTGCCTGAGACCTTCATGGCCAGTAAGGAAGGGAGTAATTGGCATGGTGCCCAGGAAACTTGAGGCCAGTAGTGAGGGGAAGAAGAAATCTGTTTGGTTTGTCTGCTTAGTTCACAGGACCTTCACGGCCTGATAATGAGGGGAAAGGGAATGAATGTCACAGAGAATGGCTGCTTGAATTATAAAAAGGTGTTAGTTATGCTAACCACATTAACAGGGGTCAGGAGCAGGAGGTACCAGTCACGCAAACCCAGGTCTAGGAATTAGGTTTTTGCTCTTTGCCAAGATCTGACAGACATTTAGAATGAATAGGAGAATAAGTGAAACGTTCTGCTTGAAGGCTGACCAGCCAGTCTGTGCAGACAAGGACTCTGTCAGCTCATGGCATTACTCATACCAACCTCATTTCTTGTTCCCTTCTGGTTTTGTCACAGCTGTAGTTTGACCCTGAAAGACTCTTACTGTGTCCTTCCAGTCCACTTCCACAAATATTACCTTAAACGAAATAATACCAATTTTTGGACCTCTGCTCCCAGGTTTTGTGTTCCAGACACAATCTGTCCCCTTTGGCCTGGCCCCAGTAGGTCCATACATTGTTATGTGCCAGTCTGTCTACAGAAGCTGTCTTGGCAGCTCAAAATGGCTGCGTGTAGGTAATACAGTAGAAGGGACCCCAAAACAGTATCATTTGTCAGGTTCTTATGAGGTTTGGGTTTTTCTAATGTGATAAACAAACTGTGGGTGCAGGTATGCAGAGAAGTTGGAACGTAAATCATTTTACGTGCTTTTGTTTAATTCCATAAGTGACTTGTACATTAAGGAAGCTACTTAGGTAATTTGTGCAGGAAGCGATCCTGCTCTACTAGGGGCAGGGTTGCTTAGGAAAAGAAGGGGAAAATGAGCATGTTTTCAGGAGATGGAACTGTTTATGGTCTGAACCTAGTTCTGTGTGTAGTCTCTGCATTGTCTGTATGCCTGTAGACTCTGTAATAGAGAACAAAAGTATCATCTAAAATAATGGGTTTATGTTAAGTGTAGAGGCAGGAGGTTGCTGTCTGGTCTAAGTTCTACAAACGTCTAAACCTGTGCTTACAAGCATATTATTTTTGTAACAATATCTGGAAAGCTAATTAAAATATTAGCTACATATGGTCTTGTGTATACTTAATTTCTTTTATGTTACACATTAACATTTTGTTTTTTTAGCTACAACAATCATCATATGTATCTATAGCAAGCAACACTGGCTTTACAGGGACATCTAGTATCCAGTCCCAAGCACGGCTACCATTCAATGGGTGAGTGTTTAAAAAAAAAGCAAAACACACACACACAAAAAACCCCACAAGAACCAAAACCCTGAAACAAAAACAAAACCACGAACAAAAAACCAGCGCTGCATTATAGGCTGCTGAATGTGCACCTTCTTTCAGTCCCATCATAAGGAAGGGTGGGAGCTGAGGTGTTAGAGTTTGGTTTGGGGAATTTCCCAAGAAAATCAAGAATACTGTGATATAATAACTGTGGTTATTACCTCTGATTAAAGGACATGGATCTGTCTGACAGTTGAGCCAGTGTCTTGATCAAAGCTATGTTTGGTTTTTGAACTCATGGAGCAGGAAGTTGACCTGAAAGCTCCCTATTGCTCATTCTTCATCTTGTACAAGAATCTGGGAGCTACAAGCCTCTACTGTTTCTCAACATTGCTGGAAAGAGATGCTGGACAATACAAGACCTAGATGCTTAGCACATGCAGAAATCCAGCTGAACAGCAAAATGGAACTAAATCCCAAAATGGATCCTGATAGCAGGCTGTGGGTTTTCTAGGTCTTGTATTTTTCCTGTAAGGATGAAAATATCAGCTAACATGCTATTTTCCCTTTGCCAACCCAGCAGCCTTAGCTGTTTCTGCACAGTCCTTTTGTGTTATTGTTTTCTGGAAATTGTAAATGCCAAGGTGCTTTTTGTTGCTGCAACTTCAACTGATGCAAACTAATCCCAAATCCAGATGCAGCTATTCAAATGAATGGGTTTGATTTAATCTCCCTGGTATTACGTACAGAAATTGCTGGATAGGGATGGAACGAATCTCATCAAAAGCGATTAGTGACACAAAAAACGAGTTTTAAGAGCAGTTAAGGACTGTGTCTGATACAAAATTTATCTATAAACTGAAAACCATGTTTTAGCTTGCTTTCCCCTTATTCTGGACCTTTCCTTTTGTTCTAGTTGGAATTAAAAAAAGGCATAATCACGTTGCGTGGACCTTAGTTGGATCTAATCCCCCTGCACGTAGAGGGGTTCTGGGAAGTTTTCCATGATTCCACTTTTCAGTTATGATGCTTCCTCTAGCTTTAAGCCTCATTTCTGCTTTAGGCCTGCAGCCAGATGCAGCAAATAACCCAGCTTTTTTTGGGTTGGAAAGGCACTACGTAAAGAAACTATATATAATAGTTACTTAAACACAGTCAGCCAAAAATGTAATCCAAGGAGAATATAAAGATTTTTTTTTTTTTCGGTGAGCTATTTACTTGAATTTAAAATAGGAAGAAACTGATAAAGCAGAATGCATTTATATAAATGCACTCTTTTCCCCCCACAGCATAATTACTTCTGAATCTGCAAACCGCCCCAGGAAGCCCTGCAATTGTACTAAGTCTCTATGTTTGAAATTGTAAGTACAGCCTGGTTTTGTTTTTTTTAAGCCTTATTTTTGACATCACAAATCTATGCCAAGAATTGGAATATCATGTTTTAAAATTTGGTGTCATAAATGTTATGTCTAGATCCTAAATTAAGGTTGCTGTTGATATTGGTGGAGATGTTGCAGTACCTGTGTAATTTTGCAACTCTTGTGAACTATATGGATTAACTAATTTTGCAGCCTTGTTGCATGGTGGACCCAGGATGCTAAAAATCATCAAAGTGCATTTCAACCAGATGAAGGATTGTAGTGGACTCCAGGGCAACCCTAATCTAGTTCTTGTAATGTTACCCTGAGCAAACCACAGGAAGCCAATTTTGCAAGGGCTTTAGGCTCCTAAAAATGAACATACGCTCCCAGCAGGATTTGAAAAGCAACTGAAGAGGATCAGCAGTTTCCATCAGCTATAGCTGGAGGTGGTAATGGAAGCATTGAAACGTTCCAGAGTTTGTCATGGCCTACAGCCATGTTTGAGCTGGGGATAAATGTGGTGCTTCCATGTATCAGATCTGTGGGATGGTGAGATCTTGTTTCTGGTGGGAGGTAGCAGAGGTACATAAGAGGCATGGCAATATGATTGGCTTTTCCTGTCAAGTTTTTTGCTGCTTTTTATTCACATACTTGTCCCTTTAAGAAGTCCCTTAAAAAATAACTACAGCTTTATCCTCATTCAGATCCTTTCCCTAGTTACGTGTGCTTCAAAGCTGATGCAGTGTACCACTTGTTATTTATTTTCTATTCTTCCATCCCTGCTTTGGTGAACTCTGCCTCAGTTCAGACTGCAAAGAGCTTGTTGAGCAAAACTAACAAAAAAAGGCTCTGTTGCTGTGTTAGTCAGTTTGCCTGTTGATTGGCACTCCAATTACTTGCCTTATGTTTCGGCTGTGTGAGAGCTCCTGAAGGCTGACTTGAACTGGCTAGGTCAGGAACTGGCTATGAGGTGGCTGTGGCAAGATGGCCTTTAATATGTTGGTCAGTTACCCAGGAGCTGCCCTAGAAAAAATGTCTCATTTGCTTCTCTTGCTTCTGTGGGGACCTGTGCTATGTAAACATCAGCTCGGACAGACACCCGTGAGCTACACCTGTGTGATTAGACAGCAACTAGACCTGTGCTAGAGGATTTAGACCTTGCAAAGAGGCGGATACCACTTGTACACATCGAGTTGAGCATAGGGTGACCCTTACCCTTCTTATTGGTGCATGTGCATAACGCCAGACCAGGAACTTCTGCTGCCGCCATTGGTACTAATGCCAATGTAATGGTCATGTTTACTAATGTCATCTACATCTTCTGTTTCAGGTATTGTGATTGTTTTGCAAATGGTGAATTCTGCAATAACTGCAACTGCACGAATTGTTATAACAACCTGGACCATGAATATGATAGGCAAAAAGCAATAAAGGTGAGAGGCCTCTTCCCCTGCCCCCAGGATGAAAGCTGTTTAGTTTGTGTCTTCTGAAGCTATGCTGTGGGGCAGAGTGGGTGTATAATGCGCTGATCTCCTCCCTCATGTGCAAGGTGTAAGTTCTTTTATTGCACCTCTAAATTCTGCTCCCTGCGACCTGCA
The DNA here is from genome assembly GCA_028020825.1 of Podargus strigoides. Taxonomy (NCBI): domain Eukaryota; kingdom Metazoa; phylum Chordata; class Aves; order Caprimulgiformes; family Podargidae; genus Podargus; species Podargus strigoides. The sequence goes on along the minus strand of CM051621.1, from coordinate 60,048,561 downwards.
ACCAGTGACTGACCCTTTGGGTCTGCATTGACAGGCCTGCCTTGACAGAAACCCTGAAGCCTTCAAGCCCAAAATAGGGAAAGGGAAGGAAGGAGAATCAGATCGGAGACACAGCAAAGGGTGTAATTGTAAGCGCTCGGGATGTCTCAAAAACTACTGCGAATGTTATGAGGTATGAAGCATTTTCTCATCTTAAAGATACTGCCTTTTTCCCTTTGGTGCTGCGACTTCTCTGATTTGCTTTGTCTCTCTATTGCTATAATGTTTTCTCTTCTGTTGCTGTATTCTAGCAGTTTGCATGTAGAAAGCCATGTATATGGCAAAATTGATGATTTCTGTTGTATAAGTTTAATTTTAAACCATGTAGCAACTTTGAACTCAGGCCTGGATTTGTCCTTTACCTAAGAGCAGTGTTTCCTAAAGAAATCTACTGTACAAGCTCCTACGAGGAGTTGAAGCAGCATCCCACAGACACTTCGGCATAGAACATGTCTGTGGAAGACAAAAGCAAAAGTTGTTGCATCAGCTAACTGATCAGTCTGTGGATGTAGAGACAGTGGCAGACTGACTTCTTTCATAGCTCAACCACCTAAATTCCACCAGAAACAGTAGGTTGATGAAGAAAGGGATATGTGGGATACCACTGATTTGCATTTGACTCAAGTATACATTTGGGGAAGGCATCTCAGTTGACTCGGTGATCTTAAAGGTTTTTTCCAACCTAGATGATTCTGTGGTTCTGTTTGAGGTGAGAATTTAGAGGGAAAACTACTACTTGGGGGTTTCTTCAGTGGCTAATTGATAAGAGATTAAACTAAGATGTCCTTTGCATTATGGCTTGTCATAAAGGGAGTCAAGGTTGCAACACATTTCTCATGTTTTCTTTGTTTCTTTCAGGCAAAAATCATGTGTTCTTCTATATGCAAATGCATTGGCTGTAAAAATTTTGAAGAAAGCCCGGAACGAAAGACATTAATGCATTTAGCAGATGCTGCAGAAGTTAGGGTCCAGCAGCAGACCGCTGCAAAAACCAAGTTATCTTCCCAGATCTCAGATCTGCTGACAAGGCCAACACCAGCACTCAGCAGTGGTGGTGGGAAGTAAGTTAATGTAGCACTCTACATCAGTTGCTTCTAACATATTTTTTTTTCTGATGTATGTGACACGTATGTCCCTGTCATCTTTGAATGATATCTGTGTAAGCTGTAGAAGCAGGAGCACTCAGGTGAATGGAGCTTTCTGTTCATATAACTGTGCATTCTGTGGAACCTTCGGGTATGCCAAGCTTAGCTGTGTTCAGGCACATAACTAAGCACTGTCTTTTCATGGTTGCCCATGAATTCCTGAAAGCATGAAGTACAAGTGTCCCATTTACTGAGAGGACGTAATCCTTGAGCTGCCCTTACTATAAAAGCTGGAGAATTGTTCTACGTACCTGGGCATTTCAAAATCTACTTCAAAATGTACATCAGTGGAGGCAGGCACCAAAGCACAGTGGTGCACCAGTTCATTTGACTGTAACTGTGACTTATTCACTCTCTATTGGTGTCTAAAGGCTCTTGGAAGCAAAGGGACAGATGAAATCTCATCAGTCCTTGTACCAAAAAGTTGCCCAGTTCTGGAGTTAGGTGCGTTGTGTGTTTTTGCTGAGAGTGAGTGGGTCTTTCTTTGTTTCAGGCTGCCCTTTACATTTGTAACCAAGGAGGTAGCTGATGCAACCTGTGAATGCCTCCTTGCACAGGCAGAGCAAGCGGAGAAGATGGGCAAGTCAAAAGCTGCAGCAGAGCGCATGATCCTGGAGGAGTTTGGACGCTGTTTGATGAGAGTTATTAACTCTGCAGGGAAGTCCAAAAGTGACCCTTGTGCCATGAACTGCTGACTCGTGCACATGAGCCACAACAAAGCGGACTGAACAGAACACTTAAGGCACAGGGACACTTTGGTTTGGCATAGAGGATTTAATAATATTTGTTACTTTGGTGCTTGTTGTAAATTGACCTGCGTAAGATTGAAACAAGAAAATCTTTTATAACAAGATATAGAGCCTTTTAAATCTTAGCTAAATCCTCTTCTACTTAAGACAATGCCTAAAGGTCAAGTCTTCTTTCCGATGTACAACTTTTACCTTGGGTTTCTTAAAAATTAGATGTGTTTTCCCCTTTCCCCCAGATTAATTGCCTGAAGGGCATATATAAATTATTATAATAAATACTATTTACAATGTATGGAGTTGCATCGCTTTGTGCATACAGGAACACACAGGTGATGTCAACAGCCAGGTGACATGTTTGGTGAGAGACCTATAATAAGGAGGTATTAGTGTATCCAAGATAGTTCTGAAAGGAAGTGTGTAAAAAATGAGAATCTAAATGGAAGGTGGTACTTGTATTTAGGACCTGACACAGCACATTCCTTCAGTGCACGGAGCACTGTGAAATACACAGGCAATAACACAGAGGGCTGCTTGCAGATTCAGAATTGGACAAGTGGAGGAGAATCTCACTGGACCAGGGCCCAAAGAGTTCAGAGGCAAAGGAAATTAATGGGAATTTTTGTTAATGTGGCTGAGAGCTCAGATGTTTCTTAAGCTGGAACTTGAAGGGTAAGACAGTGGCCTGTTCTCAGAAGTGAGGAGGAGCAGCCATGCCACAATGCCAGACTGTCTGCCCAGTGTACAGTGTTAGACCTAAACAGATGGATGCTGTTGCTTAGGTGAAGCTTGGCTTTTCAGAGAGGTCTGCAGCAGCCTAATCTCTCACTGCAGGTAGGGCTGTGTAGTCTAGGATCAAGCTGTAACACTGAGTCTAAGAAGCTAAGGTCACAGGAGACAGTGGAACCACAGTTGTCTTAAAGAGGACTCGAGACAATCTGTGTCCGAATCAATTTACAAACACAGGCAGGAATCATGTTCAGCCTGGTTGTGAGTCTTCAGGGTGCTGCTTCTCTCTATGTTAGCAATTTACTTGGTGTAAGGGTTTTTTTAGTGTTGTTTAGAATGAGTGTGAGAGCTGTGATCAGAGAGGCTGCTAGCACAGAATGAGGACTGCTACCAAAACAGATGTGTGGATCCTTTTACACATGGGGGGGCGGGCAGGGGGAATCAACTATATCTGTGTATAGGCTGGGGCAGGGGATTTCTTCAGTATTTGTTACAGGCAATCTCAAATGACATTTTTGATAGTGGAACACATTTGCAAAATTAACCTGATAGGATATGTACCTATCATAAATGTCAATAACAGTGTTTAACCACAGGCGTTTTTATTACATCTCACTGCAGCCTGATCTAGCTAGGTTTTTCCAAAAGAGAGATTTTGTATTCCTTGTGTAAAACTGTAAATATGGAGAAATGCAGCAGAGCTCTTCCTCCAGGTTTTCTAGCAGGGCCAGGCTGGGGAAAGTTAGGGGCTAGGCAAACCAACAGCAGAGCTGAGGTGCTTACATGCATGATGGCGATAGGATGGGAGGATCCTTCCACTCCTGTCTTCACCCCACAGTTCTGTGCACTGAGCAGAAGGCCTGTTCTCCTTGACCCTTCTCTGGTGCCTCCTCAAAATGCCTTGGGGGCGCAAAGAGCCTGGGAGGTGGCCAGCAGCAGTGGCAGGCCCATTGAGTGACCATTGGAGACAAAGTCTGACCTGCTAGTCACTGTCTGAAGGACCCTCTCTGCTATTAACATCTCCCTGAGCGTAAATGGCAGGTATATTTGTGCAAATCTCTGAAAGGGAATCCACCTCTCATGTACATAAATACTGTTTTTTTCATAATTAGGACTTGGATTTACTAAAAAATCAGTGCAGTAACTTTACATGTAGATAGTGCAGATACTGAGTTTATTTCTAGTGACCTAATATGGTATGTCCAGTAAGATTTGTATAAATGTAAACTAGTGTAAGTGAATAAAGTAATACCTACTTACATTATTTTTCAAACAGATTGCAATATGCCTTCTTTTGTTTAGACTTTAATCCATGTTAAATATGTATATATTCTGTGTTACTCTAAATTGCACCTTTCGTGATGTGTATTTATATACAGTGTGCAAAAACACTTGTGAAATTTAGATTACAGTTGTGATTATGTATGATGGCATTGCTTGAGAATATTTTGCTTGTAAAGACTTGAAGGTGCAATCAAATGCTTTTAGTTCTTCTATTTTGTTTTGAACAAGCTTTCTTAAATATTAAGCTTGGATTCCTCTCTCCCTTCTCCCTGGTGTAGAATGTGTGAATTATTTTTTGTACTTCCTTAGCCATTTGCATCAAACTGCTGGACAAGAGTTACAGTCAAGTTCATCCAGTTACATAAAAATAATTGAGAATGGGGCAAGGGTTCATTTTTCTAGTTCTGTTTACATCCGAAAGTAGAAAAAAAAATTATATTTACTAGACCTATTCAAAGAATACACTTTTCTATATTGTACAAATAAAACAGACAGATAAATCACAAAGAAAAATAAACATTTATACTATTCTGTAAATATTTTTTTTTTTGCACTCCTTCAGCACTGACAGATATACACAGAAGATTTTCACTGAAAAAGCAAAATACATGTGTTAACACAAGACCCTGCTCTGATGCAAGTACTGGCTTGGATTTTCAGTATGAGATCAAATCCTACCAGAGAGAAACCCTTGGTTACTGGTGTACTATCAAGCATACCAATTTTGTGGCATATTGTGGCACAGTTCATATAAAGGGTCAAAATGTGTCAACCAAGCCAGCACCAGGTAGTTGAGCCCATGTGATAATGCCTCAATTTCTTTTAAACTCATTAATGAGAAAGCACAGTTTTTTTCACATGCACTGGCTAGACAAGAGCTTGGCTCAGACTGAGCAGAAAGATGTGCATTGCCATTCTGCAGGCAACAGGGTGCTACACGGAGCTTGTTGAGGACCCTGGGCAAAACTTTGAGGCAGAGCTTGTTAGCAGGATGCAACACATTGTTTTCTTCTGGCATTTGTGTCTCTTTACGTCTGTCTTGGGGAGGAGGTTTTGTGAGCAGCTCTTGCAAAGCTGTATTAGTTGCATTAAGGAATACAAGTCAGTTGAGAAAGCTTGTGGTTTGTTTCTGCAAAGGAAAACTTGGTTTTATTTTTGTGCATCCAATTTCTATGTTCAGGTCTCTAGCAGCTTGGTAAAGGTAGTATATGATTAATGCTTAGGGAGTCTTAGGAGCATTGTTATGAAGTTGAGTGAATGAAAGATGTTACTGGACTGAGCTTTTCCCCCCGGCCAGCACATCAGCTGCTGCAAGAGAAGGCTGTCAGTTACCTTAGGCTGCAGTAGAGCACTCAGGGAAAGAATGAGGTGCTCTAAGTGACTTGAAGGGACCTCATGGAAGACCTGGTACCCGCAAGAGAGAGGGTGTTTGAGAGAGAGATTGTGAACATCTGAGCAAGGGTTGCTGGGAAGAGAAAGCAGTGTCCAAAAGACGCTGGGAAAAGGAGTGATGCAGAAAATCACTTGGTCACAATTGTGGAGTTATGAATGCTGAAAAATTGCACTGAAACCTGACAGTTCTTGCAGTGTGAGTGCAGCCAGCAGTATCTGTAGTGGGCAACAGCAGGTCTGCATTTTTGGAAAATAATGGCAATTGGTACGGGGTTCCTATAACAACTGACAAGCTTTCTGATAATGTCGGGTAGCTTTCTTACTAACTGCCACACTTTGTTCTAATAACGTGCTTTTGCTGAACGTCATTCTACCAAGCCCTGTGAAACTTCCTTGACATCTCATGAAAAACCTCTGTCATCAATATTTCAGTGAATTACAAAAGGATGTGTGACCTGTGATGGTTATGGGTACAGGCAGGTCAGCCATGGAAATGTGCAGCGCCTGACGTCAGCTTGTGTGTGCAGCAGTCCCTGGCTTAGTTCACTGATTGGCAGCAACTGCACAAAACTCCTGAGAAATTCAGAGATGGGGAAGGCCTGTGCACAGCACACCTGCCACGTTCACAACTTCACCCCAGCAGCCAGAAGCTCGTGCACATCTTTGTGCATTCAGGAGGAGGCTCAGTAGGAGTCAAGCAAAGCAAAGCTCCCTCAGATGTAAACAGGAAGTGGCAGCAGGCTTATGTCCAGCCAAAAAAATGCACAGCGAGGAAGTGCCTGCTCCTTACAGCTCGGCTCATCTTGGGGCTGGAGGTTTAGGCAATGCAAATATTACGTTATGTATACAGTATAGCTGTCCTAAAAATAGCATATATAGGGGTGGGAAATAGTTTCCTGCCGAGTCTCTTGTAACTGGAATGCCTCCATGACAGTGACAGCTTCAACGTGGCTTTTTGCATAGGTAATTGGACTGGGAAAAAACTCCCAGTGGAGAATGCATGAGGTTCTGTGGTAGTGCTGCTCTCAAAGCAAAGCTTGAGGAATTGAGTGCAGCAACTCTGCTCCCACCACGAGTGAGCAGGACTAAGGGGAGGAGAAAGAACCCAAACTGACCACGGACAGTTTTGTCAGGCAGAATGGCACCTTGAATATTATTCCTGCCCTAGGACACAGTGAATCACCATTTTTCATCACATCTCCAACATGCAGCTCAAAAGTAACTGAACAGCCAGAGTTTTGAGGGAAATAGATGCCTCCCACCTCTGTGAATGCAACTGCTGTTCTGCATGGCAACAGGATGCCATTTAGCAGCTGTTATGCCAAACCACTATTCCAGGTAAAGCACTGCATACCAAAGCAGCTTCCTTGCCAGGGAAATCAACTGACTGAAGAATTCTGTCCTACTTGGTGACATCAAATCTGATTCAAGTAATCGGTGGAAACATCTGAAAAGGAGACTGCCTGATGCCCTGGGCTGCAAGACGCATGCCATTTGTGGGAGGATGGAGCCATGTGGCACAGTTGAGTAGGTGACCTGACGGGGCCATGTAATGGGACCTGAAACGCCTTGTTGCAGAACACCCATATGCTGGTACCTGGGCCTCCTGCCCCGAGAGGAGGGTGTCAGTGCCCCTCAGTGTTGCTGGGCACAGCAGCCTGGTCACAGCCTCAGCGCTGCCCTCTCACCTTCACAGACAATGGCCTTTCTGCTTAGTATCCAGTACCTCACTTGTAAAACATGGGGCTTTAGGGGTGCAGTTTGATATTGTAGTCCCCCCTCCAGGGGATCTAGGCTTAAACAGCTTATTTAGCTGTTTGATGAGACATGTAGGAGTGGAGATTAGAGCTTGAGTACAACTTAAGTGCCATTTTCTTTTCATGTCTTTAAGTAAAAGCTCTGCAAGCTTTCTTGCCTCCAGATTTTTAAAGCAGACCTGATTTGGTGAAATAAAATTGCATGATGCCCCCTAACTGCATGGAAGATGCATCAATTTTCTCCTGGCAGGAGCATTCACAGCACTAAGCCACTCAGCACACCTCCAGGGGACACCCTGCATTGTCCTCTATCACTTTCCCAGGCATCTTGAGCAACCATTGCTTATCCTGACCTGCCACGTGAGTCTCATGAAACACGTGGCTGCTTTGCAGGATTGCTAGATGGAACATAGGATCAGACGAACTTCCTTGCTTTGCTCAGCCAAACTCTGATCAGATGGTTTGCAGTGGCCAAACACATTACCACTTACAACACCAGTTTTGGCAGCCAAATCATGGGAAGATACTGCATGTGTTGCTGAGCCTCAGTAGGGGATAGCCATCCTTGCAACAGCCGTGAGTACTCATGACCCTGCATGGGTTTGGCTTGACTCACAGCTACTCTGTGGTGATGGAAACAAGTGTTTTCCCTTCAGTCTCTTCAATATGTGCTTTCCACAATGGTATTTCAAGTTCAGGTGTTTGGCATGGTTTGTTCTGATGTTTAAGTAACGTCGTGTTATTTCCTTTACTAAGATTGTATAGTGATTCTCGATACACAACTCCCCATCAAATAAATGGTTCGTGAGGGTGGGGAAGAGGGGACTTTCTCCCAGAAGCTCCTGGAAGACTTTCTGTTCTAGAGACAAATGCCAGAGCTTGGTGTTTTTGTTGCTATCTCCTACTTTGCCATACCAGTTTAGGACTTGTTCCAAAATGCTTGTTATGTGGTACACACTTGCCGAGGGCAGACTCACTCCACCTAACTTTTTTATGTAGAGCACTGAACTGCATCTTAGCCTGCTCTCATCTGACTCAAAGAGGGAAGCAAGACAAGTCTCACACTGCAAGTCAGAGGCTAGCTGCTCAGCAACAAAGCCCGCAGTGCAGGTGATGCTCTGTGCATGCAGTGATAGGTCTGTCAGCGCGTTACTCAGTGCAGAGTCACGCAAAAGAAGGCCTGCGCAATACGGGTACTCTGTTACTAGTATCCTCCCACAAGCTGGGTTATACTGAGCACGAACGCTGCCAAGGGTCAAATCCCTCCTACGGGACAGGGATACATCAAAGGAGCTCATATTGCTTGAGTCACTGCTGTGTGGTGAGCCCAGTGCTAAGCTGCAGCTGGCCAGCAGCTTGTGGTAAGCAGCCTGGAACACAGTGCAGGTGGGACTCTTACTGCTCCCACAGGCTTGCTGGAGGGCCCTGAGAAACAGCTCCAGTGGGTCAAGGCTGAAGGCACTGGTCAGGAGGTGGTGGGAAGGAGTGCCTCCTGGACATGCGTAGTTGGTATAAAGCCACTTAAGGCTTTCGGCATTGAGCAAGAAACTCAGAAATCCTAGTCTGCGTTTGCTCTTAATAATGTATCTCCCCATAGAGTCCGTTAAGGTGACGAAGAAGCTCTTGGCCTCATTAAAGAGGTGGCTTATTTTAATGTAATTTCCAGCTAGCAAAGGCCCCTTCAGTCCCCTTCTATAGGGACCTCTGCCATGAAATACATCGTACAGACGGCTCATCAAACGCACAAACTTGACAGTACCACTGCAGTTCTGGAATGAGGCGAGGCCCAGCTTCTGGAGGTGTTCCAGCGCATCAGCAACACCTTCACTGAACAACAAGGTAGCAAGGTTGACCTTTAGGTGGTAACTCTCCTCACTCCTGGGTCTGCCTGACTTGGGACTGCATGGCTCTAATACCCTCTGCTCCTGCAAAGCTGCCAGCTCCACCACATGCTGCCACTGCATGCTGTCACTGAGCCACTCTATCTTCTGGAAGCACTGCAGAGCATTCCTTATCAGCTGGAGTGCATGGCAAGTGTCAAAGAAGTACGTGATGTTGTGAGCAGAGCCGGGTGGATGCTGGAAAGTGCACTGAATCCTTTCGGGATCTATCCTGATCCCCAGAGCTCTGGCAGTCTCAGCACCATGAGCAGTGGCGCCTGATGTCACAGCCAGCACTGTGATGCCAATGTTGTTCAGCTTATTGATGGTCTGACGAAGCAGCTGAGCAAGTAAGTGACCGGTCGTGCTGTTCACAAAGAAGTAGCCAAGTGGAGCTGTCCAAGGACTTGAGATGCCGACTGCCATGAGGATTATCGCTTCTGAGGCCAGCGGAGCTTCGTCAGCATCAAGAACGCCTGCTCCCAAGTCAACAAAGCCTGTCAGGCACTGAGTCTGTGGGTCCCACTCCTGCTGCTTCTGCAGGGACATGGCTTGTACCATCAGGGCACAGTAGCGGTAGGCCTGTTCCTCTCTCTCCACCTTTTCCTGAAGGCGGAGAAAAATTTCATTGCTGAAGCCTGCAGCAGCCTCATTGTTAGACAGCCAACTGGAAAGAAAAGGAGGATGCAATTAGGATATGTGATTCTGAGAAAACTAAAGCAATGGTCAGCACCTTTTACCACTTAAGACATGGTCAGCCATGTCTGGACCTGTAGAGCAGGCTAAGACACAGAGCTGTAAAGCAAGCAGCTCTACCTTTCTTAATGCATAGTCTGAGTTTCTTTTCTCACACCCTAGTGATGGGAAGCCAAGCAAAAGTACTGACCATGGAGGGAAGTAACAAAGTGGCTTCCTGCCTCGCCAGTGTATCAGGACAACAGGAAAAAAAAATTAAACCAAACACAGAAGTGCAAAATCGGACTCTGCAGAGGGCCAGCAACACCAAGCTGTTCTCCTTCCCAACTGGCTTTCTCCACACTCTACATCTTAATCCAGTTTGGAAAATAAGAAAGCCTTGGCCACCCACGTGGAATGCTATTCTCCTCAATATGCTCTCTGTTCACTACCTCCTGGCACCCCTTTGAGCAGATTCTTTGGAGGAAGCGGTGTGTATGCCACAGGCTGGCATGGACAATGTGTGTATCTGTTGGGCATCCTCCAACTGCACTACAGGAGTTTGAGACTCAAAACCTGTAGGGGGGGAGTTTCCTCAGCTTTTGTTTTGTGTGCTGTTACAACTTCACTCCTTGTTAATGGGTCTGATAGGAAATTCTGAGCCTACATAACTAATTGCAATGGCTTACACAACTGATCTATGTGATACGGAAATATCTCCCTTTTGTAACTTTGAAACAAACACTTGTCAAGTTTCACTAACTTACCAGAGTCCTTGGGAAGGACCTGGGGCAAGGCAAGAAAAAACAAAGCTCTAGTCTAACTGCTTTATGCAGTCTTCCACTTTCTCATGTTCCCTTCTTGACTTCTCCCTTTTCCAGAAAACAGTCCCAAAGTTTTCCATGTATAGTCCTATCAGTTCTGATTTCCTCTACTGACAGTTATTCCTGCCCATCTCTCCTCACTCAGTTTTTGCTGCTGGTGGAGTACTGCAGGTGGTCCCTTAACACTGCCTCCTGCTGCTTCTTTTTAGATGACCTTACACGTATTTGCCCTTCCTTCCACTATTTGGCTCATCCCTCCCCGCTCACAAGTGTACACTGCACATCACAGGACAACAGTTACGTGCCAATGTGGTAAAGCACCTCTGCTTTTTTGTATTCTTCCTTTCTCCCCAGTGAGCAGCATAACACATATAGACCCTACAGCAGCTGAGGTCCTGAAACATAGGGTTTTTTCACACCTGTACTCATCTGGAAATACTTTGCAAACTCTGCACTTACTTATGCTAAAATTTTTTAATGTGAGGAATATGTTATTCTCGTGCTGTGATCCACATGCATGAGCACATACCAGCTCTCTGAGATGAGTAATATCAATATTTCTGGACATTTGCTTCCCACTCTGCTTCTGGGAAGCAGGGAAAAACTAATACTGCTGAATGTTTTCAGAACAGATCTGTTGCACCTATTTTCACATGAGTACCTGGAAATACATTATGAGTGAACGAATGAATGAATGAATGAATGAATGAATGAATGAATGAATGAATGAATGAATACTTGCTTTATCAGGCTGTAAGGATGAGGGAGGGGAAAAAACTTCCGTAGATAGTCATAAGCCTTAACATGGTAGAGGTGTAGCATACAAGCAAACTGCCTCATTTCTGGCGAGTATTCTGCCATCTCCCTCCAGCTGTGCAACTCACAAGGCAAATCTGCTTAAAAAAACACAAGAGGTCAGCTTTAGTGAAGCAAATAAATAGCTGATAACTTTAACAGAGGGATGCATAATACAAACACATTGCAGAATACAAGGCAACAGAGTGGCCTCTGGAACCACTCAGTCCTGAAGTCTGGTGTGAAGTGTACAGCTCAGCAATACTATCACTATGCCTCACCTCTTCCTAGGGACGGGCAGTGGCCAGGGAGTGTGTGCCCTACCGTGCTGTCTGAGGCCCAGTCCCCAACACATCCTTCCCCTCTTCTCCTATCTAATGTCATTCCACAGTTTTGAGTAAAGACTGTGTCTTACATGTGGGTGATGCTTAAAAATTGACATAACAGGAGAGAAGCCATTAACTTATGGCTGCTAACTCTGCAATTTGAAATGGCTTCTTCAGGTTATATTAGTAATGGTAACAGAGCTCGTTTCTGGACAGCACAAAAGACAAGGTTTTCCTAGTTAAATATACTCTGTTCTTGAGTCATCTGAACAGTGGCACGGTTTGATTTAACAGCCTTGGTTACAGGTCTGATCTGAGCACTGTAGCCAGCCTCAAGTAATTCAATTTTTCAGGGAGATTTTTAACTCTTTGGAGCACTGGTTGTTGCATTCCAGACCTACAAATCACAACGTCCTTGTGCTATAGCGTTGGACCTAGGAGATTACCAACACCATGAAGTCAAACAAACACGTGAGACCGGGGCGAGGGAGTACAGACCCTGCAGCACGCTGCCTTGGCAAACGCCCCCAGCAGTACCTGAGAACTGGGCCTGCAGCAAACTCATGGTTTCCTCAGAAAGCTGCTGCTTCTCTACCATCTCCCGGAGGATGTTCGCCACCGTCCTGGGCCGGTGCGCGGGGGAGCATCTCCCGGCCGCAGGGAGCTGCTGCTGCTGCGGGGTCTCCAGCGGCGGCTGCGCCTCCCCACCCGCTGCCTGCTGCCCCTTCAGGCTGTAGTTGTGGTCCCCGGCGGGGGGGCTGGGGAGAGGCTGCTTCACAGCCCGGACCGCGGGCCCGCTCCTCCGGCCGGCGCCCAGCGGCTCCTGGCGGGAAGGGAGAGGGTCGGTCACCGCACCCCGCGCGGCCGGGTCAGGGGGGAGAGGGGAGCGCGGCCGTTACCCGCACGCACCAGGCGGGGGAAGCGGGAGGGCACGGCCCCCCGCCGCAGCTTCCGTCGCAATCCGTAGCGCTCGAAGTCGGCCTCGGCGAAGTGCCGCGAGCAGAGGATGGCCCCGGGGCCAGGCCGCCAGGCCTGCCGGCTCTGCGGGTCTACGCGGTTCACGGCGCGGATCCACTCGCGGCGCTGCGCGGCGTCCAGCGGGAACCTGCGGCAGATGGAGACAGAGGGAGGGAGGGCGAGGACTGCCTGCGTCGCCCAGGCGGGATCCGGGGTGCCGCCGCAGAGGACGGCAGCACTCACTGGTGGAAGGAGATGCCGCGCTCCCGACTCCGCCGGTTGTCGCGGGCGGTACAGCCCAGCGCCGAACAGCTTCGCGTCATGGCTGCCCCGCCGCCGGGCCCCGCCGCCGGGCCCCGCCGCCGGGCCCCGCCGCCGGGCCCCGCGGCAGCACCCCAGCCCCGCCGGGCAGGACGGGCAACTTCCGCCTGCCCTCCCCGCTCCCCCTTCCCATTGGCTCGCCAGCCACGACCCCTCCGCCCCCTCGCCGGAAGCTGCTTCCCCATTGGGCGCGGCGGCCGTGGGCGGCCTTCCTGTCCCGCCTCGGTCTGATGTAAGCGGAGGAACAGAGGGCGGGAGCGGGAAGAGGTCCAAGCCAACCGGTAGCAGTGGTGCAGAAAGAAGCAGCCAATGACAAGCAGCCATCCTCAACCAATGGGAGCGCCGCTTCCTGCCCCTATAAGTAGCGGGACCGGGGGTGGGGGTTTTCTTTCCCGCCGCGTGGTGCCCAGCGGCGGAGGCGGGCAGTAGTGGGCGGCTGAGAGATGTCCGGCGGCGGGGCCGCTGTCCAGGGGCGTTCAGAATCGTAGAGGCGGGAGCTGCAGCCGCGCCATGGGGCCGGAGTAACGCCCGGCCCCGGGCACAGCACCTGCCTGCTGAGCAGCCGCGGAATCGGGCGCCGGGAGGCGGCAGCGGAGCTGTGCTCCGGAGGCCGTGAGAGGTGGGTCAGGGCCGGCGTCCAGAAACGCTCCCAGCTACGACCCGCGCCCCTCCCGCGCTGTGAAAGGCGGCGGGTCGCTAAGTCACGCGTGTCGATGCTATTCCCCCACCCCGAAAGGCGGAGACACCCGCCGGCCCACGGGTCTGGCCCCTGTCCGGTGATGAGCCTCACTGCTGTTCACATCATGACAACGCCGTGATTACTGCCGTTGAGCTGAGGAGGACAGGCGGCGCCAGAGCCCCCGTGTTGCTGGCGGTCCCCCCCGGTTCCTCTGAACCCCAGCAGGGCGGGCGCCCCTAACGCGTGTCTCCCTCTTCTCCAGGGCTCACCCCTGCTCCTGCGCCGAGAAGCCCGGAGGAGACCGCGAAGGAGGAGGCGGCTGCACAGACACACAGCACCACACACACCCGCCACCCCCCGCCTCTGCCACCCCCCGCTCCGGGGGAGGCGGAGCCCGGCCCGCCCGGAAGGCGCGGGGCGCGTCCGGAAACCGGCGGCGGGCGGGAGGCGGTGCCAGGGCTGCCACGTTGGAGCGAGCCGGGGACGGGTGAACGCTGGGGACACGTAGGTGAGAGAGGGGGAACCTTCTTTTTCCACCTTTTCTGCTTTCAGTTCCTGTCAGACACGGGGCGCAGGGGCCGGTTGACGAGGCGGCTGGCGGGCGCGGTGCCTGCTGGCTGTGCACAGTGTTTCTGAGGCGGGAGGCGACCCAGGATGTCGAAGTAAGACCCAGAAATGAGACGGTGGAGTCTTTTGAACTGTTTTTCGCCCTCTGATCCGTCTGGCTGCTGAGGGTGTCTGACGGCGAGGGTTTTCTCGAGGGTGGGTTTGTCTGGTGGGTTAAGGCAGAAGGCTGCTATGAGGTGCACGATGTGTGCCTTAGTGCTACTAGAAAAGGCTTTTTCGGAGCAGTTGAGGGTTTGCCTGCATTTTCCTGTCTTACGGTCTGTTTTGCAGCCGTTGGTTTCCTCTACATGTCAGTGTTGTTCTGCCACTGGAGAATTATTTCTCCCCTTCCCCCTGGGTGTGATCTGGAGAGGATGGCTGAGGTGTCTGTCTGTTGTTGGGGTGTTTTTAGGAAAGTGATCACCCTGGCTGCTTTTACCAAGGCCTCATGCCGCTGCTGAATCCATGGCAGTGTATTCTCTCCACGCTTCATTTAAGCATTACCTTTCTTGGGTTTATTTTTTAGTGAAATGAAGCTGAAGGAAATCGATCGTACTGCCATGCAGGCATGGAGCCCTGCCCAGCAGCACCCCATTTACCTGGCCACAGGTGAGTTTCTGGGAAGTATGAACTAGCAGGCCTTAGGCTATGTGTGGTGGCTACCAGGAAGTGGTCATTATTGAAAGTTGTAGGAGTTTCTTCTTGTCCTGAAGACTGGAAAAAGGTATGTGGTGTGGTGCCTTTAGCGGAGTTCTCCAGTTGTGCTGTGCATGAAGATATGCTTTGCATTCTGCAAGTGACAGCAAGCATCCTCTTCTTTCTGCCAGGTTAAGGTGACAGCAATTCTAACCACTGGTTCACTGTCCCATGCTGCTTGTTTCTAACTTTGATCGTTTTCTGTGCATCATCAGGGAGAGAGGCACTTGCCTAAAGCTTTTCCTGTTCATATTGTTAAGAAATCCCCTAAGAGAGCCATGAGGAAGAGAGTTACACAGAACTACATAGAAATAAAGGAGACAGAAACCTGACTTCATCTCAGGCTCTTTTGCAAGGATGATGTTTTTATGCCCCTCTTTGTGCTGCTTTTCAAGTTGCTCTTTTGCGTATCGTGGCTTTCTCACTGCCAGGCATGTTTCTTTGCAGGTACATCAGCTCAGCAGCTGGATGCAACTTTCAGTACAAGTGCTTCTCTAGAAATATTTGAGCTGGACTTATCAGACCCTTCATTGGATATGAAGTCCTGTGCCACCTTCTCCTCATCTCACAGGTAAGCAGTGGGATTATAATGGCTGTGGGACTGGTATACATGATGCATGTGGAAAGGCCACTTTGAGGTTTATCTGCAGCTGTTAAGGAGAGGAGCAGAAGTTCAGCACTGAAGGGTGATAGAACGTGAGTGCCACTGATGTTGTGGGACAGTGAGGTGTCATTGTGAAGGCAATGATATTGAACTCTGAGGAGCTGCAAGTAGTTCATACTTTGACTTAAACCTAAAAGATCTGACATTGGCTGGTAGGTTTGAGTGTGTATGCAGACCATTTATCTTGGGGAGCCACTGGAATTCTCTGGATAACAGAAGGAAATGTGAAATTGTGAAAATGCAGTTGCAACTTTTCACGTTGCCCTGTCCTGTTTGCATTTAGGTATTTCAGGGGGACTCCTGTAACATAACTAAACTGGGTCATGTTGTGTGGGTAGTATTGTACCTTACCCTGAGGCTGAGAAGCTGAATTCCTGACAATACAACACTTAACTCTTAATTCCTTACTGTGTGCTTGTCAAAACAAATGTTATTAGCATCAGTGTCCAGTTTCCATCTTGGCAGCACTTGTAGCAGCTCTCTGGTAGCTGGTCCAGTGGCTGCCACTCAATTGTGGGTGAGCTAAAACAAAGTAGATGGAAGTGTAGGATGTTTCTATGGGTAGAGAAGGAGATCAGAATTTTCACTGCCATTGGACTGACTTTTTTCATATCAGCTACAGTGTCAGCATAACCACTTTTCCCCCTGGTGACCTGAAACAACATGACTGGAGGTGCAGGCAATTACAGTGTTTTGGCAGTACGGTAGAGCAGTTGCTACAGTTTAGCCCCATGCACAGGGGGTTGTGGTAGCTTTCGCAGGAGGAAGCATAAGGTGTTAGACTGCTGGCTTTGTGCTGTGTCAGTTTTGTTGTAGTGATTCGTAGGGCGGCAGAGCAGTTGTGCCGGCAGGCAGCTCACAATCTGTGCCCTGCAGTTGCCTGTTTTAGTACCTGGAACCTGTGAGAAGTAGCTACTGTCTCCATTTAATGCCCTGCACTGTGGGCAAAACTGATGTTAACACATCCTACTCAGAGCAGGATGAGGTGTTTGATCTTTTAAGATTCCCTTGTACTACCTTGTTTGAACTATGACTGAAGTTTTTCAAGGCTTGCCAAGTAACATTTGCTTACTGATTTTCAAAAAACACTCCTTATAGCCAGGATGCAATGCACCTTTGAAAGTACTTCCCTTGGTGAACAACACAAGAATTTGACTTTGCCCCAGAAAATGCATTACAAAGGCAGCTGATTTTTTTTGTATTTTTTAAAAATTAAAGATAACAAGAAATGTCCCAGCTAGCAATGTATACATCAGATTTTATTTTTATTTCCAGCAAATGAAAATGTCTGGGTATTTAAACCCACAAAGGATAAATCCTGCAACAAGCTTTGTTAATTGTCCTCCAGGGAAAGTTTTACACTGCTTTTATAGAGCCATCCTTAATCTTGGAAAGAACAAAGCATAAGAAGAAAATAATTGCAGTTAACTCTAGTTTTTTGTTCCTCACTGTTTTCTGCCCTCATTTGGATTAAGTCCTAAATTTTGTTGGTGGTGTAATACTAGTGCCTGGACAACCCTGTTGGTCACTCAATTTCTCATAACCTTGCTTAGTTAGATGCAGAAATAGAAAAATCATACCCAGGAAAAGGGTCTGTCTGATATCACACACCAATTTTTGTTTGTAGCATTGTTCTTTGGTGAACCCCTACTGTAATCTGAACACTGCACTAGGAGACTGAGCACTTTGTTTTTACAGTGTTTCTCACCCAGCGTATGCTTTTTGTCTGGCTTTCTGCAGTATGTATTTTATCATGCTGAAGTTGCTGTGTTTTAAAGGCATTATTTGAAGATTGTTCAGAGATAACAAAGAGATAACACTTTAGCATTCACCATGTGCCACCTTCCAGTCAATGTTGGTTTGCTTTCTGCTTGCGTAAGAGCTGTTATGTGACAGTGTGTCATTTTATGTAGAAGAAATTCATTCTTTGCATGGCTGAACATACAGGAATGCTGTTTTGCTTACATAGCAAGTTCTGAGAGTTAAAGAAAATTTGTGTATTGGATACAGTGGTGTGAAAATACTTCATTTCTAGAAGTATGTTTAATTCCTCTCAGCCTGGAAAATAAATTGTCATCCAAGAGACACATGTCTGTGCTGTGAATAAACTACTTACTGAGCCTCCAGTACAGCGCATGAAACACCTGTGCTTCCAGAAGCACAGATACGGAAAAGGGTTTGGAATTTCTCTAGTTTTACCTTTTTCCTCTCTTGTATGAAGAGTTGCTCGCATACAGCAGTGTTTTACATCCAGGATGCAGTTGTATGGACTTACAGTCCTTACTTTCATTACTCCTGTTGTTTTGCAAAGGTGAGCTCAAAATCACATGCAGTTGAGAGCACTTACCTGATTTTGCAGCCAGAAGATGAGACATATTATCAGTTACCGGGTTGTTGGTTGTGCATGTTATGAACCTGCGTCTTGGTAACGAGCAGAATCGGGACACATTGTATTTCTGAAAAGGTTATAAGTACAGAGACTCATTCTTGAGAAGAAACGCAGGCAGTGCTTTTCTCTGATGTATCTGCTCTGTCTGTCATCAGCAGTCTGGAGGCTTTAGCTGGGGTGAGATAAATAGGGTGCATCAGTGTATGTGAAGCTGGTGGTGCATGGTGTAGACTGTGGGGACCTCTGTGTCTTACAGGTACCACAAGCTGATCTGGGGGCCACACAGTATGACCTCAAGTGAGAGAGTCTCTGGAGTCCTGATTGCTGGGGGTGAAAATGGAAATGTCATTCTGTACGACCCAGCCAAAATCATAGCTGGAGACGCTGAAGTAATAATTGCCCAGAAAAACAAGCACACAGGACCAGTAAGAGCACTCGATGTCAACATGTTCCAGGTTGGTTTCCTGCTGTTCTTCATCACATACCATCATAGATGAGTGGCCTGTCTTAACTTGTAACCTTAAACATTTTTGTCAATTTCCCCTCCCTTGAAAAGCATGAACTAAGTTTAGTGTTTGCATGTGTGTTTGTATTTAGTAGGAAAAACCTGTCCTTCAGAGTGGGGAATGAAAGTTTTAAGGTAGTTAATTCATTCCTTTCCCTTATCAGTTTGTTGTCAATTTAGTGGGTCTTTTTGGCTCAGCTTACATGTAAAGTAGAAGTGGTCTTCTGTGGTGTTTTTAGCTTTTTTTAGCTCTTGTGTACTGTGCACACACAGTTCTCATCGCACCAGGAGTATTTGTGCTCTCACTCATGTTTCTGGTGACATCAGATTTTAGGTATCTCTTTTGAGGGGTGGGTAGGATCTGTGTTCAAGACCTCTCGGTATTGTTATTTGGAAAAAGGAGACAGAACAGGGAACATGGTGACATAACCTCTTTAGTAGAAGAGCTCTCAAAACCAACAAGCTTTTCTCCATCACTATTGAGCATCTGCTTTCTTCTACATACAGTGGATTGGCTTTCCCTTGTCCTCACCAGCTGTGTGAGAATTCAGTTGAATTTGTTTCTTAAATAGGACTGCTGTCTCTGCACCCTTGCTTTCATCAGGGCCACCCTGTGTTCACTGCGTCCTCTCTGAATTATTTCCTTTCCCTTTCTGCCTATTATGAAGTCAAGACTTGCTTGTAACCAGCTGTGGAATGTGATCAAAGGGCACTCTGTGTCCTTGGCTCGTGTTGCCCTGCCTGGACTTCTGCATCCCAGATGCAGGATTGCTCTGGATGATTGCACCCACTGTGAGTAGGGTGCTGTCTGCTGCTGGAGGCAGAAATGCCACATTGCTTTCAACTGGCCTCACATGATCTGCCTGAAGCAAAGCTCTGTGACAGCAGTAGCTGCAGCACTGCTTCCTTGTCTGCCCCCTCCCAGAAGTGTCACTGCTTTCCACTTGCCTGTCCATGGCTGTGCCTCTGCAGCTTCCTCATGGGTGTTTGCCATGCAGTGGAGGAACACTCCACAAAATGGAAAGTTTGGTCTTGGCATGCCAGTTTAGTGCAGCATATGTATTTTTTTTTAATTAACTAGGTCTTATCTGCAATCTCAAAAAACCTTGCTGGTTTCCTGAAGCTGCTCTGTGTGAGCCAAAGGCTATATCCTGAGCTGATAGGAGAAATTGGCACAGTTCTGTGGATTTGATGCCTTCTAGCAGCTAAGACCATGAAAGCTGATGCTGAAAATACTCTTAACATGTATTGTGTCTCACAGACTAATCTGGTGGCCTCTGGTGCTAATGAGTCTGAAATCTATATCTGGGACTTGAACAGTTTTGCTACACCAATGACACCAGGAGCGAAGACACAGGTACCCGATCTGTATTTGTGAAATACTGCAAAGCAGACTAATGAAAAATATGCATATCACTTAAGTTGAGAGCTCATTGAAACCTAGAGTTTTAAAGCTGTTTCAAGGTGGGGTGGTGGGGAAGCCTTTTGAAGTCTAACTTTGGTAGCAGTTAATTGTAGTTAGCCACAAACTACATTTCTGGCACTGTTAGATACAGTCTTTAAGGGGTGATACAGCAGATCTCTCCATATCAAAATAAAGAAAAATATGTTCCTGCGTGTTGTTCTGCAGTGGCTTTCCTAGAGGCCAACAAAAATGGGCATTCCACTGGTACTTAATTTTTGTAATGTGTGTATTAGGCTGTGGGTTTTCAGATACTTTTCTCTTTGACATGCCTGTGACTCAAAGCATATGGCAAGAGCTCGTGTCCTGAAGGACAGTACCCCAAGTGGCAGCATAGGTAGCTTTCAGTGAACACTTTCAAAAGGAAGAAAGCAGTATTTTGCTACGCTTCTTGTCTAGCTGTGATTTTTTTTTTTGGCAGTCTCCATACAAGGATGACTGCTGCTGCTTTTCTAGCCCCTGGAGTGAGGTTTCCTGGCTGTGTCTGTAAGTGCAGACATGCACCGGTCCATGTGATGAGTGGTTTGCTCTGCTTCTTGTGCAGCAGCTCTGAACGTGCAGTTTTGTTTATCCACCACAGACTTGCAGTTTTAGCTGGCTGCACAAGAAGTTGATTCATGTCTTCATGTGGTGAGATTTAATTTTTTGATAAATTGTATTTGGCAAAGGAAAGCTGAAGTATCCCCTTAGTCTTTGATTAATGTTGCATTTTATCAAGCAACAAGTAACAGCAAGCAGTCTCTCAGGGTACACCACTTTTTAAATATCCATAACCATTACACATCTTGAAGTTTCCCTCTGCATGTTTCACTACATGCATGGATCTGAAGATTGTGAAGAAGGTATAGATTGAGGAAAATAGGAGGAAGACAAAAAGCAGCTACTGAGAACTCAGAAGATTGAGGCAGAAGGCTTGGCAGTTACCTTCATTGGTTTCAGGGAGCGTTTAATTGCTATACTTAAGGGCTGGTGTTTAGCCTGTGTCTCTTAAAGATCTGTGGAGAAAAACAATAGCCTCTTGTACTTTGTGCCTTGTGAAGGAGATAGAAGAATGGGGGAAGTTGTTTCAATGCATGTACGTTTCTGTTACAAAATTGCACAAAAAGTTGGTGGTTACTGGAAAAGGGGTTTATTACTGCATGATAATTTGGAGACAAAGTAAGGAAAAGGGATGAGAAGTAATCTTCTGTTTAAAGATTTTTATTTTAAACTCTCTGGGTTTGGGTACTTTGTTTAGTCTGAGTTATGATCATATGGGCATTTTGAAGGCTGCTCACCTTAAAGATCCCTGTATAGGATTTTTTTTTAATGCCTAATGGTATTTTTTTAGGCTGTGAAATCTTTCAGTCCATATGCTTAATGACAGCTGGAAATAGTAGTGCAACAAGGACTGGGTTAACATTGCTTTTAATTCTCAGACTAAAAATAAGTTGGTGGTAAATAACAAAAACCCACAGAATTCTTCCAAACAAGCTTATAGTAAGTAAAAACCTAATAATCCAAGTCAAAAGGGCAGTTTGAATACCCAGATATACTTTCCTGGAGTAATTTTCTGTTCTTGAAGACAGTTGTGCTTAGTCTTCAAGTGATGAATATCGTATTGTAAAGCGGAAAATGCAGATATTAGAGAAATACTAGCAGCTTATAAATCGGGGTTTTCAGGTGTTCTACACTGCAGCATGTGTATATAGGAAACCATAACACATGCAGTACCTGGGATGGGTCTCCTTGCAGATTTGTCATTTAATAAGTCCTGAAAATAACAGATTTTGAGTCTTTGATTTGGAGGGGTTTTGACAGGCTGTTCTCTGTGTGTGACAGCCTCTCGAGGACATCAGCTGCATTGCATGGAACAGGCAAGTCCAGCACATCCTGGCATCTGCCAGCCCTAGTGGCCGAGCTACTGTGTGGGATCTCAGGAAGAATGAACCCATCATCAAAGTCAGTGACCACAACAACCGGGTGAGTTAGCTCTTGCACAGCTGCATGGGTGCTTGTGGGGACAGGTCATAGAACCCCTTCTTACATGACATGAAGATACTGGTGCCTGTTTTATACGGCATGCTAAATATCTAATGCTTACTCTTAAAAGGCTATGTATGAGGCAGAAGGATTTTCAGCATTTTAAATTAAAATTGGCAGATGCAGATTGAAGCAAGGCAAGGCACTCAGATTTCCTATTAGAGTGATAAGTTAGTTTGGAGATAACAATTACTGATCTGTTTGAGGCTGCCACACTGATCTGTTTGGGGCTACCACAGAAAAGCTTGTATTCAGCTGGTTAGAAATTACATGTTTTATGTACTGGAGAGATGAGGTTACAGCTGATAAGCTCTGGGTGAGCACATTTCGCAGAGCATGGCTTAGCACTTGGGCAGAGAGGACTTCCTCCCTGGCATTGCAGGTGGGATGACCACAAGGGCTGAGCCCTGGCAGAAGACTTTATAGTTTCTTACATTAAAACATAAAATTGTGAACAAGGCAGCACAAAATCATCTCTTTGAGAGGACCTTGGGAAACTAGTTGCAAGTCTTCTCACTCACAGAAATGGGGAGATCATCTCAATATGAATGCAGTCAGAAATAATGCCCAGAAACACAGCTGCACATTCCTCACAACAGCATTTGACCATGTATGTGGACGTATTTAGGCTATAGTTGTCTTTTGTCTTTTAGTGCTACTTAGTTATTTTATGTCGTGGTACAATGTTGTCTCTCAGATGCACTGCTCAGGCCTGGCGTGGCACCCTGATGTTGCTACCCAGATGGTTTTGGCCTCAGAGGATGACAGGTTGCCTGTGATTCAGATGTGGGACCTGAGATTTGCCTCCTCACCACTTCGTGTTCTAGAAAGCCATACAAGGTATGAGTCTTATGTAGCCTGCTGCTCCATGGTGTTTGCACTGTTGGTGACTGCATACCAGTTTGTACATCTTGCTTCTTGCTCAGTCCCCTGTGAAGGGTCACTTAGTTGGAGGTGATGATTCTAACAGCAGGCAGTTTTATATGCTGGCTTTCTGACTAGCCAACTAGCCAACCCCATGTCCTTCAAGACTTGCCTTTTGGGGGCCTTCTGGTTTGAAGGGAGCAGGTCACAAAATAAAATTTAAACAAAACACACTATCCTGCTAAAACACTGTAGTTGCTAGTTTGTTTCTGTGCTTCTCAGGAAGAGGGAGATGAGGTGCAAAGAGTTAGTAGTTGATTTTGCCTGAATAATGGACTGAACGTGCACCTGGACACATCTTCACATGTAAACACGCACGGTCTCTCTGCCTCTTAGTCCCTTAAATGCCTTAAATTTGAGTACAAGGAAAGATTTTTGTTAAATTCTCGTCCCTCCTCGATTGTTAGTGAAACTTTCCTTATTGTCCAAAATCAGCACTCGATTTAAGGAGAGAGAACAGCAATAAGTCTGTGTTGCGGCTTCTCCCAAAACTGCTGCCGATGGCTCTGTGGTTTTGAATCTCCTGCAAATAAAAAGAAGCTGGCAAACTTTGTAGTCACTAACCTTACCTACAGGTTTGCACACAGTATATTAATGACACTGCGGGCAAACCAACCATTTTGTTACACTGGTGTCCAGGTTCTCCTGCGTGACTGTTGCATTTAATTTTCTGATACAATGACTGTACCTTTATGCTTCTTCATGCAGAAAATAAAAAGCATCTATTTCAATAAATGAGGTGCTGATAACATTGAAAACTTTCTCCTCTTGTAAGAGGGAGGAGCAGAGAGGGCATTTTGAGGTGGAATGCTCAGCTAATATAAAAACTCAACATACCAGTAGGCTTTATTTATCACCGTTTTGTGTTTACATTAAACTTTTTTTGGTTGTGACTTTTCATGCAGGGGTATATTGGCCATTGCTTGGAGTATGGCAGATTCGGAGCTGCTACTTAGCTGTGGGAAGGATGCTAAAATTCTCTGCTCCAACCCTAGCACTGGCGAGGTATTGTACTCACACCACTTAAAAAATCTGTTCAGAAGTAGCACAGTAATGTATGCAAAGCAGGTGTTGGTGTGCTTGCATTCCTAGGAATTACGCTTCTGTGGGATGTTTCTCCCTACCCTGTATACTTGTGTTTGGTATATGTGCGTTCTGAGCTTGTTCTGATAGTGCAGGATTCTTTCTTAGTATTGCTGGTATTACATGTTAGTCCTTACTGCTGCTGTGCTGCTAAGTAAGTATTTGCTTCCTACTCTTTTGGTTTAGGCCCAGTGTGGCTGGATTACTGTTGCAATTGCCTTTTTCCTTCTGCAAGTGTAAGAACTTTTATCTAGACCACAGGTAGATCTAGATAAATTTTGTAGGTTACTACAGTGACAGATTAGCGAGAACCACTTGAATGTGTTCCTGCCCTGCCCTTTTGGGCCTGGAAACACCTTTTAAAGGGGATGCAGAACCCTTTTTTTCAGGCAACTTGAGTGTTTGCCTCTAGACCACAAGAAGGGCTTCAGCAATGCTGGAGGGCTCCTTGCCTGCAGTGGGCAATAATCCTGGTGGACAGAATGAGAAATGTTTCTAAAATTCAGACCTTGGCCCAAAAGTGCAAAAGCTGTGGGGTGGTAAATGAGTTATCTGAACTGGATCCTGTGCTGTTAGGAAGACTTTTCATGTGGATGAATCATACTACATGTTTTTATTTAAAAACAGTTTCCTTGGAGACAGTGAGGCAGTTAGCATTTTGCTCTTTGAATTTCTCCTAGTTATGGTTAAATGTCTGCTGCAGTGGTGGGCTTGTCTATTCCAGGGCAGGAGAGACTGTCTCCCCCAGAGTGTAGACTTTAACTCTTCCAATTTTCCTGTGAAAACAGACTTATCTTGGAGCCTTGGCATGTCTCCATGTAGACTGTAGAGATACTCAGATTAGCTCTGAGTAAGCTAGCATGGATAGCAGCAGCAGCTCACAGCTTGCAGTGGGACAGCACAGGCATATACTGCCTGCATACTTTGTCCTGTGTGGATTAAACAGAAGATTTAATGGGCGAAGAAGGAAGTTAAGCAGTGGTGTGTGATAATCTCCTGTTTGTTAATTGTCAGGATTCGCCCACTGTCAGTGTGTATGGTTACTTGGAGGCTGCTGGGGGGCAAGAAGAGTGTACCAGTCTCAAGGCAGGCAGGAGAATTGTTGCTGTAGGATATGGTGCTTCATAAAAGCCTTGATTTGTTGAACTTGGTTTTGCTGCCTAGGTGCTGTATGAGCTGCCTTCAAACACACAGTGGTGCTTTGATATCCAGTGGTGTCCTAGGAACCCTGCTGTCATGTCTGCAGCTTCATTCGATGGGCGGATCAGCATTTACTCCATCATGGGAGGCAGCACGGATGGCTTGAGGCAGAAGCAAGTTGACCAGGTATTGAGAAATATTCAGCTATGCATATGGACAGAAAGAGGAGAGAAAAGTCCCAGGCTCATGGGAAGTCTTCAGTGGCTGGCTGCAGCCCTGCTTGCAGGAATACTAATCTGGTGCAAATAAATGCTTATGTGTAGTTCACTTGAGTGATGTCACTTTTGGTTTTTTCCCCTCTTTTGTTATCAAAGCTTTCATCATCTTTTGGGAACCTTGATCCGTTTGGTACGGGACAGCCCCTCCCACCCCTGCAGCTTCCCCAGCAGACCACCCCACAGAGTGTCATTTTGCCCCTAAAGAAACCACCCAAATGGATCCGACGACCTGTGGGAGCATCGTTCTCGGTAAGCAGGAGACGAGGCTGGGCATGGTTGGCCAGGCAGGGAGACAGTGGTGACACCTGCAAAACACTTTAGGAAGAGGGGAGTTAAACATTGTGCTCCACCTTGGGAGAACTTTACCTGTTTCTTGTGGCAGGAGATGCTCACAGCAGTTGTCAGATTGGGCACTTGGGCCAGCAAGTCAGCAAAAGCTTGACAAAAATGCTTGGAGAAGAATGAAACCAAGAGGTGTTGTGTTGCCAACAGGCACTTATTTCCTTCTGTTTTGGGATTAGGGCTTTGCTTTTATGTGCAGTGATTACTTTGGAGTAAACAAATAAACATTGGGAGGGGGACAGGACCAAACTGGGCAAGTATCTGAGACTTGAGTGCAGTTTGAAGCTGCTGTGTGAGTTAGTGTGGTGGAGAATACTCAGGTTAGCTCTGATCAAGGTAGCAGGAGTTGCTGTAGCAGCACATGGCTAGGCTCCTCCATGGCTGGTTGATTTGCAGAGGAACCAGTGAGAGGGTGACAAGGTCCTGCTTTTTATGAGAGCAGTGTCGTCTGCTCTTTGGCTTATTTTCTAGACCCATAGGCCATTTCTTAGGGATCTCCTGAAGATTTTAGCCTGTCCACTTGAAATAGATTTCTTTCCCAAAATACTGTTCAGTTTTCAGCACATGTCTGCTTATTCATGATCTGATGCACAAATTAAATGTCGGTTTCTCCCATCAAAGAGAGAGGGTGTTGCCTAGCCACTGACTGATGTGCCATTTTATAATGGTGCTTATTCCTTTATTCATCCTGATTTTTCCAGGAGCCTACTTGACGAGGCTTTTTGTAATGCTGACCTTGTCACTTATTGGACTGACCTGTGTAAATTAACTTTGAGCTATAGAGTAAAATAATATTATAAGCCCTTTCTGATAATTTTTTTTCCCCTGTTGATTTTGCTTCTCTCCAAATGATGACACAACTTACTGCCCATCTCTCAGTAGGCTTTTAAGTTGTAAACAGCCTGTCAAGAGCAGGGCAGACATCATGCTTGAGCATTTATTTAACAATGCAGAGGTTTCTTTGGTAATTACATTGCAATATGAGATACTCCACTTTTGCTGGGTGCTGTACAAACCCAGAGCTCTAGTTCTGTTTCTAGTCAGTCTTTTGCCAAGAAAGAACAGGCAGAGGAGTAGCTGTGCTCATAAGTCTTACTAAATGTGTACCCACTTATCCAGCAAGGTCCTTACATGCATAGAAATATGGAGTGGTGGAAAAAAAAAAAATCAGTGAGTTGATGTCAAGAATGTTTGTCCATTGGATCATAAACATGTACATGCTGTATAAAATCATGTGCATACGTATGTGTACACACATACTTTTTCATATACCCTCCAGTGAATACTTGTATTTTTATATACTGTATGTGTGCTTCAATTCCAGTTTGGAGGCAAGCTGGTTACATTTGAGAATACCAAGCCTCAGCAGCAGACAGGCATTGAGCAGCAGCAGCATCACCATGTCTACATGAGCCAGGTTGTTACAGAGAAGGAGTTCCTGGCCCGTTCAAACGAGCTGCAGGAGGCTGTGCAGTCTGAAGGCTTTGTCAGCTACTGCCAGAAGAAGATCGAAATGGCCCAGGCTGACTTTGAGAAGAATGTGTGGGCCTTCTTAAAGGTAACAGGATAACAGCAGTTCAGGAGTCCCCCACAGACTTGGAAAGCCTGTGCAGAAATGGTTCCTTCTGCACATAATGGTGTTTTAGCAGAAGAAATCCTGAGAACCAAAAGTGTAGTCTGGTGGGAATAGTGCCTGTAAGCCCTGTCATTGGAGGTGGCTCATGAGAAGAGAGAGAGGTCCTCAGGGCTGGGGGTGTTTGCATGATTCAGGAGAAATCATGGCAGAAGCCAAGGCTGTGGGGGGAAGGTATCCTGTGTGTTTTGCTATCCTCCATCAGTATGTCTTTGTACAGGGAGCTGGTGAGAAGGGATAAAGCTCTGGGACAACTTTAGATGTGCTTTTCACTTGTTTCCAAGTGAGGCAGATAAACAGATTGTTCACCTACAGTAACCAGATTGAAGCCTTGCCTTCAGTGCCCATGTCACTGAAGACCTTTTCATTTTTTTATTACACTCAAGACTCTACAGTCACTAGCTCTCACTGGGTAATTTGTGCCAGTCAAGTAAAAAGCCAGTGAGGGTGAAAATGAAAAAGTGTGAATCACTATATATTCTTTAACTTTTGGTTTTTTTAAAGGTGAACTTTGAAGAAGATTCACGTGTTAAATATCTTGAGCTTTTGGGATACAGGAAAGATGACCTGAGGAAGAAGGTAAATGTGCCTGGAAGCTGTGCTTCTGTTAAATACTTTACTTATGGCTGTATCCACAGAGTACAGCCTAAAATGTTGATGATGCCATGTATGCTTAAATTACTCATTTACTTCTGGGACTGATAAAGCAATTACCAGTGTCCACAGGTTATTCAATAAAATAAATATTTTTATACATTATTTTTGGAGTGTTCCCCCAGCAGATATTTGTCACTGCTGCAGCTCTTCTAATAGCCATAGTACAACTGTTACCCATGGTGCTGGACCCTCTGTTTAAATATGGCTGACTTGAATAATTTTGTTATTTAAGGAATTTCTTTGTTCCAAGGGACACTAGAAATCTTCCTCCACTCTTGAAATTTTGTCCAGATAAACAACTCGGGAGTAACTTCAGAATTCTTGCAGCAAGTAGTTTGCTTTGCTGGGTTTTTCTGTTAGGTATGGATGTTCAATTAAAATTTCAAATCAAGCAACAGAATTGAGGGGTGTGTCTACATCTGACTGTCCAATGTTGATCTGAATTTCTCACCCATCAAGAAGCTTTAATATTGGTTCAAGCTGTTCATGTAACTTCATTGTGTGACATTATTCTACTGTTCTATTATGGAATCTGATCTGGTTTTAGGCTTTCTGGTTGAAGAATATGCAAACAATCCTCAGGGTTTCATTAACTACTTTGGAAAACCCAGAATAGTGCTATTTTTGTGTGTGGGATGCCATTCATTTTTACTGTGGGGACAAAAAAAAAGAAAACTAAGATCAAACCTGGTTACATTTGGAAAAGCAAAATTTGGATTACCAGGAGGCAACTTCCATGTCTGAAGTATAGAACTTTCTTCCAATTTGGAAGATTTTTTTATACTGGTGTTACAGGGGTATACCTGCTGTGTGTTTTGGCTCTTTGTTGCTTTCAGTGCTGTACCCAGGAACTGTCTAGTATTTCTTCAGTACTGATTCAGTGGATTAGAATGTTTGTCTCATTTTCACTGTATCTATGATAATTTAACCATAATGACATTTTAATGAAAATACAAATTAAACAGCCTCCTGGGCAAACTTATTATGATTACAGAAAATTGCTAACAGTCTATCCTCAGCTTCTAAATTTTTGCTTTATGAGTCCAAAGGCAAGCACAGCAAGGGAAATCCTGGTTTTGAAAAGCAGATCTCAATTGGAAAATCCATCTGAAATTTATTAGCGGTCCTGCAGAGCGGCCTCATGCAGACTGGAGCCCACTGTTGTTGTTGCTTTGGGTTTGATATGTCCTGTGCATGGGGAGAAGCTAGGAAAACAGGTACAGCTGAACTGAGTGGTCTGAAATGCTGGGCCTACCCAATTATTTCAGTATTTGAAGGACAAATGAGGGGAGCTGCAAGGGCATGTTGCCATGTAGCTGTTTCTCAACAAAGCATTCCACATTGAAGTTGAATCCATGTCTTTTAATGTCAAGAAACAATATGGGACAGCTCATCTGAAAATTTGTGATAACTAGGTGATAAACTCACTAAATCATAATTTATTTTTCATGTTACTGGTAGGATAAGGAAAGTAAAAAAGGGCCACAGATTTCATCATCTTGGAATAAGCTATTAAGAACATGGCGTTTTGTTTTTATCTTCTTAAAACCTGTATTTCTTATATGCAAGTCACATCCTGAATTTCTTCCTTCTGTTGTAAAATAATGGTTTTTAAAAAAGAATGAAAACTATCTCCAGCAATTTGAGCTCAGCTTTTTGTGAAAACCAGCCTACAAGGGTAAAATAAAGCCTGCAATACTGAAAGCAGTAGATAACATTAGCAGCATTAGGAAACCCAGGCTCCCAGATGCTGAACTAATATATTTTCTGCATGTAGTCTAAACTCTGTATGTTAAATTAACATTTTTGACGGCCCTAATTGAATCTGGAGTCATGATTTGCTTTGCAAAGCAGTAAAAGCTCAGCATTTTAACTCTTCTTTACCTTGGAAAATCCTAGCCCACAGCCATATGCCTGCTGTGCTTGAAACCACAGCTTCCTGACAGGCTCCCTGCGCCACAAGGATTGTCACGGCTTCATTTTCCTTAACCAGAGCAGACAGAGGGTTTTGTCCTGCATGCTCTGATACTATTTTTATTACTGTGGCTTCCAGCAGCTGTAGTGAGGTTTGAGGCCCTTGAGGTAACAATTAAAGGTTTAAAGGCATAGAGCAGCTGTTGTTTCCATCAGATCTTGGGTGCAGGGGCTTAGCAGTAAATCCATCACCAGGCTGGGAAAGGAAATTGCTTTAGTTTCATGTTAACCGTTCTGTAAGCAACATATTAGCAATGTCTGCCAGTTCTGCAATTTGAGAGGTCTGCCTCTCTAAAATAAAAGGGCGCTTACTTACTTAAATCCTGGTTGTTTTCTAGATTACATCTGCTCTGAATAAAGAGTGTCTTGCAGATGGTGACTTGGGAGAGGTAAGCAAAAACATGCTTACAACTCTGTTTAGTTTTATAATGTGCAAAGTAAGAGTAATTTTTATTTCTGCGTAGTAGATGTCCCAAAGTCACAAATAATTTGACATATGACAAGTTCCTACATTCAGTAGGATGAAGGTACTTATTTACAAAAAACAACCACTCTTTTCCACTCAACTGTCTCCCCTTTTCCCAACAAAGAACCTTTCCCGCAGGTTTTAGTTCAGGGTCTCAGTGATGTCCCTCCATCTTCCCTTTTTGCTGCCTGTCTTCCCCACTGGGACACTTCATGCTGCCTGTGAGATAGGGCAGAGCCTTGCTGCCCAGCAGTTGACTTCAAGAGCAGCACCTTCCCCAGCTTTTCAGAAAAACAGGACTGAGTGTGGTCCTGTAACACGTGCAAGAGTGATAAATACAGGTGTTGCCCATTGTAATTGCAATGGGCTGAGTCTGCAACAGGGGGTCTGCATTGCTTTTGTGCTATAGTCCTTTCCGATGTCATCTGTAGTTGCCTAATGGGGAAGAAAAGTTTTGCTGCATGTTTTCAGGCAGCTAATATGAAAACAGCGCAAGGTACTGTGTAATGACAAAGGGCAAGGAAATGGAGAGCCTCTGCAGTGTTTGTTTTACTCAAGCATATATTACCAATGCATTTCTGTGATTTGCAGCCTGGTTCTGGCTGTTGATAAGAAGGTGACTATGCTCTGCAGTGCAAAGTATTTCTTCCTCTTCTGCTGGCTTTTTTTTTTATGGCATCTTCTTCTCTCTGTTGAAGGCTCCCACAGAATCTGATGAATCTGTGCTGAATGAGGGGGACGAAGTCCAGGCTGCAGAGGAGCAGTTCCTGGGAGAGGTACTTGCCCTCTAACCCTGTTGACCTCTTGTGTATTTACTTTGTTACTATTAAGAGCATTTTATTTTGTTGTCTTCCTACTGCTGAGGGTATAAGGAAATCCAAGAAGTTATTTAGAATGAGTAAAAGGTGGATTCTTGTTAAGTTGTTTGATATTTTCTCGTCAGCTTCAGCCATCACATGAATAGATTTTGGTGGCAATGAAGGATAAACTCGTTTTGTAACAGTCCAATTGGCACCAGACTCAAGGACTTTATTCTGCCATAATTCTCATTCTGACACTTCCCTAACACATACTAAATGATCTGCTCCCACAACTCCAATGCATTCTTTTTTTTTTTTTTTTTCCCCTTCCCTTTCCTCATTCTTTTCTTCCCTCCCTCTGGTTGATTATTTCCAAGCTCTCACCTTACTACTGCCCTGTTTCAAGGTATAATCCTTTGCAGAGATGAAGCTGTGATACTGGAGGAGAGGGGGAAAGTTCATTCTCTGCATTGTTCCCACCAAAATCGCAGTGCCATCCATCCCCTTTGCACCTGAACAGCAAGTATCAGGGTCTTGGTAGCTAGCTGCCTGATGAACATCTGTTGCAACAGTTCCGCCAGGCTTGTCAAAAGCAGTTTGTGCTCCACCACATCTGCCTTTGGGATCCTACAACTTTGTTCATTTCTGTCCATTTCAGCAGCCATTGTTTTCAGCCCTCTGTTTTAAATATGGGAACAGGTCTATAATTAGAACTAAGAACCCAGCCTTTCCTGTGTGGGGGGTTACTAGCACTGAAAACACCAGTATCACTGTGTGAACAGGCCAGCTTCCTTCTCCCCCATTCCCTCAGTCTCCCTTTTGGCTTAGAGTTTGAGCTGTTAGCCCAAAAGTACTTACGCTTCCTGTGCTGAAACCTGTGCTCATGGTGCCTGCCTGCAGTTGTTTGTGAGGACAAGGATGGTGGTTTATGGCTCATGCATGTTGGAGTGGTGCACTTGTTGACTCTATGTAACAGCCTAAGGGCACCAAAACAGAGCACTCTCCCTAGGTTAGGTGCTTGATTGCTTGTTAATTCATTAGACACTGTAGTGGCAGACACATGAATCGGACTGCATAAGGCTTTTGCTGTATACAGTCATGAAGATAGCCAAATGTGACCATAGCCTACCAGCACTGGTAGTAAGTATTTGTGAGACTGGCCTGAAGCCACTCATGATGCATTGGGGAGTGCTGTCATGTACATGAAGTAACTAGATGGGCACATTATTGCTGCTCTCAACTGATACCAAACATGCATCACGCATTATCTGACAGTAAAATAATTTTCCAGACGCTGCCTTCTTTCATGAGCCAAACATAAAGCTTGTTTCAGACTTGCTTCCCTATCCTAAATACCTGTTCTTGGTCAACTGTGTACTTGTCCTTAATCCTTTGAAGTACAATTGCACTGATTGGCATATAAGCAGGATGTTCTCAGCAGACTCTTGAACTCCCATCGCACATACTAACACACTGGCTGGTGACAGAGGAGACAGTTTGTGGGGTGATTTCTGTACTCTTCTTAGGCTGTGCTGTGAAAACTGATGGTGGAGAGAGACTTACCTCTTGGTATTATTTTTGTATTATTGAAAGATTTTGTTTGAAATCCCAAAAATTCAAGTACTTGCAGGAAATGCTCTATATCTTAATTTCTGGGGGAGTTGGTTTTGGTTTTTTTTTTACAAAAAAAGCAGCTTCTGTCTGCTGAGCACTCCTGTGCTCTATGCAAAGCACTTAAGTCTATGTGGGGCATGCTGGACTTCTGTGTTGAAAATTAAATATATGTTCATGTGTTTTGCTTAATTAAACTGAAGTGTATGCCTACTGCAGAGTGTTTCCAGGATGAGCTGGAAGTCTTAAGTGGAGCAAAATGAAACCTAGATAGCATTATGGTAGACTGTTCTTGGTAGGGGTCGAAGTTGAAAAAGGAGGGAAGGTGGTTTCTGATTTTGTGATTGTGGCTGTTTTGCTTTGAAGGGCTTGTGTGTATACAGGCATGGATGCGCGTATGCAATTCAATACCCAGGATCCAGGTGTCTGGTTGCTGGTATTTGAGATCTCTAAGTGTGCACACTTGTGCTTGCATAAGCTTTCTGTGGTGGTTAGAAATCTGGGGCTTCCAGCACTTTTTCCCCTTGGCATCCATTTTAAAAAATGGTCCACTCTGATCTCTCAGAACACTGATTTTTATAATGGTGTGTTTGTGTGCACTGAAGGTCCTTTGATAAGCCCAGGCCTTTCTCAGTGTGCTTAGGAGGTGACTTTGTGCAGACACCAGGGGAAGCTGATTATCCTGTGCTGAAACAGTGTTTTAACAAATGACAGGGATACTCTTCCCTTCTAAGTTAGTGATCTGTTAGGTGACTGGTAGTCTGAAGGTCTATCTTTAACTTGTAATGCAAAAGCAATATTTTATTAAATGTGTCTATATATACGTTTACATAATCTCAAAAACTATGCTTTTCCTTTCACTTAGAGGGTGAAGGACCATAAACAAGAAACCGAAGATCTGGGATCTACAAAGAAGACATTTAACATCTCTGTTAGTGGAGGTAAAAAAAAAAATCTTGCTAGTGATTTCATTATATGTGGTGATATTTATAATTACTGATGTGGATACTGGTGTTCCAGTGAGAAGGCAATTTCTGCACAGATTATGAAGATCATGACTTGCCTCTAACTCCATTCCTTTCACTGCAGTCTCAAGGCACTTGAAAATACAACTTCTTTAGGGAAGGAAAGGAAGTATACAGCACTCATGTACCCCATTGCTGAAACACTGCTACTCTGAGTGATTTCTCATATAAAAGAACACACACCTGATCAGGCATGAAGTGCTAATGTCACTGTTTGTACAGAAACTCCCAGGGGGTCTTGAATAACACAGAAGCCATTGACCCCTGCCTAGGTTTGACTGTTTCTGGCACTGTATGCAGGGCAGTTGTTTCAGAGGTCATTTAGACCTCTAGCATCTTGCTAGCATTTACTAGCATCTTGCTTTGCAGCAAGGTAAGTGATGCTTGACAGTGTCCCACCTTATGTGGACTGTGACCATAGTGTGTTTCAGACTGAAGATGAACTTGACCATCCCTGTAAGTACCTGCCTGGAGCAGTCTGGTTTGCAGATAACTTTGCACAGTGTCATACAGTTGGACTGAATCACCTGCTGTTGTATATTTAAATGACTTTGGTGGCATCTTTTGAAAATGCACTTCTCCTTTGTTGCAGATGTGGACGGTTTGATTACCCAGGCTTTGCTGACGGGTAACTTTGAAAGCGCAGTCGATCTCTGCTTGCATGATAACCGCATGGCTGATGCCATTATCTTGGCCATCGCAGGCGGACAGGAGCTGCTTTCTAGGACACAGGAGAAGTACTTTGCTAAGATGCAGAGCAAAATTACCAGGGTATGTTTTTTTTAATTAAGAAACAATATGAATGTAGGCCTTTGGCCAACTCCCTTTTTCACCTTAAAAGTTTTCTTGCCATTTTGTACGTTTATTTCTGTGAGAAGCTAGTAAGTATTTAAGTCATCCACAAGATCTCAGAGCAGAAGGATTTCTGTTATTCATTTTTATTGCATTGATAAGGAGAGAAGGGGCACGCTACCTGGATACCAATGCACAAGAAGAGTATTCTTTACCTTGTCTCCAGTGTATAAGTTGCATATACACCAGTAGATTATCACTGATAAATATGTTAAGCAGCGCACATTTCAGTCTGTTATGTTGTTGCATTTTTCAAGAGTTGCCCATGACCCATGCTCAGTGCCACCAGCATTATGTTGATTTCTGCCTGTGATCAGTCTTAACAGATTTTGCTGATGCTTCATTTCACTGCATGCTGAGAAGAGAACTAAGTATGCCCAGGGTAGATTGATCATCACTTTGACTAGGAGAGAGCATGTTATGGCCAGCTGGTTACTTTCAGTTTTTTGTAATGCTAGGAATTGCTAATGCTGCTCGTTCAAATCTTTCCTCTTTACTAGTGACACAGGAAAGTAGCAACAGGAGGGTGAAACAGGAGAATTGACCTTAAAAGAGCACAAGACAATTGGTTTGGCAAGAATGCCAAAAGAAGGTTGTTTTATACAGCCGCAGGATGCAGCCTATAAAATGGGCTTAAGTGCTTTCCTGGAGCAGGGCTGAAGGCCACAAAGCACATTCACATGAGGAGTTAGGGCATGGAGCACCACAGGCTAGGATCTGTAAGTGGGATTTTGCTGGCTGTCATTGCCTGTGATCCAGTTTGAAATAGAAGCAGTCTGCATTTCTAGTAGTGGACAAGTGAAAAGACAAAAATCTCAAGTATTAAAGCTGCAGGATTTTTCACCTGCCTCTGGCCTAATCAGACATAGGAGAATTTTGTAGTACATGGGAAATTTCTTCACTGTAGTCCATCCTTTGGGAAAAGATATTTTTATGGAGAGCTGACCAGTTATCCATGCCTGTGCTAACAAATGAGTGTTGACCTTGTAGTCAAGACCTTGCATTTGTTGTGTAGGTGTGTTTATCTCTTTTCTAGTCCCAAACTGCACACTTCACTGCTTCTTCAGCTGTTTCTGAGCTTGAAGTCTTGGCATGACAAGGGCTTTGCTCACTAAATAGCAGCACAGCTGCCAAGTCTGTCATTTATCTGAAGCAAAATAACTGGAGGCAGAGTTTGAGAGAAGAAACTGGAATTTTGTTCTGAGGGCTTGTGGGACCAGCAGCTGGTGTGCATGGGTGCAGAACAGGGATACTGCTGCTAGCTCAGGACAGGTTGATACTGCTGCCAACTTGTTTCTTCCTTTGAGCAGCCTTTTCAACTGCCCCTCAGAGTTTAGCCTGAGGGCAAGAGCTTAAAGCCAAATGAAGCAGTTTGACAAACAAAATTCATACCCCTTGCTCGGCATTGTGTAGAAGATTTATAGCTCAGTACTTGGTGTGTTACCTTTGTCTGCAGAAACAGTGCTAAAAAGCATCTGCAGCAATCCCAGCTCTCAAGAGATTTGTGCATTCTTTTCTTGCACGTTTTGTAGCAAGAATAATTGGCCTGTGTTACCTGAGCTTGTGTTGTGATTTTTCACTGAACTCTTTTTGAAGTAAAATGTACTTCTGTGCAGCTGTTGAATTGCAGTGCAGTATCTGCTGTCCTCCTGGATATGGTGGAAATGTGTGCACTTGAATGGAGAAAAATTATACTGTATCCTAAAAAACAAAGGAAATGCTACCAAGATCTTAACTGTGGTCTCTCTCCTTCTGGTCTAGCTCATCACTGCAGTGGTAACGAAGAACTGGAAAGAGATTGTGCAGTCTTGTGATTTGCAGAATTGGAGAGAGGCTTTGGCTGCTGTGCTCACTTATGCAAGGCCAGATGAGTTTGCAGGCCTTTGTGGTAAGGATGCTTTACAGACTGGATGTCATTTATTCCACTTAGAGCAAAATTGCACTTTGTCACAGTTGTTTTCCTTCCAGTAAATTATTGTAATGCCTCGCTACCTTCTTTGATGATCATAGTTCTTTGGTCCTGTTGCAGAGGAGGAAGGGCCCTCTGGGTTGCTGTGTTCCCAGTATGTGTGCTGATTTTCTGGGCATAAAACCCAGACCCTTGTGAGTACCTGTGTCCTGGCATTGCCTTTGTAGTGCATAGGTGCTGGTCTCTTAATGTTTCTACATGGGTAATGGTGATGTTGATGTGACAGGTGTCTCAGCCAAGGGACCAGTGTCTTGGAGTGTTTGTGCATGGGACACAAATGGAAGTGTTTCAGGGAAGTGCTTCACTCTTCTTCCCCAAAAGCAATTTTGACTTCTTGGAAGGAGTCCTCTTTCACAGGCAGTGAGCATGCCTGCCCTCGTGTGTGCTGCGTGGCAGACAGCTGACTGGGTTTAACTCATTGGGAAGTTATATGGCCAGTAGCTGTGTGTCTAACACCCCTGGGCCCCTCAGATGCCAGCCACAGTGTTTAGGGAGCTGTATGACTAATTTCAGCACATGTCGGCCCACAGCAGAGTCACGGCTTTGTTGCTTACACTTCCTTAGCCAGTTGTACACTCAGGTCATGCCTCTGAAATGAGGGACTGCAAAAAGTGGCTGGCAGAGGAGAGACCTGGGCCCTGGCCTCTTGTCCTTTGTCATGTCAGCAGGTGGGCTGTCCCCTCAGAGATGTCAGGTTTGCAGGCATTTGACAAGTCCTTGTTGCTATGATATTAACTGCCTCTGAAGTGTGCTGGACACTGGAGTATGTCCTTACCAATGGAGCCCAGAGGCAATATCCCTTCTCACTGTGCTGAGCAGAGACACAGCAGGTGTTGCAGGCTTCCTCAGCCTCAGCAGTGATAGAAGGAGCACCAAAGTGATTCACCAGCATCTTTGTTCATATTTTTCCTAGATCTCCTGGGTAACAGGCTGGAGAATGAGGGGGACAGCCTTCTGCAGACGCAGGCTTGTCTCTGTTATATTTGTGCTGGCAATGTGGAAAAACTTGTTGCATGTTGGACCAAAGCTCAAGATGGAAACAGCCCCTTGTCCCTTCAGGTTAGTAATCCTGTTAAAGGTGTTTGAAGTAACACACTGCAATCATTTGGTGCTTAAATTATCTAGTGTAGAGCTTTGATGTTGTCTGGCAGCTGCATGTATCTCAGGATGCAAGCCTTTTCATTCTGGAATGGCGGCTTTCATAGAAATAACACATAAAGACAGTATTGGAAAATGTGTTGTGAAGCAATGGCCCTCGTGTCTGCTCTCTTCTTTGTTGTAGTTGGGGTAGTTGTGCTAATATGCTTTTTGTGTAAAAAGGTAGTTGCAGGGCTTAGTGTTTTGGTAAAAAAGGAGATTTGAATGCTTGCATCTTTTGCAATAGGGGAATACTTGGATGTTTTTACTTTTCAGAGAGATGGCTTGGATGTTCAAGGGAAGAAATCTAATAAATTAGAGTTAAATCTGGAGAAAAGACTGTAGGAAGGTTCTCATGAGAGTTCTCTCTAAGGGGTTGCACATACAGGGTTTGGTTTCTATTGGTGAAATACATGACGTATAGCAAATATCTTGGGGGAATAGGATTGATGACAGTGAGATGAAGCAATTACGGAATAAATCATTTTATAATATAATCTTATTTTTTTCCATCTGTTCAAGGCCTTTGAAGGACCAGTTTTAGAAAGCACTTGATGTTACCTGGCAGTGCTGTGAGTCTGTTTAGTGAATTGAAGGAACTGGAGTATATGTGAATTTTGCTGCTCATTAACTTTCTCCAGTTTTGAATTACCAAAATTACTTTCCAGTCTCTTGATTGTGAGGACTTTGTTTACAGATTTACCTTCAGTTTGAATTTGTATTTTGATTGCATTACTTTGCTCTCTTGGATGCTAAAATTGAAAATTATCATTCGAGTCATAATTAGGCTATTAGTTTACTGTGATGCAGAATTGCTAAAAGTCATAGAAGCTGTTGGTTATCTTGATTTATTTTTTTTTTTACTTGCCTTTTTTGAAGTGCTGATTTGTAGGTGGCAAACAAGTGTATTATTGAACAGTTAGTAAACAGTCCTTATTAGTGATGTAGGCTGAAATCCTGCATGTGGCGCTCTCATTAAATCTGTTACAAGATTTTTAAAGAGGGATTGCATGTTAATACTGGCAAATGAATATTTGTAGTATCTTCCAATATAATGCAGTGCGAGTAAGAAAAACATGAGAAAACTGACCAGAAAATGTTCCTGTGACTTAGCACTAGGAGGAAACCCAACCAAGATTAGGTCTGGTATTTCGGGATGTGCATGGAAGGCAAGATATGGAGTATTCCTGCTGAGTTTCAGGAAAACTGTCTTTGCAGTAGCAACCAGAAAACCATGGACAACTCTCTTAAGGGAGTTGTTAGATCCTTTTGATTAAGATGGTTAAGAACTGACTTAATAAAATGCTGCAAATGAATGTGCAGCACCCCAGCACTAATAGTGGTCATGGCATTGTTTTCTGTTTGCTCTCATGGCTCTCACGAGGTGGTATTATGAAAGCATACTGTTTTGGTGGACATGCTCAGTACTGATAGGGCCCTGAAATCCTGTTCAATAAAGGCAGTTCTTTTGGCTTTGAACTCTACATGATGCAGTGCTGGCTTTGCCGTTAGAAGCCACTTGATGTGCAGTTGCTGGTGGTTGTTCTGCTGTCCCGTGTGCTACGGAAGTCATGCCTTTGGTGTAGCTGTAACTGTCCAGGAAATCTGCACTTGGTTTGGTCTTCCCATTAGATGAGGTGGCTTCTGCAGGGCTGCCCTGAGGAATAGCCCTCCACAAGAGTTGTTAGCTAGAGCCTACTTCACTCTGTTCTCACTTATGGGGTTTTTTCCTGATCTTCCAGGATTTAATAGAGAAAGTCGTAATCCTGCGCAAAGCCGTGCAGCTCACCCAGGCTGTGGACCTTAATGCTGTGGGAGCCCTTTTGGCTGAGAAAATGAGCCAGTATGCCAACCTCCTGGCTGCCCAGGGCAGCATTGCTGCAGCTTTGACCTTCCTCCCTGCAAACACTAACCAGGTACGGGGCCTTCAAGTTTTTTAATCCCTCTCTCTGTGCAAACAGGTGTACTTTGAGCAAAGGTCTCTGCATGGTGCAGTGAGCCAGCAGGACTGCCATTTGAAATGAACCAGAGGATGTGATGGTCAGGCTGTTTCCCTTCTCCTTGTGTTGGCCTCACTGAGCTGGCAGAAGTATGCAGCCTTGTTCTTCCCTACTCCGTTTCACATCCTTGTCTGTGTAGCCAGTGGCTGTGAAGGGGCAGCTGTCCCTCCTGCAGGCCAGACATGGTGAAACATGTACCTTGACATTTGGTTGGTTGTTTTCTTTTGATGTCTCCTCTTTCATCAGCTGGTATTTGAAGACAAGCTGGCTTGGGAATGATGCAGCCCAAGATGGGAGGCAGACACACATAAAGCAGTTCTAATGGCCCCATGTATCATGCAGAAAAGATTTATTCCAGTCAAACAAAGCAGAGCAGGTTTCTGAGAGAGTGCTCATCTCAGTGTGTGGCCAGTCAGCCTCTTGGTGTGATGCACTGGGTGATGGTCAGCACAGTTAATCTTCCTTTGCTATCCTTCTCTGATTGCAGCCAAACATCATGCTGTTACGGGACAGGCTTTGCAAAGCCCAAGGGGAGTTCCCAGTGGGACAGGAGGCCTTCAAGGCACCGTATGAGAGACAGCCCATGCCCAAAGGACAAGCTGGCTCTGTGGCTGGACAGATGCAAGGGCCCCAGGCTCCAGCACAGCAGTATTACCAACAGGTAAATGGGTTTTGGTGGTCAGGGAGGGATGTGGTGCTTGAATTCTGGAGTGATAGGTAGAGAAATTTTTTCCTTTCTCTTGATCTGAGCTGGGGCTGTATAATTTACCTCTACTGAGAGCCTTGTGGTGAAAGTCATTGGTGCTGCTTTTCAATCAGTACAGATGCCTCCTTTACTACTTGTCTGGAAACATCTGTTAAACACCTTGTCAAGTAGCGTGCTTCTGAAGATTAGGTGTTTTCCCACTTTGTTTGAAATGTGCTTCAGTTCCAAGAATGACTGTGTGGGAGAGCACTATAGGATTTTTCTGTGCTTGCTTTCATAGTCCCTGATGTTACCCCATCCCTGCAGGCCTTGGGGCTTGTTCATGCTGCTCACCAGCCTCTTCTGGGTCTGATTATTTCCCCCCTAGCTCTGATGTTGGCTGCAGAAGTTGCTGAGCAGTGGCAATAGCAAACTATGGGTATGTTTTGGCACCTTCCTAGCTGGGTGTAAGGGGGCGTAGGCAGGACAGGCAGGGGGTGAGACAGGAGTGGGGAAGCAGGCCTGGACTGAGAGAGAGCTGTGCCAGAAGAGCTGGTGAGTATGGGACTAATAAGGGAGCCTGGGGGCTGTGCAGGGACGAAGAAGAAAAATGGGGAAGGCACATGCCCTGTTTTTTTCTCAAGCCTGAGGATGACACTGCACCAGACTACACTCACCAGAACGTGGTGCAGGGGACAGCCCTGTCTGTGTGCATGCTTAAAGAGCACAGCCAAGTCTAATCCCTGAACACAGTGCTGGAGCTCATCTGGCCCTGCTCTACACAGGGGCTTGGGGCTAGGCTTTTCTGAGAGCAGAGCTGTGTTAGTGCTCCAGGTGTTCTTACACAGAAGAGACTGGCAGAAGCAGAGGCACGTCTCTGTCAGTGCTGCGCTTCAAGCACTGCCTGCCAGAAAAATGGGGGCAGGAAGGAAAAAGGGCTGAAAAGTGGGGCGGAGTTGGGCTTTGTTCTCTCCCTCTTGATGTCAGCAATTGTGTGTGCCTTTGCCTTCTCTCCAGGGTGTTAACAAGGTAGATTTCAGAAGGGACAAAGACTTCATCCTGTTCATATAAGATTACCTTGCTAATGCAATTGCATGTGATCTGAAATGCATTATTGTCAATAATTAACTCTACTATTCTTTCGTGTGTCTTTGACCTTCCTCCTTGTAATCAATGAATTGCCTTGAGAAGCAATGCTGCATATTTCCCATTTGTCTGTGGAAAATGCAGCTGTCTTATAGATGGTGTGATATTTGCAATGCTTTTTAAACCAGAGTTCTAGCATTCTCCTACTGTTTCATGAATGCCTCAAGTTACTATTTAAGCAAGCTCTGCCCATTAATAAAAGGCTGGATGTATCACAACCCCACCAGCATACTGCAAGTGAGTTGCCCTCTGTGTTCTTGGCTTTCAAGGCAGCTCACGCTCAGCAGGAAGGCCTTGAAGGGGACAGGTGCCGTGTTTGAAAGGTGCCCAGTGGTATGCTGATGAACAAGAACAGAAAGAAATTATTTACTTGAGTCTTAGGATACTTGTTTTCTTTCACTTCCTTTTAAGAAAGTACATAGGGCTTGTTCAAGCTTGAGGCAGCCTTTGTTTAATTGCTGGCCCAAATAAGAACAAGTACTTAAAACTTGGCTTCCTTTCACCATAGGTTTTTGAAGCCTCTTTTTCATCTGAAGAAAAAAAAAACAGGCATGAAAGGGGATGGAAAAGTCTTATATATGAGTTATGCAGACATTAACAGTGACTGTAAGGGTGACTGCATCATTAGCCCAGTACTGTGCAGGGTTAGAGACTGATAGACTGAAGCCCGCTGAGCCAGCCAGGACTTCAGGGCCACAGCTTTCCCTCTGCGTGTGCTCAGGTGGGCTGTCAGGCTCCTGACTCCAGCTCTGCATCCCACTGATGGGCAGCACACCCTCTTCTTACTTAGGGACTTCTCAGATGTAGGAGGTTCTTAGTTTCTGTCCTGTCAGAAAGGTAGTAGTAGTGATCTGGAACTGAAGGGCTTTAGAGTGGCAGAGAAGGAAGGTAAAGGAGAGGGGCTGTGGGAGGCTGGCTGGGAAGTAGTTAGCATTAAGATGTATGTTTCTGCGTGTGCAAAAACTGAATATCAGATTTTAACCTTTTTTAATTCATCTTAAGCTTGATTTAAACAGACTGCTTTTGTGTGAGGTGGTATGTTTGAATTTAACATGGAACCTTGGGACTTGCAGCTGTGGTTAGTGATGCTTGGTGTCATGCAGTAGCCTGGGGGGAGCTTCTGCAATAGGAAAATGTGATGGAAGAGGTAGACTTGGCTCACTGGCACATGTAACACTGTGTTCACTCCACAGCCTGTTCTAGTTGTGCTTCTGCTGTGCTTCGTCTTCACTTTGGCTCTAGTGCACAGTGATTTATTTTTTTTTGTCTGTCTTGAATGTACTTTTCCTTCTTTCTGAGATTTTGACTGTTAAAAGTGCCAGCATGCAAACCTTTTTGCGTTCGCTTCTTTGTGTCTCGTTTTGTGAAACCCTTTAGACTTTTTTTATTGTTTTGTTTTCCATGATTGGTATTTCTTTGTTCAATTCAGGTTAGAATTGCCCCTACTGTCACTACCTGGAGTAACAAAACTCCTACTGCCCTTCCCAGCCATCCTTCTGCAGGCTGTCCCTCTGACACACAGGTATAACCTTTATTATTCCTCTCTGAGCCCCTGCTCTACCCCAGTATGTCCCCTGGTGTAGTCTGTGTGCTTGACACAGTCTGCTGTGGATAGGTGGAAGGAGCAGCTTCCACATGTACTCTGGTTTTGCTTCTCTGCATCTCATGTTACTTTTTCACCAATGCCCACATGAGTGGCTCTGGAAAGCCTTGAGTGGGAGCTTAGTGACCTGAGGCCCTCCCCAGCCCTTGCCTCTTACGAGTATTTTGAATTGTGATGATATTTTTCCTTTCCCTCTTTCACATGGAAATTAGAAGCTTCAAAGTTAACATTGAAGTTGTTTATTTGAAAGCTGTGGATGGCAGGGTGCTCTTGGACTGCCTGAATAGCAGGCAGTGCTGGCAAGGACCTCTCCCTTGTGCAGGAAGGTATGTGTTGCTCTGCTGCTGAAGTCACTGCACATACAGGCCATGTTTTCAATGTTATACTAGACACCAGGGTACTGGGGTGGTTGGAGACATTTGCCTCTGTGCTGGTGGCTCTTCCAGGCAGTGTGGTTTCAGGCCTTGAAATGTGAACTCATCATTTTGATACAGTTCTGCTTCAGTGCTGCATTACTGTTGCTGACAAAAATGCTGTCTCCCCCTACCCTTTTTCCTGCAATCTTTTTTTACAGGGAGACAACCCACCTCCTCCTCCAGGTTTTATCATGCCAGGTGCTGTTAACCCCAACACGCCACCACAGCAAGCCACATCTTCCAATTACAGCGTGTTCTCACAAGCAGGGGCCCGGCCAACATACCCACAGAGTAAGTAGCAGCAGCTCCCTTTTCCCTCACAGCCAGATGATGAGGCTGAATTTACTTGAGGACAGCCAGTTCCCTCCTTGGGGCTGGGGTTGGGAGGGTTCAGACCAACCCAGTCCCATATTTCTTGGGGGGGGGGGGAGCGGGGAGCTTCTGAGATTACATCTGAGGATTGTCATCTCTTGGTGGGGTACAGACATCAGGCACCCTCTGTCAGACACTGTCTCCTCTGCTGAGAAGGTGTCTGCCTCTAGCTCTTAGACTCATTTGTCAGCTGGCCCTTCCCAAGGTTTGTGCTGGGGTCAGAAACCCCCCAGTGTGAGTCCTGGAGAAGCAGCACAGCTCTGTCAAAGAACCCAACTCATCTGTGTATGGTTGGGCCATCCAGTTCTTACTGGGACTCCATGAAGATGGGAGAGGGAATAAGGAGACAAGGGCAGTAGTAGAGGTGTGTGAGGAGGGGGGCAGAGCACTGACATGCTCAAAGCAGGGGACTGCAAGTACAGGCACCAGGGAAGAAAAAATGGACATAGATAGGCAGAGAAGGGGCAGGGAAGTTAAACTGCAGGGCCCACAGTGAAAGGCTCTGAGCTTG
The DNA here is from genome assembly GCA_028020825.1 of Podargus strigoides. Taxonomy (NCBI): domain Eukaryota; kingdom Metazoa; phylum Chordata; class Aves; order Caprimulgiformes; family Podargidae; genus Podargus; species Podargus strigoides. The sequence goes on along the minus strand of CM051621.1, from coordinate 60,004,044 downwards.
CATTCATTTCCAGAGAGTGCTATTCAATTCCTTGGCGTAGTCTTTCCCTTTGTGCGCACCTGGGGCAGGGGTCTCCCTTTCTTGAGAGGCACTGTGAGGATTGCAGTGATCCAGAAAACAGCCAGAGCAGCAGTGTCCATGTGCCCCAACGCCACCCCAAGTGGCATGGTGGTTCTGTGCCTGAGAGTCCATGGGGGAAAATGGGATTCTTTACAGCCAAGGCAGTCCTTTCTCTGGCTTCTCACTCCCAGTGGCAGGCTAAGGTTTTGAGCAGTCCTGCAAGTGCAGAGTTGTGGGAGCCAGGATTTGGCTGGGTGTGTAAGTGGTTTGAAAGGGAAGGGGCAGAAAGAGAGGAGAGTCATGTGGAGAAGGAAGCAGAGGCAGATGAAACCTGCTCCTGTTACGAACTCACTGACTGAATGCCTTTTCTCCCTGTTTATAGTGTATCAGGCCACACAGCAGTACTCTTGTGGAACAGGGGAACCAGCTCTCTATCAGCCTCAGCAGCCTGTCGCTGTCCCTGCTTCAACCTCTTACCCAAACCCTGCCCCTAACACCACTCCTCCCTACCAACCCTCTGCCCCTGCCCACTCTGTGCCCTCCCCACTGTACCCCGGGCAGCCTCAACGCTCCCCAACAAGCCTGAATCCCTTCTCTTCCTTCCATCTTCCTCCTTCTGGCGCATCCTTTCAGCATGGCAGGCCAGGACCTCCAGCATCTTCTGTGGCTTATGCATTACCTACTGGACCAACAGGTACTCTGCCTGCAACCAGTGACCTTCCTGCATCCCAGAGAACAGGTCTGCGCTTGGACGGGGGGAACAGGCAGGGAGGGGAAGGGTTTTGCTTTATTACTCAAACGTGCACCTTTTCCTTGTGAATGCTCCATACAAAGTTTGCGTGTGCGTAGAGGTCTGTTCAAAGCATTTCTAAAACACATAATCTTCCCTGTGCCTCTGTCAATGATACAGCTATGATGCTGCAGTGAGCACTTGCTGAGCAGTGCAAGCAGTCATGTTTGTTTCTTTTGTGAGTCAGACTTTACCCCAAACACAGAGCTTTTGTTTTGCCCAAAACAGTATGCTACAGTATTGTCTTGTTATGAGGCTGTTGTATGCTGTGGATGGATGGTGGCACAGTTTTAATCTTGTGAGGCTGGTGTCAAAACCTGCTGTGTGGCTGAAGAGCAAAATACAAAAATGAGCAATTTTTCCTAATCACTGCAGAGAAGATGATCCCAATTCCCACAGAACAATTTTGCAAATGTAATTTGTCCCTCATTTGAGTGGCACTTCAAACCTGCCACTGGCAGCATAATTCAAACAGCGTTTCCTGTGGCTTCAGCTCACTTCCTTCCTTTTTTTTTTTCCCTGACAATTTAGTATGATGTGATTTACTGTAGCTGTGAATGCCTTAAAAGGTAATCGGAAGTGATTTAGAAATGCTTGAACATGTTTCTTTCCTGAATGTTAATCAAAAGCATGTGTGTGTGGCTGACACTTAAAAGCATGTTTGAGCATGCACTGAGGTGAGGTTCCGTGTCTCCTTGTGACTGCCTGGATGTAACTTTACTGTGGGACAGTGACCTTGCTTGTGATAACAAACCTGTCTCTTCACTTAGCAGCCTGTGAAACAACAGCTTTGCATATGTCAGACTTTGCAGGAAGTATAAGCAGTCCTTTTCTAAACCTGGCCATAAACACTTCGTATCTAGGTGGTCCAGCTGGAGAGTCAAGGACCAGATACGGGAAATAGGGAGCAGAGGGAATATTAGACAGGATTTGAAGAATGTTCCAGGGATGTTGACCCTGCTGACAGGCCCTAAGGACCCCATTGTTACTCCCTCTCTTTTTTAAAAAAAAGTCTGTTAGGGGTGGTGCTGTACAGAAAAGTTAAATTGCCTTTGTCTTGGCAGCAGCAGTCCTATGAGTAGGTGCTCCTGGCATCTGTGAGGCTGTGAGCCCACACCTCTCAATGCATTGCCTTCACCCACAGTCATGTTTGGGAGAGAAATGTTCTTTTGCTCTGTCAAAAAAAAAAAAAGAGGACTGGTGTAGGGCAGCCACTAGGGCTGCAAGGGGAAAAGAGGCTTTTTTCCCGTCTGTCCTGCAGCCAGATTCGGTGTCCTCTGCTGTTGGAGATACTGCACTGTGACCTCTCCTAACCCTATGATTTTTGCTGGGCTGGGTGCAGTTGACAGCCTGCCTTGATTTGGAAAATTACTTGAGGTCCACCTTTAAGCATCAAATACTTTAAGCATCTCTTGAAAAGCCTTCTGGAATGGTAAAATGAGGGTGAGAAGGTTGTTGCTAAGAGTAATGGTCTGTCAGCTGCACTGGCTGGTAGGAATAAAAAATGAGAACACTGAAAGAGATAAAGTGGGCCAGGACTACACAACATTTGTTAGAAACAACTTGAAACACTGATTTACTGCATGGAAAGAGCAGCAGGCTTGTTTTCAGGGAAAGCAGGCAAAAGCAATTCCACATAGTGGTTTGGACAAATGACTTGTCTCTAAACTAGTTTTGTAATGAGGTTAGGTGGGGTTTTTGTCTCCTGACTTCTCATGCTTATTGAAACTAAATTGCTAATCAAAAATTACAAACCAATTATTTTATTATTTTTGAAGAAAATATTTTTTTTAGTTCTCTTTGTATTTTATCTGCAGAAATCCTACCAACTCAAGACCAGACCTCTCCCTTTGCAGGTGAACTAGGTACCATCTAACCTGAAAATCATTATAGCCACTATGAGAAATTAATTGAACAGACATCAATAATGCATATGTTCCTCAGAGAATATTCAGTGCTATGCTATTTTCCAATTAGACTTTAATCAAATCAATTTTTAATTCCTTAATTAAAGCCAATAACAACACGTCTGGAGTTTTTAACCACAGAAACAAATGCTGGATTTCGTTCTTTAAAGCAAATTATTCCAGGAAATTCACAGCAGTAACAGTCTGGGAGATTTTTTTAACTCATTACCACTATAAGCACTGCAGAAGTTAGACTTCGTATATCACAGAACCACAGAACAGCCCTTGATTGAAAGAGACCTCTAAGATCACCAAGTCCAACCATTAACCTAACACTGCCAATTGATCACTAAACCATGTCCCTCAGCACCTCATTTACACATTTCTTAAATACCTCCAGGGATGGGGACTCCACCACTGCCCTGGGCAGCCAGAAATACTCTGGGATTTTCTGGAGGAACAAAGGAGCCTCTAGGGCACATGGCTGTTTGGAGATGGTACTGCCTTTGGTTAAAGAGAAATCAGATGTGAAAGGGCTTTTAAATTGTTTTGCATTTATTCCTTTAACGTGCTCTGGATGTGGAACTTGTTTCACAAAAGCTCAGGAGCAAAATGAAATTTCAGATAAATGAGCAAATTCTGCAGTGATGTTAAGCTCTGCTATCTAAGGTGAATTCATCACCTGCTAAGTGAAAAACACTGTGGTGAAAAAGTCCATTGAGTAGGGATTTGGTTTTGTTGGCTTTTTGTGGCTTTGTGCAATAAATCCTGATTACTCGGGCCACTGTATTGCTGAGATAATGCTGTGGTCCTCTGGTGAGATGGGGAACTACTTCTAATGCATTAGCGTGAGCTTTGGCGTACAAATCTTGCAGCTACATGGAGTGTGCATTCTTAGAAGAGCAGAAGGTGTGGTACAGAGCATCACCCTGGGCTCAGAGTGAATCTGCTCAGACATCCTCTGTGCTTCTTCCAGTTTCAAACAAATTGCCCTTGGTGCAAAAAGTTTAAGACTTCTGTTGCTTCTTACGCCCCTCAGTGTTGTGTTGCTGGGAAACATGTCTTAACTGTCATGTATAAATCCATCACAGTATGCAATTGCAGCAGCAGCTCTTGAGAAATGGATGCAGCTTAATGGTGTGTTTATTCACCCATGGTTTCTGGTATCTCTGCTGCTGCTGAATGTTTATAATAATGTTATGGTGATCATGGGGGAAAAAAAAAGGTTCAAAACCATTTCTCATTTCTTCTCCTGTGATACAGATGGGAGAAACTTTCACCAGTAACTGAAGCTGTCTTCACATATATGGTGTGTGTAGCAGAGCTGTGTTTTGGGCATGGTAGGCAACTGCCTGCCTTTTCAAAGGGCGTGTCTGCTCAAAGTTGGTTTTTATTTTTCTGCAAGAGAAGAAAGTTTAATTATAAAAAAGAAAAAAAGAATCATCTTCTGTCAAACTTAAGAACAGTTAATCAAGATGCCAAACCTGCACAGTGGGCACAAAGCCCAAAGGGTCTGATGGCTGGGGTGTTGGGAGGCTCTGGCTGGTGCAGGAGCTATTCTGGCCCTTAGTGAAGGGCACTGGAGGAGGCAGGTGAGGGCAGGCTCTGTCAAGCCCCTGCCACTAGAGCTGTGCAGGGAGCTGGCCCAGCTGAGCTCAGAAAAGCATCACTGGCCTCTTCCAAGGTACTTACAGTCTGTTTTCTTTCTGTCCCAGGGCCTCAGAACGGCTGGAATGACCCTCCTGCCCTGAGCAGAACTGCCAGGAAGAAGAAGAAGGTACTCTAGGAAATCTTGTCTCAACACAATTGAGTGCTGACTATGTGAAAAACGGTAACTTAATCTGCTCTTGGGAAACTTGTTGGCAGGAGAAGGAAAAAGAAGGGGTTAGCAGCTAACAAAAGGTTCACCTCATGAACAGAAATGGCCTTTGTGCCTTTCCAATATGCATTATCTCTCTCAAAATATTTAAGCCTCTAAAGAGATAGTGGCTTTTTGCTAAAGTTGGGGTTGTTAATAACAACATGGGTCCTGGTTTGAAGGAAGAAAACACCTCAGACTATTTTCATCTGTAGTAAGGCAGATGAGTTTTGCAGGAGATGATACTTGGGCAAATTGATGAAGCTGTGTGAATTGTTATAGATTAGTGACTTTGGAGCTGAAAGCAATTTATCCTGATTGTGTCTGACCCTGAGAGATCTGCTGAGAGTAAGACAACTTTCATGATGGAGACAATGTAGTTCTGTAAAACAGATTTAGATTGCAGCAGGACAGAATAATAGGGGACACTTGGCACAGAGCAGAGTAAACCTTTACATCTCATGGTGTTTATATAGTCTTGTGAATCTCCACAGTGGTGTCATCTGCTGCTGAGCCTGGTGCATTTGGGAAGCAAGAGTGGGTCTCGAGTCTGTCAAGTGGCGGGGGGGAAGTTGGAACAGGCAAGATAAGGCCTGGGTGAAAGTGAAGTCAGAAGTCTCCCTTACCGTTTGGGTTTTGGTCTCGGCAGTTCAAGATTAAGAAGCTTTTGGAGGCTGGATATGGGATGCTTTGTGTGCTCCTGACTGCCCTGGTGCTGGGATGTTTGTTGCACAGCAGCAGGCATGCTGCCTTTCAGAGCTTCAGGCTCTTAAGTATAAGGTGGAAAGTTGTCAGTGAGAATGGACCCCAGCTGGACCTGGGAGCTCAAGAAGCAGCCTTCTGCAAACAGTTTTTGCTATATTTGTGTGTGTCACAGCCAGAATTTGTGCCATAGCCAGGGCTTGAGGGTTTACTCCCTTTTAAATGAGGAGTTGTTTGTTGCATTCCGTTAGGTATTTAACAAACCTCTATCAGAAATGTTTCTATGTTTACTTCCCTTATATCCACTGCATGAGAGGTGTCCTTACCTGGTCAGTAACATTAGTCACTCTGACCTGGCCAGTAGTGGGAAAAATGGTTATACTAGTCTCACCCGGTTGGAATTAAGGCACAATCGAGGCCAGATGTTGAAATTACCGGTTACAACTTTTGTTCACTTAAATGTAGAGCAGTATATAAAGAAAGAAAAGAGAGAATGCAAGCAAGATAGTCACTGCCCGTGGATCCAGTGACATCTCGTTGGTCCTCTTCACCCAGGGTGTCAGTGGTGGAGGCTCCGCTCCTGTTGTGGAGCTGTGTGTTTTCATAGTCTCCCAGCGCTGTGCAGACGGCTCAGGGGCAGTCAGGGGAAGGTCCGGAGTGAGCTCAGGGGCACTCATAGGATGATCTGGGGCTTGTTCAGGGGCAGTGACCACTGCCATGCATATGCACTGAGGGTGCCTGAGAATCCTCCATCACACTTCAGCCACACTGAATTAGCAGATATTTGGTCTTCCCCCATTCTGTCACCTTTGATCCTTGAGCCCTGAGAACTCTCTGGGCTGTTATCTCCGGGCCCATTGTCTCCAGGCCTGCATTCTATGGATGAATCAGAGTTTTTCCACAAGCTGATCTCAGCAGGGTTTGAGACAAGCTGAGTTTTTTGTCCTGCACCTTACAAGGCAGTAGTTTAGGACATTATAAAATCACTCGCCACATGGGCTATGTAAAATAGAACAACTGTCTTGCATTTCAAGCTGCAGCATAATTTGCAACTGTTTTTCGCCTAACTAAGAACTCATCCACCACTCAAAGTCTTATTGCTGTGATTCACTGCTTTTATAACTGACTTTGTTGGTGTTGGATTAGGAATATTTTTCTTTCCATCCCAAACCACTGCCTTCATTCATTCAGGGTTCTGTAACCTTCCATTTTTCCATGCACACCCAAAGAAATGTGTCCATTCCTATGGGAGCTCTTTTTGTTTGATTTTGTGTATGATGTGTAGCAGAGTAGCTCATTTTGTTGTTTCTTCCCTCTACCAAATGCTTCCAAAACGCCTGTGTGTAAAGACTGGCAGATGCTTAGGGATGAATCTGAAACATCTTCATAATCTGTCTTAGCGCAAACCTGTTTTTGCCAGAAGCTTGAGAGGCTTTCAGAAGCTTTACTGGTGCATGATGGTAGCTGTGACCTATGTACTGCATGGACAAAAGTGTACCCTTGAAAGTGAGACACAAAAATCTAAATATAATGACCCAATAGTAATAATAGATGTAGCTGTGGGTTAGTTTTCATTAGTGCAATGCTTCTTTTAGTGCTGGTCTGCCAAAACTCCATTTTGTGCCCTTAGCAGAGGGAGAGTGGCTCTGATTTGAGGTGGCTGTACTCAGCTCCTGTGGCCAGGGCCAGGCTGGGCAAGACCGCTCCTGCCATATGTAGGCAGGAGGACAGACAAAGCACACAGGACTGGAAACATTGGAGGATATTACTGCCCCAGGGCACTTACTGCTGTGCAGCTGCAGGTTTGTTTAGACAGAGTGAAATCTGTATTGCCTGTCCCTGTTATTTCTGTATCCTGGGGGCTCAGTGCTCTGCTTGGCAGAGCTCTCAATTGCTGCAGGTTGAGAAGTCTGTAGGTGCTGGGTGTTGTGCTCTGCCTGTGGCAGCCACAGCAGTGTCAATGCACTGTTTGGTTTTTTGTTTTTTTTTTTTTCCCCAGGTCCCTTATCACGGTGTGCCCCCGGTTCCCATCACCTTCCCCATCATGAACCTGCTGGCAGATCCACAATCTCAGATGCAGCAGCCTTCAGCTCCAGCACCACCCACGGGTGCACCCAGCTTCCAGCCTCCACACCTCCCTGCAGGGCAGCCAGTGCTGCAGGGTGGCTACCCACCTGCTCCCCAGCCCCTGGGGCCATGCATCATGCCACCTGCTGTTTCCAAACCCAGCACGGAGGGGGCCCCTGGGGCCCCAATCGGCAATGCCATCCAGGTAACGTAGCCCCAGCATTGCAGTTCTGGTTTGTACATCAGTGGAGCCTTGCAGGCTGGGATCCTGTTGGACAGGCATTTCTTAAACCTCCAAAGTGTGCTGCAGAGATTTCAGTCACTAGCTTTGCACCATGCTGGCATTTTGCTACTGTAATCTCCACCTAGACACTGTCTCTTTGCAGTTAATACTCTAGTCAGTATGGACCAACAGGCTGCTTTCTTCTGCAATTTCACAGCCCTCCAGAGGGAATGATAGCAGATGCTGATAATGTCACCTCCACACATCCACTGGGAAGAAATAGGAGTTGTGCCAAGCTGGCTATTAATAATGCCACTTGGTTTAGTTGAAAACAACACGTGGTCACGGTGACCTGGAAAAGCCTCACCTGCTCTCTGTTTCTCAGCATGTGCAGGCACTGCCAACAGAGAAGATTACCAAGAAGCCTATCCCTGAGGAGCACCTTATTCTGAAGACTACGTTTGAAGCTCTTATCCAGAGGTGCCTGCTGTCTGCCTCCGATCCAGTAGGTCTCTGCGGTGTTCCCAGAGTATCCCTGTGTTTGGGTGAATGCATTAGTACCTGCAGCACACCCATCACAGCCTCTTCTGAGATGGCTTTTTCCTTCTAAAGGCTGCTGTGAGCAACCACCAGCAATGAGTAGAAAATACGCACACAGGTTGTGGCAGTCCTGTGCCACATAGGGTGAGCACAACTGGGCTGCCCAAGCACTTTGACTCTGGTCCTTAGAGCCTGCAGCATGGGCAGAGCACAGTGGTACTGTTGATGGGCAGGGAATTAACTGATTGCAGCCCCCCTCTGCTGCTCTCTTGTGAGGAGGAGGGTTGGAATTGGTTACAGTTGAGGTTTTGATGTTGATGGTTAGTGTTTTTTAAAAAAATAAAGCCTTCATAAAAGGCTGCCCTTCTGTCAGTTGATTGCTGTGGAGGCATGCCCTGTACATTTGTTTAACTGCTGGCTATAATTCAGAGCAGGAAGCAGCTAGTATTGTTCCAGATCTGAGCTGAGACTCACATTTGTGAGTACATGCATCAGATTTTGATCTGTGATTTAATTTCTGATAACAAACTCGTTTCAAAAGGAAACAACAGGTAGCAGAGAAGTGGAAGGTTATGAGCTTTAACATGACCACTGGGAGCTGGATAGGAAAAATGTTTCCTATGGCAGTCAGTACTTTGTAAATGAGCTATCTGTCTCAAAGCTTCTCATTTATTTCCACTGGTCAGTAAAAAACATGCTACCCCAAAGCCCAGATGCTCACTGTTCAGCTCATGCCTGCTGCATGCTGAAAGGTAGATGATGAAAGACAGGCTAATGGTGTGCAGAGGACTTTGTGCACTAGATGTGCTTCGTCAGCAGCACAGGCTCATACTCCTGTTACTCTGACTGGGAGCTGAGCTGTCTGAGGGCTCTGTGACAGTGGCTGTGGGAGTATATTGGGCATTCAGTATCACTTCTGTCTTATGGCCACTGTACAATTTCAGCTGGCTCTAGTTCATACTTGACATTTGCATGTACATACTCCTTTCCCCTGTGGGTCTCAGCCCAGCAGTTTCAGGGTGGACTCACCTATGCACGCCTCTACATAAGCTTTTTGAGGCCATAGACCTTCCTTTGGACAGACCTCATAAGGTTCAGTACTATTCAATTGCTCAAAATCCTTTCTTTAAAGGTTAGGCTGTAGAGTGCAGGGGTAGAAGTCATATACTGCACAGACCCTCAGACCTTTTCTTCCACTGTGTACCGCTTCTCCCAGACACACAAAGGCAGCAAAAGCATTCAGTTCACATCTGCACCCAGGGACTGCTTCTCTGCTCTGCCAGCACATTTTGCTTGCTGCTTAAGTCTCTGATTTTTCTTAGGCAGAGCAAGCATTTCCAGCACACAGTGCTGAGACACCACCCTGACTACTGTATACATCAGTTATTGTCAGAACAAATGCAGACACTACGCAGTTACTGCATTCCAAGGGGGAAAATGGGAACAGAAAGCAAAGAGTGAGGAGGAAAACCGGTTTGCACCTCTTCCACCTAATTTCCTTTGGTGGGAGAAATGTCTTGCTCTTTATGTAAACACAGTTCATTCCTCTTTGCCCTAGTTGTCCATCTGTAAAATAAAAATATCATATGCCTTTTCACAGGTTTTGAAACAAATGTTCCAAAGTCACATATCTGAGAGAGTTAATCAGTCTAACAGAATTAGCCAGTTTCTTATCTGCTCTTCCTGGGGCACTTTTTCCTTACTTGTCTGAGTTCTTTGGCAACATAACTACTGCTGAGGGGTTTTCCACACGTGGCCTGAGATCCACGTGCTGTGTTCTCCTTTATGCCTTTGCTATCAGAACGGCTTTCCCTAATTTCTGGCACAGCAGATAGTCACCAGTCTGTCTTAACCCCTGAGCTAGAGCATTCCCATAGGCTTTATTTTTTAATCTGGGCGGTTACTTAAACCAGGGAAACTTCAGTTGCCAGGGGAAATGACGCTATCCTAAGTGAATATGGTTTGTGCATGCTGATTTAGGAAGAAGTCCCATTACTCTTGTGTACTCATGCCACTTCTGCTGCTGTTGATGCCTTCTTCTTTGTGTTTCTGTAATTATAATCTTGATGCTTTATTGCTTATTATTGTGGATTAAAATCTTTCTGTAAGTGTTTGGTTTTCAAAAAAAAGTGGATAAAAATGCATTTCTCCGGCAGCTGCTGTGGCACTCCAAGTATAACATACTGGGATTATTTTAGGAGTCTTTAGTGGCAAAATAATTCCAGATGCACTAATGGGTGGATTACTTTATACAAAATCAGGGAAGCACAAAGGATCTGTACAAAGGACAGTTTGGGTTAGACCATTAGTTTTTCTTCTGACAGTAGAAACATACAAACTAACTGGTTTTACTAATCACATAATGAAAAATATAATTAGGATTTGCCATAAATGACTGCATTGCACATACTTCAGTTACCGTATGTGCCCTTAAGCTCTCATTGACATTGCTGGACACTTGATTCCATTAAGTTTATACAACTATCATTATGCTTTGCCAGTGAACCATAGAAAAAAAATTCATGCTGCAACTCAGAATTCTGTTGCTTTCTGTATCAGCTGCGTCAGTGGGTATGTGTGAGGAAAAAGGTTGTTAAGAAAGGAATTTCATGTGGTCTGTGGGCCTCTTTTGCAATGATGTCAGCTCAGTATGGTGTTCTTAAAATCACTGTGTTTTAACGTATATATTTCTCTTGCAGCAAACCAAGAGGAAACTAGATGATGCAAATAAACGCCTTGAGTTTCTGTATGACAAACTTAGGGAACAGACAGTAAGTTCTGGTTTACTTCCTCCTCTCCTCCCCATCAAATATTGCAGGTATGGCCAAGAACATCAGTGGTGTGGACCCCTCTGCGGTATGTAGCAGGTGCTTGTTCTTTCTTTGGAAGTGTGCTTCAAATCCATTTACTGTATGTTTCAGTGCACTTCCTAGAAACAGACAGGTAGAGTGCTTGGCCCCAAGTGCCTGTGCAGACTTTACCGTGTTTTGGAGTCATGTCTCGAATTTTACGGTGCTGTGCAGGGACAGAAGCTTTAGATGTTGGAGGCTCACTGACTTCACTGGAAGGCAGATGTGCAAGTACTTTTGAAGATCTGGTAATTTTTCCAAAGCCTTCCAGGAGGTCTCTGGCAGAATAAAGGACTAGGCTTAGATCTCTTAGAGTACCTTGGGATTAGAGTGGTCTAACCCTGTCCTTGTCAGGCCATCTTTGCTGAGCAATTAACTTTATCCCAAAGGCATAAAAGTTCAGTACGTTTTTTGTGTGCCACAGCCTGCCACAGCAGGTCTCCCACCTCAGGGAGTTGCAGCCAGAGGCTGGCAGTGAAGGCTTGCAGGGCTTCTCAGGACTGCAGAGAAGGTACATTCTGGTTGAAGTCTGCTGTAAGACTTCCCAGTGACTGTTCCCAGTGTGGTGCAGCTCTGAAGATGGCTATCTTTAAAGAAAGGAACGAAGTGCTGCACCTTCCTGAGGGCCAAATGTTACACTCAGGATTTCTGTTTTTTTAGCACTAGTGTATGTGCCTTTTTTTTTTTTTGCTGACCTGCCTTGCCTGGCTTCCTTGCAGCTCTCTCCAACCATCATTAGTGGTTTGCACACCATTGTGAAGAGCATTGAAACCCGCAACTACCAGGAAGGACTGAACATCCACACGCACATAGTCAGCACCAGCAACTTCAGCGAGACCTCTGCTTTCATGCCTGTTCTGAAAGTTGTCCTCACCCAGGCCAATAAGCTGGGTGTCTGAAATAACCCTGCATTTGCAAAGCCTTGATGGTTTATTTTCCAAAGAAGTGCATTTCTACAGCAAACATGCAGGAGACGGACCAAATGCTAGTCCTTACAGCATGTTGCGGTAGAGTGCTGACAAATGGCATTACACTTTCCCTGCAGAATACCTTGTTCTAGGAGGGCTGTGGAGCCCTGGTGCTTTTCTTTCTATTTTAATGCTTTTCCCATGATTCTTGTCTGCAAATAGTATATTTAATGGATGATGCCCCATATTGTCAATATTTAGATGCATGTTATACTGCTAAATGGTGGCTTTTAATAACATACATGTGTTAAAACAAGATAGGTTGTGTATCAGGCCCTAAAACAGATTATTCCCTTCTACCCCACTGTTCCTTATCCAGCAGATTAAAGAGTCTGATCGTATTATAAGTGTATTTGGTCTTTCATTTTATGAAGCTGCTTTCAGTTCTCTTATTCCAATTTACATGTTGAATAGCTTAATTTTGCATTAGGGCAAATTAGCAAAATAAAGGCTAATGTGGCTAATGTGATATTTTCAATAAATGTTAATTTATTAAAATGTGTCTTTTTGAAGTGTAACTTAGATATTTTGAACCTGGAGTACAGGGGTGCAGCTTTCCATTGTGTCCTAGGTGTGAGGATTTATTTTTTTCTCCATGCTCATCACTAAAAGCCCTATTCAACATTTATACTGAGAGATTTACATTTCAAGGAAAAGTTTAGCAAGGATTCTGAATACATCTGTGTCCTGGTTTCCCAGGAACAGACCCACAGCCCAGCCATGCAGGCAGGCCATGAGTAGCCCCGAGTCAGCTGGGAGATCCAATGAAGGCAGCTGACTCACAGGTGTATCCCATACCACTTCATCATGCTCATTATAAAAGGAGGGAGTTCACTGAGGGTGGAGTTCCTCTTCTTGGGGCTACTCCCTCTTGGCCTTTTGCTCCTTCTGCTGACCTCAAGGACCAGGCTGAGTAAAACCTCGTGTACTTTATGTCGGTGTTTGTGTTAGTTTTGTTGTATCATTAAATCCATTTCTACTTCAGCTCATGGGGCTTCTCCCTTTTTTTTCCCCAGTTCCCCTTCTCAGCTGGGAAGGGGTCATCAGGTGGTAGAACAACTGCTACGGTTTAGCCCTGGGTACAGGGGGAGGCAACCTGTGTTAGAAGTTAAGAGTGGAAATAATGTAGAGTGGTTTAAGCTGCCCATACAGCGACATAAAATCATAGAATGGTTTGGATTGGAAGGGACCTTAGATCATCTAGTTCCAAACTTCACCCCCCTTCCTGGATATTTAGTGTGTAAATAAGGAGAAAATTGTTTCTTGCAGTCCCCTGAACTTAGAGATTGCAGTCTCTGCTGCACTGCTTACCATGGTGAGGGCATGCTGTGCTGTGGAACTGCAAGCATGCTTCTGCTGGCCGTTAGCAAGTTGGGTTGGGTGAGTTTCACAGCACACTGTCCTTTCCTGTGGCACAGTTGGAGTTGGCTTTAAGTTTTAAAAGTTTGAAACAGTGTGCCATGAATAGCAACTCTGTTCTTCCTAGACAGCAGTTGGAAGAAATGTCCAGGTTTAAAAAAAAAAAAAGGGCAATTTTGCTTGGAAACTACCTAAAGTATCAGTGCCTGTGCAACGTAGATTTGACAATACATGCTGCAAGAACTATTATAAATACCAATGTAAATCATTGCTGACTTCTGTGACTTAAACTGGTTATGAGTTACAGGTGTCAGGCAAAACAGTTCCATTCCTATGACAAAATTTATCTTAATTTGATTTCCTTTCCAGCATTTTCTGACCTCAAAAGCTTTTGTAATTGATGAACATAAAGCAACAATTTGGAGCTGCTTTGTTTCAGGAGTTTAAAAAACAATTGGAGTCATTTTCTTCCCCTTGATCTAGGTTATAGGTTTCTAAGCAGTGTTATAAGTAGATTGTATTCTGCTCCTGTTTGGAAGGTTTGCAGGTACCCTTTCTTCATCCATGCCCTTAACTCCTTGCCCAGCAGGCTCTGTTATTGGCTGAATCACACCAAAAATGTGAAGTATGTTAATGTGACCAGAAGCTGGTAATAAGGGAATGGCAGTCTACCTCAGGGGGAAAAACAGGTCACCAGCCCCACTCCTGATTGCTGGGATGCAGTGGGGAAAGCAGGAGGAAGGGGACTGCACAGAAGCAGTAATGTTGCCATCTGCAGCAAAAGCAGAATTCAGTTTAGCACTGCAAGATCCGTGCACGTGTGGAAAGGACTGCTGCACTGAACTTCAGTATTGATGCCTTCCTCAGAGCAAACTGGGCAGAGTTTGGCCAGAGAAACACAGACCCTTGTGTCTTGATTCAAGGTGGGAAAGAACAAATTTTAAGAGAAAGAACACATTCAAAGGTAAGTGGGAATTAAAAAAAACTCAGGGTGGAAAGCAGGTGTGCTGGGCTGGCCTGTTGCTTCTGTGATTCCTTCTGTTCAGCAAGGAAAGGAAAGCAAGAGAATCTCAGTACTTAAGGACGAGACTGGCAGATGGGAAGTGCTGTGGGAAGGCTAGGAGGGGACTTGAGAAGCTGGTCTTGGATATGCTCTCACAGAGTGTTTTTGGGAGTACTCCTGGACAGGAAGCAGGAGTGGTTACAAGTGGCACTTGTGAAGGCCATGCAGATGGTCTGCAGTTTGTGAAGCCGTTTCTGGCAGTAACAAGTGGAGAGACTGTTCGTTGTGGCAGAAGTGGTATGCGCTCCAGTAGGTGCAGTGTGCAGGGTTGTAGGCAAAAGCATTGCTGTAAATGGGAAGCTCCTGAACTGGGAGTGAGAGGAGTAGAAGGATCTGAGCAGATTAGCTGGGAACAGCTCTTCAGTATAATGTGGCTTTGTAAAAGCCAAGGAATGTTTAATGGCATTGCACAAGCCTTCGTGAGGCTTCTATCAATGTAAAAAGGGACTCAGTGAGACACGCAGATGTCGGGGACTGAAGAGGATGTTTAATGGGATGAGACTAAGTAAACTTTGCTTGTTCACCTAATGAAGAGCACAAGGGAATCAGGTTGATTGGAACTAAAGAGCAGTGTTAGCATGAGAACAAATGTGGTATAAGCTGGCCACAAGTAAGCCTGGTTTGGAAATGGAAGTGGTCAAAAATGAGACCAGTGGATGAGAGAGAAATGCTGGGGTTTTTTGAGGTGAAAGTATCTTTGTGTACTGCGATGCTGCACCACCAGCCTGGACACTCTACATGAGCAACAGAATAATCTTGGTCTTCTCGATGAAAGGAAAGTATTCTCTGCCTCAGCTGTCCTCAGGAGCTCAAGACCAGAAAACTGTGCTGCCCAAGTACATAACAGGAGTGGATGTGAAAATCCACTACTTCTCTCCAGAGAACAGCTGAGATGAATAATAATAGTTAATCAGTTATTTTGCCATCTGTTCATATCTTCAAGGAATGCCAAGCAATTAGCCACCCATCTGATGTTATAAATGCAAATGGCCATCTTCGTTTACAGAAGGCAATAAAGCCCTGCCAATTTATGCTGCTAAAAGAATTTGGCCCCAAATAGCCTAATTTTGATCTCACTGAGTGAGATTTATACCATGGCATTAACATCAACCAAGCTACTCCTCTTTGCAGCCCCCAAGGCTGCAGAATTATAGGAAAAAGGGATGGAAGGAAATTCAGATGTGTAATCTGCAGCAGCGTAGGTGTTGTCCGACGGCAGCTGACACGAGGAGGTATCTCACTACTTCAGCTATCGCCGTCCAGGCAAAAGCAGCAGTAGAAGAGTTTGTGGGAAAGGGCAGCACTAACACAGTTCTCTCCTGCTGCTGAGGCACGTAGGTAGGGATGTAACAGGGGCAGTACTGGAGAGCAGGCTGACTATGGGCAGAACGTCTAAGTACTCTAGTGAAAACCTCTTTCTGTCTGCAAAGCTCTGTAATGGATTTACCTTTGTTTTTGCTGGCAGAAGTCCAAGGTCAGCATTAGGCATGAATGCTGGAGATTGTCTCTTAATTACTGCAGCATTTGTAGCCTGTGCAATGTTTACTTCAAATTTGTTCTGCGTTGTGCCTTTTGGATGACATAGTTCCCTAACATACAGATTGGGAATGTGGGTTTACTGTTTAGTAACCATGTTTTCTCTGCCCAGAAGGGAGCATATGCTAGACTGACTGGGCTATTGAGAGAGACGGGAGGCAGGTCTTGCTGCCATAGCTGTTTTCCCCCAAAACTATGGAGGGGAGGGGGCTTATTTGGGAAGCGTGGCAGAGACAACATGCAGACCAGTGGCACCACACCCCAGAGTCCTGCAGGCGCCCTCAGCTTTGTCCTCACTCACCACCAAGCTAGTCCTCTGCTTCAGCAGCACAAACCTCCCTGTATCATTAGCCTGGCTGGAGACTGTTACGCGTGAGGCGGGGGGGGGGGGAGAAGAAGTTCCTGGGACAGATATTTCCCCCTGGTCTCCCCCTACACTCCCCCATCTGCAATCTCATATAGCTCCACACCCATAAGGGTTCACTGTTCTGAGCCATGTTAAGCATCCATTGCAAAGACATGTATAGAACCAGGCATGGCTCATATCTAAAGGGAAAAACAGACTTACATGGGCAAGCATCTGCCACCAACTGATTCTGCCTCTCTTGCAGGGGCTGCTGAGTGTCCTGTTGGGGTGTCTGGTGCTGAGCCGAGTCGCTCAGCCTTGAACAAGAGCCAAGGCCACGTTACTAAATAATGTGCTGATACTAGGAACAGTTTCCATGTGTCCAGTCTTAAATGGGGAAGGTCAGGGTAATCTCCCAGCCTTGACTCGCTGTATGCCAAGTTGGTTGTTCCCATGTTTCCTCTGTGGGTCCTGCAGATGAGACAGATACATCACCAAATGGCCAGGCAGGATGTATGGATACATTTCATCCAACCCTCACTCAAAAGAGGCTAAACCAATTAAAATTCCTATGAGCTTTAGAGCTGCAAGTTACCAAGAACAGAGTCTAATTAAGAGAGGATTTATGAACGAGCACCCTAAAAAGGCAACTGCAGCTGACTTCACCAGTAAGCTCATGCCTGCCTGGACAGCACAAGGGAGACTTCTTGGGAACCTGTTGCCAGGTACACAAGAGGCACTTGGATACATAGACATTGAGCACATATTTCTTGTCCTGTTTTAGGTTTTGTTTCCTTCTTTACCACTTAAGACCTTCATTTGAACCATGCTTTTGGGTCATTACTTCATTTTTTGTGGCAAGAAAAAAGAAAAAAGCCACTTGTCGATATTTTAAACAGCTCTGTGCTGAAATGTGATGGTAGCAGGCAGCAATAGCATTAAAATGATAATCGCTGTGTTCTCATGAACTGTTGTCCTGGTTTGGTTAAAACAGAACTAATTTTCCTTTCAGTGATTTTACTTCTCAGTTAGGTCTCTTCTAATACTGCACTTTCTGAAGTTAACAACATGTTGTTCAGGCACTGTCTGCTCCTAGAAGCGATAATGCTCAACGTTCACAGTTAGTACTGAGCTCTCAGTACAATGGTTTGCAGAAAGGCTCTTGCTTATACTTCATCTTCCAGAAACCAAGGTCACTGCCGAATTCTCTCAGTGCCACCTTGGGGCCCCTCTTAGTGTAAGGGTGCAAAAGGGTTGCACCTGCAGGGAGGAGCGGACAGGACAGGTGACCGAAACTGACCAACAAAGTATTCCATCCCATACATGTCAAGCTCAGTATAAAGCTGAGGGATCACAGGGGGTAAGGCCTGCTCTTGCCCCTTGCCCTTCTTCCTGCCCTTGCTTGTCCTCTATGGCCAGTGTCCTGGGAAGATTCTGTCTGTTATCTGAACATTCCCAAATCTAGCTCCTGTCTGCCACGGCGTCCAGGAGCCCAGCCTGGGATCTTCCCAGTGGTGACGTGAGGATTATCAGGGGAAGCGTGTGATTCAGGGGGAGAAGCTTGATACTGGTTTTGTATGTATTTGAATATATTTCATTTTTTTTTCTTCTCATTATATTTCTCTTTTTATTGTTATAGTTTCATTAAAGCTGTGTTTGTTTTATTTCCAACTCGTCTCTCTCCCTTTTCTTCTTTCCCTTCCCCTGTCCAGGAAGGGAGAGGGGTTAATGGAGAGCATCTGCCATCCATTTAGTGGCTGGCCCAGTCTCAAACCATGACAACTGTTCACTGCCTTTCATTGTTGCTGCCCTCTTTCTGTCTTCCAGGTGGAGAATTCTAGAAGAATGTTTAAAATGTATCAAAAACAATCTTGGGTTTAATTATATACCCTCTGCTGATTCACTTGCCTCAGGAGATGTAGTTAGTAATTAATTAGTACAGCAGACTAATGTGCTTTGTATGAGTATCACTCATAAAGCTGCTCTCCCATGGGTCCAGGCCTGTGCCCCTAGCAACTGCCCATCAGGAGTCAAGGCGAGTGCTGTGCCGGGAGCTGGCTGGGGTGGAGATGAGTGGGTGTCTGTCCACATCCCCCTGCCACGCTGCTCTCGAACTCTGGCAAGAACCTCACTCTGAGTGCCTTTGTGCGGCTTTCTGAAAGTCGAAAGGAGTAATGCTTTCAGGTCAAATAACTAAGGAAGCACAACGTCCTGGTAAATTCGGTTTTGCTGTGTTTCTTAAACCTTTGTGATAATAAAAAAATTGTAAAACTCTGTCTAAAACATGGCAAAGCCTTTCGAGACCTTTGAAGCCTCAGTTTGAGGGCACAATCTCAGCCTAACTCACCTCAGTAAGGCAAGGAGCCTCTAGGTATCACATTATTTGGCAGGAAGGCTTTCTGGTGAGACAGGCATCACCCTGACAGCTGCTGCTGCCTGCCCATGTGCTGCCACACAGAGCACAGCACAACAGGTAGGGGCAGGTGACAGATTTAAGTGGACCCCTTGTGCTACCTTTCACAAAGCAAGAAATAAAACCACGCTTTCTCTGTGGGGCAGTACCTAACTCCAGCAGCAGTGCTGGATCCCTGCAAGTCCACAGTGTTGTCAACCAGAATAGGAAGCCCCAACAAGATTCAGGTCTTTGGCCTTTGTTCTTGCATTGGTTAACTGACACACAGTTGTGCTGGCGGAAAGTAACCCACAACCTCCTTTCTCCCAGCAAAAAAAATAAGTGTCTTTGCAGAACAGACACACCTGTCCCCGTCAGCAGTAGGAATTTGCCAGTGAGATATTCACAGATTCATGTCATGAACAACGTTTCTCACCTCAGTGTTGATGATGGATGAGCTCTCTCTCTCACTGGTGAGGCTCCAAGAGGATGTGCGTTCACTTGCAGGGTGTGCCAAAGCAATACTCGAAGCCTGTGCCTATCTGTTAAGCAACCTGGTGCAGCATTTTGCCCAGGTTCAGAAAGGCACATTCTGTCCCAGGAGGAATCACATGCATCCATGCTGCCTGCAAGTGGATTTGAGCCCATAGTCCAGTCCTCTCGCCCATCAGTGAGATCTGAACCCTGGAGTGTTTACTGAGAAAATCTCCTTTTGTGTTTGTTGCTGTTTCGGTTGCAGCTCCTCAGGTTTCTTCTCTAGGCGATCCTGGCTCAGGGAATGTTTTCCAAAATTATTTTTTACCAGGTGAAATAGGAGTCACATTTGCAAAGATCTTAGCCTGGCAGTTCAGATCTCTGTATGTAGTGTGTAGTCCTGACATCATGATCTACGTAGCCAGGTAGCTTTTTAAAAGAGAGGAGATGTTTTCACAGTGTCATACCCAAAAATGTGCTGCTGCCCACAGCCACTGCAGCGATCCTGGGACAAACACTGATGCTGTCACTGAAGTGCCATTACTGTGGCGATTTCTAGGGTCAGGGGAACAGTGATGGGCTCCACTCATGAGGAGTGACACTGTGCAGCAATGCTCTTAAAGGGGTGACATTGGTCTGGCTTGGGCTTCATCTGCTCCTCCAACAGAACCAGCAACTCCATGAACAGTAGGAACCCCTCTGGTCCCAGGTGAGCTGGGTACAGGACAATGTCCCCCTTCCAGTTTTGCTGCTGCACTTGACAAGCTTTCTCTGCATGTGACCAGCTTTGCTGGGACAGGGGCATGAGGCCTTTTCCTTCACAGAAGATACCCAACAGTGTCACCCTAAGCCTCAGTACTCCCTGCACCCAGAGGACATCTGGCCACAACAGAGCATTTGTCATGTCATCTTTGTTCACCTGCTTGCTGTGCTGTGTTGGCTACTGTATAAACAAACTGCTATGAACTACTATGATAAAAGTAGGCAATGAAACTCAGAGCATGGTGTGCAAAGGTGACATCACACTAATGCTCACTGGTGGCAGAGGAAGCCTTCATGGATGCATTCATCAGTGACTCAAAGTAGTTGGTAATCTTGTAAAACAGTTTCTATACGTGTTTGTCTCTTGCTAGGGTAGCAAGAATGTTTGTGGAACACAACTGCTGCGTTTCAGCACCACTTGCAGCTGTGTGAGTGTACAAGACTAGTATCTATCCCCTGCTGTGTTTTAATAGCCTTCAGAAGCTGGGTCAGGATGAGTGCTTTTATCCTGCCGTTCCAAAGACTGCTCCCCAGTCTCCATATTTACCTGCTGCCTGGTAGCACTCCTCTTTCACTCACCCCAGGCCCTGACCTTCCTTCCTTAAACACTCTGGGCAGCATACCTGTGTGAGCCGTGGTGTGTGGAGGTGAGCTTGGGCTGTGCACTTTGCTCCTGCAAGCCTGGGGGTCACCCATGGCATAGTGAGCCCAGCAGCAGCCAGGGAGCAGCTGGTGTGTAAGTGATGGGGGCTTCTTTCTGCTCTTGGACACTAAGAGATGGAAAAGCCATTAAAGGACACAGCCTTCCCTCTGCCCTGCTCCCAGCATCATATGGCAGAGTCCTAAAAGGCAAGTGAGTATCACGTATCAAATAGGTAGTAGGTACACTTGAACTTAGCCTAACAGTTGACCTTGGGCACCCGGAGGATGTCAGAGCAGGAAAGCACAGTGCAAGTTAAATCACTCCCTCGTGC
The DNA here is from genome assembly GCA_028020825.1 of Podargus strigoides. NCBI lineage: Eukaryota > Metazoa > Chordata > Aves > Caprimulgiformes > Podargidae > Podargus > Podargus strigoides. The sequence continues at coordinate 59,983,174 of CM051621.1, read as the reverse complement.
AGTCCTGGCACACTGATGGAAAGGCATCGCGGGCTGCAAGTCACGGAGGAGCCAGCCCCAGCCAGGGCAGAGAGCTGCCGACATGGGAGAGCTGCTCCCTCCTTCGCTCCTGTCCTCCAAGAAACATCCAAAACTAACCAAAATGCATCATGGGCAAACATTTTATCCGGACTTAGTGTCTGGTTCTCACCTGGTGACTTAAACCCTCCACGTGCTGCTGGTGCAGGATGTCCTGCAGCAGGTGAAGCACCTCACTAGGAACAGTGAACCACTTTCTGCCTGCCCCTGCTTTGCGTATCTGGGTTATCCTTCTGACACGAGTGAACTGGCCACGAACAAACCTTGCCCGAGTGACACGGGGTCCTTCCTCTCCCACAGCGGCCTGTGGCAGGGGGCTGTGGCAGCACAGGGGAGAAGAGCATCCTCAAGACGCCACATCCGAACGCTAAAGCAATACTCTGTCCGTGGTGGGACAGACAAACAGCAAGCGTGGCAGGCTCTTCATTCGGGTGTGCACTGCTGGTACAAAGCTTGCTGTCTTTTGTTGTTGTTGTTCTCTATGCCCACCTCGTGACTCCCGGGCAGATCAACTTCATTAACTAGCTCTCGACTGTCTGCTCCTCCCTCGCACGACTGGCGGATTGTCACTCCAGTTTCAAGGGCTTCCAAAACTGAACGTCTTTGCAATCCGCCTCTCTCGGGGAGGGCTGGCTGCCCCCCGCTCCCAGGCAGGCGGCCGGAGGTGAGGGCCGGTCCCCACGGACGCAGGCAGGCGGCCGGAGGCCTGCACCTCCCGGGCACCGAGCGCGGACCCCGGATGCCGCCCGCCAGCATCCCCGCTCCCCTTTCGGCGCTTCGGCACCGAGCCCGCGGGGGCCGCTCCAGGAGACCCCCCACGCCGCCGGGGGACACCCCCGCCACCAGCGGTGGGGGGGCTCCGAGGGGCGGCCCCTCGGCGGTGCCGGTGCCGGGGCGGGGCGAGGCGCTCCGCGGCTGCCATTGGCTGTCGCTATGCGGGGCCGGCGGCCTCCCCCTGCCCGCCCTCCGCCGCGGTGCGGGGGCCCTATGGAGGCGCCGGCAGCAACAGATGCGGCGATGCGGCCCGGCCGCCCCTAGCCGCTCCCCGGCCGCGCTGCGCGGGGACCGCCGCCGCCCCTAGCGCCTCGCCGGCGAGATGGCCGCGTCCCGGCGGGCGGCGAGCGGCGACCCGGGCTGCAGGCAGGCCATCGTCTGGCGCAACGTGGTGCTGATGGGGCTGCTGCACCTGGGCGCCGTCTACGCACTCAGCCTGGTGCCGCGGGCGCAGCTCCTCACCCTCCTCTGGGGTGAGTGCGGGGGCCGCGCCGCGCCGCAGGTGGGGCGGGGGGCGAGGGGGCCTTTTCCCGGCGGCCGGGGACCCCCGTGCGGCTCCCGCTTTGCGCCGCGGATCTTCCGGGGCCGACGGTGGGGGGGAGCTGAGCGCGTCTTGTTTTCCGTGTGTCTGGCCGCGGTTTATTTGTGCCATCGCTTCGCTGCGTTTGTCGTGGCGGGTCGCGCGGGTTGGCGGGCACGCGTGGGTGGGCCGGGCGGTCATCCCCCCCCCGCCCCCCTTGCGCGGCAGCCTCTGCCGCTTTTGTTCCCGGGCCCCCCGGCCGCTCCCGGGATGCCGTTGCCAGCGCCCCGCCGGGGCCTCGGTTGCTGTAGAAACGGGAGGCACTCTGCCTGACTCCATCCTGCAGCGGGGTCCTCTTTGCCTCGCCGGAGAACAATGCTGGGAGCAGAGCTGCGGGGAAGCGCCGCGGTGTCGTGCGGGGTTTCTCGGGGACTGATAGGTGGTGGGTGTCAGCATCATCCTCGGCTGGGCAGCACTGTGTATCGGGTCGTGTGAGTGTGAGCGGCCAAGGGGATCGAAACTGGGATGCTGCTTAGAGCTGGGGCGATTTCTTGGGTAACAGACCTGCTTTGGGGAGCTTTTGACTGAATGGAGAATGCAGTGGCCTGGGACTCTCTAATACAAATAGAGCAAAGAAGGGTCTTTGCTGCAGGGGACTCACAGACAGGGAATTCAGGTTGTTAGGCTGCCATCGGTAGTGTTGAGGTGACTCTCAAAAAGCCCCAGCCAATTGCTTTAGAAATCAGGTTTATTTCTTCTGTTTGAGGAATTCCTAAATCTGTTTTTCAGTGGTTCAGCTTTTGATATTCAGTCTGTCTTACAGCCTTAGTAATAGCCACCATTGCTGTTTGCAGCTGGGAAATGAACCCTACTGTCAATTACCATCCTCTGACAAGTTCTTAACTGGGAAACTGTTTCTGGGTCCCTGGTAGGCACCTGGCATTTGACTGGCTGCCTGGTTTGCACAAACCATTACCTGGCTTGCTTGCGACCAGAAAAGGTTTGGAGGGTGGTTGTGTCTTGCTTAGTTTCCTTCTGCGAGTGCTACTCCTCTCCCCTCCCCGTTCCTGGTCATGTACAGGCTGATTTCATAGTTTACCTTGGCCGTAGCTTGATGGTTGGAGAGACCAGGAGAGCCTGTGGGGTCTGTGTGGCCAGAACACAGAGCCTGTGGTCTGCTTAGGTGTCATAGTGTGCGGGCAGGTAGACTTTCTTTTTATCTGTTTTGCTTTTCCAAGGAGACAAGTTGAAATCATCTCTGATTTCACTGTGTCTTAATTACAAAACTCCCTAAGGCTGGAGGTGAAGGATTGAATTACCAATTTCAGCCCTCCATCCTCCAAGGTATTTTTTAACTAGCTGAAATTAAACAGATGCTAAATAACAGAGATCTCAACGACTTTGTGTGACTCAATGCCTTTGTTTTTGAAACAGGCTTTTGAGAGCCTCCCATTTCTTGACATTGTTAGTTTTAACAGCCATCCTAAAGCAGACCACAAAGTTTTTTGTGAGAATTTGCTGGGTGGTTTTCAAAGAGGCAGCAGGGAGTGAGTGTCTTGGCTCCTAGCCAGCAGGACACTGGGTGCAGCTCTCACAGCTGGTTCCTGTGGGGTCTGCCCCTCTCAAAGGTGATGGGCAGGGTGAAAATCTGCAGGATCTCCTGCAGAATATGTCAGGCAAAAGTAGTTTGCTGTCACGCTGGAGACCTGTGTCTGAGGTCCCTCTGAGAGACTCTCTCAGAATAGACAAAAATCAGGATTGCTGTTGCTTAAGCAACAAATGCACCTCACTTCACTCTAGAAGGAGCCAACCAGTAAAATTGTGTCGGAAGGAAGGAGTGTTCATCCTTGATGAACATGTATGAACAAGTATGCCTTGCACTCCTCAGTTCTCCACATCTCCTTCCTTGTGCAGGCCAGCTGTGAGAATGCCTTTCTGCGGGCAGTGGCTGCTGTGGCAGAGAAGCTGGGCAGTGGGTAAGGGTATAGTGTCTGGCAGTGCAGAGATGTGCGTATGCTGAAGGGTGATGATGGAGGAGTTGCAGCCCTCATTGCATCCATCTGTGGTTTTCTTTTTCTTCCCAAGCTTGCCCGGGGCTTGGGAAGCTTCCTAGTGATCTTATGCAAGCCTTTGCATTGCTCTGTCCTGTGCTCCCCAGTGGGTAACTGTAGAGAGTGGCTCACCAGTGGTAGGTGTGACCTATGTGGTGTCTGGCAGGAAGCAGGCAGCTTTCTGTGACTCACCACTACCTGCTTGGCTTTCTGCTTTCCCCTGAGACATCTGCATCTTGGTGGGCTCTTGGCTAGGGTGGACCAAGTGCTTCCCTCCTTCTGTGCAATGTTTACTTTCTTCCTTCTCACACGTGAAGACAGTTTGTAATCCCTGATTCACCACTGCTTGGTAAGCAGACATGAAAAGCCACTGTGCCACCTAGAAACCAGCTGTTCAGGCCAAACTGCCTGCTCAGCAGGGCTCACTTCTATTGGTAATTTATTGACATTTGTCCAGCTACACATAACAGACAATGGAAAAATGCTGCCAAGCAAAGGCTTGGCTAGTTGTTTATTCAGGATTATCTGTGCTCCCCTGTTCCCTTCACCTCCTACACTAATACCTTGAGGCCTGTGTTACAGATTCCTGCACTCCACCGTGGAGCCAGGGTTACACAAGGGATCCCAAACAAAAATCCCATTCTGGGTGGTGCAGCTGCCTTGCACAGGGGGCACTGGAAATTGGGTTATCTTTCAAGGGATGTACAGATAAACTGGTTAAAACACAGGTTTTTGCGGGCATCCTAGTGCCTTCATGGAATCTGGTTTCAGTCCAAGCTGAACAAAAACAATAAAAGTACTCATATCAAAATTTTGCATGAGCCGGGAACTGCCGTGACCCGAGGGGCAGCTGATATGTGTGAAGCATCAAGCAGCCCTGGGCTGTGCCCATGGGACAGCTGTGTAGGCATCCCAGCAGATCCCATCAGCACTGTGCCTTTGAAATGTCTCTGCCAGCCTGACCACGCTCACTGGGAGCCCTCTCGCCTTCCTCTTTTCCAGCCTGACTTGTTGTTTGGTGCAGGGGTGTGTGGAAAAGACCCTGTTGCCTTCCTCTTTCCCTCCTGATCCAGAGCCAGGCAGCTTGTGATATGTGGTCCCTCCTTCCTCTCAGTGCTTTGCTGTCCATGTCCATGCTGTTTCGTGGCGAACAGCTGCTGCTTTGGGGCATCCCTGCACTCCAGGTTCCCAGCCTTGGAAAGGAGTGGGAACTGTTGAGGAAACGTGCCTTGAGTCTTGTCTGCCCCCAGTCCTGGCCAGCAGGTTTGGCAGAATTCCCCGGCCATCCTGTAAAGCCCAGAGCATGGTGCAGCCCAGGCCCCAGGGAGGTGACACGTAGACCTTCCCTTTCAGGTCTCTCTTTGTGCACCTGCTTTTGCAGGGCTTTGGGCTTCTGGTGCTTAGCACCCCATGGAGGGAGGTTTGAAGGTCTGCTGTTCTCTGCAGACACATCAGGAACTGAAGCCAGGTGGGAGCACCTTGCTGTTAGCGGGGCCAGAAGCCAGGGGGTGGCATGATGGGTCTGCTGGCTGGGTCATGCATGCAAGTTCCCCAGGAATGAGTTCGTGTAAAGGGATCCTTGTGGCCAGCTGGGTCTGTGAATGTGGCTGTAGTTTGCTGATGGCCTCTTTTGGGCTGGACATGCTGCGCTTTCTTCCACAGGCATTTGGTAGGAAACTGCACAGCTTATCCCCTGAGTTTGTGATGTGCAATTAAATGATGCTTCTCAATCAGGAGCCGCTTTGCTCCAGCCAGCTCCATTCTGTTGCAGTTCCAGCGACCTTATCTGTTTGGGTTAGGAAAACAAAGCAAAAAAACTCTGAAATCCCTGTACAGAGAAAATTACCAGCACATTTCACTGCAGGTCCCAATGTTTCTGCTGCTAACAGGTTTTTTTGGTGGATTCATGATAGTTTCTTTTTTTTTAAAGACTCCATTATTGAGGGATCATGTGATGCATGAGGGTCTCAGATTTTCTTTGGAAAAAGGTGTTTTTTTAGCATTCACAAGCGGCTTGTGATGAAGCACTTAAAGTAGCCAAATACATTGCAGGAAATAGGAAAACCCAACCAAAAATTAAGCTGTTTACCTACTTTAAACTCTGTTATTTCATGCTGCCGAGCATTACTAGTACTAACACAAAACTGTTGGAGGCATAGGCACCCAGAAACCTTGTATCATCTGGATATGTTTTGCAGAGCTACCAGTCAGCTGAGCAAATGTCAGTTCACATGCTGATATGCCTTGCCAGAGCCTGGGACTGTGGAGGAGGATGACCTTGCTCTAATGGTGCTCATAGGGGAGGGGAGGCTTGTTGCTGTTATTTTAGCAGTGTTTCATAGATTTTTATAGTGCTCTCAATCATGTTCAGCCGTGGAAGGCCCCGTACTGTGCTTACCCACAGCTTTACCCTGTGCTGAGGCACTGGCTGTCTGAGAGCAGACGGAGCCGTGGTGCTACCCAGCTGCATCCCAGCCAAAATGCCAGCTGCTTCCAGGCACGGATCTGGATCCACATCCAACTGCCTGGATCCCTTTTAATAAGAGAGATGAAAGTAATTGTGGTCTTAGCACTTTGGGTTACTGTTGTGCCTGGAGGGCACCACTGAGATCATGACCTCTTTCTTAGCCCTTCTGGTAGCCTGTCTGTATACTGAGGCACATGTTGCTGTTTTTGCACTGCAGATGAAAGTTTTACTGGTCTTGCACATTTTGTAACTCTTGCATATTCCTGAGTGCCATCTATTGGCTTTTTCATTGCTAACTGGTTTTAGTCATTAACCATTTCTATACACAGTGTTAGAAACTCTGCATAGATGCTGTAAATGAAAAAAATCTAGCTCCAAGGAAGTTCCACTTGGTACCTCTGAGACCTATGCAGATGAAGGAGAGTGGAAATGTTGTCTCTGTTTCACAGATGTGAAATGGAGACATTTGATAAAAGCTGTTATTACTGTCACTCCTGCCGCTCTGGCGGGAGCACCCTCTGGGTCCTGCAAAGTTATTGTGTTCAGGTGTTTTCTGTAGTCAAGGTTTTGAATCAGGAAAGAGGCAGTGAACACATCCCTCTTAGATGCCTCTATGGAGGCATCTGTGGCCTCCTTGGTAGGAGGGGCTTGATTAATGGAAGGACCTTACCTTGCCTTACTCCTGTCTACCGCGGCTTACAGAATGGTCCTGATTGTGTGCACTGAGCAGCTCTGGGAGGTTTCTGTGGCATACAGGAGGCCAGCCTTGTTGTCCATCAGCCCCTAGCTTCACTGTGCTTTCAGCCGTTCAAGACAGCAGCTGGTCCACTACATGAGCGAAGAGGTGGACCTTCAGAATGGGAATTGCATCTCTGAGGTGCATATCAGCACTGGGGAGCAGCCCTGCTTCTCTCCAGAGTGGGTTTGGAGTGGCTTTTCCTCCCCTGCCCCGTTTGAAAGTGTTGGTTTACTGCTGTCTCTAATAGTCAAGTTCTTCGCTTGTTCCTTCCCCTCCCTAGCATCAAGAGCTGAACTTCCATCATCTCTGATGGGAACAGTCTCTTTTCTCAAACAGTACTTCTGTCCTTAAAAGTGACAAGTGCCCTGGAGCTGAGGGTGGCTGTAATGTGCTGTTCCCTAGCCTTTTGCATCTGGGAATGGTCTGAGCTCTGCGTCTGCTGCAGAGCTGGGAAACTCCTCTTGTTTTAACTATTCCTGGAGATCATTCCTTAAGGTCTTGTCTGTGGTCTTCATGGTGTTCAGCTCTAATGTTCCCTGTCTTGATTTCACCCCCAGTGCATTGGTGGTGCTCTCTTTTGTTTCCCTCCATTTTGTGTGCTGCATGTTACGTGCTCACTATGAACATGAGAAGGGAACAGAGAGAAAAATCTAATGTCTGTGTGTGTGCAGTGATGCTGAGCCCTAGATGCATGTGATGGTCCTTTGGTCCTGTTGTTCTCAGGAGGTGGGTTCAAGGCACTCCTGATGAGTTCTTGCAGTTGGGCAGCGTGAATGGGTCAGTGAGAAGAAAAGCTGTTCGTGTTTAGATATTGGGATGTTCACCCAGCATGAAGCACTGCTGAGCCCTTGGCTGCTCTGAGCCAGGCTCCAGGCAAACCAGAAGAACCTCAAAGACTCTTTCCCTTTCACCTGTGTGATGAGGACAGAGATGAGCGCTGGATCCAGCAAAGGTAGAAATCCCTGTCTTTACTCCTACTGAATTTGACACGGATTGTTGGCTTCCAGGCTGCCCCCTGACAACAAGGGTTTGGGAGAAGCATCACTCTGAAGCAGCCCCATGAAGGAAAGAGCAGGGGAGTTTTGTTGGCACCCCTGGAGCTGGCTGTGTCGAACACACAGAAGCCCAGCCAAGGGCCACGGAAGTGTGAGATGCCTCTTCCAACCCTAGCCTGCCATCTCCTGAGCTGGTGCAGGCAGGTTCTGGGAAGGCAACAGAGATTTGTGGCTCTAGCTTTTTGTCTTTGGTTATGTGTGGAGGTGGGGATGGCAGTATACAGGCCCTGAGGAGTTTCTGTGGATGAGTTGGGACAGACTTTGCTTTAAGTAGAGGGAATGAATCGGTCAGAATTGTGTTAGCATCAGAGAAAGTCTCAAGGGGCTGGGAGCAGAGCAGATGGCTCTTCTACAGGAGATGCCACCAAGCAGAGCAGTGTGAGCCATGCAGACCTGTTTGTCTGGGATTGCTGCAACTGCTGTCAAGGAGGCAAAAGTGTTGAGGTCTTTCCTGGGAGAGCTGGGCTGGAAAATGTCTGCTCACCCACCAGAACTTAGTATGCATCCTCATCACTGCCACTCCGCCTTCCCGCCCTACAATTACAGTTGCACTTGTAATGAACACCGATGTTATAATTGAAGCCAAGCAATTTCTTCCAATCAGATTTTATTTTTTCTATGTAGGCTAACAATAAAATGTGCTGCCCCACTGGAGAGCTGGAACATTAACAATTACTGTGCTAAGTAAAGCAAGGCTGATATGAAAGAGAGGGGAGGGCTGTTTGTCAGGTGCTGGCGTCAGGACTCCTGCGTGCCATCCCTCTTGTGCAGGGACCTCAGCACCAGGAGGGTGGGGATTTCTGCAAGGAGACTGAAATGAGGATCTTTCTCGACCTATTTTTGGCCACTGTGTTCTCGGAGGATGTTGTGAGCAGCTCAGAATAAAATAACATGTCCTTGGCAAATGGGGGAGCTCCTCTTGACTGGCTTCTTCCTTTGCCTGGCTCTTTGGCTCTGTTCTTTGGCTGGCTTTGTATTTTTGAGTGTTTCATATGCTCCCCAACCCAGCCTGACTGTAATGCCCTCTGCACCTGGCATAGTTCACAGGATGTCTCCTATCATGGCCATACAGCTGGATCTGTGAAGGGACTTCTGCCCACACTCTTAGGTGGAATTTCAGAAGCAAGGGCAAAGGCATCTGGAAGGGGTTTGCACTGCTGTAACCTTGCTGTGCCATCCTGGACACCTGAGAGTTTGGAGAGACGGTGGAGGCCAGGGTGAGACAAGGTGTTTCTGAGGCTTATTTCATGTTCTTTTATAAATGGAAGGGGAGGAGTTGGGTTGCAGAAGGGCTGCAGCCCATGTAGAGAAGTGCCTGGGCAGAGCAGCAAAGGTGGGTCCTGATGTGAAAGACTGGAAATAGGTTCTCTGAGCCCTGGCAGCACATGGGGTGGAGGGAGAGCAGTCCTGGGCTCCCGCTTGGTGCTTCTTGGTCTCATTGGCTGATCCTTCAGGCAGGGCCACTACCAGGGTACTGGAGAAGGGAAACGTATGGGTGTTGGGTAACAGCTCAGGTTGGAAATGGCAGGGTGTCTTAGGAAAGTGTCAGAAACTCCATATTTTATAGAGGACTGAGGGTATAAAAAGGTGTTTTGCCTTTTAATAAAGTTTTGGCCAGCACCATGGGGTTGTAACTTCTTTCCAGAATGCATTTGGCTGTAGGTGTGGAAAACAGGACCTTTATAGTCATCTGAAGCAATCGGTTGTAATGGTGGTGCTAGATGATAATTTTCGTTCTGAGCTGCTCCTTCCCCTGCTGCAGTTGGTTGGACTCGGCTGCAGTGAGCAGGCATGCAACTGTGGCCAGACCTCCTCACAGAAGCCTTAGCAAGGCTCCCCTTGTTTTCCATTGGCTTCGGCTCCTACCTTTGATGCAGAGGGATAGACTTGTGTGCTGGAGTTGGCTGAAAACTGCCTGGACACTATTCAGCAGGCAGATGAAAGTCGGCCTCCTTAGGCAGTGTATACACAGGTGGTGGTGGGAGCAAATCTGAAAAACATCTTGTTAGGTGGGTGGAGGCAGAGACACGGGGTGTGGGCCTTCTCCCTTTGCCAGAGCTCACTATGGGAGCAGAGCTGGGCTGGGCTAGGGCTGTTTGGGCTGGAGGGGTACAGTGAGTAGTCATTCAGGGTGACCAATTCAGTGAGCGCCCCAGGAGAGCTGACAGCATCAGCCTGCCTGCTGCACTGGAGACAAAGGTGTCCTCTCCTCTGGCACCATCCTCTTAACTTGATGGCTCTGGGTAACTGACCTGCCTGCCACATGTTTGGCGGGATGCAAGAGGCTTGTGCCGCCTTATTTTAATGAGATGTAGCGCTTGCAGCCCAGCTCTGATGCTCAAACTACCTTAAGGAGAGAAAACTTGGAGAGGCCATTGTTTGCAACAGGGTTTTTTGTGAGCTCTGTTTGGTTTTGGAAAGGGGAGGAAACAGCGTTGGAGCTCACAGCATACAAGTGAAGCAGGCACAAAGCGTCTGGGCAAGATGCAGTAATACAGAGAGAAAGCAACTTAGTCCAGAGTCTGAAGTTCTGAAAAATCAAAACCATCAGAGTTCTGCTTCAGCAGCTGCTGGCTTCCCTGAGAGGGCATCGGGTTGGAACAGGGTCTGTCCTGTGCAATGGGTGCTGTTCAGCGGGGAGCTGGGACAAAGGTGCTGCCGCTTCCCCAGGGAGTTGTGCCTGGAGGCCCAGCAGTTCAGAAGGGGATTGATTGCTCCCTGCTGAGCCCTGCTTCTTTTCTGTGCCCCATGCCTAGAGGTTGTAAAAGACAGAAGCTTTCAGTTTGCCCAGATCACAAGTATGTAGCATGCTACGTCTTTGTTACTAATAGTGGAGGAGCTGCTGTTCCCTGGCTTTGTGTTTGAGTGGTCTGGCCAGCGTGAGCAGTGGGATGAAGCTGTTCCCCTGCTACGCACCCAGCTGCACACAGGGTGAGCTTTGGCCAGGGATGGGCTGGGGTGCTAAATATCTAATCCTTCCTTGAGTCAGTGCTCTGGGCTGAATGCAGGGCTCTGGAGTGCTATGCTAATGGCTTAACCACACTATTTCTTTGTTCTGTCCTTGAAAAAAGAGACAAAATTGGCATTAATTCTTTCTTGGCATTTATGGAGCACTTAAAAACCACCAGAGCCCTAGCTGGTGTGCAGACTCAGGACAGCAGTGAGGTCACTGGGAGAGAAGTGAAATCTGCCCATGGTTTTGTGATGACACAGGATTCGGCTGAGTTGAGAGGAGCTAAACTTAAGCATCAAAAATTTCAGAGAAACGAGAGCATTTTCTAGCCTTCTCTTTTGATCTAAAAATATCTATGAACTGTTGGCACCTTAAGGCAATCTTCAGTTGCTGGTGAGTTTAGGGAATCTGTATTTGCTTCCCAGGGGAATTTTAGCATTTGCTGGAATATTTGCTGTCAACCATGATTTCCATTGCTCTGTTGGCTGTATTTATGTCACACTGACTGCACTTGTCAATGTGAACATTTCTGCTATTCCAACTGGAATAAAGTCTTTTGTATGCTCAGCCAAAAATGCTGGCTTTGGGGAATGGTCCTGAAAATGTATGTGTAGGCAAGTGTGTCCAGGCAGAGGCAGCTTGGATTTCATGAGCTGATGATGGCAGGGCCAAGATGATGTTACAGGTGGCTTCTCCTAGAGCTCCTCTACTGCAGTAGAGAGGCAGGAGAAGGGCCTCATCTGAACTCCTCTGCAGCTTTAAAACTCTAATTCCCCTTTGCCTTTGAAGTGCTTCCTCTTATCTCTTTCTCTCTTGGTTCAATTTAGAGTGGCTCAGAGAATGTGTAGATATAATTTTAGATGAACACGCTTCTGGCCTGAGATTTCACATTTGGTCTTCACAGGAATGCACAGCTCCCTGTGAGAGCTGGCATGTGCTGTACAGTGGGCGACTCAGGAAACTGGTGCTGCTGCACGCTGGTGCTTCTTAATTCTCAGTTGGTAGTTTGAATCGAGCCCAAGGTGCTTTTCATGCCAGCATTTGATAGTTAGCATGGCTCAGCAAACAGTGCATTGGCCAATTGACTCCATCTGCTAGTAGAGAAGTGTTTCCTTCCCAGAGACCCCAGGGCCAGAGCCCTAATTCAACGTTTCTTCTTGGCAGCAATTTAGGGACTAAGGTGGAAAATTTCTGCTCCTTAGTCGATGTAGTTCCAGGTCAGGAAATGAGGCTTTTTTGGTAGGATGATGTAGATTAAGTGCAGTGTTACTGTTCCTCATGTCTGCTGTGGAGGAAATCTCCAAGGTTGCCCTGGAGGACGACAGAAGAGATGTGTACTGGAGACTTGATATCTAATCTAGATCTAATCATGCTGCATATTGACCCTGCCCTCCCTCCAGTGACATGTTTGGATACACCAAGTGTTGGTCTAATTTGGTGTAGGAAAAATTTCATTTCTGAGGGCAGACATGTCATTTTAAGAAAATATATCCCAAAACTTTGTGTTATCCAGTGATAGTGCAAAAAAGTGTTGTGGTACTAGGCACCATGGAATTATCGATTGCATTTCTGGTCTGAGCCCTGATGTTGAATCAGGAGAGAATCTTCTACTGCTGTCTGTGTGTGTGGTGAATTAGAGGTTCTTTGAGATGTTCAGAAGAGGCCAGGCATGGTGCAGCTACTGAAATGGATGGCAGTGCTGCCCTAAATTTCAGTGGGAATGGAGTTAGGCACCACTGAACACTACTGGAAGTGCTTTCCTTGGTTTGGTCATATTAGCTGATGTGGTTCATTAGTCCAAAATCTGCCACTGAATAATAGCAAAAACCCATAAGTGAGCAAGAGAAGGCAGATGCAGGATATGCAGATGTAATTTAATTTTTAGGAAGGAAAAAATCCTAACCATAAGATACAGAAGTGTTACATATTTATGATAACCAGTCAGCTTTGCAATGCTCACTTTGTGCTTGAGCAACTCATTGTTTGTATTTCTCGTGCAGTTCTTTTAGCTTGATGGAAGACCTTGGGGTTTGTGCATTTGGTTATCAAAATTACCTAGCAAGCAATTTTGATCTGGCTGGATAAGCAGAGGTAAAATGCTGATGTGGATATGGACACGTGTTGCAATAGTAAGATAGTAACTCTTACCTGTGTTGGGAAAAAGTATTGGACTAAGTGAGCCACTGTTCTGATCTTGTAAGGCATGTCATCTGTCTTGTTTCGAGTGGCCAGCATGTTCCTCCATGTGTTTTTCCCCGTGATTGATACTGGTGAGACAGAGGTGATCTGGAAGTTCCTGCCCTGATTCCTGGCACTTGATGTAGTACATCCCCATGCTGGCTGACCTAAGATTTGTAATCACTTGACTTAAAACTGAGTCAGTGATTTGCTGCATCAGGACCAGAAAAACGTTTGTTGCATTTTGTAACATTCAAAAAAGCTCAAATATTCACAAAATTTGCTTGGTCCCAAAGCTTGCTTGGAAAATGGGGCTGTGGTTGGTACAACTCACTTAGACCAAACTGCGAGGGTGGACAGCTCGCCAGGCTTGTGTCAAGTACAAACTAGTCACCTTACTATGGTTGGATGTAGTGTCCAAATCCCTTACTTCTGCAAGGGACTGTGAGATTTTTAGTCACATATGAGAGAGATGCCAGCAGTAGGACTGGTAAGGGCTCATTCTTTTCCCTGCTCCCGTCCCTCCTATCCCTTCTCTCCTTGCCACCCCTGTGCAGGCACTGGGTGTGAGTCGGTGCCAGGCTCTGCCCGTTGCCACACCACAGGAACAGTAACGTGACGTTATTCTGTATTTTAAAGATGTTTTATATATTGACAGTAATGCTATTGTGAATGTGCAATTGATTTTGTTTCACCGCTGCTATTTTTATGTCTGGTGTTTTGTCTCTCAGAGATAATTGCAGTTTGCTCCATGAAACTAGGTTACGTTTGACAATGATAATGTGTGGATAGTTGCAATCCGACACAGTGTTTCTTTGTAATCTGTGCCTAAGAAGCATGTCCAGTCATCTCATCTCTTTCAGGAGCCAGCATTGTCTCTTCAGATGTACAGAGTGAACCCAGTGCTTGTTGGGCTTCTTGTTTTGGAGGATTGCTTTTGATTTTTATCTGGTTATTAAAAAAACCCTGCAAATCTGGAATCCACTGGATTCACAAACAGTAAATGTTTCTAATGGGGTCCCAGGTTTCAGAAATGGAAGAGGTTCTAATTTTGATATTCAGCATACAACAGAGTTGAAATTTTTTGGAGGACAGATCTGCTCCAATTTAAGGAACCACTTAGAGCAGAGGACGCCTGTGAAGTAGCTACAGACTGTGGCAGTATCTCCTCATATCTTCATTAGAGGTCAGTCCCCTGGACACTCAGGTTTTTCAGAAGAGTTTGGCACTGGGTATAGTAAAGGTTTTCTCAAAATCCACCCATGGGGATAATGAGCTGTTCTGAAAAAGATGGCTCACATGTTTTATGCTGTTGATCTCCCGTCCCATCCATTTTTAAATAATTTGCCTGGTGGTTTTCATTGCTTCTGACAGTGAGATGATACCTCTGTGCCTGCTCTTTAAAATTACACTGATGTCTTGCTGCCTTAGCATATTGCACACTGAGAATATTGGATGAGCTGTTGGTGATCTTCCTTGCAGGCTTCTGCTTCCCCAAGCATCTCACTGTTGTTGCAGATCCCTGTCTGCGGTTACTGTCCCCTGAACTACATTACTTTGCTTTTTCTACCCAGGCAGATCTTTTATTTTTAGCCTTACTTCCCCTGTTTCTGCATGGATCCTTTTGTGTTTCTTAGCTCTCTCACTGCTGCTCCAAATTTAGCATTATCTGCAGTTGTAATTAATATGTTGTTTGCCTTTGTTTCAGGTCATTAAGAAGAATGTTGAATAAAAATCTTCTGCCTATTGATTCTGGCATGTTCCCATAAATAGCATCTGTGCATAGGCACAGTGTACTTGGAAGCCTAGCAATCCACCTGTTTGCATGGTAGTTTAACCTCATATGTCTTGTCTCTCTTGCATCCTCTCCCTGTCCCCATGCACTGGATCTCTCTTTTTGTCCTTTTGCACAGACTTGCTTGTTCTTTTATCATCCCCCTCTTCCCCTTTGTTCTTTTGAATGCTTCTCCCGCTGCTCCATTTCAGAAGCATTTTGCTTATGCTATGCTCTATTGAGTGAGCTCGCAGTTGGAAATGCTTCTGTCAGACCTTACGCTTCTGCAGGGCTCCTTTGCTCTGCTGGATTAAATCATCCTTCTTTGAAACAGGTCATGGTTTACTGTCCAGTCAAAGGCAGCTCTGGGCTTGGTGTTTGAGTTGTGCGGTGCCTAGAGCTCTTTGCACAGGCTCCTCTGTTTCAGGTACTTGCACACAGGTCTCAGACTTCTCCTGGACCTGCAGCAAGGCCTAAACCTCTCTGCGGAGTTTTGGGTCTTAATTGGGATGGCAGTTAGAGCTGTTGGCTGGGGGCACTTCTTTTGTATGTGTTGGGGGTAGAGCTCTGGCCCTGGCAGCCTGACTGCCTGTGCTCAGGGATTCAGCTGGTAGGGGAATTTGTTCAGAGCTACCTCCTAGGCTTTTCTGCGCAGCTGTGAGCACCCGCCTGGCTGTGATGGGCACCTGGATGGGCATTGCCGAGGACGGCTGTGGGCATGTCTGATCATTACTGTAAATGTGGTCCAGACTGTGTTTCTAGGGAGTTGTCCTGAGGCCAGCATGTTCAGGAGAAAAGTGGACATGACCAAAGCTGAAGTTCCTGTAATCATTGCTTTGAGCATTGAAAGTAAACAATAGCCAGCTGAAATCCTCTAAAACTCTGTAAACTTGGGGCTCCACCACCTGCCCAGGTCTTGTGGTTTAGGCTCAGCCAGCAACTAAGCACCGTGTGGCCGCTAGCTCACTCCTTTCCCCCGTGGGATGGGGAGGAGAATCCGGAGAATAAAGGTAAAACTCGTGGGTTGAGATAAGGACAGTTTAATACAATAACACAGGATGAGAAAACACATTCAGTCGGCGAGTAGCAGCAGCGGCAGTGGTAAATTCCTCAGCTGGTGCTCGATTGAGGTGGGCAGGGGGTTCCCAGAACCAGGGAAACCCGAGCAAAAAAAGCCTCGGAAACCTGTGGCATCTGCCTTCGAGTGGCAGCTCTCACGAGTGAGGCTGATGGGGTGTAGGTGTTGCCAGAGCAACCACAGGAGATTTAGCGCCAGCGACCAGGGTGGGCAAACAGGCATGGCACGTGAGCCACGGCGTGGTGCAGCAGTTTGCCCCTCAGTCTGTGCGGGAAGGGTGCTGCTCTCTGCTCGCAGGTCCGCAAGTCAGGTAAGTGCTTGAGGTCTCAGCCAGAATGGTGGGCACTTGCCTCCAAGCTAAGAACAGTGCTTCTGCACAGAAAGTCCTTGGGATGTCAGATGCTTCTGCGCAGACAGATTTGGTAAGGATGAGGTTTCAGTACAGACAGATTGGGTAAGGAATGAAGCTTCAGTACAGACAGTAGCTCGTAATGGGTGCCAGGACCCTTCCCCTGGAGATAAGGGAAGTACCTGCACAGGGTGTAAGCCGGTTGATGATCAGTTACATCAGGTGACTGAATTAAAGGAAACAGTTAAAAGGCTGTGTAGTATTAGAGGAGATGAGTCTGAGATAGACAGATGCTTTCAGAATCATGTTCTGGTAACAGACAGCACTGTGAATGAGCCACCTTGGACCCTGCTAACCTGCAAAGCCGGGGCTCTTCCACAGTCTCCATCTTCCAGCATCATGACCAGTAACAGACAGGAAGCATTAACAACTATTGACACTCTCAAGCAATGTCCACAAGGAGAAAGAAGTCTGGAGAAGAGGAGGCTGAGGGGAGACCTCATTGTCCTCTACAACTACCTGAAAGGAGGTTGTAGTGAGGTGGGGGTTGGTCTCTTCTCACAGGTAACAGTGATAGGACGAGGGGTAAAGGCCTCAAATTGTGCCAGGGGAGATTTAGATTGGATATTAGGAAAGACTTCTTCATTGAAAGCGTTGTCAAGCACTGGCACAGGCTGCCCAGAGCAGTGGTGAAGTCCCCATCCCTGGAGGGATTTAAGAGATGTGTAGATGTGGTGCTGAGGGACATGGTGCAGTGGTGACTTGGCATTGCTGGGTTAATGGTTTGACCTGATGATCTTAGAGGTCTTTTCCAACCAAGGCGATTCTATGAACGTGGTAATTGGGAGCTGATGCTGAGAAGGAGCTGCTTTTGGGTCCGTGTGTGGCAGGAGAACCCTACTGCAGGCGTAAGGCAGACAGCAGAGCTGTGGAGTCAGCACTGGGATATATTCCCAGCCCAGTGGCACACTTGAGCTTCATGCCAGGCAGATGGCTCCCTGCCAGCAGCTCAGTGAAGCAGACACTCCATGCTGCCTTCAGTCCACGAGTGAGGCAAAACTGAATAAATGATCAGAAAATGGCTTGAAAGGATCTTCCTCCTCTCCCTCTGGCTTTAGTATGAAACTGTGAGCTTCACAGCTCTAGCTTGCTTTTCACAACACCAGAAATACCAGCCACAAACCCACTGTCTTTCACAGATCTGTTCAGTGTCTGCTCTGCTTCCTCTCCCATCCCAGGTCTTTCCAGACAGCTTTTTCTGTTGTGTCCCCTTTTTCCCTTTTCCTTTGATATTAGCGTGACACAACCTTTTTTCAGGTAGCTTCAGAGGTCCTGCTCAGGCTGCTGTATTGTTGGCAGAACTCCCATGCCCTGGCTCTCTCAGACACTAGCCCTGCCTGCCCAGCAGCTCTGTGTGGGCCATCCGCAGGCCTGTGGCTATCGAATCCTCACCCAGCCCTTTTCTATCTCCATCTTCCCTATCCCTCAAGCACCTCTTGTTTCACAAGCAGCCCTCTCTGTGCAGTCAGTGATGGAGCCAGCTTGGGCTCCCAGTGAGGACAGCCCCATGGAAATATCTCTTGGCCTCATAGCTGGGCATCTTGGGGAGGCGGGTGTGCTGCCAGCTTGCAGTTCTTCCTTCACATCCATCATCAACGGGTGCTAACAGTCTCTTCCACCATGCTGCAACACAGCCCTCTCCCAAGCTGTGCTCCTGCCAGCCCTGCAGCACTGGTTGAGGGGAGGAAAAGCAGGATATTTTTCCTCCTCAAAAAGGTGGTCATCTGTTACAGGAGTGAGCGTTAAGGATTTAAAGGTCGCTTAAAGAAAATAAATCACTGCCAGAAACACTAGCGGCAATGATTTTAGTGTGAATTAATAAAAGAATGACTTAATAGAATTTGATGACAAGTTTCACTATTACTATGTGAAAAGGACGTGTAATGGTTGGCATGTGTTGGGAGTGATTTTGCACAGGGGTCAGGGGAAAGAATGAGGGAGACCCTTCCCTTGAGTCATGAGGTTCAGAGTGGAAGCCCTTGATTTTTAGACTCCTGCTCAGAGGAGTCTAGGTACGGCTGAATCCACTCTTAGTTCCAGACTTGGTCAACAGTTTATGGCTAATAAAGGGGTAAGGAAAGGTTCACATATATTGCTGTACAGTGATTCAACATGGCATTAAACCAATATAATAACAATAAATATACTCAATTAAAAGATCCAATAAAGCTTCCTAATTCAACTACATGTATACACACACATACATATGTGCACAGGTGTAGAGGTTGACTTATATTTCCTTAAAAGATGAAACCAAATATATTTAACCAATCTAGGCGGCTGTAATACAAACAGGCATTTTCTCCTTTCCTTGACCCCAGAGGACAATGGTTTTCTTCCCTTTGTCAGTCTATGAAGACAGACCCTTTGTCCACTATTCCAGTGGATGGCCATCTTGAGAGAGCATCCCTTCTTAGGGGGAGATGCTGGGATACAACATCCGGGAGAGGTCTGAACAGCCTCATTTTAGGATCGATATTTATAAGGTCAGAGATGATTGACTTGGTCAGTTTCTTTTGTGATTACAAACACTTATCATAGTCTGTTATCAATAGTAGCAGATTGTTTGTAAATATTCTGCTGGGAGGAGGAGCCATTTACGCTTGTTACACCAGAGCCATTCACACTGTTTTGGTGAAAGATACCCTTAGGCCCATCTTGGCTGCAGATCTGTGTGATTCTTATGTAAACAGAGGAAGCAATACAGCAGGTTGTTTCACGGCTGTATTCCAAGTATTTTCCCCGCACCGGGGGAGTGGTGGTCTGCACCACTACATCATCTGTGATTCTGTATGAAGCCAATATATACGGATAGCACAGCCCAGTGTTCAGTCTACAGGTTAAGTTTGAAATGCTGCAGTTTCCTTGTGAGTGTGATTTTGCTTTAATAAGTCAGCCTGGTTGCAAACTTAGCTCACTAAAACGTGCAGAAGACTAATCTGGCAATCTCAGTAGCTGCTTCTTTGTATGTAAAGTACCTCACTAAACTAAAGAGAACTGTATTGTTAACTGTTTGGATTCCAGGTTGTTTATTGGTAATTTTCTTGTATTTTTCTTTGTTTCCCCTTTTTCTGCAATAATTGTGTTTTTTACCTTTATTACTTAGGAGACCTGTTTAGTTACAGGTCTGAGAGGATGTTTTCAGTGTAAGGGGAAATTGCTATTAACTGAGCTATTTTGCTCCATGGTGTAATCCTTTTGTGTTTCATGGAGATGTTCACCACACACACACACGTTCCCACCCCCAGAAATGAGCCAGGTAGGTAAGTAGTGGCTCTCTTCTCAAGTAGTTACTGTAACTATGCACAATTAATGTAAAAACAAATGGTTTCTAGTCTGATTTTTGGTTTGAGTTCGTAATTTATTCTGGAAAGGAAAGCTTGAGTCCTATCTTTACATGGCAAATATTTGTCACCTTGGCATTTATACATTGGGAATTAGTGGCGGAGTAATATTTTCAGGCACCCTAATTCCTGTAAGTACCACAGAAAACTGATATCACTGTATGGTGCATTTGTCTGACAGGATTTGTTTCCGTCCTGGTCACCAAAGTCCTGAGTAATTGTTTGTTTGTTTGTTTCTGGGGATGTTTCAGCCTTTAGGATTTATATTAGGAAAATCCCTGCTGTTATGATTCTTCCTATGCAAAGCCAAAAGATAGGCATGTTGCATGGGTATAAGCCCCAGCTATTTTAGCTTGATCACTGTGGCTGGCCAGTCCCTAGAGGGCTGAAGAGGGCAGGACAGAGCTTGTGGTGGTGGCCCAGGGCAGCCCCATTTGATTAGGGGAGCATATTTCTGGGATGCTTTGAGGGTATTTCCTCAGTCTGTTGCTTGTTCTCAGTTGGCCTTTCTGTCTCTCCACTTGCCAAGCCACACAAGTAAGAGTCAGCTTGTTCCCTACAATGGCCGTTGGGAGAACCTGGCGTGCTGGCTGCCCCCTGCGAAATAGATGTCCCTCTCCTTTTGCTGGGGCACACCACCAGTTGGTCCCTGTCCTGAAGTACAGCTGAGCTTGCTGGCTCATGGTTGATGGCTGGAGACATGCTGCCTGCAAGGCCATCTATGCAGCAAGAAGACTCCTGCAGAAATGTTTCAGATAAATCCTCCTCCCATTTGTAGCCCAGAGCTTCCTGGGAAGAGTGAATCAGTAATGATGCTGGGAGGGGGCCTGGGCTGGGAGGAGCTATTCAAAGGTATGGGCACAGGATGGTACATAGACCTTAGGATAGTGCACAGATTCCCAAAATACTGTTACCCATTCTGCTGCAATGCTGGTGATGCAGAGTGGGCTGAAGGAAAGAGTCTGTATTAAGCTGTGCTCTATAAGAGCTGCATCATTAAGTGGCATAAATACTTTGTATTCAGTGCAGCTATTTCATGTGGTCTGTATGTTACCTACCACTCAGCCTCTTTCTTGCACTAGACAGAGAAGGAAAACGAAATCAAACTTAACATTGCATATATCTCGTTCTCCCACTTATCTTTAATTATGGTTTTAAGCAATCGATCATGATTAAGATGGATGGATGCCTTGAGAAGCACTTGGTCAACTAAATGATCTGTTGCTTTGAAGTGGGAGAAAAGCCCCTTTTTGGGATTTAAGGAAGCAGAGAGACTGCTGAAGATGGGAGATTTCAGCCCCTGTGATTAGCATGAGGTTAACGAGTCATAAAGCCTACAGATAATATGTTCTTGTAATGATTCAGGACTGGATAATGTCAGTATTCTGTGTCACAGGTCTCTTCCCACAACTACAGTCATTTGAGCAACTTGGAAGGCCTTATTCAGTGATGTTTCTGCACAGCTCAACATCATGTACAAAAAATGACAGGATAGGTTTTCCCTAATTTCATAGAAGTCCAAGTCCTTGCACTGACAAGGCGTGTGCAAGAACTGCAAGACTGCAGGGGAGACTGGAGTGTGAGATGTTGTAGTGTCGTCATTTTTACTGATCTGAGAGTAATCTGTAGATTCAACAAAATCTCTAAATAATGTGCAGAGACAATGCATGATTTTCAGTTAATTTCTGTATCTTCCTTCAGGAAGCAGGTGGAAGTCTGAATTTGGCAACAGACTTTAATGCACTGGTCTTAACTGCACAGATGACCCTTTTCTGGGAGTAGCTTGAATACTGCAGCCTGTTGAAAAGGAGAATTGCCTCGTTGGTGATTGTGTCCAAAGCAGGTTTTAGAGATGCGTCATCTTCACTAGGACCATTCTGACTCCATTTATCTGTTGCATTTTCTGAGAAAGGCTTTGGTTTGCTGTGCGGGAGATGACAAGAATTTGGCCCATGTACATAATGTTAAACAGGGTAAATCTGGTTTTGGTGGATTCACCAGTGAAGTAGATATGGTCCATTTACTCCTTCAGTCCGCAGGAGTGACAATCAACATGAAATATGGTTGCTGTTATTTTACCAAATATATTTCTATTATGTTTTCTCTTAGATGCTATAATTTCAAGCACTGTGAGTTGGGAGTTGATGGAAGGACACAGTAAACACTCACCTACATATAAATATTTTTGTTTTCTTTTTGCAAAGATAGGTGTTTTACATTACATGCTCGAAAAAGTTGATTGTGAATTCCTTTCTAGGCACTGCATGTCTAACAGGCTTCCCTGCTGGACAGACTGTTGTGCAGACACAAGTGGAAAACCCCCTTTTGAGGACAGAGTTTTCCCTTTTATGTTCCAGTAACTCCATTTCGGTATTTGAAATAGGATGTTTTAACCAAAACATGCCCGTGTGTGTAGAGTGGTAGGGAGCCCTGGCTAAACAGCACGTTGCTTCAGACTGTGCAAACACCTTTGAGATTGTGCTGTAATATTATTCTTGTTTGAATCCACTTTTGTTTTAATTTTACACTTGTAAAATGAGCCTGTACTCTTTAGGCACAGTATGAGAAATCAACACGTCTGGGAGGAAGACATAAGAGTCTATATATCATGACAGCTGGGCAGGTTGAATGTGAGTAGTCTTAAGTGGTCTGGTTTATTTGGGACTTACATAATATTTTCCTCCTAGCCGTTCCCATTTTCTCTCCAGTCTTTCTCCAAAAGGAGGGGCAGCTCTAATGCACTGCTTATCCAACCCTTTCCCATAGTCTCTCTTTTGTTGCAAGTCAAAACAACTTTGGCTATGGGTCATCCATCACACTGGAATTGAAATACACTAGAGATAAAACCAGCGAGCACATCAGAGGAGAAGCAATCAGTGCACAGATGTATGGCTTGAACAGGAGGACCCAGGTCCACTGTCTTGTTCTGCTCCACCAGCCAGCCATTCCCCCTGTCCCAGGAAATGTGAGGTTGTCCTGATTCCCCAGGCACAGACCCATGGGCCAGCCATGCAGGCAGGCCATGAGTAGCCCCGAGTCAGCTGGGAGATCCAGTCACGGCAGCTGACTCACAGGTGTGTCCCACACCACCTCATCATGCCCATTATAAAAGGAGGGAGCTCAGTGAGGGTGGAGTTCCTCTTCCTGCGGCTCTTCCCTCCTGGCCTTCTGCTCCTGCTGTTGACCTCAAGGACCAGGCTGAGTAGAACCTTCCGTACTTTATGTTGGTTGTTGTATCACTTCTGTTATTTCATGAAATCTGTTT
This sequence comes from Podargus strigoides, assembly GCA_028020825.1. Taxonomy (NCBI): domain Eukaryota; kingdom Metazoa; phylum Chordata; class Aves; order Caprimulgiformes; family Podargidae; genus Podargus; species Podargus strigoides. The sequence goes on along the minus strand of CM051621.1, from coordinate 59,960,489 downwards.
CTACTTCAACCCAGGGGGGTCCTCCTGTTTTTTCCCAAGTCCCCTTCTGAGCTGGGAGGGGTCATTGGGTGGTAGAACAACTGCTACAGTTTAACCTTAAGTACTGGCTAAAGTAGACAGAGGTTAACCAGCCGGAGCATGTGTGAGTGTGGCCCCTGCTGAAAGAAGCACCAGAGATGTACTGATGCTGCAATGGTGGTCAGTGGGGCTGTTATTTTAAGCATGGGGGGTACAGTGTCAGATGCATGTGCTTGGGCTATGTGTCTAGCCTGGAGCCAGTGTGGAGACTTAGGAGCAGACCTCCTCCCATGCTGTGTTGGCCATCTGAAAAAAATGATCGAAACAAGTTTACTTGGCCAGTTTTTAATTAAGTAAAGGAAAAGCAGTTCATGAAACTGAGAGATACGGTGAATGTTCCACTTCCTGGTGCTTTTTTATTACCGAGCCATGAGCTCCCGATGATAAGACAAGTTTTTATTGTGGAAACTCTGACATAGCTTCTGTCTTTAGGGGTAGGACGTGATGCTCTTAAACTAGCTGATTGATCAGGCTCAAGCGAAGACCTATCTGGAGGAGGCTGGCAGTGCCCTGTTAGAAGAGTTGTTGCTACTCTTCTGACACGAGTGATGAATTTTGACTCCATTCTACTTGGTGAAGGCACACTGTAAATATGTCACAGCATGGTGCTTCAGTGCTGCCAGTTTCTCTTGAACAATGCACTGGCAAAATGAGGGTTGGGAAGTGGAATGACGTGTCCCTGGGGCCATGGCACAGAGGTGGGCTGAGAATCTCACCTCCTGTCTGCCCAGCCTCATCTTCTAAGTGACTCTGGAGGCATCAGCAGGCAGGGGGCAAGGATCATCTTTACATCAAAGAAGGAAAAAGTAATGGCAGTTGACCCCTGGCACATCCTATGTTTTGTTTCTGTGTCTTTCAGCGTATTTCTGTTTCCTGATGACAGCCCTGGGCGTGACGGCTGGTGCGCATCGCCTCTGGAGCCACCGTTCCTACAAAGCCAAGCTGCCTTTGCGGATCTTTCTGGCTGCAGCTAACTCCATGGCTTTCCAGGTGGGGTTGTGGTTGCCTGTCCAGATTCTTGGCCTCCAGGCAACTTTCTCTCCTGTGCAGGGATCCCCTCAGCTTAGACACAGCAAAAGGGAAAAAAACCCATATTGATAAAAAGACTTTTGTTGATAACACACTCTGCTGGCTGAGGAGATGCAGAGCTCCTCTCACCACCCACATAACAGTATGCATTACACAGTCCAGGAGCAATATTTACTTAAGAACCAAGTTGAACATGCGCAGATCAGGGGCTCAGCACTCCAAAAGCCTATCTGTGGTACAGGTCAGGCCCCAAACTTCACAGGACAACATAGAAACTTTTGCAAGGGCCAACTTGATGCAAATATGTCTGCATAATCAAGTGTCCTTGTCCATCCAGGCAGTTGGAGATTTTGACATCTCCAGAAAGGAGAGCAAGCATGCTTTCACAGTCTTAATTTATCTCTGTTTTATGCATCACTTTTCACCAGAATTCAAATACATTTGCAAAGAAGTGTCTTAGTAGCTCTGTCCTTACCGACAGGCAATCTTAGACCTCAAAAATATGTAACATACAGCTGGTGGTAGGAGTCAACCCAGAACCAGGATCTTCTTGGTGTGAATTTAGTTACTCCCTTGGCTCTTCAAAATAGAGATATAAACCTGTACTAACATTAAACTTACCGTGCCTGGCTGCCTTGGTGGCACTATGTGTGTGTTGTGCCTTAAGTTTTCAGATTTTCCCCCTCAGTCTCTTTGGTTGACTTCTCAGAGTCCCTTAATTCACTTCTGTTCATTTATCATCTTTATCTTTTTTTAAGGTGGAAAGAATTAATCTTGTTAATTCCTCTAGAAATTACAAAGAGCACAACACTTTTGCTTGTATATGGCAATGTGTCCATTTTGACTATAGCCTTCCTTTATTCTGAGCCATATTCCAGCTGCTTTGTGCTGCTCAGTTCCTTGCAGAGCTTTACAAGCCCTTTGCTCAGCCTGTTAAACAGCTGTTTTGAGAACCCCCTAGTACTGTCCTCCTGTTTTACAGCTGATCTTATCTTTCACAAGTAATTTCAATGAATGTGTTGAGCTGGTTGCAGTGAGCCTGCACTTTGGGATTTCATTGCATTCTGTTCCCCTGTTGCTATGGATTTTGCTCTCAGCTGCATTGGCCTCATCATTGCTTTTGGCTGAGGACATGGTGTGATTCTGAGGTAGGGAAGTACTTCAAAGTAGCTTCAAGCTGCCCTTGTGCTCTTCCTATTGGAAAGAAAATGAAAGGCCAAATCACCCACTCTAAGTTTTAAGTAGTCTGAAGCCTGCTTCTAATTACCGTGTCATCCGTTCCCTGCTAAAGGCTGTTTTCGCCACCACAAGCAATGAATGATTTTTCAGGTCCATGTCCCTCATGTTGGCTTTGAGAGTAAGAGGTAGCATTGGAGATACCTACAGCATCCCCTGATGTTGGATATTGAGGAAATACTCAGACTTCTTGAAGGGCAGGGGAAACTCTCTTGAAGAGTTTTAACTTGATGCTGCATGGGCTGTGACATGCTGTACTGCCTCTGAAATTCCATCAGATGCAGCTGGTTTTGCCCTGTTGCCTGGTACATTTTTTGATTATTGGAGCATGCTGAGCTGTATTTCTCCTCTCCATCTAGAGTGAAGCTCTCACAATTTTGAAAGGCTGTTCTTCATGCTGTCACATGTCTGTTTCAGAAGTAGGTAGCACCTGGCTCATGTCTACTTGATCTCCTCGTGTTTAAGTTTCAGCATTTCAGCTGGGACATGCTGGTGTCTCTTCTGCTAACAACTGCATTGTACTGTTGCTCTTGACCACCTCTGTGAAACAAGCTGTGTTGTTCAGCTGAGGTTGTGCTGTCAGCATTTGCAGACAGCAACAGTGGTTGCGTGGAAATTCATGTCAGCACACTGAGGTTGTTACATAGCCCAATTTGTTGTCGTGTTTTGTTCTGCAGGTTTACTAAGGGAACTGCTAAAGGAACGTCGTGGCTGCATCACTGTCGCAGCATGATGCTGTTACTCTCCACTTTGGAAGGGATTTTGCTCCTGCGCTTACCTGAAACTTCATCACAAGTGATGTGTTCCTTAGAAATGGTTGCTCTTAATACAATCAGAGCATGTTTACATGTGCTATGCTCCAGTTCTTGGTGTATTTATTGCCAACAGTTCTGGCTTCTGGCCTTTATTTCCTCTTAGCCTCTATGTTTTTTAATTAGATGCAATTCAGTTGTTTCACAGCTTCCTAACCCTTTCATTTGGGGAATCATGGTTTTTTGCCAGCCCTGCAGGTGTTTGGTGTGGTATAAAAAGCCAAGGTAATTTCTCACAGCTTCATTGCTTTGACCTGGTTATCTGCTGTCACACAAATAATTTTATCAAGTGCTCTTGTGACAAACTGATCAATAGTCTCACTTGAAAAATTATTTCTGTTTAAGAAAGAGGACCTTTCCTAGGTGTGCTTCTTGCATGAACTTGTTTTATTTTTAAATGACTCAATCTTGGCATTTTCCAGTCTTCTGGATATTCCCACTGAAGCCACTTGAAGCAGTATAGAGGCTTTCATTCCCTTTGATTTCTCTGCAGGAAAAAAAACAAGATAGCGACAAGGTAAAGTTCTCCCTTTGCTCTCACTGAGGAGTTTGGTGACTTCCTTTGCTTCACCCAGTTTACTTTGTTCTCTTGTGCAATGGGATAGTTAAGGTGTGACATCCTGGAGCACTGGGAAGGGGCTGAGCTTTACTGCCTCCTCTCGGTGGCTTAGATGAGTCAATACTGCATAAAAATGTTCCCCTCATCCCCAGCTCACTCCCAGCGTTACTGTGGCTACAGTGTGACAACAGTACAGAGCTGAGCACAACTGAGTGCAATGGAGCTGACAGCTTTCCAGGGCTTTTGTTCTTCACTTGTCTCTTGTGGGGTCTTGCAGACAGAAAGCATCTTTGCAAGGCTGAAGTTGGACACAGGCATTTGAGCTGGATTCTTTAGCTGCTCTTTGCAGTTATTCCTGGAGTCACCTCAGCAGCACAGGTGGCCTCAGTACATTCTCTCAAATGTTGGCAGCTGAGAGAAAGAGCAATGATTTCTGTGATGCTTCCTGCATAGGGCTTTTGAATAAAAAGATATAGATATACACAATTGTCATTAGCCTTGGATTACTGTGTCCTGCAGTATATTCAGTGCCATGATGGCTGCCTCACTGCGGTTACTTCACAGATACTACAAATGGTTTGCTCAGTTCTGCTGGGAGCAAAGGTTCTGTGGTTGGTGGTTATGTGTGCTACTGCTGTTCCTAAAAGTAACCCAGGCCTTTCCTTCCTGTGGAGTTTACTGCTTGGGTACTTCCCTGGCTGTGCAAAGATGGAAATAGCAGAGTAAAGCACACTCCACTAAGCATTCTCTGATAAAAGTTCATACTGTTGTGGATCTGGGCATTAACTAACATTTCCGTGTTTTGGTGCTGGTGTTGGGCAATTCAGTTCACAGAAGAGTGTGTGGCATGAGTTTTGCAAATGTGGTACAGGGCATTGTAAGCATGTACAGCTCAGCATACCTGCAAAAACCACCAGTTTAGTCCAGTAGCCAGTGCATCCTGTGGAGTAAATTGGGAGGCTGAAATCCCTTCAGCTGAAGAAACTCAAGGTCTCATTTTATGGATCCAAGTCTGAAATTGCAGTCTGTCCCTTCCTCCCTGCAGTCCACATAATCACATTTAGAGCCGTAAGGCATTTCAGTGACCCATATCTGCTGACAGTGTGAGCAGAGACAGGTCTGAACTTACTTTGTATCTGATCTGGATCCAATACTGAGTGATGTTATGGGTCTGAGACTTCTATTCGAGCCTGGCTGTGAATGCAAGATTTGATTTCCCATAAAATAGGCATATCTCCTTTGATATCTTAATCATAGAATCATAGAATGGTTTGGGTTGGAAGGGTCAGGTCAGGAAGAGGCGCATGTAGTGTTCCACAAGCTCTGTCCCATTTTCAGCGCTGCATTTGTGCCTGGAGGGCAGTAACCAGCTGCAACCAGCTTAGAAAAAGGATTCCAGAACTGAGTGTCTCTGCACAGTAGTGCCCTGAAAAATAAATACGCAAGCTCCCCCATGGCAGGGTCATAAAGTAAGAATGTATACGTATATGTACCTGGTCCCTCCAGCCCAGTGTCCATCCTTAGTGAAGATGCAGGGAGAACACAGGACCAGGGCAGACTGATGATGGTAATTCCCAAGAAGCTGTTGGCTTCCAGCCATCTTCAGCCCTGGGACGTGTCCAGTCTGTGTCACTGGTTCCCAGAGCATGTCCCATTCTGTGTCGGCACTGACAGAAGCAGTGTGATGGGCTGGCTGTCTGCATAGTTGGGGTCCCTCAGGATGTCTTTAGTCAATAACCTTTTTTGAGGAGCATCAGAGAGGGAGTTGTTGCTGTTACTGTGTGGGGAAGGAGCTGGAGGGTGGTACTACTGGAGCAGCCCCTGTCCTCTCTCATCTCACCCCACCATGCTTTCTGTGCAGAACGACATCTATGAGTGGGCCCGAGACCACCGTGTGCACCACAAGTACTCGGAGACAGATGCAGACCCACACAACGCCCGCCGCGGCTTCTTCTTCTCCCACATTGGCTGGCTGTTCATGCGCAAGCACCGGGATGTCATAGAGAAGGGGAGGAAACTGGATTTCACTGACCTGCTGGATGACCCCGTCGTCAGGTTCCAAAGAAAGTAAGTGGGAACATTGGGCCCTCATGTGAGGTGGGGTGGAGAGGTCCCTCCACCTGGTTGTCTAGCTGTGGCTCGTTCCTTATTTTTCTTTCCCTTTTCTCCCCCAATATATCCCTGCCACCTTGATTGCAGGCATGAAGACTGCCATCCCTCTGGCCCTCACTATTGCCATATGGCTGACGCTTGCTGGCTGTCCTTGCAGGCTCTGCTGCACAAGCAGTGAGCCCTGCCCTTGACCCTCTGCTTTTCCAAAAACCCAGGGCTGGCTGTAAAAACAGCCACAGCAGAAGCTGCTGGGATCTTGGGCCTTCTCCTTTGACCATTGGAGCAAATGCTGTAATCACTAACTGCCTTAATGCAGAAGTGCACTTTTCACTCTGCAAGTTTGTCTTTGGCACCTGATGGGCCAGCACAGACCAAGCGCTTCCTCTCCCATGACTGTCATTCTTTATAGAATTATGTATCTCCCTTGTGAGTTAGCACAGACCTAGTTCAGTTTGCCACATTTTCTGCCAGAGGTGGGAATTGAGCGACATGCTTTGTCCTCTATGTGAGTACCTGTATTTTAGGCATGAAAAGACTGTCTCTGCAGCAAACACTTGGTCCAGGTGCTTTGGCAAACCACATGAGCTTGTTTGAGTGTTCTATGGGTGAGGGGAGCAGTCAGTTGTATCCAGAAATCAGGTTCTTTTTTGCATTAGAGAAATCTGTGCACCAGCAGAATTACCCCTGCATCAGAAGAGCTCCAGGAGTGAGGGGTTCCTTGCACTCCACATATTGTTGCTTTTACAGGTTCCTCGGTCAGCAGTGCCTGTTTGCAAAGGCTCCCTTGCAGGAGCTCCTCCTCTTGGTTGTGTTATTACCTTTTCCAACACAATAGCATCCCAGGAGAAGCAGGCTCTACTTTGGTTATGCCACAGATGTTGTGTAGTGAAGAAGTATGTTTTCTGCAGGGAATTTATGTCTTAGCAAATATCTCTGCTTTGGATTTGAATTTAGGAGTTTGGAGTTTACCTTCCCTTCTCTGGGAGATACAATTCAGGTTTCTCCTTTCTATAAAGTTGAAGTGTTGGAGTTTTTTTGACAGCATGGAAAATTTGGCAGGTCAGATCAGTAAGAATCATAATAAACTCTTCTTTGTCATGTTTCATTTTAAGGCCAGACTGTTAGCTTCACTGAATTTAGTGGTGCTGGTGAGCTGTGGATGAAGTACTACTCAATCAGTTTAAAACCACATCACTTCAGCTGAAATCACAGTACTGCTCCAGGCATAACTGACAGCAGAATTTACCCTCTGTGAATAACAGAGCAATAATCCTGCATGTGATGTGAAAGAGAGGCTCACAGGTGAAGTGTCTTCATGACAAAGTTTTCATGTGGTGAAAGCAGCACTGTTCCCCAAACGTGTATTGAGGCATGGGTTCCCGTGAACTCCAGGTAAGGGGGTTTCTCATTCCAGGGTGGATATTTCAGTCAAAGGGAGACAGACAAAACATAGTTGCGTCTTCGTTCAGATATGAGATATCATGTCTTCATCAGAGACTTCAGTCTAGGCTCCTTGTATCTCACAGAATGGTTTTAATTGGTGCCTGATAAGCTGTTTTCATATTTTATTTTCTCAAAGTGGGAGAGGCTTTGAACTTTGAAGAATTTTTCTGGACTGGAAAATATTTTTCTCCTCCACCTCTACTTAAATCCTGGCCTTGAACTGATGAGGTTTGAAAACCTTATCCACAGCCTGGTTCAGAAGTCAGTCAGATGAGTGGGAAGTTATCTGTTATCTTTAGTGGAGCAAAGATTGGGGACTGTTTCCTTTGGAGAGCCTTGGTTGAGGTAAGTGAAGAAAGAGTTCTGTGAGAGAGCTGAGAAGATGCATTCTTTTCACCATGGCTGGTGTTGCTGCAGATCTCCTTCTGGAGCCCAGCATGTGAGGCACAACCTCCAAACAAGAACAAGAAATATCAAACAAAGAACTTGCAGGGCAAGAAGTTAATTTATTTCATACATGAGATGATGAAAACTTAACTGGTGCGTTATAGATGAGAACTATGTTAATGGAAACTGTCTTCCTTCCAAAAATACTGCTAATGTTAATAATATTTTTCCAGTCCTCTGTGGGTTTTAATTGAAAATTGTTTGGTTTTGTCAAACCAAGTTGACAGTTCTTCCTATCTGAAAAACTTTGAGCAAATGCAAAGTTTTAATAACTGTTTAATAAATCCAAACTCTGTTCTTCCTCATTCCTTCCAGAAGAAAACTCAACAAAAGTAGGGGTCTATTTTAAACCTGTCATATGGGCACAAATAAGATGGGTCTTACTTTGCATTTCTTTTCTTCCTGCACCCTTCAAAATCCTGTCACCTCAGCCTACCGCTCCAGTTTCATGTGGCGGCTTGATTTGATGATGATGATGACAGGATCACTGTGGGCTGTAGTAAATCTGGGCTCCAGGGAGGTGGAAGGGCTCAACGGGTAAGACAGGGCCTTGTTTCTTCTTGAGCTGGAAGCACGCTGTAGGTGGCTTCCAAGCTGCACTGTCTTGCTGCTCTCCTCTTCTGAGGGCCGTTAGCCCATTTTCTATTTAGAGTAATTTATTTCCTATCTCTATTCCTATTTTGGCTTTGCCTCGCCACTTCTTGCTGAGCTGCTGCCTTTCTCCACTTGCCTTGGATTAATTCCCCCAGCATGGTTTTTCTTTGTTTCTCCTGCTGTGGTCTCTGCATTTCATCTCTGTGCTCCCTGCATCCTACACTCTCTGCCTTGCCTTGCCTGGGCATGTGGTTTTAGCTGTACTATAAAGCTTTCCTGTTTGTTCTCAGACTGTTTGACTTCCTCTCTCCCCGTTTTGCCCTGCACACTGATTTTGTCCAATATATGGAGAAGTGGCAGGGCTTGTGCCAGCCAGTGGGCTGGGAGAGCAGCAGTAATCCTAGCCCCCAGGCCAAGATGCATCTTTCTCCTCACCCTTAGAAGGGTGCCTGTGGTCTCTCGCAGCTGCTTTGGGTCTGCTTCCACTGTTGGAGCTCATGCAGCAGCAGTGGTATAGAAAGGAGCTGCTCCTGCCCTGTGCTGCAGGTTCCCTTCTGATCTGAGCATGGGGGAAGTCTTTGCCGGCTCTCAGCAATGAACATGTTTCCGACACAGCGCAAGCCCCAGGCTTTTCCAGTCCCAGAGCAGACCCTAGGTGCAGGGTGTGGAGCCAACTCCGCACTTCCTGAGGTTTAAGGGTGCTCAACTTGGGAGGTTAGCTTTGGGACTGAGTCTGAGCTGTTCAGCTCCAGTATTACCTGCTGCTTCAGGGTTTTAGGTTGTCTTGGCATTTTGAATTGCACTTGAAAAAATTATGTCATGATTGTGGGTGTCTGAAATGTTCCCTGCTGCCCCAGTTTTGGGACCAGCCCAGGTTATGCCGTGTCTCCAGAGATCCAACCCCACTTCACCCCAGCTGTCATTCCCACCATGGTAATGGTGTCCTTTTCTTTTCCCGCAGGTATTACAAGAGTTCAGTTGTGCTGATGTGCTTTGTGATCCCTACCTTTGTGCCGTGGTACCTCTGGGGCGAGAGTCTGTGGAACGCCTACTTCCTTGCCTCCATCCTCCGGTACACCATCTCCCTCAATGTCACCTGGCTGGTCAACAGCGCTGCTCACATGTATGGCAACCGCCCTTATGACAAGTACATCAGCCCCAGGCAGAACACCTTTGTCACTCTGGGAGCCATTGGTAAGTGCTGTAGCCTTGGGTAAAGCTTTGCAAACTTAGAGCAACATTCCATCCTGTTCTCACCTTGATTGGGGATTTGAGCACCTGCAACTGAACAACACTTGGAGCCAGGGCATGGAGGAGGCTGGAGCTTGCACATCCTAGAGGAAGGCTCGCTTGTTTTACTGATGGTGCCCACATTGAAATAATGACATGGAGTTTCTGGGCAGAGATGTGTTCACAGTAGTAATCCTCTTTTCTCAGCAGCAGGCTGGGGACAGCACAGCAGAAGTAAGTGACTCTGCTTCTTACTTAGTTGTATGTCTCCCCTCTTGGGGCACTAATGGTTTTCTTCCCTGAGCGTAAGGGGTTGGACATGCCCCTTCCTTCTGGGGAGGAAAGCCCAAAGCACTGAAATGGAGTCTGTTGTGGGTTTGCCCCAGAGGTCTCCCATAGTCAGGGTTGGAGCATAACCTGCACTGGATTCAGGACTTAACAGGCACTAGGATGTGTTACCCAAGTGTGTTCCTAAGTTCATAAATGTGCTGGCCATGTGGTGTTTAAACTCCTCTGTTTTTCAGGTGAGGGTTTCCACAACTACCACCACACTTTCCCATTCGACTACTCGGCCAGCGAGCTGGGCCTGAAGTTCAACCCCACCACCTGGTTCATTGACTTCATGTTTTGGTTGGGGTTGGTCACTGACCGCAAGCAGGCTCCGAAGGAGATGATCCAGGCTCGCAAGGAAAGGACTGGAGATGGCAGTGCTTGAAAAGTAGAGCTTTGCTGTGCTAGCCCTGACATATATGTGGATGGGTGTGCATGCACCCCCATCTCTGGTGGATTTATTTTCCTTGGGGTGAAATTAGTTTTTTTCAGATCAGTTGGGCTGAATTAATTCCCCAGGAACAGATTCAGCCCCAGCTTTTTTTTGTTATTAGCTGTCTTATGTCCAAATTTCAGACTATTAAGTGTAAAAATGTTATTTAATATTATAGTTAAACAGGAGAGAGACTTGATTTTAGTCACTGTAGTTCATGTCTGAAATACATTGTAGTTTGCTTGTTCATGGTAAATGTTGGCAGGTTGGAGGAACTTAACTATCCTTTCCAAGTGCAGTTAGGGGAGATTTTTGTTTCTGCCATTAATCAAATATGCTTTTGAGACACATTTCTTGGAGAGGTTGGGGCAGGGCCCAATGTGCTGTTTCAACTACAGACTAATGGAAAGGACAGTTAACACCAGTGATGAAAAACAGGATGTCCAAGGGTAAAAATCAAGCTAAATTTAGTTAGATGTTTGAAAACCTGCTTTCTTCTTTTTGTTAGCCCTTTTAGCCAGCCCAGTGTGCTGCTGTCTTTGCTAAATATGAAAACCATTTATTGCTGAGCAGGCTTTTGTGTTGACTATTTGTCTCTATACAGGCCAAAATACCAACTGATGCTATGTTGCGATGATTCCTTTGTTACTGCATAAACATTGTAATTTGTAAAGGTATAGAGCTCAACAATGTCTTAAGCCAAATATAGCTTCAGTTTCAATGTTTGGAGACCTAAGTTATATTCTAATTGGTCATGGCCATTGATGCATGCATATTTTAGCTCCTTTTGCACAAGAGGCCTCTTACTTTCTTTTTCTGCCTTTGACTAGTGGGTCTTAGAAAACTGACCTTTATCTAAGTCAGAGTCTCTACTAATATTTCAGCTGCATGCTACATGCATTGGTTTCTGAGCAAAATACAAAGACAGTTATGTAGCTTCTGAATTTTAACAGTTGCCTTGTTTAAAAAAAAAAAAAAAAAAAAGGAAAAAAAATTTAAAAGAAAAAAAGCATGTGTAATTAATGGGACACACAGCCCTTTGTTAGATGTTAGCCAGTGCAGGAGGGAGGCTTTGTACTGTCAGCACTGGAGCACTATTGAAGATAGAGGGCATGACTTTCAATTATAAAGAAGGTCACTTGCCTTGCCCCTTGGAGAGGGAGTGCCCATTTCCCAGCTGTGCGTCCCCATGCTCTGGGCAAGGCAGGGATCTCCAGATAATTGAGACTCAGGCTCAGATATTTTCAGGAAAGATGTAGAACAGGGGGAAAAAAAAAAAATTAAATGTTTTCTTTTTTGTTCCGTTTCTTGTTTTGTTTTTGTTTTTGTTTTTTTTTTTTAAATGATGCTATATAATATAAAAGAGTTGTCTTTATTCTGTATTTCATCCAGCAGGTGTTTTAACAGTGTTACTTTGCCATTAATGATGTGTAAACTCTTGAGTGATTTACAATAAACAGTTATGAGTTAGACTGGCTGCTGTGTTTTGTTTTGAAGCACCTCCCAAAGCGAAGGGCTGTGTGCATCACACATCAGAATTACAGCAGTGTTTCACTTGGTGTTTCTAGCTGTTCACTTGGTGCAGTGATTCCAAAATACCTACCCCCTCAGCATTTCTGGTTTCCTTATCAGTGGAAGAGGAGTGTTGGCAGATGTAAGGGCACCAAGAGATTTGATTACTTCAGGCTTAGAAGCCAAGCTGATAGAGGGGAAAAAGAAAATTCAAGCTGACATAAGCTTGAAAGGAGACCATGGCAAGTTCTTGCATGTGAAAATCCCACTTTAATAGCAAAATGTCAGCCCAATGTGACTGCAGTACAATGCTTTGACCAAAAAATATTAAGTATTCAGTTTAGATTTTGCTGTAAGTTCTCCTTGTTTCTGCTGAGATATGCCTGAAGACCTGGGCGTGCCAAAAATCATGTCTTTATGTGCATTCATCTGGAGTCAGGGCAATGGGAATTGCATGCACATGAGAAGGATGTGTCACCTCATCATCCCCTACACTGCCTGCAGGAGAGGGTGGAATGAGCTGTCAGAGCTGGGAGGTTTCTGACCTGCTGTTAGAAAGATAGCACTGTTGCTCCCTTCTTCGTGTGGTTGACAGGCAGTTGAACGGCAGCAAAAATCAGTGGGAACCCACCTTCAAGATGATACAGGCAATAGGTTTGGACTTGATGTTTGAGTGCAGGAGCAAAGCTGGGAAGGTGTGCAAATGCCTGACTGGAGAACTGCAGTGAATGCCCTTTACAGGCACTTAGATACACATCTTCCTGTTGATCTTCAGATACTTCCCCCCCCCCCCCCCCCCCCCCCCTTTTTGTATTGCTATTGTTTGGACTTCCTTAAGCTGATTCCTGTCAAGTACATGGTGTAAGAGGCACATGCTGTACTGAACCTCTCTGACTACCTGAAATTACAACAAGGTAGTATTTGGGGTTTTTTTTTTCCCCTGTGGGTATAAGACTTCAGCAGCAACAGGAGTTCCAGTGGGATTCAGGGATCTGAGATTTTGAAACCATGGGCAAGTTACCCATGGTTTTGAAAAACTAAATGTAAGTAAAGAAACATCATTCAGAAAAGTAAAAGCTCATCCTATCTTGGAGCTTGTACTACTTTAATTCCTGTTTCTGTAGATGAACTTCTTTATGTGGTGGAGTTGATCAAAAAATGTCAGCCTTTATAGGAAAGCTAGAGTTTTGAAGATAATGCCTTGAATTTTGGTAAAACAAGGAATACTTCCATGCATTTTCCTTTTTGCTTATTTGTTTTGATTTTTTTTGTGTGTGTATTTTTGTTTTGGTTTGGAAATCATTTTGGCCATGTTCTCTAGTGTGGTCTCCCCTTCTTCAAGAAGATGTAAGATCTCTGGGAGGTAGGAAGGGTCCCAGCTGCCTCCCAGGGAAGCTGCTGGATCCACCCACAGCTGCGTACAGTGATGCTGGGAAGTCGTGGAGCCTCAGTAAGGTGGGTACCAAGGCATGAGCTGCGCCCGTTTTTGTGGACTTTGGCACCTCTCCTGCTGATCTGGTAGTCAAGGACCCCATTAGCACTTTCTGAGCAACATGAAAGCATTGAAGGACTGCTGGTCGATGGATCTTCTGTTATCCCTAACTCTCTTCTCAGCCCTTTGAACCATCTGTAATAACACCACGTAGGACTGACAACAAGAGGTATTTGTATGCTGTCTCATGCAGTGTTGACGCTCAGTGTTTCCACGTTCTCAGCTTTGGCACACAGCAGGGACTGGATCTTTTCTACCGTTTTTCCCAGAACAGGTGGGACATGCAGTGTTGGCTCAGGAGTCACCTGCTCCTTCCACAGCAGAAACGCATAAGCAGGTCACCTGCTTTCTGTCGTAGGGTGGCTCGAAGAAATGCTATGCCTGCCCTGGGACTTGGCACAATTGCTAAAGGAGGATTTTAGTTGTAACTTACGGTGTGTACTGGGCTATGCAAATATTGATGAAACTCTGTTAGGGCTGTGTACAAACACAACTATCAGGGAGAGGGGTGAGGCCAAGGTTGTGATAGCTGACTAGAGAGGATCTTCCAGGCTCCATCTAAGACCATCTCTGCTGCGTTTGGGTAATCCCCTGGAGCAGGAGGTAAGCATGAGTGAAACTTGCTGGTGCTGGAGTTATGCCTCAAGAAAAGGGCTGCAGTGAGAGGGTACATGCTGGCACTGAAGAAATGTGTCAGGGTTCACAGTCCCTGAAAAGCATACAAGTGGAGCAGACATCTCCTGTGCCATCTTCTGCCCAGCAGCTGGTGGCAGTCCTGCACTGTGCTGTCAGGCCAGGTGCTGCACCAGGGTCCTGCACAGCAGCACCAAAACTTCACTTAACCCTTTGGGACTTGGATGCAGAGGTTTAGCACAGGAGCCTGGGGTGGGAAAAGGGTGTGTGCATGGTCAGCCCTGGGCTGGTCACCATGACCCTGAGCCAGTTTAAAAATACCTGGTGAAAGTGGGGGATTGCTATGGGGAGTGCAGAGATGCAGAGGAGGCTCCTTGGGGCATTAGGGGTGGATTTCTGCCCACTCCCTCCAGTGACTCTGCAGTTCTCTTGTAACCCCGTGAGATGTCTGCATCCCTATCTCCCTCCACAGCTTGCAAGTGCATGGTGACTGCTGTCCTCTGGCTGGCATTGATAATTTTTCAGGCCCAGAAATTGGCAGCCAGAACACGTCTTTCTGGAAATAAGCTCAGCAGATGGGAAATGTGGCCTGACTTCAGGCATTGCTGTTGGGGTGGGAGGCTCCCAGGATAAAAAAAAGGTCTTCTGAAAGGTCTCCTGTGTCCTCCCCTGAGCCTGCGAGACTGTGCCAGGCTGGAAATGTGGTGACAGACCTGTGGGCTCTGGTCAGCCAATGTTTGGGGTATTTGCAGCTATGAGGGCTCTCATTTTTGAGGGATTTTTAATGGTTGATGATGTATCAGCTCCCAGATTGTGGCCCCAAAGGCATGGCCAGGCTGGACCTGGTTCTCTCCAACAAGGAGGGGCTGTTGGGGAATGTGATGCTCAAGGGCAGCCTTGGCTGCTGTGCCCATGCAGTGGTGGAGTTCAAGATCCTTAGGGCAGCAAGGAGGGGTGCACAGCAAGTTCACGACCCTGGACTTCAGGAGAGCAGACTTTGGCCTCCTCAGGGATCTGACTGGTAGAGTACCATGGGATAAAGCCCTAGAGGGAAGAGGGGCCCAAGAAAGCCAGATAATATTCAAGGATCATTTCCTCCCAGCTCAGGAGCAATGCATCCCAACAAGGAGGAAGTCAGTCAAAAAAAAGCCAGGAGGCCTGCATGGATGAACAAGGAGCTCCTGGACAAACTCAAACATAAAAAAGAAGCCTACAGAGGGTGGAAGCAAGGACAGGTAGCCTAGGAGGAATACAGAGAAATTGTCTGAGTAGCCAGGGATCAGGTTAGGAAAGCTAAAGCCCTGATAGAATTAAATCTGGCCAGGGACATCAAAAGCAACAGGAAAAACTTCTATAAGTATATTGGTGATAAAAGGAGGACTAGGGAAAATGTGGGCCCTCACCAGAAGGAAGTGGGAGACCTGGTTACATGGGACATGGAGAATGACTTTTTTGCTTCAGTCTTCACTGGCAAGTGCTCAAGCCACACCACCCTAGTCACAGAAGGCAAAGGCAGGGACTGGGAGAATGAAGAACCGCCCATGGTAGGAGATCAGGTTTGAGACCATCTAAGGAACTTGAAGGTGCACAAGTCTGTGGAGGCTGATGAGATACACCTGTGGCTTAGCAACTGGTGAATGAAGTTGCTAAGCCACTGTCTATCATATTTGAGAAGTTGTGGCAGTCCAGCAAAGTTCCCATTGACTGGAAAAGGGGAAACATTTCCTTATTTTTAAAAAGGAAAAAAAAGAAGACCCAGGGAACTACAGGCCAGTCAGTCTCACCTCTGTGCCCGGCAAGATCATGGAGCAGATCTTCCTTGAAACTATGCCAAGACATGTGGAAAAGAAGGAGGTGATTGGGACAGCCAACATGGCTTCACTGAGGGCAAATTGTGCCTGAAAAATTTGGTGACCTTTTATGATAGGGTTACAGTGTTGGTGGATAGGGGAAGAGCAATTGATATTATCCACCTGGAACTGTGCAAAGCATTTGCTACTGTCCCACACAGCATCCTTGCCTCTAAATTGGGGAGACATGACCTTGACAGATGGACTGCTCAGTAAACAAGGAACTGACTGGATGGTTGCACTCAGAGTTGTGGTCAATGGCTTGGTGTCCAAGTGGAGATTAGTGATGAATGACATTCCTCAAGGGTTGGTATTGGGACTGGCACTGTTTAACATCTTTGTCGGCAACATGAACAGTGGGATGGAGTGCACCCTCAGCAAGTTTGCTGACAACACCAAGCTGTGCAGTGCGGTTGACATGCTGGAGGGAAGGGATGCCATCCAAGGGGACCTTGACAGGCTGGAGAGGTGGACCCATACAAACCACATGAAGTTCAACAAGGCCAAGTGCAAGGTCCTGCACCTGGGTCGGGGCAATCCCAAGCACAAATACAGAGTGGGCAGGGAATGGATTAGAAGCAGCTCTAAGGAGACGGACCTGGGGCTGTAAGTTGATGAGAAGCTCAATATGAGCCAACAATGTGTGCTTGCAGCCCAGAAAGCCAACCGTATCATGGGCTGCATCAAAAGAAGCGTGGCCAGCAGGTCGAGGGAGGTGATTCTCCCCCTCTACTCCGCTCTTGTAACACACTAGACCTGTAGTACTGTGTTCAGTTCTGGGGCCCCCAACAAAAGAAGGACATGGACGTGTTGGAGCGGGTCCAGAGGAGGGCCACTAAGATGATTAGAGGGCTGGAGCACCTCTCTTATGAAGAAAGGCTGAGAGAGTTGGGGTTGTTCAGCCCCAAGAAGGCTCTGAGGAGACCTTATAGCACCTTCCAGTACCTGAAGGGGCTGACAAGAAAGCTGGGGAGGGACTTTTTACAAGAGCATGTAGTGGTTGGACGAGGGGTAATGGTTTTAAACTGTAGGAGCGTAGATTTAGACTAGATATTAGGAAGAAATTCTTTACTGTGAGGGTGGTGAGACACTGGCACAGGTTGCTCAGGGAAGTTGTGGATGCCCCCTCCCTGGAAGTGTTCAAGGCCAGGTGCCCAGCCCAGGAGCTGAAACCTCTGGCATTGAGGGGCACGTGCTCAGCAGCATCAGCCCCACTAGACAGGGGTGAATAGGGGGAAAAAAACAAAACCCCTGAAACACAGGGAAGTGCTGAGTTTGTGGAGGAGCCGGGAGTTCCCCTGCATGGGCTTTGAACAACCTGGTCTAGTGGGAGGTGTCCCTGCCCATGGCAGGGGGTTGGAACTAGATGATATTTAAGGTCCCTTCCAACCCAAACTGTTCTGTTATTCTATGACTTGTATTATCTCAATATTTTTGCTCCTGAACTGTTTGCAGATGTACCCTTATGTAGAAAGAGCCTCACAGGGATTACGTGGCTCCTTTTCACTGCCTTCTGGGGTGCTTCTGGGAATCATGGTGCAATTTCCCGTAAGATTTTCTTTTAAAAGAATGGAAAGAAAAACCGAAAGCAGAGCCTAGTGGGAGAGGAGACATTTGCTAGCCTGTACCCACGTGCCCTACCTCCCACAATGGCTACGGCTCAGTGGTGCCCAGCCTGGGAGCTGAAACCTCTGGCATTGAGGGGCACACGCTCAGCAACACCAGCAGCACTAGACAGGGGGAAATAGGGGGAAAAAACCCAAAACCCCTGAAACCTAGGAAAGTGCTGAGTTTGTGGAGGACCCAGGAGTTCCCCTGTGTGGGCAGAGCTGCCCACTGGATGGTTTGGGGGCTTTTGCTGTTTATCACCCCTCACACACCCCTCCTGCTGTCCTGCTTCCTGCAGAGTTAAACCCTGATTTAGGCTTTTTCTGAGAAAACAATAGCAGAATCCCCACTCTGGTTTTGCAGATCTGCAGCCAGCTGACCCTGGCAGGACTGTCCAGCCGCTCTGAGCCCTGGCTGCCACCACACCTGTCCTGTCCTGCTGGCTTTGGTACAGCCATGGCAAGTCCCAGGGAGGTGAATGGTTTGCAGGCTCGAACCAGGAGCTGTGCTGCTGTCCCCCCACTTAAAACCCAAAAAACCAAGCAGCCCCTTTTGCAGGTGTTGGAAGATGCCTGAGAGAAAAGCTCCAGTGAGCAGCACAGATGAAAACTGTAGGTAAAATGGTGCCTACCATCTCTGCATGGGAATGCCTAACTTCAACAGTAGCCAGGGGGACTAAATTTTCCCAGCTGACATAATTCCGTTAGTGTTTATAGCATAATAATAGGAAATCATCATTTTACTAAATCTCATTATTCTTAAAAAAAAAAAAAGAAGAAGAAGTGTTTTTTACAGCGCTTTCTCTGCTTCATATAGGACTGTCCTCCTGTCAGGCCAGAACACATGCCTGTTGAGGCCAGGACACATCAGCCTGCAGCTCTCATTGGCATTTCAAGGTATCCTCCCCAGAGTTCGGACTCTGACCATCTTGCGGGCAAGTCCTGTTTATCCCATGTATCTGCCATCACAGCAGTAGTTTTTTTGACTTCTCTTTTTATGGGGAAAAAAAAAATAATCCTTTTTCTCCATTTCCCTTCCTACCATTTAAATGGTGTAACTTTCTTGCAGCGAGATGGGGTGGGTCACTACAATTAGCTGCTCCAGTCCCAAATTCAGGTGAATTTTTCTCAGTTGGGATCCCGTGGGTGAGCTGGGAAGAGGGAGCATTTTGATCTCAGGATATTTCTTTGGGTGAGAGAGAGCACTTTGCAGGTGATTGCCTCTCCAGCAAATTCTGAGCACACCTGTTAATGCCAAGCTGAGGGTACACATGCTCAAATGGCACCTGTTTAGCAGCAGGGCATTTGGAGAAGTCAAGTCTATCACAATATTTAGAAAGCTGGATAAAGGAACAGATGGCTTTGACGAGAGACAATTTGGTTAATGAAATGAGGGTTAACACACTGAGAAACAGGTGCTTAGGCACTGTATTTAGCCCATGCATTAGAGCACACAGCAGCTCCGACGGCTGCTGCTGAGCGTTCCCTGGCCCCTTTCCCCCACCACTCCCGTTTCTGGGTGGGTGACGTTTCTTGCCAGGCCTTGCTCCAGCTTTGGAGCAGAAAGGAGCAGGACAGGAAAACCAGGTGGTAAATCTGTTTTCAGAAGACATACATTTCCCAGGAATGAAAACAAACTCAAAGCAATTCCTTTTTCTGTTTTCCTTGCCTCTGTGTACCTTTTTCCCCACCCAAAAAAGGCCTAGTAAAACCATAGCCAGTCTTCAGTGGTAATATCACCCTGGGGAGGACTGCAATTAGAGGGGAACAAGGTTGCTGAGCTGCGAGTGAGGTCTGCAAGGGCAGGGGTTAGTCCTCTGTCTTACATGGAAGACGAAATACCTCCGAGGCCTGACCCTGCTACTTGATGTCAGAACATGGGGGCTCAGCCTTCCCACTTCTCTGTCGTTGGAAGGAAGCGGATGCGGAGACGGTGTGCAGTTCGGTCCCCATGAAGAGCACTGATGTGGTGAAATTTGGACAGGGAACATGCACATGCTGTAAGGCATTGTGGGGAGGAAATATTAATTAACAGACAGCAAAGCAAAGCCATACTTCTGAACAGTTGCTTGTGTTGCAGCAGGTCCCCTTTCCAAGCCAGGCAAATTGCCAGGCAGATCCCCAGCAGGTCTCAGTGGTCCAGCAGGAAAACCCAGTGAGGACTGGGGCAGAAATCTCATGCTGCTCACAGCATCCCAGGAGCATTGTCATGTCTGTGCACCAGTGTCATTGCAATTGTGTCTTCAAAGACATGGGCTGAGCAGGGAGGGACATGGGTGTCAGTCTTTGGCACACCCACACCTGGGAAAGCCAGGTGTAACCTCAAATGAGATGGGGGAACATACTTGTGGCTACTCATCTTTGCCAAGGTAATGTTGGTGGAGATATGGGAGGAAAGAGTCTTTCCACAGGTCAAGGTGAGCTTGCAGTAGGCTTTGGGACATGCAAGCGTTACTGCAAGGAAGGCAGGTGATGCATTATTGTGGGATGCAGTTGTGAGAGGTCTTTGGTGGGCCTCTCAGCACCGTGCATTTTCCAGCACTCAAAGCGACACCATCTGCTCAGAAAAGAGCTGTGAATAAAATGTCTCAGACACTTAGAGTTTACCAAAAGTGAAATTGCTTTAAAATCCCATATGCTGCATTGTTTTCCTTCCAGCTTTGGCTGATGGCAGAGGTGAAGTCACTAAGGTGTTTTCTGGGTAGCTGCTGTGTTTTCCTTTCTAGCCAAAATCACTGGGGCTGAGCACTATCACTTCTTGCCTATTTGACAGAAGGTTTTCTTCAGCCTTGGTTGCTGAAAGCCAGAGGTTACTGAACTCAAAGACCTCCCTTCTCTTACTACTTTTAAAGTGAGTTTGCGTGACTTTTGCTATCATAGAAAGCCTTGCAGTCACGGATGTGTTCAACGCTGGTACTTCAAGTATACTTTTTTCCAGGCATCTGATTTCGGGGCCTCTCTTGGTGATGTGGGGGCAATAGCACCTTCTTGCCCAAGGAAAGTTGAGCCTGCAGTCATTTGTTGTGGCCTGTAGCTCCTTAGTGTGGCAGTGCCATGGGGCAGTGTCAGGTGCATGCAGAAGGAAAACCTGGCCAAGATCTCTGGATTTTGTGTGGCTGCAAAAAGCAAATGCTGTGAGGAGCCATTTATTAGTTCAGGATAACACAAGATTTGAAATACCAGAGCAGGAAGAATGTTATTTCAGCTCTAAAACCAGCTCACTTAGCCTTTAAAACACTGAGAAGCGTACACAGTGGTTGCCTTTCTGCGAGAGTGGCTGTCCTCTTCCTTGGCAGTGCCACCACCACAGAGAAGTGTCCACTTTGGTAGGGGCTCAGGGAACCTGCTGGTCCTGCACTTGCTCTGAGGACCTGTGCTTTGAAGGGTTCATAATCCCCAGGGATCAAAGAGATTTGTCACGAGGGCCAAAGCTGCAGGGTGAAGGAACGTTGCTTGACCGCTAGAAAGACAGTATATAAAATACTGATAAATGGCTGATGTATAACTCACTTCTGGGGGCTGGCGTGGATTTAGGCAGGTAGCTGTCTTGTGCTTGTTTATAAGTGATAGCACCAGGGCAAAACTTTGAATAAGTGCCACCTTGTTTGGGTTTTAGGAGAAGACACAAGACAGTCAATAAATAGCATCAGTCGTACTGCATCCTGGCAGAGAGAGAGGGAAGGGAGAAGTGAAAAACATGGTAGCTTTCACATTGACTTAATCCCACGAAGGTCAGACAGCAAAGGGATCCCTCCAGCCCAGGAAAGGTTCCCAAATGGTTATTGCTGAGCTGTTCTGCTGGGAATGTTTTCTCTCAAGATTCCAACCACAGAGATGCTTTATGTAGACCACAAACCCCACCATGCAGTAGGAAAGGGAAAGAGGGCGGAAGGGGACAGCCTGGGCTCTCTTGCTACTGGGTGCCTGCTTCTTTCAGGTCCTCCAAAATACTTAGAAAACGGGTAACGCTTCCCAGGAGGACTGCAAAGATATCACCACTGGTTTTGGGTGGTGAGTCCTCTTCAGTGCCTCTGGGGGCTCTGGACCAGACGGCACACCCAGAGCCGCGTGCCGGGTGGGTGCTGCGGGGGCTCGGGAGGGCACAGAGAAGGAACGAATTCACAGCCCACCTCATGTGCCAGGGACAGTGCTGGGCGGAGCACGGGGCTTGCTTTTGGTGAAGACTGGGCCGCCAAGGGCCAGCCATGCCCGAGGGGTGCTCTGAGGTTCCAGGAGGGGCTGTGGCCGCGCCTCACCACCCCAAGCCCAGCGGTCAGGGCGCGGTACGTTTCACCGCCCGCCGGCTCCGCGGGACTCCCGGCGCGGCGGCTGCAGTCCCCGCCCATCCGGGGCGGGAGCGACGCAGAGCCGCCTCCCCGGCTCCAGCCTGGCCCCTTCGGCCCAGCCCGCCCGCGGCCGCCGGGGCCACAGCCGCCACCGCAGCCCCCCGCAGGTAGGAGCCGGCCCCGCAGCGGCTGGCAGCGACCGTTGGGAGCGCGAGACCCCCCCCCGCCCACTCATGTCGCGCTGTCGCCGCCCTGTCGCACCGCCCCACGAATCGTCACTCCCGTTGCGTGCCCCCGGCGGGAGGTGGCGGTCGGGGAGCCCCGCGGGAGGGCGAGCCCGAGGTGGGGAGCCGGCGAGCTGCGTGCCGCAGCGTGCCGCGGGGCTGCGGATGGCGAGCGCCTCCCTCCCCGAAGGGCCGGGGCTGGCCCGGCGTGGGGCACCGCCGGCGCTGCAGCGCTCGGGAGCTCCTGAAATCCTAGTGCTGTCTGTCCTGGAGCTTGCTGGTTTACGGCAGGCAGGCACAGAGCAGATAAAAGGACTAGAGCCGCTTGACCCAAGGCCTGAAGGACTCAGCTATGGAACAGATGTCCTAGGTCACTATTCGGCATCCCTCTTGCCCGTGAGCCCCTCGGTGGCATCCGTTCGGGGCTGAGGGATGTGATGATGACAGAGCTCAGCAGGGCTATCTGCCAGCCTGCCGCCAGCACCTCTTCGCACAGGGGTCTGGAGAAACTCACCTGGTTTGTGGCTGTGGGGCGGGACAGGTCCTGCCTGCCACAAATCCTACCGGGACGCCTGACATGCAGGCATGTCCCGTTACGTTCCTAAGAGGGGAAGAGGCCATTGGTCTCTGCTGTGGTCCCTCAGGGAAGGAAGGGCGAGATTCTGCCTCTGAGTGACAGAAAGAGACACACCGATGCTGGGTGCTAATGTCCCAGGGTGATGATGGAGTCACTTGGGATCTCAGTCTTAGCTTTTTCTTACAGCAGCATGTTTGCGTCAGACGTTTGATTCAGAGCCTTCGGGCTATAGAAGTTGGAGAAATGCTGAACTAATCTTCCCTTCTGCGCTTTTTTTTTTTGCTTTTTCAACAAAGCTGCTCGGGAAAGTGACCTTAAGGATTGTCTGATCAACGTTTGCACAGTCCTTACAGAATAGGAACGTACACGTGTATGGTTAGTTGTGAATAGCAACTCAATATGGAGGAGGGAAGTATATGAAAGGTGTATCCCAGTACACTGCCTGTTGTGTATTGCTCAAATGGATAAAACTGCCTAACAGAAGGGGACTTGATTCTTGCTGATTTTCTGCCTTTGCGCAACAGGGTAAAGAGTGGGGACTCATATTTGCTTGACAAACATCTGGCACTTGATTCGCTGTTATACTATTAAAAGTCAAATTATTTTGTTGTGCTGTTCTTCGTGCCTAGCTGTCAGCATTTTCTGAGCCTGAGTAGTAGAAGTCAGTGCAGTTGTTTCATTTCCCCTTTTAAGATTCTTTGTGCTGCAGTGTTTGCTTTTTGGATGCAGAGCAGGGATATGTGCTTGTATGCACGCCAACATTTTCAATTGTTTTTTCTTGAAAGAAATGTCATGTCCACCGTTTCCTCTTCCTCCCCCCACCGGCCCCAACTATTTCCAGGCAGCCTGAGATTGTAAGATTGTGGTTTGGCCCAACAGAGACACTCTAAGGTCCTGACCCTGCGGTCCAAGCTGAAACAATGAGCTCTGATTGCAGGATAAGTGGGAGCGAAGAAGCAGAGAAAGGTCTGTGATATATTGGGAGGAATAAACCATGGTGGTGAGGAGGCTGCTGCTGTAGTAGAGGGCTTGGACCAGGACTCTGAATGCACGCTCCTCTGTGCCACCGATTTCCTGTGTGACCTCTCAGCGAGCAACTCGCTGGCTCTGTTGTCTAAAAGGGGCATAATGATATTTTTTGCTTTCTCAAGAAGACTTGTAAAGGTCTTTAGGTGCCTGGCTCCCCTTGCCTTGGGTCCCTGCAGGTTGCAGAAGCAGTCACCTGAGGTGCAAGGATGAAGGAGGGGTGAAAGGGAAGCAAAGCACATTGGGAACAGGTGGAGAGAGAAGGGTGGAATGAATGGGAGGAAGGAGGAGAGGAAAGGAAGCCAGATGAAGCTTTAAATGCCACAAAAGGAACTGTTAAAACAGCTATAGATTACCTTGCATGGGGTTTAGTGCAAATTTTTAATGCTGAGGTTGCCTCTGGATGTTTGTGCCTGCAAGGGAGAGATGCATGCTAGGGCAGCAGTCTCTCTGTGTAAGAGTGCTGTTTGCACAGTCAAGAAGTGTTTGCCTTTGGCAGGCTTGCAGACCTCTCTCCCGTGGGGAGGGCTGGTCCCGTGAGCAAGGCAGGAGGGAAGCCTGCTCTCCACCCTGCCTGCCACACAGAAAAGCAGAGGCTTACTTCTCCCCAGCACCCAGGAGCTGCTGAGCTGTGCTCCCTTGTGGAACATGTGGCGTGTTTGGCACATCTGGTGGGAGGGGAGGCTGAGGTGCTCCCTGGTGCCATCAGGAGAGCTCTGGGCTGCCTCTCCCCCACAGAGCAGCAGGAAGGGAGGAAAAGCTTGGGGGACTTGTATCAGTCTGCTGCAATGGTGGGGGTGTGCATGGCATTCTCCTCTTGATTTCCTGGGGCAGATCCAGGTAGTTGGGGAGAGAGCTGCTGCCTGCCCTATTCCTGCTCCCCATGAAGAGCCACTGGGATTAGCAGTGGTGGCTGCCTGAGTCAGAAGAGACAGTGGCCCATCAGTTTTGGCACCACAGGACTGCAGGAGTGAACTTTGCCTGGCCACGCCATTGGAGATGGCCACAGCTTTGCCAGGGAAAGCCTCCCCAGTGTGGTCTTGGCCCAGCTGAATGCTCTTAGAGGTGGTTTAATGTGGTCTCTTATGCTACAGAAAAGTCTGTCCCTGAAAATGTTTCAGAAGATGACAGAAGTTTTAAGCCCTCTGGATGTGATAGAGAGGCTGGTCACAGCAGGCTGTTCCCTGGTCCCCTCTGTCCGTTGTGTGAAGTGAAATGTATGACACCTTCTTCCTGTAGCTCACTCGAGCACCCTGCAAACAGCAATTTATGGTTGCTGCAGCCTGGGAGATTGGTAAATAAACATAATTAATTCCTATAGATAAGGAATGCAGTGATGAACACTACATAAATGCCTATGTATGATTGCTTACCTTATACTTGTCTCGGGGCAAATGATTTCCACAGGTCTAAATGGAGCCAAAACACGGATGTGGTAGTTTGTATCCTTGACAGTCTCTATGCCAGAGAGGGCTACCTTAGAGTAATGACAAAAGCCAGTTCATGGATGCTGCATGTCCATTCCTTGTAGCTCACCCTCTGGCCCAACATCTCATTGCTGCTCCTCTGGGCCTTCGGTGGTCAATATGAGGGGAAGAGAACCTCAGTTTCCCATGTGAACAGTGGAAGAGGTGTGAGTCCTCGGAGTGAAGAGGTTGGCGAGGGAAAACTGTCCTGAGGAAGCTTGGTGTGCTGTGCCACGCTTCCTAAAAGCTCACAGGCCTTGGGTGTTTTCCCCATGGCTGACAAGTGCAGACTGCTTGGTATTTACTCTTCTGCTGGTGGTGCCCATTGGTGTAACCAGAGGAAAGAAATGCTGCTTTGGGTACAGTGCATACATCTTCAGAAGTGTAGAGCTGCAAAGTGCAGTGAAGAAAGGAGCCTGTGCTTCCAAACTGGATAAGAGAGAGGCAGAAGGGACAAGAGAGATGAAAGACAATATCAACAGGTGGGAAAAGCCCTGCGTACACTACATGGGGAGCTCTATAGCTTGAGTGTATGTTTTGTGTGTGTTGGGGGAAAAAAACCCAGTAGCATGGTAGCAAAGGGAGGGAAACCTGGAACTGTTCTGGCCTTTCAGGGTATGCAGTCTCTCATCCATAAACTACAGGAGAACAAGACAATATAATCAGGGATACCTGCTCTGTGAAGTCCGGTCTTCTGGGCTTAATCTGTCTTTCCTTGCCTTCAAAGCTGTCTGTAAGTCAACATGACATATCTGTCTCTTTCTTCACCAGGTTTTGCCTCCCTGTTGCATGTTCTTTGCCACTCCCAGCACTTAGATTGTTTTCCCGATAATGGGACAAACCTTTTGGTTAGGCTTCCTACCCCCTTCCATTGTAATGTGTGTCTTGGCTTTCCTTGCTCATGCACTTTGGAAATGCTCGAAGGCGTTAATGTTTTGGACCTGAGGAGCAAATAAAACACCTCCACAGACCTCTGTCAATCAATTAATACACCATCAAGATCACTGTACTTTATGGGAGAAGAAACACCTGTTCTTATTGTTGCTGGCTCGGGCGGCAGTCATTAGATTGGTGTGGTTAAGGCAGAGGATGATCACTGAACAGCCTGTCTGCACGGTGCCTCAGACTTTCTGCGCTTTGCCACAACATCAGCCTACATTTGTGTATTACTTGCAGAGCAAGGAGATGATTTCAGAGACTCTTTCCTCACAGCATAGGTGAATCAGGGAGAGCTTTGCTATCTTTTATTTTATGAGGAGATAAATAGCCCTCCTCATTTTCCAGCAACTCTTCACTTTGGGGTTGTCTGGGACTTTGGGGTAAGTGCCATTCTCACAAGCATCCCAGATTAAAGGGCTGGCTAATTGTGCAAGGGGAAAATATGCCTTGTGGGGTTGGGTCTGCGTTGAGACTCTCTGCTAGAGACTTCCACTGCATCTCAGGAGAGATCTGGCTAAAGTGGCCACAATCCTGAGCATCTCTGCTCTTGGAGAGGTGGTAAGGTGTCTGCTCTGGCACGTGGGCAGCCCAACACACTTGTACTGCAAGGACTCACTGGGGGCTGGTTGCCACCTAGCTCACACAGGAGCAGCTGGGAGAGCTGAATCTTGCAGTGGGTGCTCCCAAGCAGAATGGGGTCCTTCAGGCAAACACACAGCACCTGCAAAATACAGTGCCTCTCAGCTCACTGTGAGTCTCGCTCTAAGCCCTGGCTTCTTCCAGCTGGTTGTAGGTGCATGGGTCAGAGCACAGCACTGTCAAAGCCTGCAAAACACCCCTTTGGTCCTAAGGTGGCAAATTATATTCACTTTCTAACATACAGGAGCCTGGTCTTGAAGCAGGACGTGCCTGGTTTGTACAACGCCAAATGCGAGAAAGGAAGACTGAGCCCAGAAGACTTTACAGTTGATGTCTCTGACTCTAACCCAGCAGCTCAACACCAGTTCCTAAATGGCCTGTAAGTACTCACGTGTGATTGAGGGTGAAGGTTGTGTGGCAGCAGGAAGCAGCATACCAGGGGCACTCTTTGAAGGACAGTAGGGTTCAGAGGGATGATGCTGGCCTCAGGACCCAGTGATGCTGCTGCAGGAGTCTCTCTGGGTAGGACATGCTGTTAAGTCTCATGATCTTCTTACCAAGGCACTCAGGAAAGGCTGAATATGTATATATTTACAGAATTGATAACAAATTAATTTGACACAACCCCAGGAGACAGTATACCGAGGAAACGTGGAGGGATGGTGTGGGCAAGTGAATGCTAATACAGCCTTTTCTTCCCGTTTGTTGGTGACAGGAAGGTTTCATTCATTTGGTGCTCTTCAGCCATCTCTGCTAGGTTTGTGTTGGCCAGAGCATTTCATTAGCATGCTGAATGCATTTACAGTGCGTGAAATGAGACAAGAAATATGTACGGATGTTTCTGTGGGTGAAAGGATTGCCTCTCAACGTTGCTGCATGACTACTGAAGCATCTCCTGCGTAACCCAGAGGTGTCTTTACCTTTTCCCATTCCTCTTATATAATTAAATGAAAAAGGCTTTTCTGCACACCCTTGAGATGGTAGGGGGGTATCTGGAGCAAGCAGAGGGTCATATCCTGCTAACAGAGGGGATCACTTCTTTTCCTGTTACCCCACTATTTTGTTATGTATGTATAAGTCTCTACCATACCTTATCTCATTTTGCACTCAGGCTGGCAACCTTGAGGTAAACCTGAAAATCTGCTTTGTTATGTTGGCATCTGTGGCTTGTGGGTGGCAGGTTATGTAACGTGGTGGTTTGTATCCGCTCGGTTACAGTGATAAGGTATTCAAGTGACTGTGGTTATTTTTGCTTTTAAAAGCAACAGAGAGCTATAGTGGGCTCTCCCAGAACACAAACTATGTTTGTTCCCCTTTTATTGTTGCTGACTGGCAGCAGTTCTTTGTGACTTGACGTATGTTTTGAATAGCGTCCTCCTTCTCCCAGTGCTTCTGGCTCTGTACCTGTTCTCTGAAGTGACTCAGTGGCCTAGCGCAGTGAAATGCAGGAGCATTGCCCTGGCTTAATATGCAGCTTGTGTATGGGCCTTCAAAATGCAAATGCATGCTCTAGTCTTAAAAAAGATGTAGGACTTCTGTTAACATGGTAATTTTGTCCTTCCTTACATTCGTGTTCTCTAGCAAAAGCAACTTCAGGAAGAACCTGTAACTTTGCTTGGCAGATGAAATTGAGATGCTCACATTAAATGAACCTGAGCAAGAAGCAGTATATGTTTGGTGAGCTGCCTACTGTAATTGAAGTATGTACATTAGAGGAATGGGAACTTGAGGGGGTATAGTGGGGCAATGGTAATAAAAGCAGAGCAAACAGTTGACAGTCTGAGCATGTTTAGACATAAAAATGGGAATGGAGGTAAGGGAGTAAGCCTGTACTGAGAGAAATTCTCAAGACAATGTGGCAATGCCAAGGTGAAACACTTTGCAGTTCTGCACCCTGACCCATGATAGCTGGCAGCAGGCGCAACCTTGACAGGGTTTTTGCAATGCTGGTGTGACACTGTGAGTCAAGAGGGACTGGAAAACTACAGCGTGTGCTTTTCGGAAGGTGGGCTGACTCTGGCTGGGGTCAGCTGCGAAGCTGAAAACACGTTTTTATTAGCCTTGTGAATCCATTGCACCACAAGGGCTTTCTGTTGCTGAAGGCCTTCTCTGCAAGCCTTGAAAATGGAAGACAAATAGGTGTGAACAATTACCAACTGCCTCCTGGACGCAGTGTGTTTATTTGGGAAAACACAGGCCAGCGGAGATGGCTGTTTTCACCAGCTGGAGTTGACTGCTCAGATTTGGCATCACTGGTCATGACAGCAATGCAGAATAGAGCTGTGGAGAGGGAGGCTGGCTTTATGTCTTCCCTGTGGAGCAATTAGCTGTCAAAGAAATTGTTTCTACGTTTCCCACGGAGAATTTTGGTTATTTTTCCTAGCGCTTACAGCATTTTATTTTGGCTGAACTGCTGTGGTGCTGCAGGAGAGGCTGTCATTTGGGTTCCTCGTTCTCTTGTTCCTGGCTGCTATTAGAGGCGCTGGTCTTAGCGTGTGTGGAGGTCTCCTGGCTTGAAGACATGAACACTGGGGCCGTCTCTGAAGAGGACAGATTAACCCATAGGCAACTGCTAAGAATGGTATCTGCAGAGCACTCATGCAAAGCTAGGCAGATTTGGCACATGCTTGGGGTTTCTCCTTTGGAAGGACATGAGGTTACATGTAATTTTGTTCCTAGCACCTGAATAACATAGCAGGAAGTAAATGAGAAATGTGCAGGAGCTGAGT
Source organism: Podargus strigoides (assembly GCA_028020825.1). Lineage (NCBI taxonomy): Eukaryota > Metazoa > Chordata > Aves > Caprimulgiformes > Podargidae > Podargus > Podargus strigoides. Next base: position 59,931,206 of record CM051621.1, on the reverse strand, counting down.
CCTGGTTTTAAACCATCCTCTGCCCACATGAAGACATGGAAACATCTTTAAGCATGTGTGAGATGTGCCAATGGGCAGCATTAAAAAAGGTGTTGCCATCTGGGGACATGGGGGAACGGGACCCTTCTCTCCTGCTTTTGGTACACACGTGGCTCACTCCTCCAGTGTGGGCTGGCAGGGGCCAGCAACACCACTGGCCCAGCCATTGCCTCCCTGCTGTTCTTCCAAGGGGTGCCAGAGAATACTTACTCATGCCGTCCTGCACCCATGCCTCAGCGTGGAGCCTGTCAGAGGAGGGTGCATAGTGGCAACATGCTTTCCCGGTCAATTCTGGCTGCCTGCTTTGAGAGGCAAGCTTGCACAGACCTTAGCACCCTATGAGGCTGGCTGGCCTGATGTGAGGGGCTTATTTTCCAAAAGGTCCAGCCCTGGCTGCACTAAACTCTGGTGAAGACCTGGCCCCGTGCTGGTCTGTGTACTCCCTTGGAGTGCTGTCCTTCCTCCTCAGTGTGAACCCAACTGGCTGTGATGAGAGCTGGTGGGGGAGTATGTTCTGTAGGTGTTTTCAACTGGCTGAAATGAACATGTTTCTCTGAACTACCTGGCTTCCCATGGGGACACTGTGCTCTATGCTAGTCATTCATTTAATATGAAATGATTTCAGATGTCATTTTCTGTTAGTGATTGATAGAAGGGGACTCTGTATAGCACAGTGAATATTAAGCTCAGGGCTGTTTTCCACAGGAGTGAACCTGTAGCCATGTCATGCTGACTTTGATGAGGTTGGGTACCAGTCCTGCCCCCCTTTCCACTGCAGAGCTCAGCATAGAGTAATGGTTATCTGGACAGCATTTTCACATTTCCCCACCTCATCCTGGCATGGAGTCCCCATCCCTGTGTGCTCTGCCTGGGGGAAAAGCCCCACACCACCTCCCTCTCTGCTTGACAGACAATGCTGAAATAGCTTGTGAAGGCTGCTATGTCTTGCCTAGGAGGTGGAGGAGCTGTGGCAACCCGTTAATGAAGACAAGTGTTATGGCTAGTATTTGCTTTTATTGCGTCAATGAATCCTTTGTACCTTTCTGTACCTTTTTGTACCTCTGCCAGGGTGGAGGCACGTAGGCGGGAATGCAGGACTGCGGAGCTCAGTCTTTGCTAGAGTCAGAGCGAGATATTCTGAACCTGCTGCTTTCGCCTGTATATCAAGGATTTCTCGCAGGCAGTAGTTTTCCACCATGCTTTGGTCTTTCCCAGAGCAGGGCAGGAATCTCAAGCATGTTTTCCGTTATATTCCCACACTTTCCAAAGGGCATCTGCCATCCCCTGACCTGACAGAATCGTGTTACCTTGCCTTAGTCCAGCCACCACCAGAGAAAAGAGGAGAGTCGCGCGCTGCATTAGCAGTAATCACCTGGCAGAGGAAACATGGGCTGTAACAGAAGGTGATGTTACCTGCCTGCTTCCCTTCAGCCAAGACAGGAGTGGGGAACTCAGCTACAGCACGAGGCATTGGCACTTGGGCACTGCTGCCAGGGTCTAGCAGGAGAGGCAGCTGCCACCTGGAAGCAGTCCTTGACATGGCTGGTACAGGTCTCCTGGTACCAGAGCAACAGCCAGCACCAGCTAAGGGATGCTGCTGCATGTGGACGAGCTGCAGGAGGAAGACGCAAGGGCAGCGCTTCACAGAATAGTTGCAACTGCTACAGCAGGGGCTGTGCAGGGAAGACCTGTGAGACGCTTTGTGTCTCCTGTGCGGGAGGAGAGGAGTAGAGATGTGTGGGGAAATCTAGTCCACCCTCATTGGTAATTTCTTCTGATCTGTTACACCATGCTAAAGGTCTGCATAAGCGCTGGAGCTGACTGTCTTTTAAATTGGCATATTTAATACTTGCATTGTTTCTTGCTCCGTGTCTGCAGTTCTCTCTGCTCTCACATCAGGGAAAAGACCTTGTCTGATTGCTTTTCTGTCTTTTAAGGCAATTCAGCCGCTCTTGAGGCTATCTGTACAGACGGCACCATGGTTTTGTGCAAGTGTGGTGTGGCTCGGGGTACTGCAAGAGTGTTGTTTCGTATCTCTGTGAGACGATGTGCAGAGAAGACAGGACAGCTGACCTTTAGGGACAAGTGTGAGGCTCCTCTGCCTTCTGCACAGTCTGGGAAGCCTCACCTCAACTCCTTTAGACTCTGCCACCATGGGACAGGGCAGTAATCAGTGGCTGGAGCCCTGAGCAGTGTCTAGCCAGCGTTGCCTTTGCAGCCCAGGGCTATTGTGTGGGAGTGATGAGCTGGGGGCTGGCTGTGACACAGTGAGGGTGCTTACTCTCTTAGGGGGAGAGAGCACAGCAGCAGCCCAGAGACCATGGCTCGTGGGCTGCAGATGTAGGAAGGCCAGGTGAGCTGAGAGGAGGGGGACCACAACCTGGGTGCTTTCTTCTCTGGAGCAAAGAGAAGAGTCATTGCTTTGAGGACATGGATGAGGGAACTGAGCTGCAAATACAAGCAGGCTCTAGTGAAAGGCCATCATGTCCAAGCTGCCCTGGCACCCCAGAGTGCCTCGCTGTCCCACGGGGACCTTGGTGACTACAGGAAGTGCCTGCCCTGCCTGCTGTTATGGGAGGGAGGAGGAGGAGGCAGATTGCAGGGGTGCAGGTGCTGCTGCCCTGCTGAAAGTAAAGCAGGTGCTGGAACCATGAGCCTCACATCATCGTTCACTCTCTGTTTGTGTCTCTTGGCTGTGCCAGTGCCTTGAGGAACATTTATGGAGGAGGACAGAGCATGAAGAAATACTTGATCCATCGTCAAAGGACTCACAAGGAAACATAGGGCTCTGTGTCTGCAGCACAGCAACATAGCAGCATTTCTGAATGGCACACGTTACAGGAACAGCCCTGGCATCCCGATGCTCATCTAGCGTAGTCTTTCCTGGAGGACAAATGTTTCCTCGGGAGGTGGTATGCACAGCATCCTTATGCCCCGTGCAGGATTTCACAGTGCCTCCATGTCAAGAGCTGATCCTGTTTGTAATGCCTTGTCCTGATAGCACTCTGGGTGCTGGTACCTGAGCTTAGCTCCACTCTGGGTGCAGTTGAATGCTATTTTTAGCTGATTGCTGCGGCCAGGATGGGAGCTGGTTGTGTGCTTTGTGGAGATGAGGAGACAGCATGTACATTCTTCTCCCTTCATGCTGCAGGCTTTGCTGAGGCAGCATGCGTGGAATTGGTAATGATCCTGGGAAGGAGGCTGCCTTGCCTTGTGCCTGTGGGAAGCTGCAGGAAATTAGGGCTGCAGGTCTTGTGATGTCTCTTTGTGAAAATGCTTAAGAAAGACACTTTGAAAACCACTCAAATTCTGTAGGTGTGTCTGAAAAGTCTCCCCCTCCACAACTCCTGGGCTCTTTATACCTTGTTTTTTATGCACAGTGCGGATGCTGCTGCTTGTGTGCAGCAGCCTAACCTCTTATGCCAGTAATGACAGTTTGCAGCGCCTGCTGCCTGGCCATTAGGAGCTTGATCTTTGGATGCTTTGACACTTACTGCATGGATGCTCTTCATGACCGCAAAAGAGGGGAGGTGAGGTGGGTGGGTGCCTCTGCCCTCTTTTGTTTTTACTTTGTTCTTTTCTTTTAGCAGGTATGGATGGGAAGAAATGCAGCGTGTGGATGTTTTTACCTCTTGTGTTTACCCTGTTTACATCAGCTGGATTATGGATAGTGTAAGTTATCTCCTGCTGGTTGGTTGGGAGAGCAAGTTAGGCTGGGGCAGTTGGAAGTACTGCTGTGGTGTGGGCTGCATCTCAGTACAGGGAGTCTTTTGGGGTTGCTCTGTCCTTGTGTTACTGTGGGGCTGGGAAGGCACATGATAGGGGCAGGGGCTAGTCCGTGCCAGTTCATGGTTTGGAGGATCACATATTTATCCCTGAGTTTCTGTGCTCCCCAGGCCAAGTTTCTGAAGTTGCCTTCTTCCTGACATGTTACTGGGAGCTGCCCGTAAAAGAGACAAACAAAAATGCAAAAATTCCCTTTCATCACATTTTCTTTGAATGACTCAGCAGAGCTCTTGAAGAAGCACTTAGGCCTTGCTTCAGGGTGCAAACTCAAAATCCACAGCATCCAGCACCGCATTGACAAACTGTCAGCAGCTTAATGCTGACACCTCACTTTCTCACTGACACTTCTTACCAAAATGCATGAGACATGCATTTCCCTGAGCTGGGCTGTCTCCGAGCATGCAGGCAGACGACTGCAGCATGAATTTGGGAGTGATAAATGTGCTATCAGCAGCTGTACTCAGCCTGACAAGCAGTTGCATGTTAGCATATGGCTTTGGCCATGGTCTGTGGATGTTGTATTTCAGTGTCAGGGACAGCTTAAGCCATTTGTCTGACCTCTATTGCTTGTTTTAATTCTTGTCCCACCCCCTCTATTTGAATTAACACAGCTTTTGCAGAGGGGGGACCATGGTAAACCAGACGAATCAAGCGATTCAGATTAAAAATGAAAATATTCCTCTGCTTGGTTATTTTTAAGGCAGCTCAGTTCAGTGACCCCGTTTGTCTACCTGACCATGCAAAACAGATGCAACACAAAGGAAGGCATGTAGCTAGGCTGGGAAGTGAGCAAAAATGCCTGCTTGAGCAGAGAGGAACACAGGCTGCCTCCAACAGATCCTGCCAGGGGGCTCTGAGATGTTTAATGTGTTTTTTGAATGATATTTGGAATTGAAGCCAGGATGAGGTTTTACACCTTTTTTTTTTTTTTTTTTTTTTTGACAGGTACTTTATAGCAGTGGAAGATAACAAAATTGTCCCGTTAAATGTACCAGATAGGTAAGAGCCGGTTGTGGGCTTTATAGAATAGCCTTTGTTGGAAAAGACCTCTAAGATCATCAAGTCCAACCATTAACCTAACACTGTGAATTGACCACTACATGTTGTCCCTCAGCACCACATCTACACGTCTCTTAAATATCTCCAGGGATGGGGACTCCACCACTGCCCTGGGCAGCTTGTGCCAGTGCTTGACAGCCCTTTCAGTGAAGAAATTTTTCCTAATATCCAGTCTAAACCTCTCCTATGTTCAATCATTTTTTTTCTTTTAAAATAATAAAGCAATGAAAGCTCAATAGGAAATAAAATCTTGAATCTTTGTTCCTGTGCATTTATGTCTCTTAGGAAACCTGGTTCCAAAAGACCACCTTATATAAGGTAAGTCAATTATTTTCTTCCAATTACTGCTCTGATTAATGCTTGTTACTTATGTGTCTTTGCCATCTTAGAGTTACAACAATACACTTTATATTTTCCAAGTATTGCAGGTGATGCACCTCCTGCAAGCTGTGTGTTTAGCCAAGTCATGAACATGGCGGCATTTCTAGGTAGGAACCACAAGGAGAACGTTTCTTTTTTTAAGAAGTCACTGAAATATAAGTAATTTGCCATACATATTGTTCTTGAATTTGATGATGTGAAACCATTTAAACTGATTACTAGTGATTAAGACTATTATTTTGTCTTCATTTGTAGAAAGAATGAAGCTGGATGCATTTGAACTTTATTGGTTTCTGATTTATTCTCATCTTTTTAGTTGTTTCATCTTAGCCATCTTAGTCATCTGTGTGACTTTTTTTCATGGTATGGTGATTTTTTGTTATATGCTGTGAATGTGAGATAACTGCATGGGAATACTGGAAAATGCAGCAACTGATTATGCAAAATATCCATGCTGAAGTTCGCCCTGCCCCACCCCTTCCTAAATTCCATTACTGGGGAAGTAAGAGGGAAACAGCACAAATAGAAGAAATATCTGAAAAGTACTTGAAAAAAAGATGTCCCTGTGTGGTTCTTGGAACTGTTTGTTACCTTCACCTCTATGTACTTTGAACAAATTATCCCAAACTTAAATGGCAAATAATTCATTATTTTAACTTTCATTTGCTCTGGTTTAGTAGTACTTGCATTTATCTTTTTCTGTGAGCAGTGATTTACTGTGCTTTCAGTTTTGCTCTGAGCTATTCTCTCGAAGTGTGGCTTCCACCCCTGCTCCCTGTGAAAGGCATGATGTTTCTTCTCAGAAACCTGGGAAATTCAGTTGAGTCAAGCTTTGAAATTAATCAAGACCTATATGTGCACCACTAAAATACCTTAACAATCTTAATCTGACAAAATGAAGATGAGGCTTGGGATGTAAAACCTGGTAAAATATGTTTAATCATGAACCTTGACATGAACTTCCTTATTTTCAAGTATCACTTCAGAGTGGAGTTTAGTCAGGTTAGGCATCCTTACACTTTGTGTACACTTCTGACCCCCAAACCACTTAAAACAACATGTGCATAACATGCCACTTATGTTAATGTAGCTGACTGACAGTAGTGAATGCATGCCTGCCTTTTCAGCTGCTTCCAGGTAAGGCCCCATTTCTGCAGACCACTCTGTTCAAGCAGCCTCTGTGGACCTGCACCAAGTCACACCGAGTCCAAAGGCCTTATCAAAAGGCAAAAATTGGCTTGATGCTCCTCACTGTGTGATCTGGGTCAATGTGAGGATACCAGTCATGTGAGTGTGAGGGGAGCAGCTGGTATGAAGAAGGGCAGGCAAAAAAAAAAGACATGCAGCTTTTTGAAGCTAAGCTGTACTATATACGCTTTCATTGCTGCTTCTTCCCATTGCAAGCAGAATTATAACCAAGGAACCTCCATACTGCAAATATGTCATGGGAGATGTAATAGTAGGTGGCTGTCTTGGCCACAGTGATCATGAAATTTTAGAATTTCTTGGTGTAATGAGAAAAAAGGACAGCAGAGTTGCTACTCTGGGTTTCAAGAAAGCAAACTGTAAGCTATTCAGAGAGCTATTTAGCAGAGTACCCTGGGAACCTGGTTTTGAGGGCTTAGGAGTCCACAATTGCTGGCCAGTCTTTTAAGAACCACCTTTTGGAAGCACAGAGCAGGCAATCACGCTAACTCAAGCACATTGCAAGTCCCTGCAGCCTGATGGGATTCAACCCAGAGTACTGAAGGAGCTAGCAGATGTTATGGCAGGACCTCTCTCAGTCATCTACCAAAGGTCTTGGGAGTCTGGGGAAGCCTCTGCTAACTGGAAGCTAGCCAGTGTTATTCCAATCTACAAGAAGGGCATGAGGGAAGACCCAGGGAGCCACAGACCTGTTAGGGTAACCTCAGTTCCTGGTTTGACTAAAACAGAACCAATTTTTCCTTTCAGTGATTTTACTTTTCAGTTAAGTCTCTTCAAAGACTGTACTTTATGAGGTTAACACCATGTTATTTCAGACAGTGAGTTTCAGCTCCTAGAGGTGATAATGCTCGATGTTTATAGTTAGTACTGAGCTCTTGGTACAATGGTGTGCAGAAAAGCTCTTGCTTAATTGTACAGAAACCAAGGTCAGTGCTGAATTGGGCTCTGTCCATTCTTCTGCCTCCAATCTGCACGTTCCTGCATCCACTTCCCATTTGCCACTGCATCCAGAAGTCCAGTCTGGCATCTTCCCAGAGCTGCTCTGCAGCATGAGTGGTGACATAAGCATGACTGGGGAGGGAAGCTCGATACTGATTTTGTGTATATTTGTATATATTTCACTATTTTCTTCTCAGTTTTATTATTATTATATTTTCTTTTTGTTGTTATTGTTTCATTAAAGCTGTTTTAGTTTTTTTTCCAACCCATAAGTGTCTCTCCCTTTTCTTCTTTCCCTTCCCCTGTCAGGGAAGGGAGAGGGGTTAACAGAGAGCATCTGCTGTCCATTTAGTGGTCTGCCCAGCTTCAAACCTTGACACCTCAGTTCCTGAAAAATTATGGAGATCATACTGGGTGCTACTGAAAGGCATTTAAAGAACAATACAATCATCAGGCACAGTCAACATAGGTTCACAAAGAGAAAGTTCTGTTTAACTAATTTGATATCCTATGATAAGGTCACCCACTTAAAGGATGTAGTTTTTCTGGATTTTAGTATGGCTTTTGATATTGTCCCTCACAGCATCCTTCCGGACAAGTTGTCCAACTGTGAGATGAGCAGGTATGCAGTGCACTGGGTGAAGAACTGGCTGAAGGGCAGAACTCAAAGGGTTGTAGTGAATGGGGCTACATCTGGCTGGTGACCAGCGGTGTTCGTCAGGTCTCAGTCCTAGGGCCAGTTCTGTTCAATATTTTTGTCAACAATCTGAATACAGGAGTTGAACGCATCATTAGCAAGTTTGCTGATACCAAACTGGGAGGTGCTGTTGACTCTTGGGGGATGAGAGGGCTTGCAGAGGGATCTAGATAGACTGGAGCATTGGGCAATCATTAATTACATGTAATTTAACAAGTACAAGTTTCAGATTCTGCACGTGGGATGGAGTAATGCCAAGCATAAGTATAAACTGGGAGAGGAGTGGCTGGAGAGCAGCCCTGCAGAAAGGGATCTGGGGGTGCTGGTTGACAGCAGGCTCAGTAGGAGTCAGCAGTGTGCCCTGGCAGCCAAGAGGGCAAACTGCATCGTGGGGTGCATCAAACACAGCATCATCAGCCAGTCAAAAGAGGTGATTATCATGCTGTATACAGCATTGGTGCAGCATCACCTTGAGTACTGTGTGCATTTCTGGGCCCCACAATTTAAGAAGGATGTGATGGTACTTGAATGTGTCCAGAGGAGGGCAACAAAGGGCTGGAAGGCATGTCCTCTGAGGAGCAGCTGAGGACTTGGAGCTTGTCTAGTTTGGAGAAACGCAGGCTGAGGGGTGACCTCATTGCTCTCTACAGCTTCCTGAGGAGACGGAGGTGCTGAGCTCTTCTCCCAGGTATCCAGTGACAGAACGTGTGGGAACGGTTCCAAGTTACATCAGGAGGTTTAGACTGGACATTAGGAAGCATTTCTTTACTGAGAGGATGGTCAAACACTGGAACATGCCTCCTAGAGAGCTGGTCAGTGCCCCATCTGTGTCAGTGTTTGAGAGGCATTTGGACAATGCCCTTGCTAATATACATTAAATTTTGGTAAGCCATGAATTGGTGAGGCAGTTGGACTAGATTATCATTGTAGGTCCCTTCCAAATGCAATATTCTATTCTGTTCTATTTCTGCTTTGTGGATAAAGCCAAGGTTTCCTCTGCTGTATTGAGTGCTTCTGGGAGCTGCTTTTGGCTTGTACCTTTGGCCACCTGAGTTGTGTCAAAGCTATAGAAAACTACAGAAACCTGCTAGAAACACAGGAATTACTGAGTATTGAAAATGCTGTTATTTTGCTCATAATGCTGGAAGGTGACCTTTTAATCCCCTTTTGTCATTTCCGTCAGTGTTTTAGGAAAAGATTGCATAATTTCAGCATTCTGTCCTGTAGAAACAGAAATGAAAATTTCCTGCATGTCAGCTCGAGTAGTCACAGGGTGGCCATCCCAAACAATTACCTGGGGATTAATAACAGAAATTCTCTCAAGTTATCTTGTTTTCAAGGATTTGGAGTGGATTGATTCACTAAAGTAAATTGTGAGAGAGTAAATTCCAACATCTTTTGCAGCTTGGATAAAAAAGGATTTTTTTCACTTACAATGTCCTTATTTTTCTAAACTATATTTTTGGTGTTATACCATGGTTTTTGTGGAAAATACAGATCTAATTTGCTAATGCAGACAGTTTACAACAATATGACCCACATGCTATCAGTTTGAGCATAAGAAGGTGTTCAGCAGCAACCAACCATTTTCCCTGTTCAACTAAATTACTTTTTAGTGGTCTGGTTTGCATCCCATCTGAAGGCCAACTGATTGCCTGGCTTTCTATATTGTTCCATGCAGTATTCCCTTGTGGGGGCAAAAATCTACAATATGACTGTCTCCTGGGGTTATGTCATAGCATGTTACATCATGTATCATATATCATATCATAGCACTTGGGCTAATGGTAAGCTTGGAAGGACTGCTCTTCCAGTCTTTGTGGAAAATTAGTGCAATGTTTTGGCTTATGTTTGAGGCAACAGCAACTTGTTCTAGCAGAGGAGAAGATGCAGTGGGCATTATGGTAAAATCTGCAGAAATACATATGTGCCATTCATACATTTCTTAATACAGATGGGGTTTGACGTACCTCCTCCAAGAGAGTTCAGTGCTCGTGAGAGGAATGAAACTTGTTGCAAGCCCAGCTGCTGCAATGTGAATGCATGGTGTATATGTGATGGGCTATGTGCTGGGAGCTTCACAGGCAAGCAGAAAGGTGCTTTCCTTTCCCTCAGAAAACTTCCAACCCAGCTCCTAGACAAAACATGAGAAAAGGAAGCATGGGAGCTTGGCATAACTGGATTACAAGAGAAATGCTTCCTGTGTTTAGTCTTGTCTGTGACTAAGTGGGAGGGGGTCATGCAGAAGCACTAAGTTAGCCAGCCTGCAGTGCGCTCTTCCCTCTGGCTGGAAGAAGGGTCGGGGATCCATGCGCTCCCAGCCAGGTGGTCACTGCAGGATGTTCTACATAATGACACACCTTGCCTTCTGTTTCCTTCTCAGCACTTGTCGTGGCTGTCCTGCGCTTCATTCAGCTCAAGCCAAAGGTGCTAAACCCTTGGCTGAATGTCAGCGGCCTGGTGGCGTTATGCTTGGCCTCTTTTGGGATGACCCTACTCGGCAACTTTCAGGTACTGCACTCCAAGCGTGGACTGCTGTGTCCGTGTCGTGAGGTTCCTGCCTTTCTAGCAGATCTTCTTAGGTCTTTGAACTGCCTGTGATGTGACCTCAGGAGATAACGTGTGTGGCTGCCCCAGCCCTCATTGTCCTTGCTTACGCTTGACCTGCCGAGAGCCAGAGCAGGGAACCTATTGAATCTCCTGAGCACTGGGGTTTGGCACAGACAGACCTGGGTAAAAGGGTTGAGCTGGGAGTTTGTGTCTGTGCAAACTGACTTAGCAGACAGTTCAGTGTCCTTCATTTAAAACATACTTTTAAAAAAATTATCTCCTGCTTGTCCTCAGACTGGCCATGAGAGGGACATAGCAGAGGAGTGATATGACTTCTAATGTCACAGGTACCTGGGTAAGAGCCCTCCAATTATTGATCTCTTCTGCCATGTTATACAAACGAAGAAACAAGCTGTCAGTGACACAACATTGCTCTGTCCACCGTTGGGTGTCCATTGTGTGTCTGTTAGGTCTGCAGTGAAAATCTAGGCATTAGAGTCAGTGGCACTTCAGTGTCCCCATCCCTTTGCTCTCCCTGATGCTCTGCCTCGCACTGGGGTGCAAGTGAGACACCCGATAATGGCAGAAACTGAGAAAGGTCAGTGTAGGCTGGCTTCTTTCCTGGCTTTGGAGGCAGGGAGCTGCTTTTTCCTACCAATACAGAAAAGGTACTTATTTTGTGAGGGGTGAGTACCCGTTCAGGTTGTGGAGCAATTGCAGGAACTTTGTGTCTTTTACAGTATTTTTTTTTTTTTTTTTTTTTTTTTTAATGAGGTGTGAGTTAATTTCACTGTTTTGGAACTGGTCTTCCTAACTCCACAGCACAAGCCAAAAACCTGGAGTCTTGTTTTTTCACAAGATCTTCCCAGCTAGGAACTATGAGGCTTTTATAACAGCCTTGTCTAGGTGTGAGAAAAGTATTTCTAGTACAGGGCAGGCACTAGGAAGCAGCTTCAACTGCTTCCTTTTTTCACTCCTCAGAACAAATGACTGTTATGTAAAAGTGAATACTTTGAATCATGCCTGGTTATAAATTCTGAACTAATTTTCCACTCCTTGTTAGTTACCTATATCCTTGCTTACATCTTTTGCCAAACCATGAAAGCATGTGGTAATGATACCTTAGTCAATGTTTTTCCCTGCCTGACTGCTAAGCTGAATGTGGCATGAAATCATATTTCTGGAAAATTACAGATTGGGTGTGTTAGAAGGACATCATGGCTGTGAGTCCCTCGCAGTGCAGGCTACCTTGGGAAAGGCAGCTCAATCCCATTTTTGCTGTACTATAATGTGGACCTACCCTTGAAAAAAAACTCAGGGTAGGGAGGATTGGGGAGAGATGAGTGGGGGCCCACTAACTAGACTGCTATCTTGTAGATTGTGTCTTGTTTGATGGGAATTTGTTAAATCACCGAACAGGAATCAAGGCTGCAGGGAGGAATTACAGACTGCTGGTGTCTTTTCTAGAAAAGCCTCAGAGGTGGAGGGAAAGGGAAATGATTTGGCTTAAGTCTTGTCTATGCTGGGCTTTCTGAATGGATTTGCAGCCTTAAGGGATCTCTTTGCAGATTCTTGCTTATTGAAGCTGGCTGTACTTTTACCTTGCAGTATTGTACAGTCACTGATCCCAGTGAGACACAGAGCCCAAGGAACAGAGAAGCACTTGTATTCCAGAGAGGTTGGGTTCATATTGCCTCAGACCTCAGTGGTCAAGGATGGACAGGAGAGGGAACAGGCAGTCAAGCTTTATGGTGGGAGAAGCTTGCCAAACCACGAGCATGTGTCTGTTTTGGCTTGTGATAGCTCAACAGAGGTGTCAGGGCTCTGGCTACCCTCTGCCCCAGGCAGCACTGCTCCATGCAGCTGGCACTGAAGGTTGCATAGTTTGCTTCCATTGCAGGGAGCTGTACAAGACCCCAGCGGATTGGCCTGGCCTGGCATATCAAGCCAGGGAAGGATTTCTTTCTGAGCTCTGCATTGGTGAGTCTTGCCAGGGTGCTTCAGGGGCAGTCCCCAGGCAACTGCATTTTCCACTGTGCTTGGGCTTTGGACAGATCTGCTTGACTATGATAGCTGTCGACTTTTCTTGGTTATGTTACACCTTACACCTCTGCCAGAAGAAATGATACAGCATCTGTCTTACACCCCAGTGATTCCCACTCTTCTCTATCCCACACCACCAGCAATCCAAGTTAGCTAGCAGATAACTCCTGTTGTGTCCAAACAATCACCATTTTGTTTTTTCCTAGCTTTCCAGTGATGAGGAGATCCACAACGTGGGCACATCGCTGACCTTTGGCTTTGGGACCTTGGCATGCTGGATCCAATCTGCCCTCACCCTCAAGATCAACCTGAAGAATGAGGGACGGAAAGCTGGTATTCCACGAGTCGCCCTGTCAGCCAGCATCACCCTCTGTGTGGTGCTCTGTATCCTTTTGTCCCGCCACCTGGGAAGCCAGGTATCATTTCAGACACTGCAGCAGGAAACGTTGGCTCTTCTCACATCCCTCCTAGGATCTCAAAGCATTTAGGAATGCTACTCAGCTTGTCTTCATGGCATGATCCTGTAATTGGCTCATTTTGCTGCTTGTGTTTTACCAGGATGCACTGCTTCACAGATGGGCTCACTTCATTCATAAATGTTTCTGCAGCTTCTTAGTAATATCCAAAGTGGTTGCAATATTGAATAGTATCTGTGTGATTTAATGGCACCACTGCTTACCTACACAGTACCATTTAAGATTATGCAAAATATTTAGATAAAAATTCTCAGGCGAACAAAGGAACAAGGGAAGAAAGCAGGTTTCTGAAGATGAAAATATTTTTATATGTTTGTTGAAACACTCCAGGATGCTACATCCAGCTCTGCCTTTTAAAACAGTTATCACAGTCAAGAGTTGCTGGGACATGCAGACTTTGGGTAAGACTAGGTGCTTTACAAATGGGATTTGGGCTGTGGGGTCTGTGGTCACTCAGACTAAATGTACATGTGGCTTCCCCTCCACCTTGTGCCTGTCAGCCCCACTCCAGCCCTTCTGTTCGCACCAGCATTCATGTGCCCTGGGTGTTTCTTTAGAGTGGATCGATTCACTGTGTAGTCGCATCAATGTTAGTGCTGGGATAAGCAAGAGGACAGGAATAAATGTTGAGGAATAAGCTAATGCCCCTCTTCAGAGAACAGCCTGTTCTCAAAACAATTCCTTAGTCACTTGGCTAGTTTTGAACATTTCAGCAAGTTTCCAGAGGAATAGCAGATTAGTCTGAAGATGTACCGTCAGTCACCTCCTAACCTTCCTTGGAAAAGTTTGTAGCTGAGCATCATGCTTTGGTGTACAAAATGTGGGAGTTTGCCTGGTTCCTGTGGTGCCCCCCTTCTCCCCTTGCCCCCAGCCCATAGCTCCCCCAGGGTGTGTCTAGGGTAGGACTGCATGTGATGAGCTGGGCAAGGCTTCTGCTGCGCTGCCATCTTCGGAGGCTCCTGCCAGGCTGGAAGCAGGACCAGCCAGGTAAGCCAGGGCGTAGCTGCTCCTGTACTAACATGCTGTGTGCTCCCAGCCCAGCCATCCCAGCTGGCTGCTTGGCACTGAAGGCCTTGGGCCCTTCTGTGGAGGGGGGCAGGCTGAGGCAGGAGTCTCATTCCCCCCACCACACCAGCTTTTCAAAGTCTTGGGGCTGGCTCCCCATTCCGTGCAGCTTCTGCATAACTCCTGCACTACAGGGAAAGTAAAAGATCCTTAAAGCCAGATACAGAAAGCTGTTTGCTGATGTGAAGCTTTGGTTGCTTACACTAAGCACAAGATGAAAAGTGTCCAATTACCTGCTTTGTGCAGTTAAAACACGGGAGAGGCTGCTTGTTTCTTTGTTTTACCTACGAAGATATGTGCTCCTGCGTTCTTGGAGTGCAGAGGAAATCCTGAGAGGCAGGAGAACCAGCAGGTTTAGAGGAGATGTCCATTGGGCTAGGGCAGGTCACCAGCTCAGGAAAGTGTCCTCTGCTTTAGGGGAGCTGAGAATTGCTTTCATGGAGTACTCTGACACAACTCAAGGCACGGCAGTGAGACCATGATGCCAGGCAATACACAGTCCAAGCATATAGGTACATGAGCCTGGAGGACAGTTTCTGGCTCTGACAGTGTTCTTTTTCCTCTCAGTATAACATCCCATACTTTCACAAAAGGGATGATTTTGCAGGTGATATAAAGAGAGATGGCATAGTGTAGATTGAAAGGTGTTCCCATTGCCTGTGGTGCAGAGATCTGATCCAGTTCTGACTGGGAGGCTCCTGGCAGGTAGGGGCCCACAGCCAGATCTCCAGCTTGCTGGCTCTGTCGCTGGCTAGTTGTATGTTCAAGCAAGTCATTGACTTCTCTGTGCCTAAGTCTTCCCCTCTGTAAATGTTTATCAGCCTGAATTGGGATCAGGAAGCCCTGGACTGGGTAGGAGAGCTGCTGCAATCCATGGCTGTTGTTGGACACCTGACATGCCTTCCATCTCTGGCACTACATTCATGCTGTCCTGATGATGACTGGCTGGGTTGACTCATCTGGGTGACTTTGATTGTAAAGATTTTATTGTCTTCCCTGTTGGCTTTCTCTCATCCTGGTCAGTGTGTCTGCTCCCACTAGTTCTCCTTGACTTTTCTCATCCAGATTTCATCCTTGTGTCACAGGGCATCCACGTGCATGCTTCCAGGATCCAGTGGGGCCTGGTGATGTGCTTCCTGTGCTACTTTGGCACCTTTGCAGTGGAGTTCAGGCACTACAGATTTGAGATCGTTTGCTCTGAGTACCAGGAAAACTTTCTGAGCTTTTCTGAAAGCTTATCGGAAGCCTCTGAATACCAGACAGATCAGGTGTAGCCTGTCCTCTGGCAGGGAGGGAGGGGGGCAGGTGTGGTCTCATGGGTTAAACATGACCTCATTTACACTTTTTTGATGAGTTTGTTTTCATGTGCAATCATGATCGAATTGCCAAAGGGCTCTGAGGGTGGCTGTCTCATTAAGAGCCAAACAAAAGTAGCTGTCTGCTGGAAAAGGAGTGGATCCTTCTCAGCAGCAGCATGAGAAAGCACAATATGTTTAGTTTGTGCTACCGGTGACTCTTTCTGAGTGGCTGTCACACTCCTGTTGTTCAAAACATTCAGCAGCCAGTCCTCGTGCTGCCCCTCTGAGACAGGCACTCCTCAGCCTGTTCTGCAGAGGAGGAGATGAAGGAAACTGACTTCTCTGGGCACCAAGTCTTCAGGAGTCACCAGTTCCTGAGTCACCAGACTGCATCTTTTATGTGTTGCTTGTGTTGTTTCCTTTGCTTCCAACTGGTGTAATTTGGTAGGGTGGGAAAGAGTGGCTGTTTCTTCTGGATTTAGAATCAGGAAGTGGAAGACACCAACCAGCTGGCTTATATGGCAAGCAGGCAGGCATTTCTTCCAGCCTGGAAAGCAGCTGACAGTAGAGCCGGGTTTGGGAGAAACTGCTGTGATCAGGAAGCAAGACTTGGACAGTGCTGCCTTGTAGCTGGGCAGACTGTCCCCAGGCCATAGGAGATGGCACAGTGGGGTGCTGTGCTCAGCTTCGTTTCAGACTCAGCGGTGGGGACTGGTGGAAACGAGGTGCTGAATTAAGATGGGGGTGCCTGTGTGCTCTGAAGATGACCCAGAAAAGGCTGCTCTTTGTACTGTCGTGCTTCCACACATATCGTCTGTAATATTTCAAAAGCTTTTTTTTTATTCTTTTGTTCAGTGAGGGGGAAAACATTGTTAGAGACACTGGGCTCACCTGCAATGAGAACAGAACCTTTGCAGGTGGTTCTGGGCATAGAGTTTGGTTTTACTCCTTGTGCAATTAGCATGTCTGAAGTTTGACTTCTGACATTAGGCCTGGGCTCCAGACCTGTCAGTGTGGCCAGTTGTCCTGAGTAGAGTCTTCCACAGGTTTAAGTGGGCTTCCAAGGTGCAGGGAGGCAGTTCTGCCCCAGAGGTTGGGTGGTGGCCTGAGGGCTGGAGGTGCAGGAGGAACAGCAAAACCAGAAGGGCTTCCCCCTCCCTTAAGGGAGATTTTCAAACAGAAGGCCTGTTTTCAAAGAAGAAGCAGGAACTCAGAGCCCCTGTTTGAAAACCTGATTTTGGGAAGGCTGCTGCAGTGGCTGAGCAGGGGAGCAATGGCAGTTGCTTCTCATGAACATGGCTCCAGGTTTCTTCCACGAGTCAGACTCAGCTTAGGTTTGCATCTTGTCTGAGCTGCAGGAAAATAAGCAGAAATTAAAAGGGTGGCAAAAGGCATCTGAAAGGGAACTCGGGCACCTGTGTTACAAATCCAGAGCATCTCCAGCCAACAGAGGGTTGTTGTTGGACTGCTGAAGGCCTTTTCCTTATAGCTGTGTCACTGGGAATCTTTCCTGGAGGGATGTGCTGAGGGTGGCCCAATGGCACAGCAGTGTAAGGCGCAGAGATCCCCAGCAACCCACCTGGGGAGCTCCTCCTGGGCAAGGGCAGGAGGGGACAGCCTGGAGAAGATGCAGGTGGGGATCCTCTTACAATGGCACACACACAATGCATATGGAGCACAAAATAGCAATTTGTTTTAAGGGTGTTTTACTGTAAATAGTCCACTGTGACTTTTTTAAAAAAGCAATTAATACTTTGAGTTTATCATTTCATATTTTGTAATTTTATCAAAGGAAAAAAATTATGATGTTTGTGATATTTTTTCTCTCTCTTTCCTATATGCAATCCAAACTGAACTTCAGGTTTTTGGTGATAATTCTTAGAGTATTTCTAACAGCACATTTCAGTACAACTAAATGACAATTGATATACACTGAAACATGACCACTAAATAAAGTGCTTTTATGGAGAAAGTGAGTTTTATTTTTGTCCCCTACTCCATGCACAGCTTTCTGATGGCAAAGGCAAAACAAAAGGTGAGCATTTACAGTGTCATAATTAAAATTAGCACCTAAGGAAGCCAGGGACTATTCAGCCATGCAGATACGCTTATTGTAACAGTGCAAATTAGCAGGCTCGCTCTAGAAGGATCACACTCATCATACAGCCCAGAGAGGCATCTAGACCAGCTGCCTCACAGCCTTACCATCAAAATTTTAGAAGGTCAGTGCTCTCATGATGTGGTTTCCTCCCAAAATGTCTGTCTCTTGCTTGTTCTCTACACTGCAGGCTCCCTCAACAGGGCCAGCTGTAGGTGTAGATCGGATCTCAGGAAGGCAACACACACATCAGTATTCTATTTTGCCTGTCTGTGAGGGCAAGCTCAAGCGCAGCCACACAGAAATGAGTAAGCAGTGACACCCATGCACGAAGTACCGATAGGAGGGAACTGGGGTTTCAGACTACCTCCACTATTGCTAGGTAAAACCTAGCTGTGGCTCTCACTCCTGCACCCCCACTGAGCCCCTACTGAAATTGTAAGATGGTCAGGCAGGTAATACAGCTTCCTTGGCAGGACAGGGTTGTCTGCCTTAAAGAAAGGACCGGGGAGAGCAAAAGCAGGAAAACAAAGTATTCACAGGTTTTAAAAAAAAAAAAAGAGATTTGCCTTTAGATGCTGGGATCACTGGTGATAGACAGGAAGGATAAATACTGGGATGGAGTGAAGTTGTAGTTTTACTACTACATTAGGAAAAGCTCCACCTGATATAAATTGGCACAATTTAGGTGGGGTGGGTGAAAAGGTCAGGGGTTTAGTTCTCATTAAATGCAGCAGGATGTGTCCCTGTTGTAGTTGTTTGTCAAGGTTTGCTCACAGCTGACCAGTGCTATGAACGTGTGACAGGGCAATGTTGGCTACAGAGAAGGCGCTCCATGGGTTAGTGCTAAGGGAGATACTTCAGAAATGCAGTCAAGCTGACTTTGGTGTTCAGCCAGTTGGATCCCATAGCCCAGCACCAGTGAGGTGGGTCTAGAATTTAATTTTTAAAGCTGTATTAATATATACACTCCATTCTGATAAGCTGGCTGCATAGCTCTAAGCAGCTTCCATATGCAAGTTGGACTGTTTTGTATCTAGACCTGCTGTAGATAAAGCCAGGATTTAAAAGTTGTTACTGGTCTAAAGAGCTTGCCTGCAGCAAAGGCTGGCTTTTTCTGTGGCAGCCCAAACCTAGTGTATTATATCCCACATTTGGCATTTTTCTTTGGGTATCCTAAACCCCTTAACTTTGAACGTTTTGACTTGGCCAGCAACCCTGTCTGCAGGGAGAAGCTTGTATGCCCTGACAGTCCCCAGAGGTCCCTCTGGGACACAGGTATATACACCTTGTTTCCAGACTGTTTCTAAAAATGACAGAACTTGTGGTGGGGTGTCTCAGCACCAGATTTGAGTGTGTGAGTCTGAAGGAAGCATCCCCTGAGCTAATTGCTAGCTGGGAAAGAGAAGGAACAGCAGGGCTCATGGGTGCTGCTCCTCACCTTGTTCCCAGCTCCAGCTGGCTGCTGCAGGCCTCTGTCCTACCACGTAAGGGACCCCACACCATACGTTCCATCCATACTTGCCTGCCTTAGTCACAGGTCCAAAACATGATGTGGGTTTGGTTTTAAACTCTGATTATGGACAAAATTACCTAATGTTACACAATGACAATTCAGGTGAAGCACAGTCTTTTGTGCGTGCACCACTTTCTCTAAGTGGAGGAAGGCAGGAAAAGTTCGGTGAAAGATGAGATGAGGCTGTAATATGATTTCTCATCATCTGTCAGTCCTGCGTTGCCTGGTCTGATCACCACAGCGACGTGAGTATCCGCTTCCTCGGCCGCATTGGCTTCTGAAACAAAGGTGGGGAGAGTGTAGATGAGATGTTCTTACTGACCTCTCCACATGAAGGTCTTTAAGGACTGAAGATGCCCCAAAACACTAAAGTGCTTTTAAAGGCTGAGACTGAGAGCGCAGTGTTTGCATATGGCACTGCAGGGCCCTAGGGAGGAACCAGCTCCCAGCAGACCTGCTGTGGGTGACTGTAGCTTCTGCATAATGAAAGCGGACAGGAGCTAGCTGCCTCTCCATCTCCTCCCCTCTCCCAGCTGATGGCTGTTCAAGGCACTGTGCAGGCAGCATGTACCAGCAGCTCTGGGGGGACCTGATAGTGGCCTTCCAGTACCTGAAGGGGCCAACAAGAAAGCTGGGGAGGGACTTTTTACAAGGGCATGTAGTGATAGGACATGGGGCAAAGGCTTTAAACTGGAAGAGGGTAGATTTAGATTAGACATTAGGAAGAAATTCTTTACTATGAGGGTGGTGAGACACTGGCACAGGTTGCCCAGAGAAGTTGTGGCTGCCCCCTCCCTGGAAGTGTTCAAGGCCAGGTTGGATGGGGCTTTGAGTAACCTGGTCTAGTGGGAGGTGTCCTTGCCCAAGGCAGGGGGATTGGAACTAGACGATCTTTAACGTCCCTTCCAACCCAAACCATTCCATGATTCTATGATCCTTGTCATGAAGAAGCTGGGCTGTGGCATTAGCAAGTCCAACATACACACTTCTCACAAGCTTCCTTCACTCCCTGAGCACAGCAAGAGACCACAAGAAGACGATACAGGGAAAAGGAGGTAACTGCAAACTCCACCAGCTCTGCTGTCTGGGCTGGGGAGAAGGTAAGGGCTAACTCCTGAGGACTGAGTGGGCTTAAGACTGAGATCACAACCCAGTGTCATTTCTGCCAGAAAGACGTTTCCAGCAAAGAAACAGCATTAAATTAGCTTCCCGAGCCTGGCTTTCCAGGGGTTAAGTCTTGGAGACCAGGAGCAATGTTTTCCTGCTGCTGAACACAACCTAACAGTAAGTGGCACAAAGACCCAGGCACCACATGTGCCATGTAGCAGCACTGCAGACTTCGTCTGTTCCCCCGAGCACAGGTCACAAAAACCACTGACCCCGTTTGTAAATGGGGCATGCCAACCACTTCAGCAAACGCTCCACTCCACTTTAACAGTCTCTCCTTGCTGGCTGGTGCAAGGGCAGGTTTTCTGCTTGACCTATTTTTCCCCATTACAGTGCTGCTTACAGATATTCCACTCCTATGTAGGATGTGTAAGGAAGGAGCATGGCAACAGTGAGGGGGATGCCACTGAAGCAAGGCGGTCTGCAGCATTTCTGGGGTGCTTGTGACAAGTCAGCAACATGCGTTTAAAGAGCACCTCCCTCCCTTGGACAGGCAAGAGCCAGCAGGACTGGCAGGCTACCTACCTCGAGGGACATCCGTCAGGAAGAGGATGTTGTTGGTGGCACATCCAATACTGGCAGCAATCCTCCTGTAGCTCTCACTTTCTACCTTGGGGCCTATTTTGGTATCAAAGTGGCCATCAAAGAGCTGAAAGAAAGAAAAGCAAAGGCAGTTGCTGAGTGCCACCTGAAGGGCAGGGCTAAACCTCGCTCCTGAGTGAGACATCCCCTTTCCTTTCTAACACAGCAACAGAGGGCCAATGCAGCTATGCTAGCACACCCAGCTGGCTAAGCTTAACTACCATGGGTTGAGCCCACTGCCCCACCTTCCTGTCCCAGACTCTATTCATCAAGCGTTATGGCAAGGGCAGTTGTGGGAGAAGCGCTCTGCAGAGGGAGAAGCTGTAAGGAAAGTGATAAGGTTATCTACCTCTAGGATATCACCTTCTGTAGAGTATCTGAACAGAAGCTTCTGGGCTTCAATGCTGCCTGAGGAGTAGATATAGACCTTCATCCCCGCTTCCCGCCACTTCCGGATGGCTGGAACCACATCCTCGAAGATTCTGGAGCAAAACAGGGCAGCAGGTAAGGGCAAACCCAGAGGCACCTGGAGAGACACCTTTAGCCAGGCACTGTGACAACTGTTCCATTAGTTTGCAAGGAGACTTCAATCTCAATCTGCTCAGGGCTTTCTGCACCCAGGGAGTCTATTTCAGCAGCAGGTGATACATTCGTACCTCCAGCCAACTAGCTCATTGACTGCTATGCAGACAGCAGCTCTGATGAGCTCTTTCAAACATTTGTCAGGAGTTTCTCCAGCCCCTTCAATTTGCAGAGGGGAGGAAAGTTTTGGGAAAATGGCATCCCACCACTTTTCTCTGTGAGGGAGGAATAAGCGGGAGGACAGAGAAGACAGGCTGTTGCATCCTGAGACCTACCTGTCTTGCAAGCTACAAAGGTTACCCTGTTGGTAAGAGCTATGGCCATAAGTTGCATCCACATGGGGCAAACCAATCCCACAGGTTCAGGCTCTGACCATGCATAGGGAGGAGCTAAGGGAAGTTGCAGCTGCAGGAGCTGAATGAGGGGCACTGTACAGTTTGAAGCCAGACAACAACTCGGGAAAGGAGTGTCCCCTAAGGGACTGAGGTCAGAGCTACTCTATTGTAGCCTGGTCAGGCTGCACAGTACTACCTGTCCTGGCTCCCCAGGAACAGACCCACAGCCCAGCCATGCAGGCAGGCCATGAGTAGACCCAAGTCAGTTGGGAGATTCAGTCAAGGCAGCTGACTCACAGGTGTATCCCATACCACTTCATCATGCCCATTATAAAAGGAGGGAGCTCACTGAGAGTGGAGTTCCTTTCCCTGGGGCTCCTCCCTCCTGGCCTTTTGCTCCTGCTGTTGACCTCAAGGACCAGGCTGAGTAGAACCTTGTATGCTTTATGTTGGTTGTTGTATCAGTTTTGTTATTTCATTAAATCTGTTTCTACTTCAACCCAGGGGGTTTCTCCCTTTTTTCCCCAATTCCCCTTCTCAGCTGGGGAGGGGTCATTGGGTGGTAGAACAACTGCTACAGTCTAGCCCCGGGTACAGGCTAAATGTAGACACTACCCATGAGCCAGATGCATCCCTGGCTTAACTGCACTGTAGAGGGTGAACCATCTCACACTCTCTAGGCAGCAGCATTCATCCCCTTACTCTTCTGGCCTTGCAGAGTGCTGGGAAGGCAAGACATTGGTTTACCAATGGGCTGACAAGTCTAAAAATGTGAGTTCCATCCAACCCCCAGGTAGCAGCCACCCAAAGACAAGCTCAGCAGTGGGGAGCAATGCTGTTAGCGAGAGAAGACAGACCAAAGCCAAGGCAACTGCTGCATAGCTGCTAATGGACATGTCTGTCGGTTCCCTCATACCCTTCTCGTTTATACTATGAGACCTCTCCAGTGCTGCTGTAAAAGGTATGTAAAAGCTCTTTGTATGTCAAGGACATTTACAGTATAACCCATGTACTGGGGAAAGTGAAGGCTAGAGGATGCTCAAGAGCGACCAAGTGAGGGAGGCTGACAATACGTCCCTCAATAATAAACGTGATGGTTGATAAGGCTACAAAGTCTCAGAAGGGCAGAGAGGGGGTTTGAGTTTGATATGGCAGAAGGATTAAGAGAGGAGCTGGATGAGATGTGATCCCCAGGGAACTGAGTTTTCATCCCAGTCCAAATTGCAGCCTTTCCACTTGTACTGCACAGCTCACAGCTCCATGTGGCCACTTGGGCCAAGGCCCAAAGGTACTGCCCTGAAAAGGGGATCTGAACGCCTGAAGAAAGAGGACTCCAAACAGATGCAAGAGGAGGTATTGACTGAACTTGCAGACTTGTAGCAATCAGCTGGCCTTTCTTCATCTCCAGTTTCTTGGCCATCTGCTCAGGGCCTCATTATGTTATGTATTAAAAAAAAAAAAAAAAAAAAAAAAAAAAAAAGGTCCACTTTTTTCATAGTTAGTTATTAAATGTCTCTGGTGTCAGCTGAAAATATTTTGAGGTTGTACGGTACCTGCAGAAACTCCCAGTCACTCTCATGTTTTCATGTGCTGCATTCAGTGCCTGGATTTCAGATACTGATGTGCCAGATACAGCTGGGTGAGGGGGAGACTTTAGAGATCTCACTCACTGCTATAGAGCAGCAAGGTTAGTTCCCAGGTTTTGGGCCACTATAACACAATTAGCTCTGTTTTTAAAAAGAAAACCAGCAGGATGGCTGTCCCTCTTGAATTGCTTTTGGGTTTTGTTGCTTTCTCTGGTGGACACATACATTTTTCTGTAAGCTCTTTTTCTTCATACTCATTCTTCCTTTGGCAAGGAAGTTCACGCTTTGTGAACTTAAGGGTTTGTTTTACTTCCTTAGGAACTCGAAATGCATAGTTTAACCAAGAATCTCTTGACCTGAATAAGATCAGGTTTAACTCCAGTTGTCCCTACTTATGCACCCTTGTGTTGTGGCTAAAAAATAAAGAGAAGCCTGAAGTTCAGGTAAGAGACAAAGCAGGAGGAAACAACTGAAAGGACCTGACCCTGCAACCCCAGCTTGTTTAGGCTTGTTCAAAAATGTGAATGAAATTCAGGGATAAAAAATGCAAGACGGAGAACTGTTAAGAACTTCATACTTGTGCCTCAGTCTTTTGGTTTACCAAGACATCTCTGTAGAGAAATATTGAGACATTTTCTGATTTTTTAATGGAGAACATGTCCCAAATGAACGTTCTGCCAGTTGTGGGAGTAGAATCACCCTGTGTCATATGTCCATTACCCTATTCTGTTTCTCAGACCCTGGTGGTCTCCAGCCCCAACCTAGGTGGCTGGAGAACTAGCTGTTCCCCAACACGTACCTGTGGATTATTCCTTAAGGAAAAATACTCTTATCCCCTTGTCAGCTTCCCACTGTGGACTGAGACAACTTGGTCATTCATGAGGTTACTTCAAGCTTTTGGTTCCCTAGACCCAACGATTAAGGTCAGTGGATTTGTGTCTCACTGCATGATCAAGTTTGAAATGAAGTGTCTGCAATTTGTTCCACAACAGCAGTGGCCTAGCTTAAGCCATGACTGTACGCAAATGTATTGCTTCTCCACCAAGGTAGTAATCCTACTTGCACATGTATGTAGGGCTGTTTCCAGGAATAGCTTATGCAGATATTCTGCTAACAGATGTCTAGCAAAGATGCATCCCATACCTGCATACCAGGGAAAGGGGCATACAATTACTCACACACCCAATTACTCACTCTCCTTTGACGTGCCCGGTTGCATAGGCTGCCCTCCACATGTGACCCTGCAGCTGTTTCAGTGCTGTGGTCTTCCTGTCCAGAGACATCTGCCAGTGCACGTTGTCTACAACTGCTTGGATGACCTGCTCCAGCTCCTCTTCCCCACTTCCACTCTCCAAAGGGATCGGCACAGCCCCATCCAAGCTGGAGTCCTCCTGAGCCTGGAAATCCATAATACAAAGAGGTGAGGGAAGAGGTGGAGTGGTCTCAACATCTCAGTTTAGGAAAGGGGTCTAATGCCTGCATCAGTGCACCTCTGAGCAGGACACAGCTTGAACTGCTCTTCACATGAAGGGCTACAACACTGTTTGAATGCTTGTCTCGATGGGAAATTCAGACTTCAGCAGTGTCTAGAAGTACTTGCTTGGACTGTACTTTCTAAACCCAACAATTAGCACTACTGTAGCTGTATTGTAAATACTCTAATGAGAATTATACTTGCTTAAGTATTTAATTACTGAAGTAAGGCAAAGAATCAAATGCATCTGTTGGCTTCAGACAGCCACAGGTCTCAAATTGATGCTGTGTCCCTGTACAGAGACAGAATACATTGCCCTGTGCAGGACAAGTACGTTCTCATCCCTCCATACTGCTTCCCAAACAGGGTCCTGGAAGCTACAGGTGGCATATTCAGCAAGAGAAGGGCACAGTGCAGGCACGAAGCTGAAAAGCCGTGGTTTGATGCCCACTCGGGGGCTGTGAAGACCAAGGCGAGCTGAGGGAAGCAGCTGAGCTGCTGCCTACCAGGCACCGGCCCTTCCCCAAGCGCAACCCCAGGTTTTGGGTGGGGGAGAATCAGCTCGTTGAGGCAACCTGCCTCTGTAGGGGGCAAAGAGAGGTATGGGCTCGTGTTGGGTGACTGGGGGAGTCTGAGTGACCTGAAGTCTGAGGCATGCCATGAAAACCCAGAGAAATGCGGTGTAGCCCCATAACTTAACCTGTTTCCTCAGAAGTCTGATGTCCCGCTGGCACTCCTCTTCCTCCCAGTGAGCACACAGATACTCCTTCACATGGTCTTTGATGTAAGGGAATAAGGTCTCCTGGCAGCACACAAGAAAAAGAGGCAGCTCCTTTAACCTGGCAGAGGTAGGGCTGACTTGCTTTCAAAGCAACCATTTGCACATGCTGCTGTGTACTGTTATTTTCCCCGCTCGAGCTTCCCCTACTGTACTGCAGTGCGTGAAACTGCCTGCCAAGGGTGTCTGCCTGATTGCAAGCCAGAGCCAACCTTGGGCCAAGATTACTGCAGGTGGATTTTTTGCACAAATGCTTATGTAGCTCCAAATTTCAAATCCCAAGATGGAAAGGTGAGTGATAACTTTTCCAGAGCTTGCAAAAAAATGTCTCAAATGGCAGACGTGACCCCAAGTTCCCACCAGCTGAGGAGTACAAGGCTGACTGTGTATGTACCCTGAACTGCCAAGTTATACTCTATTTTTAGTGGGGTGCTTGTCCTAATGAAGGTCATTCTGAAAATACATCTCAACTTCTTAACAGAGCTAGAGGACCTTTTTAAAAAGAAAAGTCTAGTCTGGTGACATTCAGCTCCATAGGACAGTCTTGCAAATGAAATGAAACGAGGTTAGGGAAAAGTGCCACAGGAGAATTGCAAACCTTCCTGGAGATTCCAAGAGCAACCAGAAATAATTACAAATTGCTCTCATTAGTGGTATTTCACAACCAAGAAGCTACAAGCAGCTGCTGTGACAGCACCTCTGGGTGCAGGAAGAGCCCCAGGACAAGGGGAATAGCAGGGAGCGCCTTCCTTCAGGTACTAAACTGAACTTTTCTTAACTGGTAGAAATTTGGGATGGGGAGGACATGGGAGGAAACTAACCTGAGCTCATCTCTCCTCAAGAAATTGCCAGTAATATTTTTCTCCTTGCTCTATGTCACCTTTAACTTGTTAATGAATTAAGAAAACAGTCGTCCTGAGAGTGTAATGTGGTGGCAGAACTGCAGGATTTTCTGTTACTCCAATATTGCGTTTTCCACATTGTATATTTTTAAAACAATACACATTTAGGGGAAAGGAAAATCTCTTAAATGCCTAGAAAATTACCACAAACTTGTCTAGGGAAATCAACAGTCTTGTAATACTCCCACTTACTCTCCCATTTCCTTTATTTGAACTTTGTTGCTTTCAAACTACCTTTTAAATCGTGGAGGAAATTAAAGAATATCCACGGGGAAATGCAACCAGCAGGCTGACTTGGTTTAACTTCCCTTACAACTTGGATGTCAAAAGGTCCCAATTGCTTTCCAAAAGCAGTGTTTCATGCTCTTGTGCTGGCAAAGAAAAAAATTCCAAACAGGCTCTGAAGGCGCAGGGTATTTCGTGATTCAGTGGATTTTAAAAGGGTAAAAGCCTTTTAAACACGTTGACAAATGTGTTAGTCTGTGGTCCAAGAGGGGACACCCACATGACAGCTGGAGTGGTGGACAGCCAGTGGGACAGACTGTTTATGGATGTCAGGAGTGATCCCAGGCAACGGTGTACTAAGTTTTAAAAGGCCCTGAGTTTATGTGGAAGAAAGACTCCTTGCATCCTGCAAGGAAATACCTCCATCTCCAAGACCAGCTTTCAGCAAAAGTTGGCAGCTGAAAACTCTTCAATAAATGTAACCAGGCCTGTCACTGACCTTTGTAAGTTCACCTGCTTCTCTTTTATCTTGCTAGTTGGAGACCCAAGCCAGCCTGTGCACAGTTCTGTCCATCTCTCACGCAGGTCAGGGAGATAGGTGCTGTCACCCCACCACACCACTGGATGGCTGAGCTCCTCGGTGATGTCCATCCCCAGATGTAGCTGCCCCAACACAGCTTAGCAGGATGGAGAAACAGCCATCCTAAGCCTTCACAACTACTCACAATAATGTTAAATCCAGTATAGCAAAGGCTGTATTTTTACTGTCAGTAGACACCCATGTAGCACGCTGTAATTAGCAATTGTAAGATTTCAAGCAATTGGGGTCAATTTTCCTCTCAACGTCAATGTAAACCATCACAAAGTTCAGTGACAATCTGCTCTTTTACAGGAGACCTGGCAAATCCCAAGGGATGTAGTTTATCAAATTACATCTTTTCCCTGCCATCTACTTTTCTCTGCTAGGGTGGATCCAGCAAAAGAGAAAACTTGGTGACCTCTAACTAGGGGCCAACAAATACTCTCTTTTCTCCTTAATCCAGCTATTTCTTTACTTTGCATATTCAATAATTCTAATACTAAAGAAAGTATTAAATAAAAATCTTCAATGATAAAGAATAAAATGCCTGCAGAACCAGCACTGGACCTTTTAAAAGAAAATAGAAATTATGAAGGTTAATTGAAAGTCCAAGTAAAATAACTTGTTTCAAGTATTTTCAGGATTTCCAGCAAACTGAATTTTATTGAAAATCATAACTCATTTGGCCTTCCTGCAACAAAAAAACCCCATGGAGTAGGAAACAGTCTCAGGCACGTTGCATGTTAGTTGCACGACAGCGAAACAGATTCAAGGTGGATATAACCAACTTCATTGCCCTGTTATATTTTTGGTAAAAAATCTGAGCTGTTCGAACTGTTTAAATTGTAAGATATTGAGGGGAGGGAGGCAGCTGTAATGCCATCTAGACCTGAAGTTTCTTCAAAAGCACTGGAAGAATACGGACAGGAAAGATGTAGGTCATGTTGTTCATTTGTTAAATTGTGTTAGTAGAAACACTTAAAAAGCCTGGAAAGAGCCTTCACCTCTTCACACATCACACGGGTCACACAGCACCTTCGTAAACTACCAGCCAAAAAGATCCACCAAAAACTATACTGTCTCATGGAGAAATGCAGGTTAATGGCAGCATCAGAGAGAATTCCGTGTGGTGTCTTCAATACAAGCAAATTGCTCTCTCCTGTGTAGCACATGAGCCTGGCTAGAGACCTCTTGGAGGAGGGACTCTCAGTGGTTGGAAAACTGCAAGTTTTAATAGCATATTTACAGCGTTTGTCCTGATGCCTCCTGCTGGCCTTGCAGAGTCGCTGGTCCTCTGACTTCTGCACCTAACCCAACATTTTCAATAGTCCTAAATCTCCTCCTAGGCACGGGAAGCCACCCGTACATACTCGCTGTCAGTACAATCCTCCTCACGCACACTGCGTGCTGCCCTACCCCTGTGCGGGTGCTGCGCACGCTGCAGAAGGACACACAGCTCTGGGGACACTGCAGGCTGTACCGCCCTTTAGCAGGGAAGAGGCAGCAGGTAACTGCGAGGTGGTACTTCAGGCTCTGCAAACTCGCTGAGGTGCTGGAGCTCCAGCTCCCTGAGCCACAGTGATGCTCGGGGGCTTTTTCTAAATGAGACTAAGAGCACTGCAGCTGCCCTATATTTATGAAAAAAAAAAATCATTTACTGCACTGCCCTGGATCTGAATAGCTCCCTTTTCCCTCTGCCCACACAAGAGGCAGGCGATCGGCAAAACGAGACATGTTTTCTCGTGAGCGCTCTTCCCCAAACCACAGGAAATGTGTCACGGTTTAACGCCGCTGGAGGAAGCCCAGCCCTGCCCTCCGCACGGCTGCAGCCCGGCACAGCCGCCTCCTCCCCCCCGGGAGCCGTGCCGGCCAGCGGGACTTGCGTTCACATCCACCCGGCCGGTCCGGCGTGCGCCCCCGCGGCTGCCAGGGCTGGGGGGAGCCATCATCACGGCGATCCTCACGGAGCTCCCGGCCGCGTGAGGAGGCCGCTGCCGCCCGCCCCGCCGGCTCTCACCTGGACGAAGGCGATGGGGGTGGTGGTGCCCTCGATGTCCAGCAGGATAGCCCGCACCTCCGCCGGCACAGGCAGCACGCCCATGGCAGCTGCGGCACGTGGGGCGCACCGGGGTACAACGGCGGCGGGCGCTCCGCCCTACGGCTGCGGCTGCGCGGGGGGCCGTGCCGCCGCGGACCGCGGGAGGTGAGGCCAGGAGTACCGCGCCGGCTCGACCAGCTCTAGGAGCGGCCGCCCCGCCCCGCCGCGTTCCGAACGGGGTTTCTGGGTTGCACGTTACTGCCCCCCTCCCAGCGCCGGAGCCCGCCTGTCCCGCTCCCCGTCCGGAGCGGCGACCCTCGCCTTGCCGCGGGGCCGGCGGCGCGAAGGGCGGGAGGAGAACGCGGCACGCGGCGGGGCGCGGATGGCTGCTGCACGCCGCACCCCGGGCCCGCGGCAGGGCACAGCTGCACCGGTGCCGCACGCGGAGCGACCAAGGCCGGGGCCGGGCCTGCTGCAGCCCCGCCGGCAGACGCCAGGGGCGCTGCGGCGCCGGGCCAGAGGGCGGCACTGATTGGCTGCCGGCGCGGGTATATAAGGGCGGCGCAGGCGGTGCCCGGATCTCTTCCGCCGCCATTTTCTCCGCGGAACGCGTCTCCGCTGTCTCCGTCGTTCGCCTGAGCAGCCCTGCCGCTCTCGCTCCGCCATGGAGGACTCGACCGAGATGAGCGGCGGCCCGGAGGAGTTCGCCGAGGGCTCTAAGATCAACGCGAGCAAGAACCAGCAGGACGACGGGTAGGGCCGGGGGGGTTGCGCCTTCATCTCCCTCACCCGCTCTGCTGGGCCGCGCGCGGGAGGAGGGGGGGTCGGGCCCTGGGAGGGGCGGGGCCTGGCGGAGCGGGGCCTTCCCCTCCATACGCAAACGGCCGCGCCCGCCTTTGTGTCCCGGGTTGGCGACCCAGTTTCCGTGGGGCGGGGAGGGGGGCTGCCAATCAGCGGGCGTGACGTCACCGGCAGCCTATGGGGGCTTGCGCTGCTGACGGGCTCGGGGCGGGTGGGGGGACGCGCGGACCCGGCCCACGCGTGACGGTGAGGCCGGGCCGGGGCGCCCGGCGCGGCTGTGAGGTGGTGCTGGCCGGGCCGGGGGGCGATGCCTTCCCGAGTGCTTTTAGCTTGCGGCGGCCACGAGCGGGCTTGCTCCGTGCTCCAGGTGTGCGTTTGCACCCAGATGTGTGTGTGTACACACTTGTGTTCACGCGTGTTCGTCTGTACTGCTTGCGTTTCAGGAAAATGTTTATTGGAGGCCTCAGCTGGGACACCAGCAAGAAAGACTTGACCGAGTATCTGTCTCGGTTTGGTGAGGTTGTGGACTGTACGATTAAAACAGACCCGGTCACTGGGAGGTCGAGGGGGTTTGGGTTTGTGCTCTTCAAGGATGCTGCCAGTGTGGAGAAGGTAGGTGGATTTTTTGTGGATCGGTGGTACAAAACCTGCCTGTGTCACTATGGTCATCTGAGACTTTGTTTTGTCCTGTACTTCTTAGGTGTTGGAACTGAAGGAACACAAACTGGATGGGAAGTTAATAGATCCTAAAAGGGCAAAAGCCCTGAAAGGGAAAGAGCCACCAAAAAAAGTGTTTGTTGGTGGGCTGAGTCCAGATACATCTGAAGAACAGATTAAGGAGTACTTTGGTGCTTTTGGCGAGGTATAGTATAATGGCATATAAAAACAGCTCTGGTTTTCAAGTTCAGTGTTGCCTCTGTCTTAAGAAGAATTTGTGAGGAGAGACCTGGCTCAAGCTTGCATAAAACTAGGGGTTGTTGAAACTATATTGCATGTTAATGATTCCATAGTGTTGTGACGGGCTGTTTTATAGCTGTCAAAAGCAGTTGGCATAGACACTGGACTGCCAGGTGGTTCTGGAAGCATAAAAAGTTGCTTACAGCTTTTATGCGTTATTGATAGGTACTTTTGATTTCAGATTGAAAACATTGAGCTCCCTATGGACACAAAGACGAATGAAAGGAGGGGCTTCTGTTTTATCACGTACACAGATGAAGAGCCAGTAAAGAAGTTACTAGAAAGCAGATACCATCAAATTGGTTCAGGCAAGGTACGGAAGCTCTCATTCTTAGCATGTGAAATAAACCATCTGTGTAGGCTTCCCTGAAAGCAACTCACAAAATGGTCTTGAAACTCTTGATGACTTACAGAATTTCTGTCTTTACAGTGTGAGATCAAAGTAGCACAGCCCAAAGAGGTATACAGGCAACAGCAGCAGCAGCAGAAAGGAGGAAAAAGCAATGCGGCTGGTGGAAGGGGAGGTGGAAGGGGGCGTGGACGGGGTGAGTGTTTTGGATGTTGAAATTAACGTAAATGCTTAAGTGTCTGTATGAAACACTAAGGTGTTTGTAGATATTCCAGATATTCTGGGCTGCGTGCAGATCTCATGTTTAAATTTAATGTGGAAAGTAGCCTGTTAGTAAATGGTATTTTTGTGGAATCTTTTTGCTCTGCTTGCATTCAAGTGATGAAGTGGCAGGCTGGATGTGGGGTGCTTTTGTATACCCATAGTTGACCGCATAGCTGAATGTCATAGCGTAGCAGTTCCCCTTTCACATGAAGGGATAAACTGTTAGTTGGCTCATGGGTGAGAAACTATGAGCTGTTTGCTAAAGAGGAAGGCAGTCACTTTGCTACACCTGGCAAACAGCTGTTACGTTACAGGTTAATGCATCTCAGTCTTAAAGTGGAGCAGTCGCAACCATCACAGTGCAGTAAAGCTGATCCTGGGGTATAACTTGGTGTTTGGTTCGGACAATTCATGATCCAAAGCGGAAGTTAAAGGAAAACAGGAGCTGTTGTAGTGTATGTCTTCAGTGTTGTGGTGTTTTGTTTTTTCCTGGCTGTTCTATGAGTGGGAATACCTGCTGTCTTCCTCTAACATTGCTGTGGTGATAAGATCTTACGACCCATCTCTTGTATCCAAAGGCAATGCCTCAATTCTTTTTAGATAATTATTTTTCTTGAGAAGGTAAGAGGATTCTTCTAAGTAATAGTTCTGGCATAGAAAGATTGCCATAGAAAGTTAGGTGAAGTGGCACAGGAGATGAGTGAAATACTAAGTTAGAATCACAGAATATCCTTGGTTGGAAAAGACCTCTAAGATCATCAAGTCCAACCATTAACCCAGCACTGCCAAGTCACCACTACACCATGTCCCTCAGCAGCACATCTACACGGCTCTTAAATACCTCTAGGACTGGGGACTCCACCACTGCCCTGGGCAGCCTGTTCCAATGTTTGTTAACCCTTTCAGTTAAGCATTTTTTCCCGATATCCGATCTAGACCTCCCCTGGCACGACACACCTCTGAGTTCTGTAACTTAGAAATGCTATACTTGGTTTCAGGTCAGGGACAAAACTGGAATCAAGGATTTAATAACTACTATGATCAAGGATATGGAAACTACAATAGTACTTACAGTGATCAAAGCTACAGTGGCTATGGAGGATATGACTACTCTGGGTACAACTATCCCAATTATGGATATGGACCAGGATACACAGACTACAGTGGTAAGTGGTTTTCATCTCATTCTACATAATAATAGCTCACATATTTAAACAGGGGCCTCTTCTAGTAACTTGTTCCGTAACACCTCTTAGTGATAACACATGGCTCTAAAGAGTAGCCCTGTTACTGTACTGCATGGGAACAACCTCCTTCAGAGTGCTGGATTTTAATGCTTTTGGCTTGGTTTTTCCTTCCGCGTTATCTACAGGTCAACAAAGCACATACGGAAAGGCATCCCGTGGTGGCGGCAATCACCAAAACAACTACCAGCCGTACTAAAGCAGTACCTAGTACTTGTGGAAACAGGTGTGTACATGAGTGCAAGGTCCACTCCAAGTATGTCTAATCTAATTTAAAGATCAATAGACAAATGAACAGTAAAAACTTGTGTAGCATGACTTTTCCTTTAATTAAGCTTTTGTTAACTTAAAAAAATACTTTTTTTTTTAAAAAACAGCTTTGCCTACAGTGTCTATAGATCTTTAACTTTGTAAAAATGTGACTTTATCTTCTTTAGTACTTCAGAAAAACATAAGAGTTTTTCTGTTTTGCGTTGTGTACCAGGTGGTCTAGAGGAATAATTAAACTTATTAGAAGTATTAACAGGTAAAGTACTGAAATGGGTACAACTTAAGGAAAACAAGAATGTTGTCTTCTAACTCTGACATTATACCTTGTTTGTACCCGCCAGCGGGAACTTCATTGCAGGCCGTGTGTCACCCTGACCACGTCTATCTCTGGGGTCGCACGTTGCAGGCAGAGCGCAAGGCATACACCAGAAAACGCTGTCCTGTGGTATGGTCTCTTCCAACTTCATGTACCAGCGTAAAGATTAAAGTGGAAAACTTCAGACTTTGGCTTCTTTTTTTAATCTTTTTGGACATTAAGTGTCTTAACTTAAATGGTTTTTTACAGGAGTTAAAGTACATAAATGCCTTTACAGCTTAATCATTTGGTCTTCTGTTTAGTGTTGTATTTCAATTGTGGAACCTCATTTTAAGTGTGCATTCTTTAAGATTTAATGCTTGCTTTTTTCTTTTTATAGCTAATAGTGAAATCTGCAAACCAAAACGAACTTTTAAATCTGGAAAAACATTAAAGATCATATGCAGGTGCACTGTTTGAACTAAATTGACCTGACTTGCGTTTGCACAGCAGTTGTTTAGATGGATAAATAATGGGAAACTCTTTTGGCAGTGTTTCCAATGGAAAAAAAAATAAATGATCAAGAGCCTGATTAATAGTCTAAATTTGGATGTATGTTCTGGAACAGCTTCCTAAATGGGCTGAATGGCTATATTTAGGAAGATAAATTACTGATGGGTAACAAAACCTCTTGTGTTACCTTAATATGCATATGATCTTTAACAGTGAAGAAAGGAATATATAGAAGACTTAAAGCAGTTCATGAAATTGGACCTTTTAACGATTCTTGTAATAACTTGCACAGATCTGACATACCTTTTGTCTTGATTTTTAGGTAGAGGTACTGCACAAAGCCATCTTGCAGCGCATCGTGAGTGAATGGAGGGTGGTCTTCGTGAGAGGAAATGACTGTTTTGTAAAAGACTCTTAGTGTACGGCACAACTGTGTCCAGTTGTACATAGCGGCCAACTAGTTTTCTTTTATGGTTTTTACTTTCTTTTTGCCATTCATGTTATGACACAATGTGGGCTTGTGTTTTTACAAACTTTTATTTGTATAATTTCATGTTAAAGGATTCTCTAATAAATGCTTACTTAAGTGAATGTGTAGTCCTGCTGTTGGCTGTTAGCTTAGTGTTGTAACTGTATTTTTACTTGTATAGAAGGGCAGGTACCTTTCTGGAGATCATAAATGGCTCAAGATGAGGTTATTGTGTATATAGGTCAGTATAACTCACTCCTTTTCCTGACCTGTCTTCAGAGGGCACCGCAGTGCCTTGAATTAGCATCACTGTGGAAGGATGGCAGTTTCCTCCTGCTAGGTGCAGAAAAGAGGAGAAAGTGAGTCCATGGCATGATACTGCCAGTTTCATACAGCTCAAGGGAGGAATTTAGAACTACAGCAGCCATTTTATTATGCTGATAGCACTGCTTGGGGCTTGGAGGGTGAGATCTATATGCCTTTCAAGGTTTTTCAAGTAGTTGGGTTCTAGAATACTCAGGGCTACAACTTCATTATTTGCCCAGAGCAATTGCTCCCTGTCTATTCCACTTCCAAGCAGGAGACTACAAGATCCTGAACTTTAGGGTCTGCAACTAATTTCTGCACAAGTTCAGATATTCTTCAAGTTGAGTCCAGGACAGGACCTTTCTCAACAGGATCAGAAAACAGGTTTCCTAATCTTGTGCATACTACCAAGCAACATACCAGCCTGAATGAATGATTCCGGGAGAAGGGAAACTTTAACCAGCAGCACAGCTGAGATGGGTAAGAGCATACCCATTCTTCCTGAGCCCAAAGGATTGCAGCAGCCTGCATTAAATTTTTTTCTTGGCACAACTATTCAGTTGAACATCAAAAAATAAACGTTGCTTGTTCCATGAGCGAAGTGAAAGGTGAGTAGGTAATGCATGGGGGAGACTGGTCTTGCAAAACTTGCCAAGTAGTTGGGGTACAGGTTTCTTTCTAAAAGTTTCCAAACCATAATTTCAGTGCTTATTTGTTTCTTGGGCAGCTGGGTATTTCTCCTGTCATACAGGAGAGCTGAATGCTGTAACTGTTACTGCAGGCTCCGAGAGCGAGCGGCCCACCCGGCCTCACACCGAGCTGCCGCTCGCCCCGTGTCCTGCCCCGCAGAGGCCACCCGAAGGGCCCCAAGGCGCCACACCTGGCGGCAGGCCGGCCGAGGCGCGGCGCGGCGCTCTCAGGGGACGGCCACACACCGCTGGCACCGCGCACCCCCCGCGCCGTCTCCCCGGGAGGCGGCGTCACGTGACCCCGCCCGCCGCGCTCCTTCCGTCCGCCATTTTAGGTTGGGTCGGTGGCGGCGCCATTAAAAAAAGCGAGCGAAAGGAAGAGAGCTTGGTGCGCTTGTGCCGTCGCCGGGGCTGCGAGCGGAGCCGGGGCCTCGGCGGGGAAGCGGCAGCGGGGCCGAGGGCAGTGGGTGGTCGCCGGTCGCCGGCCGGCCGGCGCGGGTGAGGGCGCAGCGGCGCCATGTCGGAGCAGCAGTTCGCTATGGACTCGGCGGCGGCGGGCGCCGGAGGCAGCTCGGTGGAGGCGGCGGAGCAGCCCGAGGGGCTGGCGGGGGCTGGGGTAGGGGGCGCCGACGGGGGAGGCGGCGGCGGGATCGAATCGGAGGGAGCCAAGATCGACGCCAGCAAGAACGAGGAGGACGAGGGGTGAGCGGCGGGGGCAGCCCGGGCGCCCCGCGGCGTTTGTTTCTTTGGCGGTGCCTCTGCTGGGGCGGCAGCCGGGGTCCTGCGCCCCTTGGCTCGGCCCGGCCCGGCGCGGCCCCGCTTGCCGCCGTGTTTGTTTACTTGGCGCCGCGGCGACGTCACGTACCGGGCCGGGCCGGCGGGGGCGGGCCGCTGGCGGGGCTCGGGCGGGCGGTGCCACTCGAGCACCTCCGCCTTGTGTGGCGGGGTTGCCGGGCCGCGAGCGGCGAGGGAGAGGTCACCGGGGCGCAGCAGTGACCGGCTCGGCGGC
The DNA here is from genome assembly GCA_028020825.1 of Podargus strigoides. Lineage (NCBI taxonomy): Eukaryota > Metazoa > Chordata > Aves > Caprimulgiformes > Podargidae > Podargus > Podargus strigoides. The sequence continues at coordinate 59,894,638 of CM051621.1, read as the reverse complement.
GGAGGGGGCGGGCGCTGCTCACCCGGAGCGGAGCGGCTCGGGTGGTGGCTGCAGACCGGAACGCGGCCCGGGGGCCTGCCGTGGCGGTGGCAGGCGCAGCAGGGTCGGTAGCCGGTTTGCCTTTCGGCGTTGCAGCGAGCCGGGTGACACCGTGCTCTCGGTCGGTTTGAAAGTAGCTGAAGCGGCGCTGTGACGGAGTTGCAAATGCCGCTGCCGAGCGGGGGAAGTTTGATGCTCCTGTCAACCCAAACTCCATGGCGATTGGAGATGACAGGTCCTGAGGTGTACATCTGATGTGATGTGTGCCGAACTTTGGGGTTTTTTCCCCTCTTTGAGGTTGTCCTTTCTAAAAGTTACTGTGCACTGCGTGTTAAGGACTGTGACTCTGTAGCTGAATGCTCAGCTTGCCGTCACTCAGTGTTGCCTTGTGCTGCTAACATAAATGATACCTCAGTTGTGTGTCGGTGAGAGGCATGAGGCACCTTGACTTCTTCCCACCCTGAACCATTCCTCCTCTTCTCATGAAACTGTGAGAAAGATTGCTTTACTGATAGCTTAAGAATGAGGGAAGCTTTTAATTTAAGGGTCTTTGCCTGATGCTTGGCATGGGGCAGTGTCACTTCCGTATAGCAGGTGAAATTCACATATTGTAAATCCAGTTACAGAACAGGCTGCTGTTGCATGCTGTCTCCTATCAGGTCAATAAGAAACTCAAGCTGCAGGTCTGTTTTTAATCAAAGCAGAATATAGACTGGATAAAGGGACGCTGGCTACTGTGTTCTCTAGAGACAGCAAACCTTCCCGAGTGTCTTCCTCCTGTAATAACTCAGGGATGTTGCTCAGAGCGGGGAGAGAGAACAGGAACCTTTTTTGAGTGTTGTTGTTGGGGTTAGTGAAAACTCAGAATGTTTTTGTTACTTCTCACCTGCTCTTAATGGCCTTAAGTACCTTTGTAGTTTGCATATTTGTTTTACTTTTTGCCCTTGAATAGACACCTATGAAAGGGTTTTCATAAGGAAGCCCATCTTCTTTTGAAAAAGTTGTCACTGAGTGGTGCAGTGACATTGGGCAGTGGTTACATGTAGCATACATTGACTTCTAGTTTAGTTCAGTTGTTTTGTTGACCTTTTAATTCTTCTTGGTATTTCTGCACAGGAAATGAAGTGTTTTGACAGCTCTCTTTGTAGTGGAGGCAAAACAGCACATCCTTGGTAGCCACTGCATGCAGGTACATTGGTGTTTCCTTTGCATTAGGAATTAGAGACGATGTCTTCAGGAAAAAAGAGTGCACAGGTTCTTGTACCCTCAGGTCTCCTCGGTGAGAACTGTGGACTTGAGAAATCCACATGTTGGCAACTGCCAGGCAACTTCCTGACTAGCTTGTTGGAGGAAGGCCACAGCCACTAGTCTTGGTGATGTCTGTGCTCAGTTTAGCTAAGTCTGAAGTTTGAAAGCTTTCTCAGTACACTTCTGCTAATTTATTTTGGAAAACTGTATGTGCTGATGTGACTTAGACCAGCCAGCCTGTGATTTGGGAAATATACTTATTTTACAAGCTTTTGACAGCACTGTGACATAGCACCTTAATTGTTGAGCTCACATTTGTGTTGTAGCCTTGATCTGATCTCAGTTTTGCAGTGCAGCAGTAGTTTGTCAGCTTCTTTAGTGGCAAGATGCAGCAGTCATGTTTTGCCACTCTGTAACTGGACTCACAGATGCAGTTACTGCATGGTGGGAAGAAAATCCTTCAGAGGGCTGTCAGTTTCAAACTCTAGTTCTTGGTCTGTTGTATGCTTAGTGATACAAAGTAGAGTCTTGTATGTTAATATTGCTTGTTTGTTATAACTATAAACCAGGTTTTGCGTGTTTATGTTACTGGTTTGTTGGTAACAGTAAACAGGTGGTTTCTATGTCACATAGCAAGTGTATGTTCAGTAGTAACTGCTAGAGTATCACTGCCCCCAGTGTGTCAGAAATATGATGCTGCATCCTCCATATGTGTTCTGTTTTGCTGCTTAAAAAAATGCCTCAAAACAAACAGACAAGAACCTTAATGATGGATGTACACAAGGACACAAAGCATCCTTTGAATTACCGTCCGTATTGGTATGAGACTTCTGCGGACCATTTTTTCCATGTTAGTCCTGAAGACAATAAGATGTCACACTAGAAAGGGCTTTTGGTGCTTTCTTGAAGAGAGATCTGGAACTACTAGGAAAAGTGGATAAAGTGATGGGGAATCGGCGCTCCTATACTTGAAGACTTTTTATGGAAATGTCTGAAGTTCCTGAACCCCCTTGTCTGTATGGAGATTGGACATATTTGTCAGAAGCTGAATGCTCTTGTTAATTCTGTAAGAGCACAGCTACTTCAACATATTTAGTTCACACAAGCAGCTTTTGGTTTGAGAGAGTTGGACTTGTGGAAGTACAGTGCAGTTGTACACGATTGGTAGAAATACTTGTGTGTGTGTGGAAAGTGGAGGGGTTGGAAATGTACTGCGGTGTTTTTTCAGGTTTTCTGTTTGCTGCATGTGATTGTGGAATAAGCTTGTACAGTGAAACAGGCAAAAACTTCGTAGAAAGCATTTTTATAGATCGTAATGGATCATATTTTTTGTTTTGAACCTGCTGTTAAATCTTCTGTATCAGTATTGGAGATGATTTAAAATATAATCCTCTTTCGAAGAGGTACATAAGCGCTATGCCTAATAACTAGGAATGTTTCATTGGTATGTATATTGGCTTGATTTTTGGTTGATTCAAAACATGAAGTGTTTCCTCTTGAGGTGCAGTGGTTCTTGATTTTTCTTTTTTTTTTTTCTTTTTTTTTTTTTTTTTTTTTGTGGTGGGATGGTCATCATTTGATTCCAAGCTTCCAGCATGCTTTTGAAAATGCAAGTCATGTGCAGAATTATTTGCTGTACACATTTGCTCAGCAACACTGGTCCTGTAGGTAGTATATTGGGAAGATGTTCTCATGATTGTACTGGATTATGCCAGGTTTTTATATCATGTTTTTGGGAGGAAAGGTCACTTTTGACCATTCAGTACTTTGCTTTTTGATTTCAGTAAACTTTCTTTGTTTCTTTTATTTCACTAATATTGGCTTATGTCCAGTCCAGACTAGTACATAAATGCTTCTGTTTAACTGCACTGCCTTATAAATCTATTCTGCCTGTGTTTGTTTCATAAGCAGTTGTGTGGAGGCTTGACAGATAACTAAATGAAATTAAGCCTGTGGTGGTTCAGTAGTGGTGGGGGATGCAAGGAAGTAGTAAAGTATCTTTTTGTCACTCTTTGTAGTTTCTCAGGATAGCAGAGAAAGCAACTGCAGTGGAAGATGGTGCAAAACTTTTGTATACATGTAATTCTCTAATCTGGCCAGGATCGTTTAAGCAGGTTCTCAAAAAGTGCAGGCTTATGTGTGTAATATCACTGATAAAATTCTGCTATGCTTTCCATTAGGCAACTGAGCTCATAGAGCTTGACAGTACAGGATTTTCAATACGCTAACAGATTAACTGTCTTGTCTTAACAGGAAAATGTTCATTGGCGGCCTTAGCTGGGACACTACAAAGAAAGATCTGAAGGACTATTTCTCTAAATTTGGTGAAGTCGTAGACTGCACGCTGAAGTTAGATCCCATCACTGGGCGATCGAGAGGCTTCGGCTTTGTACTTTTCAAAGAATCGGAGAGTGTAGATAAGGTAGTATTAATGTAATGAAACAACACGTTCAGTTTTAGGTGGCAGAGATACACCACTCAGGTGATTGTATGAATAGTTGTTTTTACATGCTCTATTAAAGATAATTCTGGGATACAATATATTTAAGATGCTTATTGTGATTCCCAAAGTATGGCTTTGGGTAATTACAGGGGAGTGTACAGCAAGCCACTGGACTCGAGCGGTTTAAAAATACTGTATATAAATGTCTTCTACTACTGTGAAAGCAGTAATTCACAAAGAACTTCAAGTCTCTGCGTTCCAGAGCTGCAGTGTGAACCACAAGGGCAGAGCCAGTGGCTTTGATAGATGTGGGTTTTATCCAAGGAGAAATTAGCTGTTAACCTTTCTAAAATACTGTTGCCACAGCACTCTGAAAAGTTTTCACCTTCATTGACCTTTGGTGATATTTAAAGTACAGATTCTTTACTTCATGAGGTTTGAGGATGGGGTTGTAGAGTACTTTCTGAGGAATGTTGCACTCTTACTTCCCTTGGGTGGTACATGGCTCCAGGTGACTCTTGAAAGGCATTGTCAGAACTGTCTATGTCAGTGGATAGTGCTCAAAATCACGGAACTGTTTGGTTTTGTGCAACAAATTATTGTTATAATCAAATTGTTGAAATTAAAGCAGTAGTGTTAACAAAAACTAAGTATAAAATAACTGAGTCTTGCTTAAAACAGCAGTGAAACATTTAGCTTGAACTGTGACTAAGACTGTGTTTTTAATTTTCCACAGGTCATGGACCAGAAAGAACACAAGCTCAATGGAAAGGTTATTGATCCAAAAAGAGCTAAAGCCATGAAAACAAAGGAACCCGTTAAAAAGATTTTTGTTGGGGGCTTATCTCCAGACACGCCTGAGGAGAAAATAAGGGAATATTTTGGAGGTTTTGGTGAGGTATGTGGTGAAATAAACTGCTTATACTTGTAGAAATTGTTCTGTCTTCACAAATTTAATAGTAAAAAGCAGCCCCCAAATGCAACTTGCATGGATGCCACTGTAAGCTTAATGACTAGTGTAGCTTCATGCATCTTAGTAGTCAGAATTTTAATGATAAGGGTATTAATTACAGGCTCTGAGTTGCATACACTGGGTCAATGGAAGGAGGAGCTGGGGTAAGTCAGAGTCACAACTGGTTCATGGGTTGTCTGACAGTCTTGACTGAAACAGGCATGGGAGGCAATGTTTTTGAGCATGCAGCTTTGGTCGATTGGGCAAGATGCTCTTCAGCCACCTCAGCTGATCTGCTGTAGCACCGATTCAGACAGTTTGCCTAAATTCTACGCAACTGTATTGTCTCTGTCCCCAGTTTTGGTGGTGCAGATGAATACCACTGCAGTCCTTAAAAGCTGACCTTGTATGAGCTTGGTACATTAGTGCTTCCCTATTAGTACTCAGATGTTGCCAGCATGACAAGTGTGTCGTCAGGGAATTTAGTTTTCAAAAACCTGCTCTCTTGCTACCTTACAGACAGTTCACTCTGGACTATAGACTTTAACTACTGTTTGCCAAGGCTGTATTCTTGTGTGCCATATGTAAGGAGAACTTTACTCTGTGACTGTAGTCAGGTGTTAAATTTGTCCTGTTTTACATACAATTTTAGGAGTGTTGTGGATGAACGGACCTATGCACTTGCACAAAACTACATCTTTTTTTTGTATGAAACTTGAAGGTTTAGGTCTGCTCAAGGTATAAAACATCAACTTCCTTCAGTCTCAGCTGAGTTAAAACTGACAGTCAAACTGAGTCTATTTGTCCAGCACAACTGAAATATTCCTCGTGCACCATATTTTGTACGAGCTCCTGAATGGGCAAATGATACTGTGAGTTAGAGGGAAAAGATCTTTTACACAATTATGAGTGCTGTTCTAGTGAAGGTGATTTTTGTGATGGTGATGGTTTCTAGTGATGTAAAGCCCTATGAAGGAGGCACCTTATTTCAAGTCTAAATTATTTCAGTTAACAAATAAAAATAGTTAGAAACATTTTAAACTGGCATGAATGGCAGGATAAAAGATAAGATCACTGTCTTCTACCAGGTTGAATCAATAGAACTTCCCATGGACAACAAAACTAACAAGAGGCGTGGGTTTTGCTTCATTACGTTCAAGGAGGAGGAACCAGTGAAGAAAATAATGGAAAAGAAATACCACAATGTTGGGCTTAGTAAAGTAAGTGGAAGTTTTCCTAGAGAAACTGAACAGTGACAATAGAGGGAATTACATTACCAGTTGCATCAGTTTGGGGATAACAGTCTGAAAATACCTGTAAGCATTATTTCTCACATGTAGGCGTTAAGCCTATGAAGTATTTATATAGGTGCTAGGAATAGGTTACTGTAATCTTAACTTCTGAGCTGAGTGGGTTTCTGGTGATATTTTGTACTGCACCCCCTGGGGGTGTACTGCAGTGTATTTGTTCATTGTGAAGCTCCCATATTCTCTTAGCTGTGTGGTCAGGGTGCTGTGTCACAGATCTGCTGTATCAGGCTGCACCATGTTCTCCTGGCAGCTGGATCTTTGTGTGTTTGATATGGAAACATTTTGGTTTAAGCAAAAAATCAATTTATCTTCGAGTGCTTCCAAAACTGAAATAAAATGGGAAGTGAGGCTTTTCTATTGGAAGTTACGTTCCTTTCAGAAACCTGTTTGAAATTCAACCTGGTAACAAAAACTCAGATTGTAGCTGGCCTATTCTTAGTTGGA